>CM073003.1:55299497-56499497 GCA_037038555.1 Rhynchonycteris naso
TATATTAGGTCCGTTTAAATAGAGATAAACTTGGCCACATTCATGTATGGTTGATGCTCTGATTACTTTAAAGTCTGTAATAAGTTAACATCATCATTATCCAAGCAAATTTATTATATGTGTAATTGTGCATGACATTGCATTCAGGTCCCATACCTATGAACTGTGTCCATGCTTTAACTCAAAAATAAATTGCCTTTCCTTTTCTTCTTTTTTTTTTTTTTATAAATCATTGAATTTTTTCATGGAGCTTAAAGTTTCTGGCATAACATTGTGGACTTATTTTTTAGCTTCAACCATATTTATATCTATCCATCTGCACATTACTGGAGTAATTGCTGTAACTAGAGAAAATGTTACTCAAATGGCATAAATAAAAAACTGAAACTTTCCTTTGTGCTCACCATCATTAATTTTATGGAGAATGAAGATGTGGTTAAAGAGGCATAATCATTATTAACACTCATACAGTAGATTCATTGTGCTGGCATTGCAATTAAAATTAATTCAGTTAAACTGGAAAAATATGTTAATAAACATCATTGAAGCCATTAAAATATATCTAAGATAGTTGTTGAATGGATAATGCATTTCTGAATATCAGAAATTCATACCTCTGAGACACATTTCATTTTTTAAGCAGTTCAACAACTGTAGCATTTACTACGTGAGAATATAGTGCATATTTCTATTGTGTTATCCTAATACCGTGTGCATAATATTTACTATGTAATTAGTAAATAGGTACTAGTAGAATTAATTCTAAATTTGATCATTGTTATGCATTTTACCCATGAAATATTTATCCTTGTGTATCATATAAAATATTTAAACTCACAATTTTTACTAAGTAACCAGTGAATATTCTTTAAATGAAAATTTAAAGTGATCTATTATATATCTGTTAAAAGAACAGATTGAGTTTTATTTATAAGGAAATATCTATTATCCTCTTTTTTTTAATCACTGAAGAAATAAAATTTTTGTTTCATTTTTAATAGTATTTTGTTTTCTCCCTTGTTAGTACTGCAATTTTTAAAAGCAGTCTCATTTCCTCAAAGTAATAATTTAAAAACTTCTTTTTCTTTTAAGTGAGAGGAGGGGAGATAGACTCTTGCATGTGTCTTGACCGGGATCCACTGGCAACCCCCTCTGGGGCCCAATGCTGGGATCAACCAAGCTATCCTCAGCGCCTCAGGGCTGATGCCCAAACCAACCAAACCACTGGCTGCAGGATGGGAGGAGGGAGAGAAGGGAAAGAGAGAGAGAAAAAGAAGCAGATGGTTACTTCTCATGGGTGCCCTGACCTCGCTTCTCATGTGTACTTTGACCAGGGATCAAACCCAGGACCTCCCCCTGGGCCGACTGTGTATCCACTGAGCCAACTGGCCAGGGCCTAAAAAGCCTTTTTAATTAATCTTTTAAATTTTTATTTTGTTTGTAATTTTGCTTTTATTAATTGACCTTCTATTACAAGGAGCTTCTTCTTTCATATGTGATCTCTCTTCCTATTCTAACTCATTCTTTCCCCTCTTTTCAATATGATCATGAGTTGGGAGCAGTTCATTCTGTGCTGCCCCAAGCAGGTGAGGGTCAGATGGCATACTGAGATGTTAGGTTATTTTTCCTACAGTTTTGCCACTTGCTCAGTGTTGTTTGTTCTTTAATCAAGTCTTCTACCTTGTGAGTTTTAGGTGTTATTTTATGTTTCTTTGACTGAAGATCAGCCTTTGGCCATCTGAAAATGGTCTCCTATTTATAGAGAACTTTGATTTTTTTTAATGCATTACTAATAAAACTTTTTTTTATTTAAGCCTGAAAGAGAGGGAGAGAGAGAGAGAGAGAGTCTGACAAGAAGAGAGAGAGATGAGAAGTATCAACTCAGTTGTGGCACTTCTGTTGTTCATTGATTGCTTTCTCATACGTGTCTTCACTGGGAGGCTCCAGCTGAGCCAGTGACCCCTTTCTAAAGCCAGCGATCATGGGATCATGTCTATGATCCCACACTCAAGCAGGCAACCCTGCGTTCAAGCTGGCGACCTCAGAGTTTCGAATCTGGCTTCTCAGTATCTGAAGTGGATGCTTTGTCCACTGCACCACCACCTGGTTAGGCTAATAAATCTTTTTTTTTATATTTTTTAATTAATTTTAATGGGGTGACACCAATAAATCAGGGTGCATATGTTCAAAGAAAACATCTCCAGTTCATCTTATCATTCAATTATGTTGCATACCCATCACCCAAAGTCAAATTTGATTTTGAAAGGAGCATATTAAAGACTAATAGAACAGGGTGTATATATAGCTGATCAAATCGGCCTGGCCCTCCCTGGGAACTGTTACTGGTGCCACTGCTAGCTGTCCCTCACCAGCTATTTAAAAGCTACAGTCTAAAAAATGTGCTTTAAAAGTAAAATATTCTTTATAATTAATATTTTCCATTCATCCCTATAATTTCACATCCAAACATTTTGAGGAAAACATCTGGATTTATGACTCAAACATAATTCATGAGCCTGATAGAGCAACCTTCACACCTTCTACCACCTTCTCTTTACTCTTGTTCCACTGCATATTTTCTCATAGAATTTATTACTTTCTAATGGTTTATGATTTGTTTCCATTGCTTGTTCTTTTGCTCTCTGCCTATTGGTAGCATCTAAGCTGCAGAAGGGCAAGTCCCTGTTATTTTGCAGAATGGTGCATACGCAGCAGTGAGGAGAGTGCCTAGCACAGAGTAGGTGCTGACTGTTGAAGGGACGAAGGGATCCTGACTGTGGTTGGAGAAAGGACGCAGCATATGCAGTTCTTAGTTCTAACTGAATCTGGGCTTCAAAATCTGTTTTTTTGTGTTTTCTTTTTGTCCTTAAGCTACTTAATTGAAGTCAGTCACTGTTAAATGTTTTGACAGATCACAAAACAGATTCTTTAACCGACTATACCAGTGTTTTTGTGCGGTCTGGTTCTAGTTCCATGGGTGACTGTATTCTCTGACATTCACTTGTTAACAGGAGAATTCCATATATTAGCAACGTGTATGTCGAACGGTGATTGACAAGATAGGATACGTTTCATGATTCTCTAGATTCAGACATCTAATAAGCCGTTGACTTGATTAAACTTCGGGCTAGTGCCTCTTTTCTATGAATAAATAAAAAGCATGAACTTTATTTAGAAATTGTCTCATAACTTTTAAAACAATTTGTAGATTTTGGCTCTGTTGTTTTTAGTACTTCGGGGCAAAAATATAGGTCCAGGAACTTATAGTTCTCGAAAAGCTTCATAGGCCAATAGTTTGACCTGACATTTGCATTTAGTTTTTTCAGCTAGTATGAGTTTTGCCAGCTTGTTTGGGTTGAGGAGAGCATTTTGAGGTAACAGGACATGTCTAAACCAGCCATGGTACTTTGAGAAAGGGCAAGCCAGTCTGATTCTACAAGAGTGGTCTTTCTACATGTAGCTGTGATAACTATCAGTAAAGAATGCCATAGACTAGGCCCGTGATGGTGAACGTATGACATTTTCGATGACACGTGACCACATACCAGAGAAGTATGGGACCGCATGCTGAGAAGGACGTTTCATCCTCGGCTCCTACACAGCCAGGTGCAGTAGCTGAGGATAAAACATTTGCTGTAGTGTAGACACTCTGTGCTGGAGGTCTGTAGGCCAAAACATCAGAACTCCGGCACAGAGCGTCTAGTTCTGGGATTTTCAGTTAGGCCATTTTTCTCAAAGTGATACACCACCCGAGTTATGCTCGGTTTTTTGGCGAATTTTGACACACCAAGCTCAAATGATTGCCCATCACTGGACTAGGAAGTAATGTAATCCATACTATCCGATTTCCTCAAAAAAAGAAATCTATAACCTAAAACAGTGCAATATTTGCTAATAGAATTTGAATTTAGCTTTTCTATGAATAGAATAATGATTTTCTTGATGAATGATGGACAATCTTTATAACTACATTTCTGAGAAGATTTTACATTACTTTTAGCATGATCTGACCCAGATCATTTTAAGTATGGTTACGTTTTTAGTTCTATTTTTTAAGAATTACCATTTGTATTTTAATTTTTTTTTTAAACAGCAGTTAACTTTTGTTGATCCAAATGAATATGAACATATTGTTCTGTAGATTTGTTTTTTATCTCCCTATGTCTACCAGAAGAATACGTTCTTTATTCATAGACAGTGTAGATATTTCCATGTACACATGCAAGAAATGTTCTCGTTTGATATAAGTAATCTGTTATATGAATATATCAGTATTATGACACTGAGAATACATAACAATCTGTCTATAGAAATTGCTTTATCTATTTATGGTATATATATTCACCTGTTTTTACTCTTTCAGATTGAAAGACATGACAACTGTGCCTATGACTACCTAGAAGTTCGAGATGGAACTAATGAGAATAGCCCTTTGATAGGGCGTTTCTGTGGTTATGATAAACCTGAAGATATCAGATCTACCTCCAACAACTTGTGGATGAAGTTTGTTTCTGATGGAACTGTGAACAAGGCAGGATTTGCTGCTAACTTTTTTAAAGGTAATTTGAAATAATTTGGAATGTGGGATTTTTCTTGTCAGGGATAAATATGATATTTAGCTTTGAGGTAATGGGAGTAAAGTTTTATTGAAAGTTGAAATATGCACTGTTCATAAGGGGTTTTGGGTGGGTTTTGATGGAAAAGGATATTGGTAAAATAGTGGAATTTTAGACTTTGTAACACAGGGTAGGAGTCCCATTAGGATGTTCTACAATTTTCTTAAATGAAATAGACAAAGCAAAATCCAGAAAAGGATATATAGACTGGGAGAAAATATTTGCAATATAGACAACAAAAGATTCAGAATGGCTTTTACTACATTGTAAATCATTTATGGCCTCCTGAGTAGACCGCCTAAAATGTCTCTTTTTTTTCCACAAAGACTTATTACCTATTCGATATTTTAAAGTTTATTTTTTATAAAGAGTTATTACTGATAAGCCTTAATTTTAAGTTTATATAACTAAATTTTAGTTTATTTTTATGTCCCATATTTGGTGTGTATTAATAAAGTAAAAAGAAAACTTTTTTACGCAAATAGTAACATCAAATGTGTATTTAGAAAATTTATAGGCACTTAAGTTAGGCATGTCATTGTAGAATAAATTATATTCTAGGAAGAGAAAATATAAATCTACTGATTTTTATATGGTAAGTGATGAATTCAGTTGTGTATGTCAAAATTCAGTGTGTTAATATCTATTATTTTCATTATTTTTAATTGAATTTATTTGGGTGACATTGTTTCACAAAACCATACAGGTTTCATGTGTACCATTCTACAAACATCTGCACTCGGCATTGTATACCCATCGCCCATAGTGAAGTCTCTTTCGGTCTCCATTTATCCCCCTTCGCCCACCTCCTCTTACCCCTCCTTTTTCCTCTGGCTGTCACTACACGTTGTTTGTGTCTGTGTTAAAAATATATGTTTGTTTATTTATTTAATCCCTTCATCTTCTTTCATCTTGCCCCTAACCCCTTCCTCTCTGACAGCTGGTCATTATTTAAAGAACAACAATCTAATGAGTCTTTTCCTAAATTATTTAGGTGTTCATCATATGAATTGAAAGGCAGAAAACCTTGACACTTTTACTATATGTATTCAAAGTATTTACTAAAGTGTACATTTATATGCTTTAAACCTCCTGTATGTGTTATATTTTATGATAGAAGAAACATACTATCAAGATTCTCTCATGTGATATAAACATATTTGGTTATAAAAAATGCTTAGTGTTTTTGCTGATATATAATTTTTCCAGAATATTGTTTGCTAATTTCCTAACTCACAATAAGTTATACCTGAAAAATGAGATTATAGAGTAGCTTGTCATATATATATTTTAAAGTAATATATGTCTTTATGTATATTTTTCATATTTCCATATAAAATTAAAGTAGTATATTAATAAAAATATGGAATTATTATATTTTCTGGATTAATATGCTTATAATAAAAACACTGAATGCTTTAAAGAGGTCTAGTAAGTATCTAAGTTTTTTTTTTTAATTTATATTCACCATAATGTATTTCTTTAAAAGCATTTTTTAGACTCTGGCAAACTATACTATGAAATCAACAGGTAAAGCTGTGGTTTTTCTTTTTTTTCAGTAAGTTTTTCTGATTTATTCTGAAAAAATCTCTAGGCTTTAATAATCCCCTTTGACCTTAAATCCAGAAAATACACATACTTTTTGAGATAAGGTGATTTTCAGCTGGCCCTGCTCCAGGTTTTCGACATTTCTCTTGGTTCTTACATGTCCTTAGGTTGCAGGGACATGAATTCCTGTTTTTCATCCGTCAAGGGCTTGCAAATTGTTCCTGCTCCTTTGTTGAAGCAATTGTCTGTTACATTCAGAGCTATTAAGCATATCACATTTTCAAAACGTTTTACACCTTAGTACTGTATATAAAAACAAAACACTCCAGTGGTTCTCTAACTCTTGCCATCTGTATAGAGGAGGACGAGTGTGCCAAGCCGGACCACGGGGGCTGTGAGCAGCGATGTCTGAACTCGCTGGGCAGCTATCAGTGTGCGTGTGAGCCGGGCTATGAGCTGGGGCCGGACAAACGGAGCTGCGAAGGTATGACTGGACTTGCACTTGGCATTCTGTGCCTGAAGTCTCATTCTTTCTCTCCTTCTGCTTCCCTCTTCCTTTCCTATAAGACTCAATTTATAGTCAGAGCTAATGTCCAACTGCCTGGGTTCTCACTATAAAATTAGTTGGTTCCTCCTTTGATTACCATCCAGGCCAATTATCAATTATCTGTCTGTCTATCTATCTGTTTCTATCTATCTACTTATTTAATATAATTCTATTTTTATCTCTCTCTGGACCAGTTTTTTTACTCATCTAGCCATATATTTATCATTTACTTTTTTCTTAACATAATTTATGGGTGCCTCTCCCTTATTAAACTTCAGAGTCCTTATTCTGAATTATCTTTATACTTCAAGCATCTAGATCTAGCACCATAATATATAGAGCAGGGACTTAATGCATTTTATTAATAAAAGATTTAGAAACAAAGGCATTTTGTTATTATGCTTTCTACATTTCCTCTGTAATTTTAAGATGATATTTCTTGTACAGGGTTTTGTTATGATGTGCTGTGATCTCTTCCTTTGGAATTTAAAGCTGACTCAATTCCATTTCCCTTATTCCAAACTAAAGGCCCTGTACTCAAATAACAGACAAAATATGTAAACTGACCTGCCTTCCTCCATTCTATTTTTCATTTATTCCCCTCTGAAATTTTCTACCAAAATCATTTTTATAGAACTTGTAGCACTCTAACATTGTTGATATTTTTGTATTATTAAGGGGTTTTTTTGTGTGTGTTTCCCACACAAATATAAGCTGCCAACCTATCAGCACCTTGTTCTCTGCTGGGTCCCTAATAAAGGACATCATAAGTGGCAAAGGTAGCAAAACTATTTACTTAATGAATAAATGCCATACGCCAGCTGACCTATTTATAAAAATAAGGGATTCCCTGTTTCTTCTTAAAAGTTTAAGTGTAAGAGATACATATAAAAATAAAGATAAATATACAGGGTGGGGCAGAGTAGGTTTACAGTTTGTATGGAATATAATACAATAATGAATAAATAATAATACAAGAATAAAATGTTTCACATACTCCTAACTGTAAATATGTAAATATGCACACACAAAGGCAACTAAATCATAGAACTATTACTTTAGGTAACTCTTGACTCCCTATGAATTCATTGTAACCCATGTACAATGTAAATTCTTTTCATTCAGCTTGCTCTTGGATAATCTGATTTTGTTAAACTACCTTAAATAAGTAAATAAATATATAAAATAAACTAGCTTTCAATAAGGGAGATAGGTAACATGACTACTACCTCTTTTAACTAGATTATCCAATAGGGAAAGAAAACTAGTGGTTAAATAGAGTTTTTGGAATAACAACTATGTTCTATTTATAATAGTTTATCTTGCCTGCTTGTCAGACAATCTTTGCAAACATTATTGCTTGTGTTGGGGAAAATAAAGAGTTTAAAGAAATAAAAACAATTGATTTTGTTCCTACTGTGTCAAACTATATGTGCTTTACATGTATCTTTTTATTATAGCCATTTAAGGGATAAAGATGCTGACACACAATTGTTGTTTTTTTGTATTGGTCACCCAACTTTAAAATGATCTCAAATGTTGTAGTACAACCATACTTTTCTAGACTCTAAAGCTACAAAATATCTGTTGATAAGTGGGGCTAGAAGGTTAAAATAGTTATACTACAGTCTAAGTAAGAGAGACTGCAACCTCTAGATTTTAAAAAATTTGGAAGAGGGTTGAAATTTAATGCCTGAGATGTTTGGTTATCAACGGGAGGTGCTAAGACAGAATGACTTTGTGAAGAGAAAACCCTTTCTTTTTCTTCCAGCGGCTTGCGGCGGACTTCTTACCAAACTAAATGGCACTATAACCACTCCTGGCTGGCCCAAGGAGTACCCTCCTAATAAAAACTGCGTGTGGCAAGTGGTTGCACCAACCCAGTACAGAATTTCTATGAAGTTTGAGTTTTTTGAATTGGAGGGCAATGAAGTAAGTTAACAATAAATATACATTTTTGCTATTGTTTTGGGAATTCCTGGAGGCAAATTGGTAAACTAAAATACTGTAAAGAAAGAATGTATTTCAGTGGTACAACAGTATAGATGTTAGTCTTTCTTTGCTCTCCTGCTCATTTAGGCAACTGCTATAATTCCTATTGCACTGGATAATATTTCTCAGAGATTGAAAATTACTCTGACAGAGTTTTTATTTAGTGTATTAATATACAGCATTTTTTATTAATTAAAGAACTATGAAAATAATTAGAGTCAGCTTCATGTCACATAGGCTTTCTAAAAAAAATACAATAAAATCCACTGGTGAAGTCATAACAAAAATATTCTTTTGAGAGAACCTAGTATATTTGACTTGTGGAAATAAATGTTTTTATTACATAAGTAGTTTTTATTATGAATGTGCTCATGGCTCACAAATAAGGAAAGAGTATAACTTTACCCTCAATAAAAGATGCATTTAGTTGATACTATCTTTGATTTATAAAATTAATATTTTTAGCCTAAAAAAAAAAAGTATTTACTGATACTATCTTTCCTTTACAAAAGTTTACTATAATAAAGTAGAATTTTCTGTCAGGTGACCACATTTAAACAAGAGAGATAATTTATCTGTAAGACACTTCTGCACCTTTTTAAATCTCTTATTAATGGCTTTGAGGTTAAAAAAAGAAAGCTGACTTTTAATTTCCCTTAAGGAAATTAAAGTCTAAAATGTGATAAACTTATATATTTTAGACAGATGGGGAATTTCAGGTCTCAGTGGACATTATGAGATGGAAAAGGCCACAATTTATATTTATAACATACTTTATTTACACGGAACATCATTTTCCTTTAGTATTATCTGAAATTTGAAGAAACTTTGAAATGAAGAAAATAACTTTTGTAGTATTTTTAGAAGAGCTTTCATATGAGTGACACTTTCTGAAAACAGTTTCTCCCTACTAGTTCTGTGGTTTGATACGAACTTTGTGTTGAATAACTTCTATTCTCTCAGTTTTCTGTAAAGCTGTTAGTGGCAGATAGGATGTTTTACAGAGGAGACACAGAGTGAGAGAGAGAGTGAGTGAGAGAGAGAGAGAGAGAGAGAGAGAGAGAGAAAGGGGGGAGGATCTGGAAGCATCAACTCCCATATGTGCCTTGACCAGACCAGTGCAGGGTTTTGAACTGGCGACCTCAGTGTTCCCAGGTCGACGCTTTATCCACTGCGCCACCACAGGTCAGGCCAGGATGTTTTGATTCATTAATTGTTAGATGTTCTTAAGAAGGCTATAAGTTTATATTGAGGAGGAAGGAGGGTAAATAGCTTTAAATAAATTGTGGTCCAGAATGATTTTTCTCATGGCAGTGGTCTTTATTCATGGAAGGAACCTTTATAAACTCTGCAACATATTGCAGAATTCTTAAACTTATAATGATGTTCTTATGTGGGCAGCTGTTACAATCTGTGTATTTTCATAGTTTGACGTCTTAGGTATTTAAAATAAAGGCATGATTTTAAACACTTGACCTCTAGAATACTGAGTTAAGTTAAACTTGGTTATTTTATTCATTAAATTGATAGCCAAAAGGAAAGGCAACGTCAATGTCAAAGAACTTTAGCTTTGGAAACTTTCTCCTATCCTATGTTGGAGCCCTGTACAAACAAAAGTTGCAGTTGTGGCCTGACCTGTGGTGGCGCAGTGGATAAAGCATCGACCTGCAACACTGAGGACCCCGGTTCAAAACCCTGCACTGGTCTGGTCAAGGCACATATGGGAGATGATCCTTCCTGCTCCTCCCCCTTTCCCTTTCTCTCTCTCTCTCTCTCTCTCTCTCTCTCTCTCTCTTACTCTCTCTCCTCTCTAAAATGAATGAATAAAAAATATTTTTAAAGTTGCAGTTGTAGCAAAGTACATAGAAAATGAAAACTTATTTCATTATTCCTAGCAACATTTTGATAATTTTCTAAAATTTTATTTAGAAGATTAAATTTAGCAGAGTAACTTTGACCAATAAGAGTACATAAGTTTCAGGTAAACATTTCCATAGCATTTGAACTGTTGATTCTGTTGTATATCCATCACCTTATATTTGTCCCTCTTTATACCCTTCCCCCCATCCCCTCCTCCTATCCCCTTCCCCTACATCATCCTCCCCCTAGTAACCACTTCACTTTTATCTATGTGATTGCTGGGTCATATGGTAATTCTATTCTTATTTTTTGAGGAACCACCATACTTTCTTCCATTATGGTTGTACTAATTTGCATTCCCACCAGCAATGAATGAGGGTTCCTTTTTTTCCACAGCCTCTCCAACACGTGTTGATAATATTCAATCTAACAGGTGTGAGGTTGTATCTTATAGTAGTTTTCATTTGCATTTCTCAAGTAGCCAGTGAAGATGAGCATCTTTTCATATACCTGTTGGCCATTTGTAAGTCCTCTTGAAAGAAGTGTCTGCTCGGGTCCTCTCCCCATTTTTTAATTGAATTGTTTGCTTCTTTGTTGCTGAGCTTTGTGAATCCTTGGCATATTTTGGATATTAACCCCTTATTGGAGCTGCTGTTTGCAAATATCATCTCCCATTTAGTTGGCTGCCTGTTTGTTTTGCTGTCAGTTTCTTTTGCTGTGCAGAAGCTTTTTAGTTTGAAATAGTCCCATTCATTTATTGTTGTCTTTACTTCCCTTGCTTTCGCTGCATCCCAGAAATTTTTGTATGTCGTATTGTCATTTTCCTTTGTCTGTTTATTATCTTTTGATCTCTGCTTTTTTTTTTTTTTTGGCCCAGTCATATTTTAGAAATATGTTGTTTAATTTCCACATTTTCATGGAATTCGTACTTCCTTGTTGCAGTTGTTTTCTAATTTCAAAACCTTATGGTCAGAAAATATGCTTGGTATAATTTCAATCTTCCTGAATTTGTTGATGTTAGTTTTGTGGCCTAACATATGGTCTATCCTTGAGAATGTTCCGCGCACTTTTCTTCATGCAGAGAAGAATGTGTAATCTGACATTTTGGGATGAAATGTCCTGTAAATGTCTACTATGTTCATTTGTTACTGTGTGTCATTTAGGCCAATATTTCTTCATTGATTTTCTGTTTGGATGACCTATTTAAAGCAATCAATGGTGTGTTGAAATCTCCAGGTATGATCGTGCTTTTGTCTGCTTCTATTTTTAGATGTTAGAAGATATCTTATATATTTTGATGCTCCCTGGTTTGGTGCATATATACCAAGAAGTGTTATGTCTTCTTAATACAGTGTCTCCTTTACCATTATAAAATGTCCATCTTTGTCTCTGGTTACCTTTGTTGTCTTGAAGTCAGCATTGTTGCTATTAGTATGACTATACCTGCTTTCCTTTGGATATTATTTGCTTGAAGAATTGTTTTCCAACCTTTCACTTTAAATCTACTTTTGTCCTGGCAGTTTAGATGTGTCTCTTGAAGACAGCATATGGTTGGGTTTTGCTTTTTGATCCAATATGCTATTCTTTGCCTCTTTATGGGTGAGTTCAATCCATGTACATCTAGGGTAATTATTGACATTTGAGAATTTTCTATAGCCATTTTGTGTTTTGTTTTCAGGTAGCTCTGTGTCTTGTTTGGTTCTTCTCTTTTTTGTTCTTGTCAGTTGTTTTTGTTTGGTGGTATTCCATACTTCTTTCACCTGTTTCTTCTTTATTTTTTTAAGCTGTATATTTCAGTAGTGGCTTTTTGTGGGTGGTTACTATTAGGTTTTTAAGAGAGAAATGTTTATACATACAAGAGTTCTTTGTCTTATGAGCGCTTCTGTACTCCATCCTCCTTTGCTGCTACAGATCTTTATCTTCTTCCCTTTTATGTTATTGTTGTCACAGATTATCCTTGTTTTTTTGTGACCTTTTTGGAACTTTTACTTGTAGTTTTGATTTGTTTTGATCTTTGTGTCTGATCAAATAACCCCTTTGAGTATTTCCCACAGTGGGGTTTTTCTGGTGATAAATTCTCTCAGCTTCTCTATGTCTGTAAAAGTTTTGATTTGTCCTTCATATTTGAAGAACAACTTTGATGGATATAATATTCTTTGCTGGTAATCACTCTCTTTCAGTACTTTGAATGTTTAGGTCCACTTTCTCCTGGCTTGTAGAATTTCTGCTGAGAAGTCTGATGATAACTTCATGGACTTTCCTTTATATATTATGTTCTTCTTTTCCTTAGCTACCTTGAGGAGTCTTTCTTTGTCATTGATTCTTCATAATTTTATTATAATATGCCTTGGAGTATGTCTGTTTGGGTTGTGGTAACTCAGCGTTCTGTTTGCTTCTTGGATTCGAGGCTCTAACTCTTCCATAAGTTTGGGAAATTCTCATTAATTATTTGTTTGAATAAGCGTTCTGTTCCCTTCTCCCTCTCTTTGTCTTCTGATCTATCCATTGTTCTTATATTGCTCTTTCTGATGGAGTCAGATAATTCTTGTAGAGTTTATTCAGTTTTTGAAATTTGTGAGTCTCTCTCCTCTTCTCTCTGTCTTTGATGTCATTGATTCTTTCCTCTATCTGGCTTGTTCTACTAGCTAAACTTGCTACTTCAGTCTTCAATTCATGTATTGAGTTCTTCATCTCTGTTTTTAAAGTTTCTGTCTTCTTGGTGTAGTATTAATTTGTTCATTAATTTGTTTTCTGAGCTCATTAATTTGCCTACTGGCGTCTTCTCACATCTTGTTGAGTATTCTCAGAAGTTCAATTTTGAATTCTCTATCATTTTACTCCAAGGTTTCCATGTGATTGAGATATTTTTTCTGGAGAATTTTTATTTTCTTTTTAAACTTCATCTCTGTCTTGTCTAGCCATGGTATTCAATTTTGTATTCCTTGATGGCATTTGAGAGTGATATTGTGTAGGCACCTTAACAAAAACACAACTAAAGAAATAAATAACTTTAAAAAACAAAATAAAAAGTTATGAGAAGAAAAACATAGAAAACCAAAAAATAAATTAAAACAAACCCCCCAAAATAAGAATATTATATGTAAAAGTTAAATAAAATGAAATTCAAAAGAGAAAAAAAGAATAAGAAAAAAGGGAAATATCCATTTTTGTCATGAGAGGTTTATTCCAGTAGGTGTCGCTGTATTACAAGTTTTAGCTCTGTGAAGTTCCTGGACTGTCCTCTGCTGAGATGTTGCTGTTATAATGATGTAGTCAGGGCCATAGTCGTGTTGGTGGGTGGGCAGAGGCAGATTTAACGGCAGGCATACCGGGCATGCGCTCTGGGCCCTGACTTCTGAAATGCCCCGCAAAATCCCAACTTTAACTTTTTTCTAATTTAAGGGGCCCAATAGTTTCTTCTGTGCCCAGGGCTTTTACCAACCTTAATCCATCTCTGTGGGTGGGGTGTTTTGTTAGTGCTTTATGGATTCAGCTTTATGGCTTTGGCTTTCCTGCTTCAGCTTTCCTGCTTTGTGGCTCTAGCAATGGCTATCTTAAGTTTCCAGGTGCACTTCCCCTTGTCTCAATAGACTCAGGAACAGACATAGACCACCTCTGTTCTTCAGGGTAGAGCATGGCCCTGGAGAGCTAGCTGTGAGTTTTGTCTCTGCCACTCTCAATATTGCAAGTTGAGGGATGCAGGATCTGGGAGGCTTGGTAGGGCACACTTTAGCTTTCTCTGTCTCTGCAGAGTGCAGGCTGCAGGCAGACTATGGAAACACTGACGGTGACCCCATACTCTGGCCACTTTGGTTTATCTCCCCCTCTGTCCCTCTGTGTCACCACTCCTCCTGAAAGAAGAAGACTCAGTCACTTCAGGTTTCCCTCTCTCTACCCCTCAGACAAAATCCAGTGAGCCCAAGTTTCCATCCTCCCATAGTTTAAAAAAAAAAAAAAAAAAAAACAAGTCTGGGTTTGTCTCCTCACCAGAGTCAACCTTAAATGCATTTTATCTTCTGCCCCTCTTTTTACCCCATCCCACCTTTAGTCCTTTCAGTGCACGGATCTTTCAGGTGCACCTGTGAGCCCAGCTGGAGTTCCTGCACTGCATTATAGTTGTTGAATTTGTTGAAATCTCAAGGGGAGAGATCAGGAGTATCTCTCACGCCACCATTACTCTGACATCACTCAGGGAAAAAATCCATTTTGCTAATTTATCACCTAATTAATATCACAGGAACAAGTACTTTTTTGAGTTGACATATTGCAAAGTACAGATCATGCCCCAGGGTTCAATCATATGCATTGTTAAACTTGCTAATTACACATTTATGAAATAAGGACATTCACACAAGACATGTCTTTCACAATGTGCCATGTCGAAACTTTAGTATTGTTTTATGGAAACATCTGTTTGTGGCCATAAAATTGCTTAAGAATACCTGGCATTCATTTAGCTTCTTTAATTTTGGTGGTGTTTGTACATTACGAATAAATGCAATTTCATTTTAGTATTCCTTTTTCTCTCCATTCCATGTATAGAGTTCCTGTTTGTTTGCAGTCCTGCAGCAATGATGCAGAGTAACTTCACCATACCTAGCAACTCAAAGAAATTAAGAAATACAACTTTGATAAGTTTGAAAAGCAAATGATCCTTTTCATTATATACCAAGTGTCTGTCTCACTTTGAAAGTTTCTAATGGTGCTGTTTTCATTAGAATAAAGTTTTTGGGAGGCAACTCTGGACCAAGCAAAACTCGGTTATTAATCACCACAATGACATGTTTGATATCTGTAGTTTTGGGAACGTTACGTAAAATTTTTGAGCCTCAATTTCCTCATCTTTATAATAGAAAGGATCATTTTTATTGCTAATTGTTGCTTCATGAACTAAATGTACCAATCTCATGTAATTGTTGTCAGCATTAAATAAGACAATACATGACAAGTTCTTTCACAGTTTCTAGTGAAAATTTAAACATTTAAAAATTTAAAAATATGTATAAGATGTATACTAAAAATATATATGAACAAACATACTTTTTTTTTTTTACAGAGACAGAGTCAGAGAGAAGGATAGACAGGGACAGAGAGACAGGAATGGAGAGAGATGAAGCATCAATCATCAGTTTTGTTTTGTTTTTGTTGCGACACCTTAGTTGTTCATTGATTGCTTTCTCATATGTGCCTTTACCATGGGCCTTCAGCAGACCAAGCAACCCCTTGCTCAAGGCAGCGACCTTGGGCTCACGCTCAAGCTGGCGACCTCGGGGTCTTGACCCTGGCTCCTCCGCATCCCAGTCCAACGCTCTATCCACTACGCCATCGCCTGGTCAGGCTGAACAAACATACGTGTGTGTGTGTGTGTGTATTTTAGAGGGAGATATTCAGAGGAAAATACTTCTCAAATTTGTCCTTCAAGTTTTTCTGTCTCACATTTGGACCATTTTCTTGATTTTTTTCTTTACCTGTTAATTCCAATTTGACAGAGATGTAAAATACAACATAGGGAATATAGTCAGTAATATTGTAATAAGTATGTATTGGGCCAGGTGGCTACTTGAAATATCCGTGGGACCATTTTGTAAAGTATATGATTCTCTCAACACTGTGCTGTACACCAGAAACTAATATAAAAGAATACTGAATGTCAAATGTAATTGAAAAATGAAGTAAAAAAATGTCAATTATCAAATCTGGTGACTACAATAACCATGTTCTTTTTTATTAGGTTTGCAAATATGATTATGTGGAGATTTGGAGTGGCCTTTCCTCAGAGTCTAAATTACATGGCAAATTTTGTGGTGCTGAAGTGCCTGAAGTGATCACCTCCCAGTTCAACAATATGAGAATTGAATTCAAATCTGACAATACTGTATCCAAGAAGGGCTTCAAAGCACATTTTTTCTCAGGTATCAGTAGTCACACTGCATGTGTAAATTATGAATTTTCTAGGTGGATTGACTTAACTCATACATTATCTATTCTATAAATGTAACTAGGAGGTACGTAGAATGCATGAACATTTATCCTAGGTTAAACAACTTTTACTTAAAATTAGGATGTTAAGGCCTGACCTGTGGTGGCGCAGTGGATAAAGCGTCGACCTGGGAACACTGAGGTCGCCAGTTCAAAACCCTGCATTGGTCTGGTCAAGGCACATATGGGAGTTGAGCTTCCAGCTCCTCCCCCCTTTCTCTCTCTTTCTCTCTCTCTCTCACTCTGTGTCTCCTCTCTAAAATGAATAAAATTTAAAAAAAATTTAAAAAATAAATATATAAATAAATAAATAAATAAAATTAGGATGTTAATAAAAAGGGCTCTGTTGGAATGTAGCTGTCAAATACTTAAATCTTATGGAAACTAATCAAATATAAAGGCTAGTACAAATAGCACAAAATTATTATAATAATATTTTCATATCATAACTTTACTCTTTACAGGTGGATGGGATAATGATACAAAAACTTTCAAAAACTGGCAGACATTTTCAAAATAATTTATCTTTGTTTTTGAAACCTGTTTTCTTGTTTTAGAAACATTTTTTATTCTTACTATTTAGCAACATATTTCTCTTATTACTGTATGCTTATTTGTATTATTAGAAGATATTAAAATTATACTTTGCCTCACCACCATAGAAGTTTTTGCAGAAAAAGACCTAGAACCATGGAAATTATCATTTTACTAAAACTGATTCATTAGTAGATATATTTAGCATTTGACACTTTAGTGTTTGGAATTTAATTCTTAGTTTAATGAACTCAGTTTCTTTAAAATTTCTCTCTCTTAAAGAACTGAAATTTGATAAAAGGTCCCCCAATTTTGAGAAAGTATATAGAAATAGTAGTAAAATTCCATATTTTCCCAATTTCATAGCTTATAAAAGTGTTATTGTGAAATGTTAAATAGATAAAATTGTGATAAACCTTAATATAACAATCCATTCTGCCTTTCAGACTGGCAAGCAATTTCAAGCAACTGAATTCCAATTATGTTTTAATATTAGGTAATTTGGCTTGAGTTAATTCAAAGTCCATTTATTCCAGTCCCCATGTGTTTAAAATTAATGAGATTTACAATAGCCAGGGTTTGTTTGGGGTTTTCAGTGTAATTGAAGTTAATGGTTCAAAAGCTCCATTGAGGTCCAAGTCATACACAGAAGTAGCTTCAAAATACAATGGATTTTAGCTCCCTTGTTCTCATTCCCTTCCTTCCTCCAGATTTAATTGCCTTTTAAAAGTTTCTCAAGCATTCATTTAAGATTTACGTTATTCAAAGTAGACTTTTAATATCCTATTTCAATGGAGAAAGACTTTCTTTAGTCTTCACTATTTTAAAAAATATCATGTACACTACAAATTTTAGGTTTTTAATCAATAGAGATAAGGTTGTTTAGAGTCACCTAAATATCTGTTTTAAAAATTAAAGTTATAAAGTAAATACATTTTATCATAATATTAATTATAGTATTCAGAATTATTTTCACTTTAAATAAGTTATGCATATATTAAATAATACTTTTTACAAAGGTACATGCTATGTAAGTATTCCAGTGACAAAGTATGATTAAATTTTAATTTAGAATGTTTATAATTCACTTTCTGATATTTTTAGTCAGGCAGGACTTTACAAATCATAAAAACAGGTTGTTTGTATCTTTAGAACATTACTGCTGAAATATAAAGCCAGCTACTTGAATCCATATACTATAGAGATGAAGGCACATATAGAAGGTGCTGTTCTCCATGTGACAGGACATAGTATTTATTCCCATCTCTATGTAGCTGTATAATTATAACATTATCTGAGTACCGTGGCAGTGCTAAAGCATAGTAGTACAGTTGCTGTAAATCACATTTACTGATGCAGATCGTTTTAGGAAATCATCTCTGTTTTTAATATTTATCACTGTTGTAGTTTAAAAATTATAAGCAAAGCCTGGCCAGGCGGTGGCGCAGTGGATAGAGTGTCAGACTGGGATGTGGAGGATCCAGGTTCGAGACCCCGAGCTCGCCAGCTTGAGCACAGGCCCATCTGGCTTGAGCAAAAGCTCGCCAGCTTTGACCCAAGGTCGCTGGCTCCAGCAAGGGGTTGCTTGGTCTGCTGAAGGCCCGCAGTCAAGGCACATGTGAGAAAGCAATCAATGAACAACTAAGGTGTCGCAACAAAAAAACTGATGATTGATGCTTCTCATCTCTCTCCATTTCTGTCTGTCTGTCCCTATCTATCCCTCTCTCTGACTCTCTCTCTGTCCCTGTAAAATATATATATATATATATATATATATATATATATATATATATATATATATATATATGTCAACTAGGTGATAGTACTTCATTTTGATAGATTCTAGCCTAAGGTGTTCGAGGGTGTGTCGGTAGCTAAGTGTGCTAAACAATAAAATTCAAGAAAAATTAAACTGCAGACTTTCCTATAGCTGCAGTTTTGAAAATGGAGCTATGCATACACACGTTATCTCTTTAGTAATCACAATATGGCTGTAACCTTCTCATTGTTATACTCATTTGACAGATGAAGCAGCTGAGGAGTTAAGTAGACTGCTTAGTGTCACAAAGCATTAAAACCTTCGTTTGTCTTAACTGTCAGAGCTGATCATGCCCTTTGCAAATGCTGTTATTTACGGTATATGTTACACTGAACACACTTGTGACCTAGAAAACAACACGTATACTTTTCACCTCTTTATTAGATTATTATTCTGTAAAGTCCAATGGTCATTAAGTATGAACTTTGAGTGGTTTTTTTTATGTATTAAAGTAAGTCTTGGCAGTTTATCATATTGATGTTTAAAATGCTGTGGTTCTGGATGAAGAATTAGACTTATTTCACATTTAAGTTCCTGGGGAATGCGTTTGCTCAGGAAAAAGGAAGATAAAAACATATTTGTAATAAAGAGTATATACGGTACTATCAAGAAATGGCAACAAACAAAGACTTATGCTACTTAATGTTCTAATTATGATCATATCATACAATTATAATTTGCAAAAGATCACCCTTTTTAATAGATCAGTCGCTACTCACAATGAAAATATTATTTGAGTTCTACTAGCACTAAAGTATCATAATATATAGCCATGTACTAATTTAATAATTAGTTAGTGATTTGGTGGTGTAAATAGTTGTCTATAATAAAATGTTAATGGATATCTAGGTAGAAAACTGACTGTGCACTGTGCATACAGCTAAGTATTTAGGTGAGAGCAAACTTGAAGGCTGCTATCTACAGATACCGAGAATGTTGGTATTAGGTGGATGACTAGTGCATTGTAGTCCTCCAATTTCTCTCAGCTTTCATCTGATTTAAATATAAAAATAATTTAAGGAGAAAAACACATGTCATATATCTATCTATCTGTTACCCCCATATTTCTAGATTTGCAAACATTATGTAATACAATTTGATCTTTGAAAATTGAAAAATTAAAAAATTCATCTACATAGTAATACCGGTTAGCATTAATGTGTTTTTAATTGAGTCAAATTTTATATTTTTAATTTTTATAGTTAATTTGTAGTATTATCTCATTACAGACACTTGAATAAATGTTACTCTAGAGTATCTGTTAATAAAGAGACACTTTATGAAGATTCAGTCTTAGATGGTTTTTTACATTTTTTTTCTAAGAAAAATCATCAAAGAATTCAGTAAAATAAGAAACAATATTTGACAGCAGGTGATTCCATATTATTTGGAGAGGAAAGCTATTTAGGTGTAAACCTAGCTTTCTTTTTGCTAGGTGATGCATCAAGGAAAAGACAGGACATGTATTTAAGTTTTGATGTACAGTATACAATGAAAATATTTATAATCATATAGAGATTATAGTTAATTTTGCTCAGAGCCCTTGATTTTAAAGAAAGCACTTTATGGACTTAAGAAATGGAATTGGAAGAATGACTCTAAGAACTTATTAGCAGAATAATTTATAATCTATTTCTTGTCACTTCCTTGTTCATAATGGTAAGAAATCATCACATGTGAATTCTGATTAAATTAGCTTAAATTAATCATGATAAATTCTATAACTTGAAAATTTGGAAGTTATTGTATCACACTACAGAAAATATACAAGCTCCTCTGCCAAAATCATAATGTAATATACTGTACTGATTCTAGGGTATATTTAAAAACAATATCATGAAGTATAATACCAAAGCAAATAAGGATATTAGAACTATGATAGTAAGGTTATCTAGCCATGATATAGAACTATGTGTCTGTTCAGTTTTTAGTTAATTCAGAATCTAGTGGCAGGTGTTTTATAGACTAACAGTAGATTATGTTATGTTCTTGGACTGAATAAGGTTTGTTTCTAGATTAACAATAATTACTTACTTTATATGATAGTAAAGCCAAACTTAATTTTAATTTTATGTGGTGTTGTATTTGAACCTAAGTATACAAATATGCACAGGTATACAAAATATAGTTTACTTATTTTAAGTGGTTAAGCAAAATTAACTGTATTCTACTCAGAGCAAAGTTATTTTTCTGTATATGGCTTAAACTTAAAATGAATATTGTAGGATTTTATGCATGTAAAAACAGCAACCTTTCAGAAATCAATGTATCATTATTTAGGAATAATATAACAAATGATGTTAGGCAAGGAGAGGTGAGCATACACATTGTAACTTCTTAGGCTACCCTGTATTAGTGCAAAGACTCAGTTATGACTTCTGCACCAGTGAGAACTCAGAATTTGAATAACTCTCATTTAAAAGCGGTCTTCCTCATGGATCACTTTAATGGGAAAGTGATCTATTACTTATGGACCTAATGACTTGCTTCATGGAAAAAATGGAATAAAACCCAGATTTTCTGACTCCCAGTTTATTTGTGGTCTGTAATAAATATAAGAGTCAGATAAAATGATTTGTGCAATATTATGATCTCTAAATTCAAGTGATTTGAATCTTGTTCCAAGTTATCATTATTGACAGTATTTAAAATTTTGTATGTTTTAGAAAGAGTGAATTGTTTCTGTTATAGCTCCGAATACAATAATGCTGTTTTTAAGGTCATTATTTATTCCATAGTTTTGTGCTGAAAACTATGCATGCCATGTCTATGTGTTCACATGCATGAGAGTGTGTTTGTATGTGTGTGTACAAGTGTACATAGGTCTGTTTATTTTATATTTGAGCATTGGCTGGGGGTATATCTGCTCATATATGTTTCTATTCTGGTGTGTGAACCTTTTTCTTGAAGACAAGCAAGCTTTCTGCAAAGAAAAATTTTTTATTTTTCAATCTTGCAAGAACTTGATACTGGTTGCCATTTAATTTTGTCCTGTATGTATTTTCCATAGACTGATGGCCTCTGATAGTCTCGAGATATTCTACAGACCTCTGATGGGAAAATGTCACCGCTTTTGTTCCTTATAGTGGACCTGTCCTTCATTTAACATGAAGGAATGAAAACAGATATCTCCATTCTAATGAAGGAGACTAATTTCTATCTTCAGAAAAATAACTTTTTTATTTCTATTCAAGAAAACATTTTTCTCACTAATGAAAACTACTTTAAAATTTTTGTGCCTACAGTATGAAAATACTAGAAAATTTCAAATGAATTATTGATCAAATTCTAAATTATTATTTTACAGACATTCTGAAAAATATTTAAAACTCTGAATCCTTTTCTGTTCTCTCCTTTGGAAGTTCATTGTTCAAAATATTTGTAATTTGTGTTCTACGAGAAGAATGGCAGAAAAATTAAAAATTTAATTGTGTTAGCGAATAACTTTCCCCCTGATTTGATGAACTTCCTTACATAAGAAGTCCAGACTGTATTTGTGGAATTAGGTCTTCTATGATGTTGCTATTTCTCAACATAGATATTCTAAAATTACTTTCACTTTCATTAGAACAGTTTATTTACTTCTATTCAAACAAGTGTTTTTAAAAATAACCTCCCTGTGTTCACTACTTCTTAGACAACTTAAAATATTAAGTTAAACACCTTTCTTTATCTGAGTGATGTAAACATTCATCATATATACAGATGTAAACATCTGGATAATTTTAAGTGTTCCAGTATTTACTAAAATGTTCTCTTTTCATATGACTGTTTGACCCACGGAGGCAGTTTTTTTTTTTTTTTTTTTAAATTTCTTTTTATTTTATTCATTTTAGAGAAGAGACACAGAGTGAGAGAGAGAGAGAGAGAAAGAGAGAAAGGGGGGAGGAGCTGGAAGCATCAACTCCCATATGTGCCTTGACCAGACCAGTGCAGGGTTTTGAACTGGCGACCTCAGTGTTCCCAGGTCGACGCTTTATCCACTGCGCCACCACAGGTCAGGCGACGGAGGCAGTTTTATATGCTACTTTACTGGCCATGACAGCTTTCCTCTGCTGCTTGTAGTTACTATTTTGATCAGTCCAGTTTTGAATCTCACCTAAAATTCAGATAAATCCATACATATATTCTAACATATATTCTTAATTTTCATGTAAGATTGATTGTATTTGTCAACATTAGATGTAAGAGTAAAGGCAGGAAACACCAATCATCTGGGCAACTGAAAAATAATAGATACGTAAATAATATAAAATCATTTTCTTCTTTTCCCTTCTCTTCTTCCTCTCTCCCCTTTTCCCTCTAAATATTATTTTAAAATTATTTTTCCAGCACAACAGAAATATGAATAATTGGTTATAAAAATTACTATTCAAATATGATTGGTTTTACTTTCACCATTATTTCTCTTTAGTTACTATTACCACAGGTCATATTATGTTCTAGCAAATCTAAAGGAAAAAGATTCTCCTTAGAAATGTAATCTAGTGACTTGAGATCCCTGTTAGAATGAAACTTCAGCATTAGAAATTTTTTTTATTGAAATTATTTTCATTATGAAATGACTATAGATTTTAAACCTCAGCATTGATAACTTGTGTTTATTCATGTCTTTATTTCAACAGTTTTATATCTCACACATGGCATTCCAAACAGATCCAGATAAAAGGAGGATTCAGGCAGTCCCTACCATAGGGTTTGTCACATAGCAACTACTCTGCTTACTGTTGTTAGATTTTCAACCAGCTCTCAAAAGTCTGGTTGACCTATCATACAACTAAAATTCACTCTGTCAGTTTTATTTTAAGTACAACAAGCAATCATTATATAAACATTTTCACATGAAATATGTGTCTATTTCAGAGTAAAGAATTCTGGCACCAGAAAATTTTAAATTGGCTGTCTTCATTTAATAAAAATGAGGTATATTTCTGCTAATAAAAGAGTGTTTTGTGAAGCATCTTAATTAAAGAGCCACTGAAAAGATATATTAGCATAATAAATTTAGATCATTTATTACTTGACTATTTGAATTAGAAAATGTAGGTAGCTGCCACCATGGTGGTAGGAAGTGTGGTTTACCATCTACTTTTCTGCATAAGTCATTAATAACTCAAACTGTAATTTTTACTATTGATGCAAATAAGGGAACAGGGATTCCAGATTATTAAAATTTCTCTAAAATTAATTTTACAAGGCTAATTTTTTGTTAACTTCTAGTTTCTATACATTTGGTGTTTGGTGCTAGATATTTTCCTTTATTCTATGTTTTTTTGTGTTTGTTTTATTTTCATCTCCATAGTAAGTAGTAGAAGTGTAGTGGAACTGTTAAGGAGAGGTGGAGAACACATAAATCACAGATATATTGATTCTGATTTATTTTTTAAAACTTTGGGACTACATATATATATATATTTGGAATATTTTGATATTGCCAAGGCATGAATATATCCCAAGAGCATGTATGTACTATGTCATGTAATCAGTCTCCGAAAGGGGAAAAACAAGCATATCCTTAAAAATCACTCTCAGATACTTTGATTAAAATGTTTTTTCTAAACGCATCTCCACAGAGTAACTCTTAGTTTGACAGAAAGGTAAATACATTTACTATTTTTGAACCACCATGAGCTCACCAATTCCCTTTAGAAAAATCAGTTGACAGTGTTAAATTATGAATTCGGCCTAACCTCTGATATGACTGTAGTGTGTCACTTTGGTTCTCTATGCTGTGGGAGTAATGGCAGTCTCAGTGGTCTGACATCATACGTATGTGTCATGAGTAATCTGCCAGTTTTGACTTTAATGGACATGCCAGCCATGGAATGAGAGCTGGGTGACATAGTCTGGTGGCTGCCGCCTCTCGGTGGACTGATTGATCACTACTCTAGTTCGGCTTTTGTTCCTATCGTGTATTTGTTGGCTATTTCTTAAAGTTCATATTTCCTAATTTAACCTTTGCTTCTAGCAGCATAAAAGCCCTTTTAGGGAATTATTTATTAATAACTGGGCTGCTTGAGTAGATTTTTAAAAACTATATAAATTAGCTTTCTTCTTTAAGCTAGTCTAACCATGCCTTTTTCTGTCTTAGAATATTATGAAATGTCCAGATTCATCAATGCTTAGCTTATCTGCAAACTTATGAAAAAAGTTAACAGTAGTTTTACTAACTCTTTTTTTTAGTGATTATACACAAATCTTGGAACCTTGTTTAGCCTCTATCTAAACACTATTGTTAATATAGTGAAGGATTTTCCTCTACTTCAATGCCATTTCTTGCATTTATTCAAACTATTCACAATTTTTAATTTATTTTTTTTAATTGGCAATAAATGTTTAGGGTTAGTTGCAAGAAGATCTGTTCTTTCCCTGACTTCTACTGAAAACTTCTCCTCCTGGAATGAAAAGAACTACATGTTCTTCTCCTGGCCCAAATGGTCTTAGAAATTCAATTTGTGGTACAAGACGCCAAGCTAAACAAGGATTGGGTCGAGCTAAGACACTTTCAATATTTTTATCTTTTTCTTTTATGTTGGGAACAGGAAAAGCTGTGGCTTAGTTTACCCTTTGCCAGTGTTACCACAACCAAATGATTCTCCTTTGATATTTTTTTTGATTTTTAAAGCCAGTTACTAAACAATAGGTTATCTCTTTGCTAGACAAAGACGAGTGCTCGAAGGATAATGGTGGGTGTCAACACGAATGTGTCAACACAGTGGGAAGCTACGTGTGCCAGTGCCGGAACGGATTCGTGCTGCATGAGAACAAACACGACTGCAAGGAAGGTATGAGAGGAGTGTGCTTGTCTTGACAGCATCTAGAATTTCATACCGTTTGGGTAAAACACTGCTTCCAGGAGGAGTTAATGATATCAATGAGTAACATCATTTTTGAGTGTTCAAATGTCAAAAAAAAAAAAAAGTACCAGTATGTGCTGTGCTCAAAGATCCAAGGCAAAGTTGGAACCCTCTCATTACCCCAAGATCTGCACTTCACACGTGTGTGGCATTAGAATAACTGAATAACAGACATGGACACTGCTATGATGCCATCTGGCAGCCAAAGGCGCATCACTTTGTCCCCAGGTCTTTATGGGACAGACCTTAAAACAGCCTTCACATTTAAACTTAACGTCTGCTAAAGACTTTGCATTTGGTTAAATTTTCTCTCCAAAATATCTCATATATGTGCTACATGAGTGATGCCACTTTAAATACCAGGAGAGTCAAAGTCAAATGCCTCCCGGAGAAAGACATTTGAACATGGTAGACACTGTGCCATTTAAAGTTTTAAGTCTTGGTTTCAGGGGAGAAAAAAGAAGAAAAAGGAGAAGAAGGAAAGAAACATATTAGTAGCACGACAGTAGCTTACCAGTTTTGGAATCCTAGAATATTCCAAGATTTTTATAAAAACAATGATCTTAATCTCCTTAGCCAGTATGAGCTAGATTGGCACAAGAAATAGTTATTCAGTTTTTATTTCTTCCTTTGAGGGTCTGCTTCTGAATTTTCTACTTAACTTGGATTTATGCCTATTTTGAAAGAATTGTTAAGGCAGATTTTATAACTTGTGTCATTAGCATATGTAGATCGGTAGGTACCTGACTGGAACCAGTTAGATAGCAATTGTTTGTATGAATATTTGAATAGTATCCTGAATGGGCCCTTGTTCCATTTAGTTCCATTGAAATATGGTCATGGGTCATGGTATTTTTTCTGTTTTCATTGAATTATTGACATTGCCCAGAATAATAGGCAAACAGATTGTTTCTTTTCACTTCTATGAGTACAGTAAGAGTATAGACCCATGGGGATTCTGGTATTTGTAACTTGGTAAAGTAGTCTCTGCAATCAGCAGACTGAGGAATAGACCCAGTTTTTTTGCAGATATGGAAGTTAATTCAGAGCAAAAGGGAATCAGCTTTTGCAGAGTATGCATGTAGCTCATGGGTCACAGGTAGCAAATAAGAGTAGATATCCTAAATCTTTGTTCATTGCAGTAAATATTTTCTAGAAATTATTTTATAAGATACTTTCTTTTAGATATAACTATATCCAGGTATCCCCCATAAAGTCCACTTTGACTCCCAGGGAAGGGGGTAGGATTTTCTTTTCCCTCTGCTATAGTGCGGGCCCCTCCACAGATATCAGCAAGCCTCTTGGTTTGGTCACACAGGCCCTTTGCCAGATTCTGCAGACTCCACATTTCATATAGAAAGGCAAGCGCAGGGACCATGGAATGTAGAAAACCCTTATCAAGACAGGATCCATACTTTAAGACTGTTTTCTTGCTACATGATCCTATATTGCCGGAAAGGAGCTGAATCCCACCTCCTTTTCATATCCCTCACAAACCCAAACCTCTCTCTGAGGACACCTAGCACAGTTAAGATAAAGGTCAGGTAGTAAGGAATGCGACAGCAGCACATCACTGTCAGCATCTTACCCTGGTGTAACCCTGCAGTGTAACAGGTGTTTTGTCCATTTAGTAAAGAATTTCTCCAGAGAGCTTTCTCAGAAATTTCAGAGAATTTATTGTATTTTAGGATGGGATACACAATACGTAACAAATAATTCAGTCCAAATCACGGTGCTAGGGCGCTGCTCCATAAATTATATGGAATGAACAGAGCCGGAGGATATTAAGTGTTTTTGAAGTTTAGTATTAACAAATGGTCCCCTTTAAAATGATGTCATTTTAATCGTAAAAAACCTAAAAGAAGTTTCATGTTAATTGAATATTCCTGGAAATTAGTTTAGAAGCTATCACCATGGCTCATAGCTATTCACTTACTTTTTCCCCTTTATTGCTTCTTTATACTTTGATGAAATTCACATTAGCAGCTAAACTTTTAGTTTTGGTATTCAAGTGTATACTTTAACTAAAGAAAAGAGAAAATGTAAATATATAATTCATAAAGTGGCTACTTTATGTTAATTAGCTATAAATGATGCTTCTATCAGTAGAAAACAATGAACGGAAATAGCATAAACTATTGATTTTTGTTCCTGGCATTACATTAAATATTTTGTACATACCAAGTGTGGTACATACCAAGTATTGATATCCTCGATTGTCAATATATGTTTCTCTGTTAAGGTCTGAGTTTACAAGAGCCAGACGTTTAAAATAGTTTACTTTCTTGTAGGCACTTACAAAATTTAGTATAAACAATTCATTTCATGAAAGCAAGGAAACAAAACTTTGCACAATTTTGCTCAGCAACCTGTGCGCCAAAGAGATGGATGAGATAACGGGCTGGAGTGATGATTAGGTAGTTTTCAGGAAAATCTTCCAGTAGGATAGTGGATAAACAGGCTGCTTTCTTGTTGGTCCAAACCTCAGCTAGATTTCTATACTGATTGATATTATCGTTATTGGCACAGCTGAGTGTGAACAGAAGATCCACAGTCCAAATGGCTTCATCACCAGTCCCAACTGGCCGGACAAGTACCCAAGCAGGAAGGAATGCATATGGGAAATCAGTGCCACTCCGGGTCATCGAGTCAAATTAGTAAGTGAGCATGTAACACTTCTTTTATTGAGCTGACTGCCCATGTCTTCCATGGCTAGCACATGGAAATAAACTGAATGTTTATTTAATTGAATTAGTAAGCAGATGGAAAAGATTTTCTTTCTTGTGCTTTCTTATTAACACTAAACAAATTCCTCCCTGATTTCCTAAATGAAGGCAATAGTAATAGTAGCCATTAACTTCTCATATAGTGATCTTATCCTGTATGCTTTAAAAGGCATCCCCAAAGTTACTGCAAGGCAGTAAGCTCTATTTCCTAATGTATTATTTTTATTTTTATTACTATTACTACTACTACTACTACTACTACTACTACTACTACTACTACTACTACTTTAGTGAGTGAGAGAGGCAAACAGACAGGAAAGGAGAGAGATGAGAAGCATTAACTTGTAGTTGCGGCACCTTAGTTGTTCATTGATCGCTCTCTCCTATGAGCCTTGACCAGGGGCCTCAAGCTGAGCCAGTGACCCCTTGCTCAAACCAGCACCACTGGGTTCAGGCCAGCAACCTTGGGCTTCAAGCCAGCAACCATGGGGTAATGTCTATAATCCCACATTCAAGCCAACGAACTCACGCGCAAGCTAATGAGCCCACGCTCAAGCCGGTGACCTTGGGGTTTCAAACTTGGATCCTCAGCATTCCAGGCCGATGCTTTATCCACTGTGCCACCGCCTGATTAGGCCCTAATGTATTATTAAAAATTATGTTTCCAAAGGGAAAAAATAAACAAAGGAACAAAACAGAAATTTAGCATGACAGCAATACAATAAATATTCACATAACCACAGCTTAGTAAATTCTACTGGCGATATCAATTCTACATGCCTCATATACAAAGCATATGTATTTTTTTTATAATAAAACTAATTTTTTTGTGGTTTGTGAATATTATTTTTGCATAGTTTAGTTGCCCTCTTTAGATGGATACTGATATCCTTCAACTTCTCCCGAATTCATATATAAATGTAATGTTTGTCCTCTCTTTTGTATTCTTTTAGACTTGCATTCTCTCCTGGCCATCTGAGAGGATATATTAAATTTCATTATAGGCTACAGAATACTTGAAGGGTATAATTTAAAAAAATAAAATTATAGGAATATAGACATTTTAACAATTTCCTGCAGTATGCTGTGGTCAAAACACTAGGGAATGCCAGCTAGCCAGGCTCAGGACTAGTCTAGTAGTTACCATACTAAAGGACAAGGCATTGCCTTGAGAATGACGCTGCCAGTCATTGGTAGCTTGATGGACCAATCCCAACCATAAAGTTAACTTTAGAATTGTTTGAACCATTTTTCTCAGTGAATTTTTTTTGGGCCAATAAAGAGACTGTATTTCTATGTAGCATTATAATAATAAAATAAGAGACGGTCACCCACCAATACATTCATATTCCTATTATGGAACTCCTTGCAGTCATACTATTTTTAAAATAGTAAGTAGTAAGTGAGTTTTCATATAGGGACAACAATTCATTTCAGCCATACCCTGTATGTACTCTAGATGCTCAGATGACAGGAACTTGATTGCTTTTTACTCCTGTCCAAGGTCCTGATTGAGAGGATCACTCTCAAGCTATGGGCTGAGCTCTAGAGGCTACATTCTTATCAGCAGTGTTCAGTTAGCTCAGGGAGTTGGAAACATGGATTTTCCCCAAAGACATTATTTCTGTGCATAGATTCAGATTTCATCTGATATCAAAGTCCTCTCTGAAGAATTTTTTAAAAATATTTTGGGTAGAGTCTGTCCATGTAGTTTCACTATTTTAAAGACATTTTCATTAGGTATAAAATCCTAGGATACCAATTTTATTTTCCTATCTGCACTTTAAACCTTTGACTCCATTATTTTTTGACATTTATTATTTCTAATAAGTCTGTTATAAATCTTAATTTTATTCCCATAAAAGTAATAATTTCTTTTGTCTATGGCTATATTCAACATGTACTTTTTATCAGCAATTTAAATTCAATGTATCTAGGTGTGTGTGTGAGAGAGAGTGTGTGTGTGTTTGTGTAGTAATTTATTCTTCTTAAAATTGTATAAATTTCTTTCACTTGTATTGTGCTGTCTATCAAATTTTCTTAAAATTTCAACCATTTTTTTTCACAAAGTTATTCTACACATTGTGTCTCTTCATCTTTTTGGACTTAAATTACACACATATTAGGTTGTTTCATATTATCCCTTAACTCTTGGATGCTGTTATTTTTAGTCACCCTTTTTGAGTATACATTTTAGTATTTTCTATGAACCTATATTCCAGTGTTGTGATTGTTTCTTCAGCTGTCTTGAGTCTACTGATAAGCTTTTTAAGGCATTCTTAATCTCTCTTATGCTTTCTATCTCTAGCATTTCCATTTGACTCATTGTTGTAGTTCTCAAATGTGTTAGTCTTCACAAAATCTCACAATAGTGTATATGTGTGTATTGTTGAGTGAATCTTTTCAGTAATTAAACTGAGTTTGTGTTTTCTTGTTCTTATGGTTACCAGAAGTGTACCATTGGCTTCAAATTCCTTTTTTTTTTTAGATAGGAGTCTAAGATTTCAGAGACATTTTCTCAATGTTAGTCCTTCATTTTTAGCTGCCCTGTTGATATCCACCATGAACTGTGTCCCTCTCCACACTTATTTTTCTTTTCTAGGGGTAGACTGCAGTTGCTCGTTACTTGCTAGTCTAGTGGTGAGGGCAAAGAGTTCTCTATTGTCTTAGCACAGACTGCACTTTAGGGAAGCTCTGTGTTTATGGGTCTTAGGGCTGGCCTTTCTCACTGGTCCTGTCTTTTGTCTCCATGGCAACCAAATCCCACCTTATAACTCTAGTTGGCCTATGGCCATGATGGCGAACCTATGACACACGTGTCAGCACTGACACGTGTAGCCATTTTCGATGACATGCAGCCACATGCGGCCGCATACCAGAGAAGTATGGGGCCGCATGTCGAGAAGGACATTTTATCCTCAGCTCCTGCATGGCCAGGTGCAATAGCTAAGGATAAAACATTGGCTGTAGTGTAGACACTCTGTGCCAGAGGTCTGTAGGTCAAAACAACAGAACTCCGGCACAGAGCGTCTAGTTCTGGGACTTCCAATTAGGCCGTTTTTCTCTAAGTGACACACCATACGAGTTATGCTCAGTTTTTTGGAGAATTTTGACACACCAAGCTCAAAAGATTGCACATCACTGGCATATAGGCAAGAGTTTCTTTGCCCTCTTACAGTTGTAGTAGATCTCCAATGTTATTGGTATAAGAACCTGTGCCCAGGACTTCCCCAGGGGTAGAAGTGTGTTTTGTTTTGTTTTAAACCATTCCCTTGGCTATGCTAGATCTATACCTTTGCCCTGGTAGTGACAGGGTTTTCTACTCCTCCCCCAGAGGCTTAAGGCTCTGTTTCCCAGAGAAAGTTGCAACAATGCTTCATGCTTTTCTAATAGCAGTGAACAGTTCCCTCTTCAAGCCTGTAATACAAGGAAGGAAGTTGGCCATGCTGCTGTGCCCACAGTCTTTCTCATGAACAGGAGATTGAACTCACGGAGAAGAGCCTGTGAGTGGTTGCAAACTCTCCCAGTGTCTGCAGCTCCGAGGGGTTTTATACTCTTACTCTCACTCACACCTGATCATTGCCAATCCATTAAAATTTGTAGCTGAATACTTCTGACCTAGTTCCAGGCACCCAGCATCTCTTCCTTCTGTAGTCCCTCACTCTGGGCAGGTGCTATGTCTCATCCCTCCTTGGAGGGGCCTGAGATTCAATGGATTTGATACTTCTTGGTTGACTGGTGACTTCAGAGCATGGATCTGTTCAGCAAAGTCGGGTTTTTTAAAAGGGATTTTTTTTTTTTAGTTTACATGAGTTTTTCCTACTCCATTAAAAGCAACCCTATTTCCAGGGGAAACAGAGCTCCTGATATAAACTCAATTTGGCAATATTTTATTCATTCTCAATTATGTGCTTTAGAGCTTATTGAACATCCCTTCCAACTCTTAAGCCTGTTCCTTCATAAATTACAGGCTTTATTTTTCACGCAGATATTTTCTTGAGGATCAGGACATAAAGCAGTTTTGTTCAATAATGGTCATACCTGCCATTATATTAAGGTAATTGTCAGAAGGAAAATGAGAGTGCTTTGTGACCTTTGTCGATATAGTTGCAGTCTAAGCCAGTTTTCGCAAACATTGGCATGCGTCACCATCACCTGGAAGACTTGTCGTAACACTCACTTTTGCCACTCCAAGTTTCTGAATAAGAGCATAATATTGAACCTACTCTGTTTTCCCATTAATCATGTTCATATAAAATATGACTCTAAATATCACTCTAAGAATCAGGATCAGTAGATAAGAAAGCAGTCCCAAGCAAGCAGTTTAGGTGACTTGGAAGACTTGGCAAGTTTATAAAACCAGTAGGCATATAAATACTTCCAAGCCCAGGCATTCTGTCTCTACATTTAATCTTATTTTTAATTATAGCATCCTACATCAGAGACAAATGAAATCTGTAATTGCTGTGTATACGTACATATATGAGAATTTAAATGGAAAATAATCATGCTTGTAAGACAAACTTATAATGAGTGACTAAAACAAATACACAGGAGAAATAGGTCTGGAGGGATTAGGAACATCTATTTGCATCTAGAAGAGCCTGGGATCTAGATTGTAGCACTTCTGCTTACTAGCCATGTTATCTTGTGAAGATATTTATCTGTTAAAGCCTTAATTTCATCTGCAAATTGGAGCTAATAATTATACATTATTTTGTGTATTAAATTGACTTGTATATAAAGTGTTTGACATCATAATGCTTTATTGGATGACAATGAACACTTATGTAGGGTATCCAAATAATCATAATTGTGATCATGATTAATAATAAAAAATTTATACCATTTTATTATGTAATTTAACCATGATCGAGTTTTTGGGTAGCTTTATAAATTTGAAATTTAATTCTAATGATTAAAAATTTAGCAAATGATTACTTGTCAGAAAACATTTTCTTTAAAGGGCCAGAGAGTAAATGCTATAGACTTTGTAGACTGTCATCTGTGTTGCAACAATTTAATTCTGCTGTTTTATTGTGAAAGCAGCCATAGTCAATTCACAAGTGAGTGGACATGGTGTGTTCTAATAAAAGTTTAATTACAAAAACAGGCCACAGGCCATATTTTCCCTGTAGATTTAGTTCGTTGACCCAAGCTAAGAAGGTCAAGGGTAAAACAGTTTGAAATCATGGATTCATAAGTGTTTGTACTCATTTTCCTGGAAAACACAGAATGAAAACATTTGGACTTTCTTTCTGTGCTAGGTACAATAATTCTCCCTATGTCCCCGAAACGTGTCCTCATCCTAATCCCCAGAACCTGTACATACGTCACCTTACATGGCAGAAGGAACTGTGGTTATATTAAAGACCTTGAAATGGAGAGAGTATGCTGGTATATCTGATTCATGAGGGCCCTTCTGAGAGGGAGGCAGGAAGGCAGAGAGAAGAAGAGATGTTCTACTGCTGGTTTGGAAGATGGAGGAAATAAACAGGAACCAAGGAATGAGAGCAGCCTTCAGAAGCTGGAAAGGCAAGCAAACAGATTCTCACTTAGGGCCTCTGGAAGTAACATGGTGCTGCCCACCCATTTTTATAGACTACTGACCTCCACGGCCTTAGGACACAAATTTGTGTTTTAAGCCACTAAGTTTGTGGTCCTTTGCTGCAGCAACAATGGGAAACTACTACATTAACCTTGTTTTTAGTTTGTGTGTCGGTGTGTATTTAATCATGAGACACTTGGTGCACGGTAATAGCTACAAAATAAAAGAAACCTTGGTTGAAAGGTACTTGGAAAACTCTTCTTGCTGAAAAAAGGGGATAAAGTTATGAATAATAAGGAAAAGGATCTAGTATTTCTGGCTTCATCCTGTTTTGGTTTTGAGGAACTAAACTGATCATCAAATTTTGGGTATCTTTTCTTTTTAATTTTGAATTACTCTTCATTAAACACAAAAGAAACAAAACTGAAAGTTTCAGGCAAAGGAGCATACAGGTTAATGTACTTATGTCATTTTTATTTGATGTATTATAGCCTAGAGTTTTGCTAAATTACGAAGTTGCAATTTATAGCTTCATATATGTGATATTTAGAAAACAAAAACACCCACAAGTGTTATATAATTTTCTAGCATGTATTGGATTGCTGTTATAGAAGACTCGTGGAAAAGAAAGGACTTTGAATTAGAAGGCCAGGGTTTGTATTCCACTGTGCCATTTTTTCCAGTGGCCTCTAATTCTGCCAATATCTTGTGGGAAACCAAATGGCAGTTCTTACCAAAAACAGGAAAAGGCAAAAGATGGTTGGGACCAGGGAGCTCTGAATCTTATTTCATAGCTTCACAGCTGCTCAGATTGCATCAGTGTCTTTAATTCTCTTAAGCAGTCACCATGGCTAAATTTTATTTCTGCGTTAAGCACTATCATTTTATTATCTTGTCCTTTGTGAATATATGCAGTAACTCTGAAAAGCCTTATCCTGTAGCCAGTGCTTGTATTTTCAATAAAAGCTACTCCACAGATGTTCATATGAGTAGCCTGCATATGCAAACCTGGCTGGTGGCCAGCCAGGTAGATTAGACTGACTTGGGTGTTCCAGAAACACAGAGTTATTCTTTCCACAGCCTCAAATGAGAGTTCAATTTTATTTCTTTTGAATGGGATTCCTTAATCTCTTAGTTTGTCTTGTGGGAAATACATTAAGATTCCTGACTAGAGCTCACAGTTATTCAGTCTTTCTTGGTCTTTCTAAAACCTATTAGGATAAATAAAAAAGAAATTGTTAATTACATTCAAGAACATACTTTCACCTTGATGCATTTTTTTTTCTCTTGACATTTGCTTTGTAGTCTCTAGGAGGTAAAAGGAACACTTTAATTTTTAATCCACCAAATAATTAATTGACATATTTTTAATAAAGGAAAACACAAAAAACAACAAAGTTATTAAGAATGGTCCCTGGTTCTGGGCAGGTAGCTCAGTTACTTGGAGCCTTGTTGTGGTGTGTCAGGATTGTGGGTTTGATCCTGGATTGGTGCACAGATAAGAATCAACCAGTGAATGCGTAAACAGGTGGAACGGCGACTTGATATTTTCCTACCCACCCCCTCCCCTCTCTCTAAAATCAATAAAGAAAATAATAAATAAATAAAACCTAGATTAGTAAGATTAAAATAATAAAAATATAATCATGGAATGAATAAGGTTTAAGTTTGAATACCCAAATATCCGTAAAGTATTAGTGTAGATGCTTAATAAAAATATATAAAAGTACTGCAAAAGGGGGTACTGTTTCAGCAGACAGCGGAGTTCCCTACAACTGCGTGCATCAGCTTTGCCAGCTGTTCTCTCCTCGTTGTGAAGTTGAAGGAGTTTTGAGGTGTCTAAGTGCTTTTGTGGAACATTTCTGTAGAACTGGTCCCTGGTGGCTGGAAATGTCCAAATTGTGCATACTTAGATATAGAGATCCATGACTCAGCATGTCATAGAAAAAAAGTAATAAATGGAGTGTCTCACTTTATCTTTGGAAACTCAAAAGTACTTTTAAAGATTTCTGATTTCCCATGGGCTCCCATCGTAGTTTTCTGTGGCCTAAGAATACTTTGTATTGAGACAAAGCCACTACACATGGAGGATCCTCGGTGTGAATGTCTCGATGATATTAAGGGTCAGATTTATAGGATCTCAGCATACAAGTTAGTCATGCATTTGCTTGTGTGTGGTAGGGCATGTGGGCTAGGCTGCCTCCTAGAGAGGGACCACCCAATCTTTGCATTTGACCTAACAAGCTGCTACCAATTCCAAGAGGAAAATTCATTAATACCATAATGAACAAGAATTGTTTGCATTGCTTGTGAATATGTCTGCTACAAAACCTTTGCCTAATTTGATTCTTATAGAGTCAGTCTGATTGCATTAGTAATTTGATAAAAAGCTGGAGCCAGTTAGCTCCAGACCAGGTGTCAGTATGCCCCCCAGCCCACCAGCTCAATGCCACTCTGTGTATTGGTGCTCCACTCTGTAAAACAGATGTTGTAATTTACTCCAGACATCCTGCATTTCATTAGGGAGAAGTAGTCACTTACTTATCTCATTCACTTAGTTTTCAATGGACCAATCAATGAACTGAACATGTGTGGTCTGTAAATTCTGACCCCGTGTTTAACTTTTACTTAGAGTATATGCTTTAGAATGCCATTACCCCCATCCTGCTTACAACTTTCTCTTCTACACAGTAGGTTTCTCTGTTCTTTATAGATGAATTATTTTAAATCACATTCAAAAGAGAGAATTACTTGACGTGGTTTTCAGATGTTCCCCCCCCCCCCGTCTGGAAATGATATTGATCTTATAATTCAGAAGCTTGATTTTATATTTAATAAAGTTTTCTGGATGCAGTTCAACCAATTTTGTCTTGCTGGTTTTCTAACAGTTACAAACTGATATTGAGACTGTAGATGTGTATACAAGGATAAGAGAAGCTGACTGCCATCTCAGGAGAAGCAGAAAATCAGCAGTTTTGGTCCGCCACTCAGAAGCATTTCCACTCATGGGTTTGGCCACATGGGATAGGTCAGTAGGCAAATGAATGAACAGTCTTATCCAGACATTCAGCCAATTTAGTTAGGTTCTTCTATATCCTATGTCTACTCTATTCTATTCTCTGCCACTGTATTACAGAGATAAATAAGTGGCAAACATCTTCAGTGACTGGCTACTTTGAATATTTTGTTTCAGGATAATTACACTCTGTTCACTATATTTTCCAGCACCATTTTTGTTTGTATGTTTCCAGTGCAATTATTTGTGCTACTGTCTTTTTTCACACTATCTAGTGTCTTTGGTCAAATACAGTGAATATACTTTTTAACCCATACTGATTGTAACAATTAATGATCCTCTAATGTTTATTTGTTATAACATTTTAATTTATAATTTTTAATAAATTAAAGTGTAATAGAATGTGACATGAAAGATTAGCGCTGTTTTTTTTTCTTTTATTTTTTTAAGTACTGTTCATTCCTTTCTCCTACACCCTAATTAAAATAAGTTACTTCTTTCATTTATCTGCTTACTCCTCCAAAGTCAGAAGTGATAGTAAACAGTAGTGTGGTGTGGTATGGAATAGATAACTGTGACCAGTGCCAAGGGAAAACTGTTCTTAGTCACTTTTTCTTTGAAAATTGCAAACTGTATGTCTTAATTAAACTGAGAATTATTGTCATGTCACAAAACTTCATTAGAGCAACATGTATATAAAAAAACTATGTGCAGCCCTAACCTGTTGGCTCAGTGGTAGAGCATGGTCCTGGCGTGTGGAAGTCCCAGGTTCAATTTCTGGCCAGGGCACAAAGGAGAACCATCCATTGCTTCTCCTCCCTTCCCCCTCTCCTTTCTCTCCATCTCTCTCTTCCCCTCCTGCAGCCAAGGCTCCATTGCAGCAAAGTTGGCTTGGACGCTGAGGATGGCTCTATAGCCTCTACCTCAGGTGCTAGAATGGCTCCAGTTGCAAAGGATCAACGTCCCAGATGAGCAGAGCATCGCCCCCTAGTGGGCATGCTGGGTGGATCCCCGTCGGGCTCATGCGGGAGTCTGTCTCTCCGCCTCCCAGCTTCTCACTTCAGAAAAATAAATTAAATAAAGTTTATGTGCAAATATTTTATGTGTCAGGGATTGTAGCAAAATTAATTAATTCAAGTATATCTTTTATATCCTTGGGTTTCTTTTCTTTTTTAGCTTTGCATTATAGACTTAAGTAGTAGTGATGGCTTATTTTTTAAATGTATGATAGTTTTGGAAGAGAAAGGAAAAAGCCTTAATTAGCAATTGCAAATAATGTAGAATTCCTGGATTTATTAATAGTTTGGGCAGTGTTATTTTCAGCCCTTCTCAATTAAACTTTTCTTTGTAAAATATAATGCATTATATATTTAATGAATTTTTATTTTAAGAACTTGCCAAGACCTACACATTATATTACTACACAGGCAAATTAGAATGATTTTTAAATAGCAAAGCGTACTGAATTTTGTAAGACTCCAAATATTAAAATTAATGTACCATCTCTCTGAAAGTAAATTTTAAAAATCTAGACTAAAGTCATAGTAGTGTTTTCTAATAATATGGGTTGCAAAATCTAAATAAAGAAATATATAGTGAAATTTCCCTTTATTTTAGTTATTCTGTAAGATTTTCTGCACTTAATATTTTTCAAAATATACAATTTTTGGAGTTTTCTTCTTAGTTTAGGTACCTAAAGCTAGGATGATATTCAATAGTTTATGATCATCAAAACCAGAAGGAATCAATGTTTTAATGTAATAGTTTAAATTTTTTGATGCTTAGAAAATTCTGAATTAAAATTAGAATAAAATATTTTGTTATTCTAATTTGTCTAAATATTGGAGTAGATTTGATTGCAATAGTAGATTAGTGATAATGGTCAAGTAGTAGACTTTCACATGAAATTATTATATTTTTTCCTCATTTTGTTTTCCTAGAGCTTTTACATTCTATTCATTTTACAGCCCTTTCAGTAATGTACAACATGGATTAAATACTTTGCATGGCTGAACATATTTTACTGATCTATATTTCTGCTTTAAAAACAAAAACCCATTTTTAATGATATGTGGTCTTTTTGTCTTTCTCTCTCTCTTTCTTTCTCTCTCACTCTTTCAGGCCTTTAGTGAATTTGAGATTGAGCAGCATCAAGAATGTGCATATGATCACTTGGAGGTATTTGATGGAGAAACGGAAAAATCACCAATTCTTGGACGACTGTGTGGCAACAAGATTCCAGAACCCCTAGTGGCTACTGGAAATAAAATGTTTGTTCGGTTTGTTTCTGATGCATCTGTTCAAAGAAAAGGCTTTCAAGCTACACATTCTACAGGTTAGCCAATTAGGGCCCTGTTTCGCTTTTCTTATGACATTCCAGGTTTTTCTTTCTGTGAATGCAGTGGATCCCATAACAGGATCATAAGTGGATTTCCAGGCACAGCAGAAAAAATCTCACTGGAGCACTGTGTGAAATATTCAAGAACCACATAGCATGCTACCTAAATAGCTTTGCAGTCAAGGAGCAGTTAGGAAGAAACCTAATAGTTTGGTCTGATTCGTGTTCAAATGCAGTAAGATCAAGTAGAATTATTTCTCAGTATTTCAATAATTTATTTCATTTTAACTGTAACAGTTCAATTTTTATGTCATATCTAACAGATAGAAATCTATAGTTTGGTATTCAAAAATTATGTGTTCTCTAAACCCTACCTGGTTGACCAGTTTTTGTGTTAATATATTTTGTAAATCAAATTTGGACTTCTTATTTCTGTTTAACAGAGCCTGATTTTTCCCCTTTTATTTGGCATGCAACACAGTAGTTTCTGTAAACCTAATCCCTAATATAACTCTTACAGATGTTCTAGAAGTCTTTAAGAAATAAAATATAATTTAGGAAAATTTGGGGGGGAAATGTAGAATAACATTTTATAACTTGAAGCCTATTTAATAATATATTAATAATGTCTAGGAAACATGCTTTCCTTCAGTCTTTAAAAATATCAAGTTTATTGCAGATGTTTACTAAAGTCATTTAGTTTATAATGCCATCTAGTGGTATTACCTATTTATAAACTATTGAGACTTCTCGGGGAAATCTATCTTGGTATAGAACAGTATAAAACTCATCTGCATCAGCGACTTTTCACCTTTTTTATCTCGTGGCACATGTAAACTAATTACTAAGACTTTGCGGCACACCAAAAATATATCTTTTTCTGATCTGACAGGAAAAAAACAGGTGTAAATTTAATTCATTCACACTAAACGGCTACTATTGTGTTTGTTATTGTCATGTTTTTATGCGATAGTCTAAGGAAAAAGAGGTCAGTATCTCTGACTAAATAGTCAGGTATTGCATGATTGCATGTTTTAAAATTCTTGTAGCACTTCAGTGTGTTACAGCACAATGGTTGAAGATCACTGGTCCAGAAATCACCAAATAGAAGGTGACAGAAGACAATTTCAGTCCAACTATGCCATACCACACTTGGAAACTTGGATGATGGGTGTACAACATAATCAAATGTCAGAATAACCTGGAGATGTTTTCTCTGAATCTATGTACCCTAATTAATCAATGTCACCCCGTTAAAATTGATGATAAAATAAAGTAAGTAAATAAAAAGAAAATCACTGGTCCACATACTCAGCCATGAAACTATTTTAATGCAATGACTTTCGCCACAGTTTCATGCTGATCGCTTTTGTTTTCTTTTTTAATTTTGTTTTAGAAATCTGAATTTTAATTATTTCATGGTCTAATATTGTTTTTCATTCTAGTATATTTTATCACAAACATTATATTTATATTGAAGTCTGTGTGGCTGGGAATATTACTTGTCAGGATACTTATCTGATTTATACTAGGAATGATTGGACTCATAAATAGCCAAATTAATAATTCTTCATGGATACCATAAATATTTTGGCTTAAGAAAAAATCTTTCATGTGCCATAAATTTCATACTAACAAAGAATTTTCCATACATTTAACATCTACTCTTTAAATTTTTTTTGACAACTTATCATGTGTTGAAGGCGTAGAAAAATTAGAATCCCATTATTTCATCAATACTTTTCTGACAGTACAGAGTTCATGATATATATAGGAGTTTACTATTCTGACTATCACTGGTTCCAAGAATGCAGTATGAAAATATGCTGTCAAAACTATCAAAATAGCTGATGATATCGCATTTTAAAATTACCTATATGTAAATTTCCATATTTTAGCTTAATACACATTTTCTTTAATAGGGAAAACATCTCTGTTTACTCTTTGTGAATGGAAGATAAAGATTATATTATGTTCCCTTGTGTCAATATATCTGGGTTTTCAGTCCAACTATGCCATTACACACTTGGAAACTTGGGAAGATATAATTTCTTTGGATCTTAGTTTCTTCAAATGTAAAATAGTAATTTCAAGGTTTCTTACAGTTATAAAACTCCTTCATTTGCCCAGCATCAACTCATGGAGCCTATTTGCAGTGTTTAAATTACAATTAAGAATCCATTGGTAGGATCTAATTCTATGTATATTTTTACATTTTGAAATTTTTTCAATTAAAATTGATATTCCATATGATATTTCAGGTGTATAGTATAATGGTTAGACATTTATATAACTTACAAAATGATGCCCACCATTTTAAGCACATATACTTTACAAACATTGAATGTTCAAAAGAGCTTTATGCTATAAATATTGTTTTTATTTTTCAAATAAAGAAATTGAAAATCTGGGAAAGTTGTTAATATGCATATTTCTAAAATTATGTTAAAGCCTAGATTTTATCCTAATTCTGTCTCCAAAATTTATATACTTTTCACTATAGTATGTTTTCTCTGAAGGTACAAGCTTTAGATTAGAAACCACACTGATACAAAAATGGACCACTATTAATTGAAGCAACAGGTAGAGATTGAATGCTTTCTTATGTAAGTTTTTAAAAATCCTCTGTTCAAAGAATCTAACTGATTAGTCTCCTTTTATTTCCCTGTGCAGTTCACGTCCATTCAAATCCCCATATGAACAAGCTCGATCTCATTTTGTTATGCAGAATGTGCCTGAGATATTATCTACTCCAGCACTGTCATCTCAGAAATGAGGAATCTGGGACTATATATATATATATATAGTGTGTGTGTATGTGTGTGTGTGACAGAGACAGAGAGAGTCAGAGAGAGGGACAGACAAGGACAGATAGACAGGAAGGGAGAGAGATGAGAAGCATCAGTTCTTTGTTGTGGCTCCTTAGTTGTTCATTGATTGCTTTCTCATATGTGCCTTGACGGGGGGTGGGGGGGTCTACAGCAGACCTAGTGACCCCTTGCTCAAGCCAGTGACCTTGAACGCAAGCTGGTGAGCCTTGCTCAAACCAGATGAGCCTGTGCTCAAGCTGGCAACCTTGGGGTCTTAGACCTGGGTCCTCCGCGTCCCAGTCCAACACTACCCACTGTGCCACCGCCTGGTCAGGTGCTCTTGTCAAAATTTTATTTGTGGGTTTTTTCTTCATGTATAAATATTTGCCCTCCATTAACTAGCTTTCTTGGAATACTCTGGGTAAATTTATTCTATAATGTACTTTCTGGTAGCCGTATCTTGTGAAGTATTCTTATGCACTGCCTACTATGTATTTTTCCCCAAAGCTTTCTTTTTAAAAAGTATTATATTCCATAATTTTTATATGAAATATTTATTTAACACAAGCTTTGGATAACACTGTAAAGTACTAGTGATTTATGAAGGAAAATTAGGAATTTAAGGGGATTTACAGGAAAATATAAGGAATTCTTGACTTTGGACAGCTTACAGTCTGACAAGTTAAACTGATTTTCAGACATTTCAGAACTTCTGATTTTCAGTCAGTTTCTACTAATAAGACATCCAAGTCCAGTACCATGTCTGTCCACTTTTTTGCTACATTTATAAAGTGCTTAACATTATTTACTGCCTTCTAGAATACATGTGACTGTTATCGATGGGAGCTGAAGTATACATTTTAATTTGCTTCATTAAATTTCTATTTCTGTATACAATTTTATTTTTATCCACAAGAAGAGCTTCTAACATTCTGAATTTTGAAACCAGGTGATTGGAAGTATGCTTTAATTGTAGCTTCATGGCTATATTTTCCCAAGCAAACCTGTACAAATCCATGGGAAAGGACCTCACTGAAGAATTTCATTTTCCTCTGACAGTAGGTCCGATTTCTTGTTGGTCCAAATTTATTTTAATCAGGTAGCAAATGATATTGTTACAATTTTAAATAAACTAACAAAAATAAACCCTGTATATGTGCTCAGAAGATACAGATATAATACAGAAAAGAAGGGGAACTATGAAGAGAAAGTAACATTTTAAAACATGGCATTGTCTGGCAGGATTTTTCTGTAGCACAAAACAACACACTATTTGTCAATACCATTTAAAATTCAAATGATTTATCAGTAAGCTCCTAAGAGAGGAAATTATTTCTATCTAACTCAATTAACTCAGAATGTCCACTAAAAGCAATTATAGGTCAAATTACAGGATCTTTCCTGGAATTTAATACTTTACCAGGAAATAAACAAACCTGTCCTTTCAAACTAACATGAAGGCCACCCCGGGTTTCTCCTCCTCCTTCTCCCTTTCTTCCTGGGTTTCATTTCCTAGTTTTCAGAATTCTGTAGAAGATGCGCTGGTAGCTGGCTGAGTATGTTCAAGCAGTCGATTTAAAAATGGTATTACTGACATGCTGACCTACTCCATTTATATTTTTCTGACTTGGTAAATGGAAAAAGATATTGGCAGGAAATGTATTTACTGTGTTTTAAAAATCTTCTGTTAAAGGGACCATGTTAAATGACATATTGAATGTATTTCACAAGCACGAGCAATTGCCCTCATGCTTCCCGCTACTTTTTGCTCGAGGAATTTCTCCCTGGACATGTTAAAGTCATATCTCTTGCATATCGTAGTCAGCTGTTCGTCCTTAAAAAGTTTATCCTGCAGACTAAATTCTCTCTTTTTCCCATGGTTGGAAAATTAATTTCAGATTTATTATTTTGAGCCATCGATAGGAACCCATAGGACTCACAAAATCCATAGGGTTATTTGAGTGCTTCATAGGAATGCAGTTGGACACTGAAACAGATAAACAAAAACAGGGACTTTTTGAAATATGTTAAGTCATTTGTTTGTGAAACGATGCCACTTTCTAGAAGTTTTCCACAACACTGAATAATGATGCCTTCTGTCGTTTTCAGATAGAAATAAATTTAGAAGTGAAAGAATGGTTAGACTCCATTGAAACTGCAGTTGGATCGGTTAAAGCTCACTGGGCTGACTTGTTTCGTTTTCCCCCGGGCAGAGTGTGGTGGCCGCCTGAGAGCCGAACCCAAACCCAGAGACCTGTACTCGCATGCTCAGTTTGGTGATAACAACTACCCAGCCCAAGTCGACTGTGAATGGCTAGTAGTGTCAGAACAGGGCTCACGACTCGAGCTATCCTTCCCGATTTTTGAAGTGGAAGAAGAAGCTGACTGTGGCTATGACTACGTTGAGCTCTTCGGTGGTCTTGATTCAACAGCAGCGGGGCTTGGTCGATTCTGTGGATCAGGGGTAAATATAGTACCAACAGGGTACCATTGACATGATGAAAAATGCTGTCAATTCATGGTTTGACATGGGTACTGTAAAACAAAACAGCAGTGTTTTTACAAAACAAAACACAAAACGTTATGTTATTAATGACTTGACACATAGAATATGCCTTGCCCTTCTTAACACTTCCCATCCTAGTGAATTTGCTTGGTAATATCAAAAGAGACAGATGAGTTCAGTAGTTATAATTTCTTGTCACTGTTCACATTCTAAATTTTATATTTTTGGTCTTATGGTGTTATAAATATTTACCTTTTTGATAATATAAATGGAATATATGTAAACACACATTTGACAATGTTGTCACCTTCCTAAATTAAAGCATAAAAGAGAAAAGAGTATGCATACCATTCAGACTGACATTCTTTTTTCAACAAATATATTTGGTGGGAGTGGCATGGTCCACCACTGGTGTGTGGCCTCAGCCGGATGTTGTTTGACTGCACAGTGTCACTTGTGCATAGGACAGAATGGATAGGATGCAAGATACAGGTATCATCATGAGAAATAAGAAAAGTTTAAGGTTTTTGCAATGCTTTTTTCCCAGAATTCGCTGCATTGATACCCAATACTCTGAATATATGTTTTGTTTTGATGACATTAGTCCCACTTTTTTGAATGTCTTATGAGCATCTATTGCTTAAATAATACCATTAAACTCCTGTCCAAATACCAACTGAAATGAAACCAAAAACCTCTTGGGACTTAGATTATTAAAACAAGAAGAAATGGACAATTTGGATTCTGGAAGTCACTCTGCCTCAGAGCAGCTGCTGAAACAAGTTTAATGTCTCTTTATCCTTTCTGAACCTCACTTTAGTTATTTGTAAATTAAAGGAACCTTAGCTTAACAATTTGGGGGAAAAAAAACACCAAGTTTGAAACAGACAACAGACATACGTATATTCAAAGCCCACTGGCTAGACATGTGATCTTGAGGATGTCATTGGCTCCTCTGAAATTCATGTTTTCTCAACTGTAAGATGAAAGAGTCTCATATCCACTTTTCAAGGTTTCAGGAGCATTAAATGATAGACAAAAAAAAAAATCCAAACGTGAATTACATTACAGAAAAAATGACTCATTTTGTTTTTTATTTGTTTGTTTGTTTCTTTAGCCACCAGAAGAAATCTATTCAGGTGGGGATGCAGTTTTAATTCATTTTCACACTGATGACACAATCAACAAGAAAGGATTTCATATAAGATACAAAAGCATAAGATACCCAGATACCACGCATACCAAATAACTAATACCAAAACCTCCTTCGGAAAATAAAGGAATGTGCGTAATGGAGAGAAGACATATTTTTTTTAAATGAAGATATTAGCACAAATGTTTGTATAATGAATTTGAACAGAAGGATACTGTATAAGCAGAATTATCTCTGTTCTGAAAGAGGCTTCCAGCAAACCCTGATCAGCGTCACCAGGATATTTGAACTCCGTGCTTGACAGTATAAATGAAGCTGGTGAGAGGGCACAGCGTACTTCCAGGAAGACTCCAAAAGTTTTTGTTCACAGCTCGACACAGATGCCTCACAATTCAGACAGTTAGGTTCAGGGTCTGTGACCCTGCAGAGTGTTCTTTTTGACAATTTTGCAAGATTTGGGAAAAATAAGATGACCTTGCAAGTCACAAACTGGAAAACCCTCTCCTTGTTTCTTAGGATAATTGCTTTGGCTCTGTATCTTGGACGCAGTGTAAACCAGATCCATTTAAGATATTGTGAAATGGGAGTCATGAGAGGGCGGTGTGTACTTGACATGTAGATGTGTCTAACATTGGAAACTGGAATATTTCAGCTTCATTATTTTCACTTGCAGCCCAGACTAACCTCTTCAAACACAAATTATCTTGAGACCACTTTCTTTTACTGATATTCTGACAAGTTTGAAATGTCAGTGGTTTCTGCTGTTGGAATTAGGCAGCATTCATGTAAGTGCTGGCAAGTGCCCAGTTGATTGGTAAACTCAGTTCCTTCAGCAACAGTGCTGCTTTTCACACCGTACCATATGCAAGAAGCCTTGTGATGTCTTAGGAACTTTATGAGAAAACTCCCGACAGGTGTGAACAGGATTCTTCTAAGTGACTGCCTGATGGGTCATGCTCAAGTTTCCACTGCTGCTATCGTCTTTCTTTTGTTGTTCATCTGTTGTTGTCATTGTTATTGTTGATGTTGTCATGATTAATGTTGTATTTAAAAAAAATGAAGCGAACATAGGCCTTGTAAGAATTGAAAGATATCTCTCTCTCCCTCTCTCTCTCTCTCTCTCTCTCTCTCTCTCTCTCTCTCTCTTTTTCTTCCTGGGATTTACTTTTTCTTTTTAATGCAATGTTGGAAAAAGGATTTGTATCTGAAAGACTTTCTATGGTGCTATTCCATAAACATTTTTTTTAAAAAACGTTTTTGACCTTTGAGCCAACCACTTATAGACTATGAATGTCTCCCTATGTCTGGCTGGTGGCATTTGAAGACTAAAGACTTGTTAAATGTATTAAGAGTATATCATTGCAAGGGCAGCACTTGTCCTGTATAACAACTACTTATAATGCCTTAGAATTCTTGTGTATGATCAAACAAATCCTTCTAGAAACACAACTTTTGAAATATTGAACATAATAGTGTATGTTAACTAGCAGCTCTGTGAGGAAAATCCATTTCTGTGACACTTTTGTTGTAGAAAATGACTTTCTGCTCTAAAGCGTGTGTGTTTTTAATATTAATGTGTATATATATATATATGTGTGTGAGCTTGTCTGAGTGAGCGAAGTTATTAGAGGGTAAATAGTAGTGGTTGGTTGAAAAGTGAAATTTTATGTGCCAAGTTCAACTAGAATCCTGTTTGAAGTAGCACCTTTTTAAGAGGTTTCATGGACAAATAATGGGAACTTCTAATTATTAGCAACCTATTAGAACAGTGGTTCTTAACCTTTGTTGAGGTACCGAACCCACCAGTTTCATATGCGAATTCACCGAACCATTCTTTAGTGATAAATAAAATATGATTTTTTTTCCAAATTCAAGACATAGGTATATGTTTTTTTACTGGTGCACAAAATGAGCCGTGCATGAACATCACCTTGCTCAAAGAACAAAACCAACAAAGTGCATGAACTCACAACAAATTACAGTATTACTTTATTCTGGCCTCCGCGGCAGAGGCTTCTCCGAACCCCTGAGACCAACTCATCAAACCTCTAGGGTTCGATAGAACCCAGGTTAAGAACCACTGTGTTAGAAGAATGGCTCTTTAATTCAGAGAAACTCTATTTTGGTATCTTTTTATGTTAATGTAGATTGCTGTATGAAGTAGCTTTGTTTCTGTTAGCTGACCATGAACATTCAGCATTCAATAAAATTGGGTATTTTTCTTCATTTTTACAAACCTAAACTGTACACACAGACAGAGCTTATTTGTTTTTTGTTATTGCTGCCCTGAAAAATCTTTTCTTGCCTACGAATTATAATATGTAAATACATTTTTAAAACCAATTTTTTTATCTTACTGAATGTTGAACTTTGGAAATGTATAACTATTGCCTGTAATATAAAGGGTTTGTAGTGGAGCTGATTTATTCCAGGAACAACTTCTCTATTATCTTTCTCTCTAATCTTCAATTAGCCAAAGTTTATCAAGAAAGGAAAAGATAAAATAAAAGACATTCAATCTAGTGTACAACACAGTGCCTGACCTAGTGCTCTGGGCACATGCACTAGCTCTTTTTAACCTTTGTGCTATCCCTTGAAAACTGTGATGATGTTCTCACGGTGTAGTTCAGGAACTAAGGCTCACAGAAGGTATGTAACGTTCCCAGAGTCACAGTGTAAAATTAGATATTGAATCTCAGCTTGTCTGATATAAAAATCTGTGCTTGTCCTACAAAATGTAGTAGAATCAATCTTGACATATGTAAGTAGTAGACTTTTTTATGATGAAACTTTTCCACACTAAGTAAATTTTAGGGGTGAATTACAGTAAACCTTTCAGGATAAAGATACTGTTCTTTTCAGAAACAGCATGACAATTCGATATCATCTGTAGATAGCTTTAAGGACCACAGTTAGTACTAGAAATTAAAAAAAACTATAGTTCAAAGTTAGTAAACATTGGCCTTTGGTTAAAATAAATGCATTAATTTTTTTTATCTGCTGTGGTAGGGGAAATGTAGTATTCTACTTTAAAAAATATTCTGGACATTCCGGTTGACATTAAGCTACAATGTGCTGCTTTAACACAACCAAAAAATTCAAGTACAAAGGTATCTAGAAAGCATATAGAGCTGTTGTCATAACTTAGGTCTTCAATGTGGACATTAATTTTTATTGTGTCTTATGTCTAATATCAGTACATTGCATATTATTTTTATATTAATTCAACTTTCGCTTAAATGTGTTAAGTGTGAATACAGACAACTTCATTGTTTTGTTAATACTTGTTAGTGTTCTAGACATTTTATTAAATTAATTTTGTAAATTATTTTTAACCCTTACATCTATTGTTGTTCTTTCTATTTGCCACAGTTCTTATTCCTATACATTCTATACACAGAAAAAAATCTGCTTCCACTTCCTATAATTTTATTAAGTTATTTTAAAAAGTCATTAACCTAGTTTATTGCCATGCCTTAATGTATCTAAATAAAACAACATTTTTAAAGACATGAATGAGAAACAGCAATTATATTTTCAAAGTCGTCCCCAAATTATCCCTGCTTATATTGGCTGGATTTTTGCTATATAAGTTTAATTTTAATAGTACATCATATTATCAGATTCAAATTCTGTTCAATTTTATTTTTAAATATCTTATTCTCTTCATTTGGTTTATATTAGTAACATATTTTGGGGGGTAAGCTTTAAATAGGAAATATTGTCCTCCCATATAGAAAACCTCAAAAAGCATTTAATGATTATTACTCTTCAGAAGAATAGAAGTTATTTTTTAAAAGAAGCATTAAATTACATACTTGCTTAGGAAACTATAGTCATATGTGACATTGGAAGTGATTTTTACTTAGCAATTATCAAACGTTTGGAAACTTTATTTAGTGATAAAAGGAATAAAACCTCCGTTTTGGAAAACCTTTAATACTACTTGTTAAATCTGTCATGGGAGGAGGAAAACAGGAAAAATAATGACCTCCTAAAGTTTTAGAACATTAACTGCAGTAATGCCTTCTACCTTATAAGAAACGTGCGTAATATGAATTTATTAAAAAGAAAAAAAGCTGTTGTGTGAATGAATTAAAGCATTTTATGCTTCAGTGCATAGTAAATGGTTGACAATGAATACTTAGCTTTTAGTCATTTAGGGTTATTGTTATAAAATTGAGAAATTTCATCATTAGCTAAGGAAAGAATTGTTGGCAAGGCCAGCTGTGATAAACTGTGGGATATTATTATTAGTCTTTAAACTTTCCTTTCACATCTCCTGTTTTTATTGTCCAGTCCTCAACCTTCCCATCTGTCACTGTCCACCATTGTAGCCAACCTGAATCCAGGCTCACCATGTGATTCTAGCCTTCACCATGACACCTAATTCATGCAGAGGCTGATGTAAGATGATTCCAAAGAGATAGATCATAAGCCCTGAGCCCTACATTTGTATCCTTCCTCTCATACAATATATTAAATAAAAATTAATACAGTAGATATCAACTTCTAATTTTAGAGGACTGGGAGGTAGAAATATATTTGGGTTGAAGCTTATGCAAAGAGAAGACTAAGAAGCCAATATGCAGTTTAAGATGTCTACATTAAAGGTCCTGGCAGCTAGGCCTTGTCTAGCCTTTGTTGCCAGGGTGAAAGTGTTGAAAAAATAGTGAAATTACCCGTGTTGTTATGTATTTTTCCTATATGAATACAAGCTAGTAGCTTCACCTATCCCTCTGCCCTAACATTGCTCTGTCTACCTATTTTTCATACACAGCATTTCATTTTTGCCCAGTTACCAAGTCTTTAGAGCATGCTTGAATCAAAAATAGCAAATAAGGTTATTCAGACTGGTATGTAATAGTTTAAACATGTGCTCAATCCATCAGTGTATTTGTAAAATTAGATTTTAAAATACAGATCCAATGGTGCTTCTATTAAATAATATTACAGTCTAGGACAATTATATTGGTCATAAAGTTTGACACTACAGCATATTTAAGAACTGACAAACTTCATATCTACTAAAAGCTCTTTTAGGAACTTTCTATAAGAGTAGTTCTAGAAATTTAGATATAAACAATTTTCAGTCATGATTCCCTCATTTTTTAAAAGATAATATCAGAATCAGCAGCTCAAAAATATTTAAAATTTAACATCTGTCAGGGATATTTTTAATGTCTGACATATAAACTCATTTAATTCTCAGAAGACTGTGAGTTATATTGTCTCTATATGAGTTATGAGTGAGGAAATAAACCAAATACACTGGGAATCAAAACCAGGTTGGTTAGAGCATCACATGACATGCCGTGGTTGCAGGTTGATTCCCAGTCAGGACACATATAAGAACCAACCAATGGTGGCATGAATAAGTATAACAACAAATTAATGTTTCTCTGTGTCTCTGTCTCCCTTCCTCTCTCTCTCAAAATCAATAAATAAAAATTAAGAGAAATAAATGTACCTCAATAAAAATCACACTACCATTTCTAAGTTAAGAAAAGATATATTCAATTTGGATTATAAATTTATTCATGTTTTTAAAACGTAGTAAAAAGAAAGTTAAGAATAAGTTACATGAATAGCTGGTGTTTCGGTAGTAATAGTAAATAAATCTTGAGGCGTAAATGATCGTATGGGTGACTCCACAATGATAAAAATAAATAGGGCATTACAAATTTTTAAACTGAAATTTTAAAAAGGCAAAGTCGGGTGAATGTTAAGAACAGACCCTCAAACAGAGATCCAGAAGAGAGGAGCCCCACCAATCACAAGGGTATTCCCCATTCTGGAAATAGGAGACATCCATCCCTGGGTAGAGAACTGTTCAGTGTCAGCGGAACCCATTTCACCCACAGCAATCAGAGAGCTCCAGTCCAGCTCTCTGCAGTTTCTCTCAATGAACATAACCTAATACCTAGCCCTTGAACAACTGCATGCAGAGAACACTAACCATTCTTTGATAATCTGAAAATGGACTCACACAACATTTAAAATTCCAGCACACTCTATAAAAATAGAGATTCTGGACAGAGCTTTCTCAAGTTAAGCATGAGCAATATAACCAGAAGCTATGCCCTACTACCAAAATAGCATTCTAAAGAAAATCTCAATGAGGAGAATAGGCCCAGCAGAACATTAAATTCCTGAAATAGAAGAAAATACTGAGACATTTGCATCTTACCTCAGTACAGCTATGAAATATCATAAGAATAAAAATAGTATTCAGGCATCCTATCTGAACAAAGCAAGAAACTTGAAAAATGAAAAATCAATTCTGTCTCAAATATCTTCACAATAGCCAGTAATGCCACAAGAAAATGGACATGTGTCTAATATAGATGGTTTAGGTAAAGATCTGTGAAAGCAAGAACCAGATCTCACTCTCTGCTACATCCACAGTGCCTGCAGCAGTTTACTCAATAAATACTCCTTGAATAAGTAAGTATAAATCCCTGAGAAAAGGTGGGTAGTTATTAAACATTCCAGTCAGTTAACATCATTCAAATATAAAGGCACAGTGTGAAATACAGAACAACCCAGGAAAGTTATTTCTTAGTAAACATTTTTTAAAAGAAAGTTCCGGCAAGCAATAGATGAGTCAAAATAAGAAGCTTGGGAATGAAAAATATATGATATTGTATATTTTTTATGAAAAGAGTGCATTCCTTTTTTTTTTTTTAAGAAAGACTTGATAGGAAAAGAAAGAAAAAATTCACCTGTGCTGGGAAAAAGAATAAGTTGGAATACAGAACCAGGGTTTTATGAACACAATTAATTTCCTGGAATCTGTCCACATGTCCTTTCCCACTCACTTGAGCTCGATAGTGGATAGGAGAGGAAGGAAAAGAAAATATGTGCTCTGCATACACGTTTCTGCCTGGCAGTAATAATGTGGTAAGAACATGTCTTTAACATGGCACCCCTTTCCATATGTAAGTTTCTTGCCCCACTCCACATGCGAGAGAAAAAGGAGACCAAGATGCTGACAAGGAAAAAATATGATTTTGCAAACATAAGATCAATGTATTATTTTGACCTTAGAAAAAATTTACTTCTAAATTTTCTCTTGTTGGATCTGAAGTTTATAAGGTTTTCATATGAACAACAGAAGTCTAATCATATGGTATCATTGCTGTTGTTATAAATATAATATAAAATTAAACTTGAAGAGATTTCAACATCTTTCTTTTACATATATAAAAAAGTGAGTTGCTTAAACTTTAAGTTAGAAAGTTCAGCCTGACCAGGCAGTGGTGCAGTGCATAGAGCGTCGGACTGGGATGCCCAGGACCAACGCTTGAAACCTCAAGGTCCCCAGCTTGAGCATGGGCACACAAGCTTGAGTGTTGGGTTGCTGGCTTGAGCGTGGGATCAGATACATGACCTCATCATGGTCATTGGCTTGAGCCCAAGGTCACTGACTTGAAGCCCAACGTCGCTGGCTTGAGCCCAAAGTCACTGACTTGAGCAAGAGGTCACTCGCTCTGCTGTAGCCCCCCAGTCAAGGCACATATAAGAAAGCAATCAGTGAACAACTAAGGAGCTGCAAGGAATAATTGATGCTTTTCATTTCTCTTCCTTTCTACCTGTCTGTCCCTATCTGTTCCTCTCTCTCTCTCTCTCTTTTTCTATCACACACACACACACACACACACACACACAGAGAGAGAGAGAGAGAGAAAGCTCAACATTACATTTATCTATGTCTGTCTGTTCTAGATTGGGAAAGAGTGACTTAATTGCTATGGACTTTCATGCAGGATAAAACCAGTGCAGACTGTGTGAATGTGTGTGGTCCATCACTCCTCAGAGCCTCCTTCTATATTTACTTAACAAAAGTTTAAAATTTAGTCCTTTCTTTTGCTACGCACATTTAATGTGCCACTCAGTTACTTTTTCTCTTTCTCTGTCTATAAGCAACCATTAAAACCATTAGTACATAATTCCACAGGAACAGCTGAATATGAAGCTTCATCACTAAAATAAAATAAATGTTTGACCGAAGCAAAACCTCACTGACTACGATCAGAATTAATTTTAAAGGGGTGTCACTGCATTGTCACATTCCATTTCACTTTGTACACTGTAGGTAAAGGTAGAATTGTTTTATTGCATGGAAATATATTACACAGCAAAAACAATGAAAAGTGTATTATCTAATATAGATGCACTCTGTGTCAATCTCAGCTCTTGCATTAATTCATTATAATTTTTAACTCAATGAAGAAAATACTGTGAATCGTGCCTAGAGCTTAATGATTCAGCACAAATGTCAGAGTCAGGCAGCCAGCAGTGTAATCCAGGTTTGCTATTTAGGTCTCAGTTTGATATTTACAAAATGGAACTAAAAGTCGCAACTTCTATTTTTCAGAATTTAATAAGAATAAAATGAGATCATTTTCATGAAATATGAAGCAAAGTATTTGGCACATACTAAAATTTTAATAAACATGAGATATTAACAGTATTAATATTAATAACTAAAACAATTATTTGAGTTTATCTCTGTCTTAGTTATTCATATATAAATACAAAACATTCGCCACTATATAGACAGTAGGACAAAGGATTTGGTGCTGTTTTACAATTTGTCATGTAGTTGTGTACCTGCTTTTCCTTGTTCATTAAGGACAATAAGCGACTTTTAAAATCTGCTTTTGATACACTTTACTGTCTTCCCCAGATACATCTTGGCTACTAATTTTTGTTACTATCAATCTTTAAAACCATTTGCTTAAATTATAATAGAGTCTGACAAAAATTCGTTTCTTTGGAGACTTTTTCTTCTAATTGTGTGACTGCCAATGTGTGAGCTGTAATATTATAGCTCTATTCTCACTTAATCCATTTGATGTGTTCTTCCAAATTTCATCTCCCAAAATGATTTCCCTACAATAAAGCAGAGATATTCTAAAAAAAATTCTCCAAAGACATAATAATATGTCTAACAAACTATTATTGTGTAAAGCTGACACATTATTTGGCTAACCTCACGAAAGCAATTATGTATTAACAAAAAGTATCATATTTGTTGACACTTTGGTCAGAGTAGTAGCTTTGTAATAGTATTCTTCTGGAGAAAAGTACTAGAGATATGCTGTCATTCAAACCAAAGGGAGAGATAATAAATTGGAAATTAACATTTTCAAGGAGTTCGCTGCAACATAGTACAGAGGACTGAAGGGCATTGAAGACACAAGAGTCTGTTGAAGGAGTTTATGAAATGAGATGAAAGATCAAAAATAAAAGAAGAGAAAACGGATTATGTACAACAAAAGGGAAAGAAATAACAGGTATGATTGCTGTCTCTATCTGGTACATGGATAATAGATGAGATAAAAAGAGAAAGAGAGAAAAAAGAACCTTTTTTTTCAGAGTTGGGTGGTGATGGGGTTTGAGCAACTTTTTAAATCATAAAAAAGAAACTAAATTGGTTTCTAAGTAGAAGAGAGGAATTCCAAAAGGATGAAACTATTATGATTCAAAGTGCTGAGGTTAGATACTGGGCTATAATTCAAAAGAAGATAGCCAAGAATGGCATTAAGGAAGACAGGGAACAGTGCGGGCTGGAAGATTTCTCTGAGAGACCAGATGGCAGGTGGGGCCAGAATGGGTCTTTCTCTAGAAACTGTAGCAGAGATACAAATAGCTCTTTTAAAATATATGTTAAAATTAATATTTCTCAGGGTTCAAGTTTTTAAAAACTATTTTGAGGTTGGTGCTTCACACAGCATAGTGCATTTTATGTATGGTTGCCACTGTATTAATGTGTGAAACAGCTGAATAAAGTAAATCACTTGAAATATTATTCCTATCTGTTAGCCAGCTCCTGAATCTATGTGAAAAGTTATTACAAATCTAATTTATCATTATATTTCATGTATTTTAAAAATGAATTTGGTGGATATTTCTTCCCTAGAGATTAGAGATGTGGTTTTAATCCAGGACAAGACCCATTCTCTAAGTATGAAGTCCTCCCTACTGACAGATTCCAATAGTGAACAATTTATGGGTGCTTCAAATGTTCAAGTACTAAGCAAATTAATTCGGTTTATCTAATTAATTTTAGATGCAGACTGATGTTCAGTGGCCAAACAACCAGAAAACAACCATTTATCAACAGAAGAGTTTCATGAAGAATCACCGGTGTAGCTGAGTTCTGCAGCACGACCGCTTTATTTTATCTGTGGCACAGCTGGCTGGTGGGGAATCGCTAGGATTTCTTCTATCAGTAACAGCTTGTAAGAATCAAGAAGGAACATGGTGAGTGGCCACACCTCAGGGTAATTTCTCACAAATGAAATAAGCTGCATAAGAAAGCTTCTAGGGAATATTATGAGAATCTGTCAAATTGGTTTTATAGAACTATTTGACTCTTCCTTTTCTCCACTCCCAAAGAGGAGAAAAGTCTTACAGTTTGTTTTAGGGCTGGTTCCATTCACTGTGGTTTGAGTTAAGTCCTCCGTGTTTGTCGCTCATGTTCATCTCTTGCTTCAGAGAAAATGAGCTTTAAACTCCTCATTATATGCTTGGTTATGTACAGCTCTTTTAAAAAAGTGGTTTTGGAGAAGTTATTCAAACATATTAAGATGTCTCGTGGATCTGCCATGGATCAGAACATCTTGTGAAGCACAAATTTCAGCAATTACATAACTGGACCCCTTGGAGGGAATTCAGCATGTCACTTTATAACATCTATTTCTCGGATACTTCTTGATTCCTGGGCAGACTAAATTTCTTTTAGGTACGCATATGTTTAAAAGTAAGGATACAGATACTTGACAATGATGCTTCATAGTTCATTGGATATTTTAAACAAATTTTATATTGGAGAATAAAGGTAATAAAAGCCAAAAGTCTAGCAGATGGAAAGGAAAGTATCTTGCTAAGCATTTATACCATTTTGGCTAAAGAAGTCTTGTTAATTCATGAGCAGAAATGAGAGGCAGAATGGGCAAAACCTTGTCAAGCTCTGAGTTAGGTAAATGGGATGTGTAGGGAAAATGTAACAATTCAGAAAAACAGCTAATGTTTTTTATCTTGGCCTCATTACTCCTTTTCTCTCTCTCTCTCTCTTACTTTCTCTTTTTCCTTTTCTTTCTCTGTAACTGAGCCAAACAAAAAACCTAATGGACAACTAAAATATCAAATCTATACTTTATTTGGGGATTATGGGTGACAATTGGCAATTGTGAGCTCAAGAACCAAATAGAATGCTATGTTCTCTACATTAGAGGTATATCTCATTGAAACCTTTTTGTTGGAAGTTGTTTTTGAGAAAAATAGAGATTCATGAATATGACATCAAGGATCCTGGACACCCTTATCAATGGAGTCACACAGCTTACATTTTAGGGAAAAGGGAGTCAACATCATTTTAATCTGTAAAACCACTATACTATTCTCTCATTAAAATAGATGAAAGTTAAAAAAATTAATTTAAAGACTGGCTGATAATTGTTTTGGAAGAAAATATTAAAAGTCACAAAAATTAATTTCTGAGAATTGATACAATGCTACAACCAAATTGTAGCACTGTACTAAATACACTTTTTATAGTACAAAGTGCACTGTACTTCTTTGTAAGGAAAATGAGGATGTTTATTTAAACATTATGGGTTGGTACGACTTTGCAGGCTTGAATTAAAATAAATGGAGAAAAATATCACAAAGTTATCTAAGCATACCCTCAGTAGTTTAACAATGGAACATTTGTTTATGCTGAAGAACACAGGAAATGGGCCCTAGGGGCCTCATGGTATTAATAACACCCATAAAATCAGAAGCAGATAGAATAAATGACCTTTCCCTGAAGCAACTCTTAATATTTGGTTTTGTATTCCTCTGGACATTTCATAAAATATATGAACAAATAGTAGAAGAATGTGCAAACCGTGTGGGAACAGGGAAACTATTGCATGAAATGTTTGAGACTGTGATCATCTGCACTCATCTGTTCCTAATACTGGAAGAAATGAAATGTTCTTAAGCTCTTTAAAGTTGAATGAGACTGGGAAAACGTGACATTATGTTAGGGTGATTGGTGACTAGAGGCGATATTCAGATTATTTTCCCAATCACCTTCTTGGGTGTACCACCCCATCTCATTTTATTCTCAGGCTTCCATAACCCCTGAGGGCTGACACCACCAGATCATCACTGGGAAGAGTGATAAGGTACAAATTAGATTTACTGCTACCCACTGGCTTTCTTGATATGCTAACAATCATTTAGCAACAGAAAGAGCCTTTCAACCTATAAAAGCCTGAAGTTATAACATCTGTTATACACAAAGTTTTAAGATCTAACATTTATTGAAAAGGAGAGCATGGAATTGTAGTTCCTGGAGATTTTCGGTTACATCTCTTAGACTCACCAAAATCCCCAATGCAAAACAAAACGTTACAAGACAGATTGTTTGCTTATATTATTATTTAATATAAGAACTACTCTGAGTTAGGGTGGATGTTTTGTTGGGCTCCTTTGTTTCACATTTCTCTGAACAACTCAGGAACAACAGAACTAATTTGTACTCTGTCATTGAAACATGGGTTTTAATGAAAAAGTGCACGATTTTCAAGTTATAGGAATCCACGCCTTTTTCAATTTTGCATTGATGCCTCTGCTCATTAAGGTTAATATTTTTCACCGAAAGCTGTTTTCTTGGCATCTTCCTTCTTAATCTCATGCTTCTTCCATGCCCTGACCCAGATCATCTCGTTTTTATCTACCCAGTCACCATGCTACAAATCTAGCAGTTCTTTTTGATTTTTACTTTTTTCATATCCCATGTTTAATCAAATCACCAGAAACTGTTTCTTTAACTCTACAAGCAGTTTTTGCATTGGTTCCTAGTTTTCCATCCTTAAGAAAACAGCCCTGGCCTAACTCTCATCATCTCTGTTTGGATTATTGCAACAGTCCCCTAACTGATGTCCCTGCATTGAGACTAGATTGTAGATTCCATACCCCTCAGAGCTACTAGAGGGTTCATCTAAAACAGCAGTCTGACCATGCAACTCTTTATTAAATTCTTTTGACAATCTCCATTTCCTTCAGGGTAAGCAACTGAGTATAATGTATATGATTCTCTACAAGGACCTTTATCTAAAGCTTTTGTTTTTCTGGAATTATTAGAAGGTTTCTTTTTTCTCTTGGGTGCATCTTTATTATGCTGTTATCTATGTTATAGTATGTTGTTGATATGATCATCTCCTATTGTTCCAGACTAGACTAGAGGAACAACCTACCCCACCTTCTAAGAAGTGACTATTCAAGTAAAAAACAATACATTACTAGATAGGCCATGTGTTTTAAGGCAAACATCTAGCAATACTCATTGTCTTTTCCATAAAATTTTATTTCTCTCATCTTCTTTCTTTCCGGTTTTCAAGACTAGCTATGTATCTACCATGACAGATATAGCTATGTATATGAATGCTTCTTCCTAAATCTTAGTCTAGTTATATGTATATATAAGAAGTTAAGTAAGTAGATAGAAGACATTATTCAGTCCCGTGAACATTGTCATATTAGAAAACTAATAAAGTTTGTGGCTTTGGCTATAACAACAAAATAAAGGTTCATGATTAAAAGACTATTCCTATTGATCTTTTACCCAATCAAACCCATCTTTAAAATCATAACTGTCCTGGACAGATGGCTCAGTGGTAGAGCATTGACCCAGCGTGTGGATGTCCCAGGTTTGATTCCTGGTAAGGGCACACAGGAGAAGCAACCATCTGCTTTTCTACTCCTCCCCCTCCCCTTTCTCTCTCTCTCTTTCACTTCCATTCCCACAGCCATGGCTCAATTGGTTTGAGAGCATCAGCCCCTGGCATTGAGGATGGCTCCATGGAGCCTTTGCCTGAGGCACTAAAAATAGCTTAGCTGTAATCATGACCCCAGATGGACAGAGCATCAGCCCTAGGTGGGTTTGCTGGGTGGATCCTGGTCAGGGCACATGCAGGAATCTGTCTATCTCCCCTTCTCTCATTTGGAAAAGAAAAGGAAAAAAAACATAACTAAGATATTTTATGTCTATAATTAACACATTATTTTTGAACTTGAAGAAATATGGATAATATACATACATAGAAAAATTGTTTTATATGTACATTTTGGAATATGAAGAATTTGGGTTTTACGTTATTTTACTAGTTCCTATGCTTCACATGTCTTTTCACTTTCACAATTTGAGCAACCTATTTTCAGCCTTGAAATGGTAAGAAGGTTAGCTTGATTTCACAGAGCCAAGAGTGGAATGCAATTGTTTTGTGGGCCATTCTTGGTGTGGGCCAAACATCAATTAATTAAATAAAAATTACTTGGTAAAGGGTTCACATATATGAGAAGGACTTGGTAATAAACTGAATATTAGGTGAAGGACGTAATATATATATATATATATTACTGTCAAAGACAAGAAAGAAAGCAGAGTTTAAAAAAATTATACAAAATTTTTCAAAATGAGAAGGACAAGTTGGCAGCATTTATTTAAAGTAAAAGTTCTTTGAAATAAAAGACATTCTGAAAATGTACCTTTGGCTCTTTCTATACAAAAGCTATTGGACTTTTAATTCTTATCATTGTTTTTTTCCCTACTCCTAATGTTTCTATAGGGCAGAACTTAATGAAGTTGTGAAAGTGCTAATTTGAATAAATTATAGCTTGATTTGGGATTTTCATACATAAAGTAGATCATGTATGCCAATTGTAGTTTTTTTCTATTTCAATTACCAGTTACTATTTTTAATAGAACACCATTTATTGTAGATTTGCTGTGCCCTGACCCCTTTGAGATTTGTTTGAGTTTCCACAAGAGCGCAGGAGGAGGAAGGAGGAGGAGCTCTTTTCCCCGCTCATTCTCCTACCCACCTTCTTCCAGAGAGCTCGTGGCCTTTCCTTGGTCACAGCCTATGTTTTATTTCCCTGTCTACCTGCTGCTCTTGCCATGGAATAGTCTACTGTGATTGATTTGCTTTGACAAGCGGACCATATGATGTGGTAGAAGAAACCAGGATGAGATTAGGCTTCCAAGTGCTTGAATTCTAACTCTGACTCTGTTATCAAGATATCATGTGTCTTATGACAAGAACATGACTCTGGAGCTCAGTTACTCTATCTGTAAAAGAATAAGATAGGACTAAATGCCTCTGCATTCTGTTCTGAATGCACAACTGAATTCCAGGAACACATCTCTTTTTATATACAGTTCTTGTAGAAGTTCATCTCCATACAGTAGTTTAAATAATTGTGTTTGTATTTTTTACTTTTCTTGTAGATCTAGATTATTTATTGAAGTTCTGTTATGAGCACATTTTTTTGGTTCACAGTTTATGCAATTACCAATGGCCTTTGTTTTCTTTATGGAGCAATTGTGGGGCACTGAGCAAGGAACAGATACCAGATGGGTACCCCAGAGATTTCTGGAGGTCGAGGGAGATGTGCAGTTTTCCGCATGTTCTGCTTTTCTTTCATCCATGACATGACCAGACCCAAGAGCTCTTGCTGGGTCTGATTACCTCCCTAAACCTTCCTTATTTCTCAATCTGGCTTCTGAGAAGTTGGGAGGGGATAAGATCAGAGCTTTAATGTCCTTTTTCATCAAGATTCTTTCAAGAGCAGTCCTTCAATTCAATTAAACAAATCATCATCACAAAACTGAACATTAGATTCTGCACTAGATCCTAGGGATACAAAGGCATTGCTTAGCCGTGTCTTCGGGAGTGCACATGTTAACGGATGTAATCCAGATACATGTACAGTGGTACCTTGAGATACGAACAGACCAACATACAATTTTGTTTTAAGATATGAGCTGCGACTCTGTCCGTATTTTTTTTCCAGATCCAAGCAAAATTCCAAGATATGAGTCGTGATTTGGTAAGCTGCTGCTAGTTGGTGCATTGGCGCATGGGTCCAGTATCAGCAGTTTGATATAAGAGTTGACTGACTTATGAGCTCGGTTACAGAACGAATTAAATTTATATCCCAAGATACCACTGTATGTATATTTAGCTATTTTTAGCTATAACTCTCTGAATTTTTTTTTAAGTGAGGAGAAAAGAGTTAGTGAGACAGACTCCCGCATGTGCCCCCAGTGGGATCCACCTGGCAAACCTCACCACCTGCCTGGGGGCTGATGCTGGAACCAACCAAGCCACTGGCTGCGAGAGGGAAAGAGGGAGAGGGAGGGGAAGAGAAGCAGATGTTTGCTTCTCCTGTGTGCCCTGAGTGGGGATCGAACCCAGAACATCTGTATGCCAGGTAACACTTTACTCATTCAGCGATCAGCCAGGGCCTGAGTTTTTTTTTTAAGTGTAAAGTCTTTAGTCAGCAGAGGTACATATACTTTTGTATAATTCATCTCATATCTATGCACTCTCTGCATGGTGTCTTATCTGGCCCTGTTTGCTCATTTATGTCACCTGATGACCCCTAAATAGAATTTGTGAGCCTGGTAGAATATAATGTAAACAAGTGACACTGCTTATTGCTTATTCACTGCAGTGGTGTGATGGTGTGGTGGCAGAGAATTGATAGGGAGCAAGTCTCAGAGAGCTGCTGTTCTCCTTCAGGACCATATTTACGCCCCTAGAGGTTACCAGGCCACCCGTTTATTCTTATAATATGATGATACCTACGCAGAAAAATGTGATCTTCAAAACGATTAATTTATAATGTTACTAAAAAGAAAAGAACCTGAATTTGTGAGAAACTTCTCTTTTTAATTATATTTTGGCATGTATATCATCGTCTCAGTAATATTTGAATTTAGTCTTTTATATTTAAATTTTTATCTTCATGTCAGAAAATTTTGGCATCAGGCAATATGATAGACCAGGGGTCCCCAAACTTTTTACACAGGGGGCCAGTTCACTGTCCCTCAGACCGTTGGAGGGCCGGACTATAAAAAAATACTATGAACAAATCCCTATGCACACTGCACATATCTTATTTTAAAGTAAAAAAACAAAACGGGAACAAATACAATATTTAAAATAAAGAACAAGTAAATTTAAATCAACAAACTGACCAGTATTTCAATGGGAACTATGGGTGCGGATGCATCCTGTGCTCCTCTCACTGACCACCAATGAAAGAGGTCCCCGTAGTTTGGGGACCCCTGTGATAGGCAATGTTAAAATAAGACAGAGATGGTAAATTCAATGCTCTAGGTTAAGGCTTTGAAAAAGATCATTTAAAAATAGAAAACGCTGCCTGACCAGGCAGTGGCTTGTGGATAAAGCGTCGGACTGGAATGAGGAAGACCCAGGTTCAAGACCCCGAGCTCGCCAGCTTGAGCGTGGGCCCATCTGGCTTGAGCAAAAGCTCGTCAGCTTGGACCCAAGGTCACTGGCTCCAGCGAGGGTTTGCTCAGTCTGCTGAAGGCACTCGGTCAAGGCACATGTGAGAAAGCAATCAACAAACAACTAAGGTGTCGCAACGGCAATGAAAAACTGATGATTGATGCTTCTCTTCTCTTTCCATTTCTGTCAGTCTGTTCCTATCTATCTTTCTCTCTGATTCTCTCTCTTTCCCTGTAAAAAAAAAAAAAAAAGAGTAGAAAGCGCTAACAGAGTGAAATCACTCTGTTAATCCCAAGGTGCCAGATTTCTGTTTTGTTTACCACTATGTAACCCCACTTCTTTTGACACTTGGCTTAAAAACATTACTCTCAGTCATGGCTCTATGTTCCGAAGTCCAGCCTGGGGTGCGGTGTATGGCTAATGCGAGTTAGAGTCTGGAGCGAGGTGTTTCACAGCAGAAGGAATGATAACACAGTCATGGGCACAGAGGTGTGCAAAGTGTATTCACTGTCCTATTGTACTGGCCATCACTTTTGGTCTCCAATAGGATGTCTGTTTCAGGTCACCCATGGGAGCAAGCACACCCGCACAATGCTCTGTGGTGTGGCTTCCCAGGGAAGAACTGCTTGCTCTGTGGGCATCGGCTGTGGTAGCTGTGGTTGGAAGTGTCTCCTCAGAACCTTCTCCTCTAATAGTTATTTGTACTATTGAAAAACCAGAAATACTCATTATTTCTTGCTTTACAGATGTTTCTAACAGGTAAATACATACATACATACATACATACATACATACTTGTAGAGAAAGTTGACAGTTTGTACATTTTGTGTTTAGAGGTCACTCAAGCCAATCAAAATTAGAATTGGGAAAACTCTTTCACTTCCCCCTGCAGGGGTCATAAAATCAGGCAGCAAGCAGTGAACCCTCCCTTTGAAGTGATTGTGCAAGGTCTGCTAAATAGTGCTATTTGTGCATGACACATGGACTAACCTCCTGGAATCTGAGTCTAATGTATGGATTTAAAAGTTATTGTTTGGCCTGACCAAGTGGCATCACAGTGAATAGAACTTCAGCCTGGGACACTAAGGACCCAGGTTCAAAAGCCCATCGCTGGCTTGAGCGCAGGCTCACCAGCTGGGGAGTGGGGTCACTGGCATGAGTGTGGAATCACAGACATGACCCCAAGGTTGCTGGCTTGAACACAAAGGTCGCTAGTTTGAGCAAGGGGTCACTGGCTCAGCTGGTACTCCCCATTCAAGGCATATATGAGAAGAAATCAGTTAACAACTACGAGTTGATGCTTCTCATGTCTCCCTTCTCTCTCTCAACCTCTCAAAAAACAAAACAAAAAATCCAGAATGTTGTGTTTCTGATTTAGCTAATGATTTTTACAGGGAGGGTTGTTCACCAAAAATTTTGTTATTATAATTAAGAGCAGGAAACCTTAGAGAAAATATTTGTAATATGTCGAAAGAAAAGTTATTATGCACAGTACATTATGGGCTTCTCTAAATCAATAATTAAAATTTTAAAATGCTTACTTAAAAATAAAAGCACACAGCCCTGGCCAGATAGCTCAGTTGCTTGGAGCATTGTCCCAAGGCACAGAGGTTGCTGGTTCAATCCCCGGTCAGGGCACATACAGGAGCAGATCAATGTTTCTGTCTCTCTCACTCTCTCTCTTCCTCTCTCTAAAATCAATAAAATAAACATTAAAAAAAAAAATTAAAAAAAAATAAAAATTAAAAAAAAAATAAAAGCACACAATCAAAAGATAATAAGGGAGAAATAAAACTAGAGCCATTGGAAAATACCATTTTCATACATAGTAACAGTAAGGCAATGTCTTCTCATAGTCAGCCATGGCCACAACTCCCTCTGTCTCAGTGTATGGAAGAATTGAATTTCCCAGCACCTTTGCAATTAGAAGGAGTGGCTGATAAGTGCCAGTGGATGGCGAGAGGAAGCAATAGTGTCACTATTGGGTCTCAATGTTTAAAAATAACCTCTCTTAAAATATACAGCTAATTGCCTGACAAGGCAGTGGAGCAGTGGATAGAGTGTCGAACTGGGATGCGGAGGACCCAGGTTCAAGAGCCCGAGGTCACCAGCTTGAGTGCGGGCCCATCTGGCTTGAGCAAAAGCTGGCCACCTCGGACCCAAAGTCACTGGCTCGAGCAAGGGGTTACTCAGTCTGCTGAAGGATAGCAGTGAAGGCACATATGAGAAAGCAATCAATGAACAACTAAGGTATCACAACGAAAAACTGATGATTAATGCTTCTCATCTCTCTACATTCCTGTCTGTCTGTCCCTATCTATCCCTCTCTCTGACTTTCTCTCTGTCCCTGTAATATATATATATATATATATATATATATATATATATATATATATATATGGCTAATTATCATTAAAGGAATTTAAATATTACACTGGAACATACCTACTTAATACAAAATTATGATGTAATGAATAAATAAAGGAACAAAAGGGATGTAGGAGTAGAGAAAGTTAATGGCAGATGTTAATTCAATAAAAAGAATAATGATCTCTCTTCTACTGCAGCAACCTTAGAGAACATTGATTCCAAATGGTTTATTACAAGGTTAGAAGAGAGAATTTTGGTGTTAGGCAAATATAATTTTGGTTGTAATATGTCACTGGGAAATAGAGTTCTGTATTATTTAATTTTTGTGACACCATAACACTACTTTGACAGATAAGAAGAGTAAAACAGTTGCTGATAGCCAGTGGGGGAGGCTGCGTGGGGAATCAGGCACCAACTGTTGAGCGGAGATTAATTTGGTACATTCTTTTTTGGGAGCAATTTAGCAATTTGTATAAAAATCTAAAATTTCATGCCAATTAACCAACAGTTTCACAGCTATGATTCTATCAAACAAAGGTATTTTCACAAAGATAAAAAATAGATGTTCTTGCAGAAATTCTTTAAACTGTTGAAAATGAGCTAAACATCTATAAATAGGAAAAATGGTTTGTCCAAAAACTACACACAACAGTCTAAATAATAAAGAATGTTTACATTTATTACTGCAGTAAAATATCCTTGAAATATTAGAATGAACAAGAAAGCCATAAAACAATAGCAGACATCTTATATTTTTCTGACTCAAACCCTGTTATATGTAAAGGAAAGTGCAATTTAAAAAAATAGACAAAAGATGCTGTGATCAATGGACAGATGTGAGATACAGGGCAAAAACTTGAATGATACTCACCAAAATGTTGAACAGGGTTGTTCATCATGAACGGGGCGGGGAGGAGGAAGAACTCTGGGATTTATTTTACCTATTTCTAAATTATTCAGATTTGTTATGACTACCATATAGGTTTTTGTAATTTCAAAACCTATCCATGTTAAAATATTCATATTTTTGAGGTGATTCATACCTTAGCCTTTAACATTCATAGTAGTTTTTGGTTTCATTGACAACAGATGCAAGGTATTTGGTAGTTGTGACTAGTCTTACTTCCTGGGAATAAACAAAGCTGAATGATTCATTTGTAAAACCAAAACAAATAAAAAAACAGCTATTAAATAGAATATATTTCTAGCTCAAGATGTTATGGGCATATGGGCTTATATCTTGTCCACTTCCAAATTCTAATGAAATGATTCAAAAAATAAAAGTGAAAAGCAATTTGGTATTAGTGTTAAAATAGGATTAGTTTCCGCGCATAAACCAGAAGTAACAAGTGACTCCATTAGGGGGAGAATACTCCAAAAAGGGAGAAAGAGTCCTCAGGGGCACAACAACGATGTTCATCAGGACTGGGAGAGAATAAGAGAGGGATAGTACGCCAACACAAATCTTGATCTGACTGTATCTCCAAAATACACAAATTTCTCAGTATACTCATTCCCAATTAGATGTAAATAAGGAGGCGTGCCAAATGAAGACCAGAGGCTACTTGGACTGGTCCCTGTAAAGAAGAGTTCTGATTATCAGAGAAGGGTCATCATTGCCAACTTGTAGGATTCCAGTCTGAGAGTCCCACGATGACCTGCCTTTGAAAACACCTGGCTCCTGGAAAGCAAACCTTGTTTTTAATGACAATCATTATATGGCTTTCTGGCCAACACATTTTACTAAATGACTGGTAATGGTGTTGCCAAGGAGATACACTATCAGTTCAAATAGGGAAACAGAGAAAACACATCTGTCATCAAAGCCTAATGCAATACTTGCCTCTAGTTTTTAGGTTCTATGCAAGGACAGAAAACACCATGGCCTTGAACCAGCTCATGCGAGAGGGTCGGAGTAGACATAATTCTGATCTGAATGGTTGGACAACTCTGTGTAATTTAAAAAGCCATTAACAGCACAGTGAATATTTTCTCAGAAAATAAAGTTAGCAATGCTGAGTTGACCTTGATGCTTCCTTACTCGAGAGCAATCTACCTAAAGCTATTTACAGCACGAATATATGTTCCTCCTTTGTTAGTTTGGCGCATGCGTCTGTCTTGGGGATGAGCTATTAAACGCGGATTTAATACCCAGCCACACAGTGTCAGCGTGTGGGCGGCAAACAAAGCTGCTGACACCACCTCACTCCACCCTACCAGGGTTTCTCAGTGGGAGGCCAGCTCCTGGGGGAAGACAAGGAGAGAGGAAAGACTATCTCTTACGTATATCACTTTCAAAATCAAATCTAATTTTTAAATCTTATGCATTGACTCAACAACAAACTTTCTTAAACTAGAGTAGCACACACAGCCTTGGAAACATGGTTTTTTATCTAAATATATTTAAAAGGAATCTTTAATAAGGGATCTCAGCAATAAGTGTCAGTTATTTTTAATGAATTTTGCAACAGGGAAGATGCCTTTCAACTAAGACGGAGTAAATTTTAAACCCTTTCAAATATTTTAGATAAGCGCTCTTTATTTCTTTCACATTTTTTCTATTTACTCTGCATATGTAGACACTGTATATTTCCCACAGATCTGGACTTAAAACTTGGAATCTTAAGTTCACAAAATAGCATAATTTTTCATGGTTGTCTAAAGAGTGATGGCATTCTGTTTTTTCTGCAGCCTTCATAAAAACGGTTTCTATTTATTTTTTCTGTACACATTCTGAAAAATGAATATTACATATCTGACAACAGTTCAGTGAAATCTCTGGGATACCTTGAGTTCGTGGCTGATATGAAAACTAATCACCAGCAGTGAGGAAATTACCTCCCATTTTGGTGCATATGACATGTTGGTATGAATGGCATTTCAGTGGAAAATGCCATCTCTAGCTTCAGTCTTTTCAAAATAGCCATCTTCTAAATAATAAAAAAGTGGGTATGTAATATTTATATGATTTTTGAAATACTTTCTGATTCTTCCCTTCTTTTTTATAATATGTCTGTTTACATTAAAATCCTTAAAAAGAGACTGAGAAAGTTTTAAGAATGAGGTAAATCAGCAAATCAGCAGTGTCTGTTAAAGTACATTTATACTTTAACAATAGAATTACTTTACTGTGCCCAGTGCTACAGAGAGGTGGGGTCAAATGAGGACTGACCATGGGGACTGACCCAGTGGGACTGAAAAGATAGAAGCTTCCCACTGGGACTGAAAAAATAAGTCACTGGATTCTAGTCAGAAAAGATTCAATGGGCTAGACTTGTGGATGCATAGGCCTTGCTATAATGAAAAGGAGATGGAAGGTCTTGTGCACAAGCAAAGAAAATGGCCTTAGACAAGAGTAGGCTGAGCGCATAATCTATTTTTAACAGTCAGAAAATGAAATAAATAAATATGAATGTAGGCCAGTTCATGTATGTGGTGGTGGGAAGATGAAGAATCTATTCAAAGTGATTCTGTTTCCCCAGAAAACATGAGGCAAAGTCATCATGTGAAAGAGAACAAAGAGTGGGTGTTGAAATTTTGAATAGAGAGGACAATAACCATCCTAAAGACTGGAAGGGTGAATTGGCTAGGGAAATGTAGTGGGGTTCCTGACTGGTGCTAACTGTTGAGGAGAGATTCAGGTGGTGAGAAAGCAAAAGGCCAAATTAATGGGTTGGTGATCTTTATGGGAGGGATCGAAGGGTTGTTCCAGTGGATGACTAGGGCAAGCTCGCTGGGAAGATGGGAGGCTATAGTGGAAGAAGTGCAGAAATCAGGAATAAGTCATTGAGTGGGATTGGAGTTTACCTTTTATATGGTTATAGAAATCACCCAGAATAATGACATGAACGTTGATTTGTAAAGAAAAGCATCATAATCTAGTACTGCAGTGAATGAGGAACGGTGACCAGGAGATAGTTAACTTTAACAAAGAGAGGAAGTGAGTGATATTTTTTATTGGTTTGGGCTTCAAAAAGTCACATTTTCAAGGGAAAGAGGGAAGTAAATGTTCTAGAATAAAAATTCTGCGGTAATGGATGAAATGGAAGTCCTTCATTGAGTGTCTGTGGTAAAGAGCTTTATAACATGTTCCTGAATCATTTTACTATTATTCTCAGAAGTTCTAATTACGATTTAACTATGACCTCCTTCTCCATTTGACCCTTCAAGCAGTTGGTGAACATGGAGTAGTCATCACATAGTACCATGAGCATTCAAAGTATAAACTAGCCTGAAAATTCTAACTATGAGAGAACGGGGAATTCAACAACAGGCGCGTCTTACTTCTGCCAAAGCACTGTGCACTGATTTTGACTCACTTGAAAAATAATTAAGTATGAAAAGCCAAACATGATAAATGTAGGACTATAAACCAACTTAAGTCTAATTTACCTAAACAAATCCAACCATCTAAAACATAAAACAAGATGACTATTGAATTACGTAGTGATCAGGTGCATTTTATTTAAACATGCATCCAAATTTGGGTTTTTCAGTTTATTTGTAAATCTTCAGCATTTTGTCAATGTGTCTTATCATTTGTACACCACTTCTCTCTCCAAGAAATTATGTACATTCATGTTTATTCCAGTAAGAGAAGTTATAATACAGGGTAGAAAACAGAGTTTTACAGAATTAGTCAAGCAGTCAGGTTGTATAACTCTCGGAGGAATGCAGGAAGGGAGTACTTACTGAGACAAGTGGAAATAATCACAGACAAGAGGAAGACGTAGATGTGCAAATGGAGGTTTGTGACAAAGGCAGGTTCCAATGCAGCACAGAATTTCCCAATCCCCTGGTTCCCTGAGGCTTTCACGTTTTACTCTGGAGATCTTGTTAGTTACATCTATGAAAAATTTAACAGTTTTCTAAATTGGAAACATTTTTACAGGTTATACCTTAAAGATCCATATGTTGCTCATTTTGGAGGAAGAAAATGAATTGAAACAAGAAGGACCCCAAACCTACATGTTTTGAAAATCAAATGGCAATAAAGAAAGCACACGCTAACCATTACATATGTTTATACAAAGTAAAAGCCCCACCGGTTTTTAGAGATCCTAGGTCAACACAAATGAAATACCACATTAGAGATAGTTTTCCCTTGAGGAAGTTTTGTACTAAACAGCCGACCTAGTAAATTATACTTTACCATAACCAATTATTAAATATTTATAGATGTGTGTTATAGGGGATAAAACTACAAAAACAAGTTTTTTGATACATGTTTTCATCAATATATTACTAATAAAAATCACAAAATTTCTAATCTTACTCAAAATTCTTTGTTTCTTCCTTTATCTTTTCCTGTTAATGTCAATCTTTTCCACATTTATTTCTTTATCGTTTTTTAAGGTTTTTTTACATTTATTCCCTACAATGACATTTGCACTGTGACAAATAAATATGAAAATGACTTAATAAAGGAGTTAAAAAATGCCCAAAAGAAGCTTGACTTTTTCTAATATAAACAACTGCATCCAAAATAATGGAAAGGGAATACAGAAAAGTAAGGAGAATTTCCATGTGTAATAATGGCCACACCGATGCGAACCAAGGACAGGCATATACTTTAGTAGATCCATAACTAGAAGTGAAAGAAAATATGAAGCTATTTAAGAAGAGATAAAATCAGAGCTCTCACACACTTATACAGAATTCGGTATCTTACTAAACTGCCTAAGAGCAAACCACTGTCAAACATAATTTAAACTTTACATAAACACGAAGATGAAGTAAAATTAAACAGACAAATCAAAGAGTATTTGGAGGACAAAATGAATTAACACTGTTAAAAATAAATCTGGAAGAAACTGATAAGAGCACTGTGGCATCAACAGTATAATTTTGGATCTTCATGAATCCCCATGTTAAAACATGTGGAGCAACTAGAGAGAAAACTCTAAAATTCACAATAAAGCTAAGTGACAATATATCCCCCAAAATACTAATGGAAGGGGAAAACCACTAACAATTACAAGACCTATATGTTTTCTCATCTTCTCTAGAGAAAGCATAGGGAAACAATTAAGCATCTGCTAGATAATGATGATAAGTGGAGAATTCTTAAATATTTAATGGATATTCCCTGCAATACAAGTGGTCCAAATTAGAGGAGCTCACAAAATCAGTATGAATTTTGTCCATTGTGATAATGGGTAACTGCAAGCGTATATTAGATGTAGAGGGAGTGGTGCAATCTAGCCTTCATGAACTGGTGACATTGAGTCACCAGACACTCCTTTGAGAGCAGGCTCCACACTGTTAAAGGATAGGGACAACAGGGACAAAAGAAGGAGATGGTTCAGATAAAGGTAGGAGCAGGTTGCAGACCTAGGGGATCTCAGAACACAATACATATATATATATATATATATATATATATATATATATATATATATATATATATATATATATATATATATTTAACACAATATGAATATGACATAAGAGGGAGCTCTGGGAAGCTGGAAAACCTATGTGACTCAAACTTCCCTCTAAAGTTCAGAAAAAATAAAATTACGTAAGAAACAACTGAAAAGATGAAAAAAATAGTAACAAAGTTCAATTTAAGTTACAATAATAGGAAAATTTTAAAATGAGGATTCTTTCTTACAGAAAATAATAGCTTCAAAAAAACAATCCCCAAAACAACTTCAAACAAGCTGAGTGCTCAACAAAGATACAAGATATGAAAGAATAACATAAATCAGAATTGCAAAGCAAAAACATATAATAAATCTCAAAGAATTAGAAATGAAAACAAATTTAGAAATTGAGACTACATTAGAAGAAACAAAGCAAATGAAAAATGTTTCCTAAAAACAGAAGATAAAAAGGGGAACTTTAAGAATGCAATACAAAGTAAAGCAAATCATACAAAGAACTCAAGAAAAAGTGGCTCGGCGCTGGCCAGTTGGATCAGTGGTAGAGTGTTGACCTGGCGTGTGGAAGTCCTAAGTTCAATTCCTGGTCAGGGCACACAGGAGAAGCAACCCTCTGCCTCTCCACCCCACCTCCTCCCTCTTCTCTCTCTATCTCTCTTCCCTTCCTGCATCATGGCCCAATTGTTTCAAGCACATTGGCCCTGGGAGCTGAGCATGGTTCCATACAGTCTCTGCCTCGGGTACTAAAAATAGTTTGGTTGCGAGCATGGCCCAAGATGATTGCCCTAATGCAGGTCACCAGGTGGATCTCAGTCAGGGCGCATGTGGGAGTCTGTGTCTTTATCTCTCCTTCTCTCGCTTAAATGAAAAAAAAAAAAAAAGAAGGAAGGAAGGGAGGGAGGGAGGGAGGGAGGAAGGAAGGAAGGAAGGAAGGAAAAAAAAGAAAATGTGGCAAGTATCAGAATTAGTCAAAGAAGATCCAAGATCTGGAGAACGGTAATCTCTAAAGAGGAAAACCAAAAGGTTTTTTTTGTTTGTTTTTGTTTGTTTTTTTTTAACAAGTGAGAGGCAGGAAGGCAGAAAAAAATACTCCAGCATGCTCCCCCACCAGGATCCGCCCAGCAACCCCTGTCTGGGGCTGATGTTCCGCCCATCTGGGGCTGCTGGTCTGTTGCTCGGCAACCAAGCTATTTTAGTACCTGATAGGAGGACACAGAACCATCCTCAGTGCCTGGGGCCAACGTGGTCATTCAAGCCATGGCTGTGGGAGGAGAGGAGAGAAAGAGAGAAAGAAGGGGGAAGGAAATGGGTAAAGAAGCAGATGGTCACTTCTTCTGTGTGCCCTGACCAAGAATTGAACCAAGGACTTCCATGCACCTAGCCAATGCTCTACCACTGACCTGACCAGCAAGGACCCCCCAAAAAACTTTAAAAATCTAAAATTGTTAATTAAAAGAAGAATATTTGTCCTAAAAAAATTTTTTTAATGGGAGAAAAAAGATTTTAAACAACATACTAAATAAGACACTAATACCAAGACTTAGGCTAGTAAAATTGGCAGACTTAAAAATAATTCTTTGAATGTCTAGGTGAAAAGAATGTGTGATTTATAAAAAACAATAAAAAGTCAATTACATCAGACTTTTCAACAATATTTTATGCCATAAAAATGGGGTAATATATTTAGGATTCTCAAGTAAATAAAATGGGAACAAAAATCTTATATGCAGCAAGAATAATCTTGATCTAGAAAAGTTAGGAAAGATTATTAAAAATGTAGTAAATACCAACATGCAGCAACCTAGACTATTTTCCTATATGGCTTTTTCTAAGAAATCTAGTAGAAAATGAACTTTACATAATCAAAATGACCAGAGGTCATCGATTGTGACTGATAGGCATCGATTGTGACTGATTCCTTTGCTATATAGTTACTTGTAGGATTATAAATATAAAGTGGGTAAAGGGAGAGACAATAGTACATAACAGCAATACATCTGATGATGGAGATGTATAATAAACACTAAAACACTGAGGTAGCACATTTAAAAATTGAATAATGTTAGAACTAAAAATAATGTTAGAACTACAAATTTGAGATTGTTCTGTATGTATTGCAACTTAAAGCAAATTAATGCATATGAAATGTTCTAATTGTCATTCCCTCTGTCCCTAATAATAAGGATTCTTGTTGTAAAAAAAAAAAGGAAATATAAACATAATACAGAAGATGTTAAATAATAAAAAATGTTCCAGTGCTAAGTTTGAATTGGAAATGAAAGTATAGTCTCATGAGATATCTTCTCTGTCCACTGAGAAAACCTAGAAATAATGAGCCAACTGAGCAATAATGAACATCCTTAGTATCTAAACTGTGGCCTTTAAATACGATTCCCCATTAAAAGAAACAAAGAATTTTTGGAGAATGCTGATTCGGATTCCAATCTGGGCAGAAAGAGTGTACAATGAACCTGGAATGTTTTGCATTGCCAGATAATAAGGGAGCCATCAGACTACTGAGGTCATCTCAAGGAACATCAGGAATCCTTAAGGAGATGGCCCAAACCGAGACAATTTAAGTTTCATTAGTGATGAAAGTTGTAATGAACTGAAACATAAAATATATTTAAACCTATGAGCTTTTAATGATATTAGAAAACATCAACTAATGATCACCTCCTGTGAAGTAACCAAGTCATTATTTTGAAAACTGGTGATAGTATAGAAAAACAATCAAGCATTTGTTCATCCTTTCCTATATTAATTGTACTACTGATATGAAGTATTTCCTCATGAAATAATTTCAGCTAATATATGTAAGCAAAAGATAGAATTGATATATCACCATTTTTCAACCTCTGATAAATGAATGGTTCCAAGCTTCGAAAAGCAATGGCTGCTAACACCAATAAAATGTGGAAAACAGCCATTATTTGCCTCCTACTGAAAGAACACAAGTGCACCAATAGTCTTACCAAAGGATAATATACATGTCTAAGTAAGCCTCTGAATCCAGCTACATTTTGCAAGAAAACTGGTTTGTGCTAAATTGCGCCATTAGTTTACAGTTAAAAAAATCTATGATCAGCATGTTAATAAAAAGGGAAACTGTGGCGGTGTTGAGAGAGTATATGGAAAATCTACTCTACTTTCAATTTTCCTGTAAATCAAAAACTAAAATGATTATTAATTAAAGAGAAGTCAGCATCTTGTTCCTCTACCTCAGGGCCACAATTATTCTTTTTTTTTCTTTTTATTAACTTTAATGGGGTGACACCAATAAATCAGGGTACATGTGTACAATGAAAACATCTCCAGATTATCTTATCATTCAATTGTGCTGCATACCCATTACCCAAAGTCAAATTGTCCCCTGTCACCTTCTATCTGGTTTTCCCTGTGCCCCTCCCCTTCTCCCTATCCCACCCTCCCCTCCCTCCCCCCATCCCGTAACCACCACACTCTTGTCCCTGTCTCATAGTCTCACTTTAATGTCCCACCTATGTATGAAATCATGCTGTTCTCAGTTTTTCTTTTTTTCTGATTTACTTATTTCACTCCGTATAATGTTATCAAGGTACATCCATTTTGTTGTAAATGATCCGATGTCATCGTTTCTTATGGCTGAATATTGTTCCATAGTATATATATACCAAAGCTTTTTAATCCACTCGTCTTCTGACGGACACTTGGGCTGTTTCCAGATCTTCGCTATTGTGAACAATGCTGCCACAAACATGGGGGCGCATTTCTTCTTTTCGAACAGTGTTATGGTGTTCTTAGGGTATATTCCTAAAAGTGGGATAGCTGGGTCAAAAGGCAGTTCGACTTTTAATTTTTTGAGGAATCTCCAAACTGTTTTCCACAGTGACTGCACCAGTCTGCATTCCCACCAGCAGTGCAGAAGGGTTCCCTTTTCTCCACATCCTCGCCAGCACTTGTTCTGTGTTGTTTTGCTGATGAGCGCCATTCTGACTGGTGTGAGGTGATATCTCATTGTGGTTTTAATTTGCATTTCTCTAATAATTAGTGATGTTGAGCATTTTTTCATATGTCTTTTGGCCATCTGTATGTCTTCTTTGGTAAAATTTCTATTCATTTCTTTTGCCCATTTTTTGATTGGATTGTTTGTCTTCCTGGTGTTGAGTTTTATAAGTTCTTTATAAATTTTGGTTATTTACCCCTTATCAGACATGCTGTCGAATATGTTCTCCCATTGTGTAGTTTGTCTTTTTATTCTGTTCTTATTGTCTTTAGCTGTGCAAAAGCTTTTTAGTTTGATGTAGTCCCATTTGTTTACCTTGCCTTTTATTTCATTTGCCCGTGGAGATAAATCGGCAAATAAATTGCTGCTACAGATGTCGGAGAGCTTGCTGCCTATGTTTTCTTCTAAGATGCTTATAGTTTCACGGCTTATGTTTAAATCCTTTCTCCATTTTGAATTTGTTTTTGTGCATGGTGTAAGTTGATGGTCTAGTTTCATTTTTTTGCAGGTAGATGTCCAATTTTCCCAGCACCATTTGTTAAAGAGGCTGTCTTTACTCCATTGTATGTTCTTTCCTCCTTTATCAAATATCAGTTGTCCATAAAGCTGTGGGTTTATTTCTGGGTTTTCTGTTCTGTTCCATTGATCACTGTGCCTGTTCTTATGCCAGTACCAGGCAGTCTTGAGTATAATGTCCTTGTAGTAAACCTTGATATCCAGAGGAGTGATGCCTCCTGCTTTATTTTTTCTTTTTAAGATTGCTGAGGCTATTCGTGTTCTTTTTTGGTTCCATATAAATTTTTGGAATATGTGTTCTATATCTTTGAAGTATGTCATTGGTATTTTAATTGGTATTGCATTGAATTTATAAATTGTTTGGGTAATATAGACATTTTAATGATGTTTATTCTTCCTAGCCATGAGCACGGTATATGCTTCCACTTGTTTGTATCTTCCTTGATTTCTTTTATCAATGTTTTATAATTTTCCGAATACAAGTCCTTAACCGCCTTGGTTAAATTTACTCCTAGGTATTTTATTTTTTTGGCTGCAATAGTGAAGGGGATTGATTCCTTAATTTCTTTTGCTGACAGTTCATTGTTTGTATATAGAAATGCCTCTGATTTCTGGGCATTAATTTTATATCCTGCCACCTTGCTGAATTCATTTATAAGGTCCAGTAGTTTTTTAACTGAGACTTTAGGGTTTTCTATGTACAATATCATATCATCTGCAAATAGTGACAGTTTTACTTCTTCTTTTCCAATTTGGATGCCTTTTATTTCTTCTTTTTGTCTGATTGCTGTAGCTAGGACTTCCAGAACTATGTTGAATAAGAGTGGTGAAAGTGGGCAACCCTGCCTGGTTCCTGATCTTAAGGGGATTGCTTTTAATCTTTGTCCATTTAGTATGATGTTTGCTGTGGGTTTGTCGTAGATGGCCTTTATCATGTTAAGGAATGTTCCTTGTATTCCCACTTTATTGAAAGTTTTAAGCATGAATGGGTGCTGGATTTTATCAAATGGATTTCTGCATCTATTGAAATTATCATGTGATTTTTGTCCTTCCTTTTGTTTATGTGATGAATCACATTGATTGATTTGCGAATATTGAACCAGCCTTGCCTCTCCAGAATAAATCCCACTTGGTCATGGTGTATGATTTTTTTCATATATTGCTGAATCCGGTTGGCTAATATTTTGTTGAGAATTTTAGCGTCTAAATTCATCAGGGATATAGGCCTTTAATTTTCTTTCTTTGTGTTGTCTTTGCCCGGTTTTAGGATCAGAATTATGCTCGCCTCATAAAAGGAGTTTGGAAGTCTGCCTTCCTCTTGAATTTTTGAAATAGCTTGAGGAGGATAGGAGTTAGTTCTTCTTTGAATTTTTGATAGAATTCACTTGTGAAGCCATCAGGCCCAGGACTTTTCTTTTTTGGGAGTTTTTTGATAACTGTTTCAATCTCCTGTGTTGTAATTGGTCTGTTTAGGTGCTCTGATTCTTCCAGATTGATTTTTGGAAGTTTATATGATTCAAGAAATTTGTCCATTTCATCTAGATTGTCTAATTTTTTGGCATAGAGTTCTTCATAGTATTTTCTTACAATGCTTTGTATCTCTGTTGTATTAGTTGTAATTTCTCCACTGTCCTTTCTAATTTTATCTATTTGAGACCTCTCTCTTTTTTTCTTGGTGAGTCTAGTTAAGGGTTCATCAATCTTGTTTATCTTTTCAAAGAACCAGCTTCTGGTTTCATTGATCCTCTGTATTGTTTCCTTAGCCTCTATGTCATTTATTTCTGCTCTGATCTTTATTATTTCCTTCCTTCTACTTGTCCTGCATTTTATTTGTTGTTGTTTTTCAAGTTCTTTTAGCTGCAGGGTTAAGTTGCTTATATGTTCTTTTTCTAGCTTCTTATGATATGCCTGTAGTGCAATAAACTTCCCTCTCAGAACTGCTTTTGCTGTGTCCCATAGATTTTGAGTTGACGTATGCTCATTATCATTTGTTTCTAGAAACTTTTTTATTTCTTCTTTGATCTCAATGTTAATCCATTCATTATTTAATAACATGCTATTTAGTTTCCAAGTGTTTGAGTATTTTTCAGTTTTTCTTTTGTGGTTAATTTCTAGTTTCATGGCATTGTGATCAGAGAAAATGCTTGATATAATTTCAATCTTCTTAAATTTGTTGAGGCCTTTTTTGTGTCCTAACATGTGGTCTATCCTAGAAAACGTACCATGAGCGCTTGAGAAGAATGTATATTCTACTGCTTTAGGATGAAAAGTTCTGAAGATATCTATTAAATCAAGTTGATCTAGTGTATCATTTAAGCCTGCTGTTTCTTTATTGATTTTCTTTCTTGAGGATCTATCCAGTGTTGTTAGAGGGGTATTGAAATCCCCTACTATGATAGTATTACTGTTAATCTCCCCCTTAATGTCCATCGAAGTCTGCTTTATGAATGTCGGGGCTCCTATATTTGGTGCGTAGATATTTATAATAGTTATATCTTCCTGTTGAGTTGTTCCCTTTATCATTATGTAGTGTCCTTCTTTATCTCTTACTACAGTCTTTGTTTTAAAGTCCATTTTGTCAGATATAAGTACTGCTACCCCGGCTTTTTTTTCATTTCCATTTGCATGAAATATTTTTTTCCACCCTTTTACCTTCAGTTTATGTGCATCTTTTGTTTTAAGGTGTGTCTCTTGTAGACAGCATATGTATGGGTCCTGTTTCTTTATCCACGCTGCTACCCTATGTCTTTTGATTGGATCATTTAATCCATTTACATTTAAGGTTATTATTGATATGTAGTTGTTTATTGCCATTTTATTCTTTAAAGCTGTATTTTTTTTTTTTTTTTTTTTTGCTATATTCTTTTCTCCCTTTGAACTGTTCACACTAGGCCCCTTAGAATCTCTTGCAGGATTGGTTTGGTTTTAATGAATTCCTTGAGGTTTTCTTTGTCTGGAAAGCTCTTTATTTTTCCTTCAATTTTAAACGTTAGCCTTGCTGGATAGAGTAGTCTTGGTTGTAGGTTCTTGTTCTGCATTACTTTGATTATATCTTGCCATTCCCTTCTGGCCTCAAGTGTTTCTGTTGAGAAGTCCGATGTCATCCTAATGGGGGCTCCTTTGTAGGTGAAAGTCTTTTTTTCTCTAGCAGCTTTTAAGATTTTTTCTTTATCTATTAGCTTTGGTATTTTAACTATGATGTGTCTTGGTGTAGATCTTTTTGGGTTTCTCTTTAATGGGGTTCTGTGTGCCTCTTGGACATGTAGAATGTTTCCCAGCCTTAATTTAGGGAAGTTTTCTGCTATGATTTGATTGAACAAAGTTTCCATTTCCTGTCCTCTTTCCTCTTCTTCAGGTACCCCTATGATGCGAATGTTGTTTCTCTTCAGGTTGTCACAGAGCTCCCTTAGAGTTTCCTCACATTTTTTGAATCTCTTTTCCTTTTTTTTCTCTGCTTCTGTAACTATGTTTATTGTGTCCTCTAACTCATTGATTCGATCCTCAGCGTGATTCATCCTGCTTTTAATTCCTTCCATTGTGGTCTGCAGTTCTGATACTGTATTTGTCATTTCTGTCTGGTTCTTTTTTATTATTTCAATTTCGTTTTTTATACTTGTTATCTCTTTATTTAGGTGTTCATAGTGACTATCCATTGTTGCTCTAATTTCTTTGAACATCCTAACTATCATTATTCTAAAGTCTGCTTCTGGTAGTTTGGTTATATCTAGTTCATTCAGGTCCTTCTCTGGGGATTTCTCTTGGTTTATTTGGTTTGCATTCCTCTACCTGCCCATTTTATCTGAGTGTAAGCAAGTTGTGGCCACTGGAGTCCAGTATGTGTTGCCTTTGTGTTCTCCAGGTGTGGTCTGTCTGCAGGCTTGCCACCCCCTCTGTCGCTGCCTAGGGCGGTTGGGTGTGGGCGTTGCCAGCGCCGGCTCTCTGCAGCTATTGCTGTGGTTTCTGCCTCTCCTTTGCGGGAGGGGCTGTCACTCAAGTCACTAGCGTTAGCACCCAGGGCAGAGGTGAGCACCTTTGCTCAGCTGCGGAACCGGCCTTTTTCCGGAAGGCTTACGCCCAGCCACCTCAGTCAGAGCCTGCTCGCCACCGTTTTGTGGGTTGGGCGGGGCTTTTGACGTGCTCTCAGCTGTGAGCCTTTGCCCTTCCGGAATTTAGCCCCGCCCTCGAGGCCAGGGCCCTCCTGCGCAGGGGATTATTGGGCCGGGCGTGTTTGCTGGCATGCGCACAGCGGCTAGCTTCCGGTCGTTCCGGCTCCTACCCCGCCCCCACGCTCAGAGCAAGCTCGGGCACGTAGGGTGGTACTCCGCAGTTTCTCCGGCCGGGTGGGGAGAGCAGCGTGAGCTCAGCCGGGAACTTCCGCTGGTCTCAGTGTCTCCCTCGCCCCCGTCTTAGGAGCCCGCTCGCGCCCACAGATGGCCCACCACGGTTTCTCCTTCTGGGCGGGGTTGGCAGTGTGAGCCTCGGGCCCCTCGCCCGTCCCTGGTCTTAGCCCAGTGCCCGCGGTCAGGGCCGGCTAGCGTAGGGTCGCAGGGCTGATCTCTGCCCATATTTTTCCCCACAAGTGGGGTCACAGGCGGCCCGCAGCTGCCGGACAGCTTTTGCGCGTCCTCTCCGCCCCTGCTGGGCTAGCCCGAACCCACACTGTTACGCCCACACCGACAGGACTGCGTTTCGGCGTCCTGTCTCAACCATAGGCTTCAGCAACCTCAGGGGGCTAGAAGTGCCCTAAGTCTCCACACTGTAGGCCTTGGAGCTCTCTCCCTCTAGGCAGGTCTGCTCTAATTGCCGCGGGAGAGCTTGTTTGGCTAGTGTCCTGTCTCCCTTTGCTGGTATTGCTAGTTCCAGGGGAAATATTCGTTTTCGATTAGGGAAGTGACTTAGCCCATGGGTCAGGGTGGCTGTCCCTCAGAGTGTCTCCATGCCTTCAGTCCACTCTTTGTTCCCGCTGCTCTGTTCCTCTCCTCTGTCCCAGTTCCCCGGAGCCCCGGGTGCGTGGTTGTGAGAGAGGCTTTCTGAGCTGTCCCTTTAAAAAGATTTTTGGTCTGAGAAGACTCTCTCTTTTTCACAAATAGTATCCTCACTTGCTTCACAGCTCGATACTGTCCAAACGCCTCTTCTAGGCGCTGGGACTGCAGTCTGGGGCTTGGTTCCTGGGACCCAGGTCCCTCCCTCTCCGCCAAACTCTCCTCCCACCACGCAGATCTCTCCAGGCTGCCGTTTGCTCCGGGGAGCTGGGCAGCCCTCTTCGCGTTTTCGCTATTCCTACCAGTCTCAATGTGGCTTCTGCAGTGTTCCTTGGTTGAAGAGTCCACTTAGTTTTGCTCAAAGTTGGTTTATCCAAATGATGGTTCTTAAAATTGAGTTATAATCCACTTTGGTTCTGGGAGTTGGAAGTTGGTACGTCTGCCTACTCCATCTCCATCTTCCCTTCCCCACACAATTATTCTTTTAGCTAATATTTTCCTTGGAGGTTTTCTATTTTTGTGCTTTTTTTTCCATGGAAACACATCATTGTTGTAACTGTTTAAATTTTGTTAACTGATATATGTTTCTTTAATAATGACTATTAACATTTATAAAGAGCATTTATTTTGTGCCAGGCATTTATTTTTTTAAAAATGAGGGGTAAAGTGGACTGGGACACAGAGGACCCAGGTTTGAAACCCCGAGGTGACTGGCTTAAGCATGGGCTCACCTGGCTTGAGTGCAGGCTCACCAGCTTGAGCACAGGGTTGCCAGCTTGAGTGTGGGATTATAGACATGACCCCATGGTCACTGGTGTGAGCCCAAAGGTCACTGGCTTGAGCCCAAGGTTGCTGGCTTGAGCAAGGGGTCACTAGGTCTGCTGTAGCACCCCCCCAGTCAAGACACATATGAGAAAGCAATCAGTGAGCAACCAAGGAGCCACAACAAAGAATTGATGCTTCTCATCTCTCTCCCTTCCTGTCTGTCTGTCCCTATCTGTCCCTCTCTCTGACTGTGTCAAAAAAAAAAAAAGAAGAAAAAAGAAAACAAATGTACTAGATAATATAGAAAGAGGCTTCCTTTGTGTCAGGGACTAATTTTATGGACTACAAGAATTAGCTATTCTTCTTCACCTATAAGACAGGCAGGCATTTCTATTATCCTCTAACAACGATGTTATGACCTGAATGTTTGTGTCCCCTCAAAATTCATATGGAAGGTAAGTCTTTTGGAGGTAATTAGAATTAGCTGACATCATGAAGTTGGAGCCCTCATGAATGGGATTAGCGCCCTTACAAGAGTCGTGAGAGCACTTGCCTCTTCCGTCTCTGTACCATGTGAGGATAAAGGGAAAAGCTGGCAGCGGGCACCTTGGAAGAGGGCTTATCTAGAACCCAACCAGGCTGACACCTGCTCTCGGACTTCCAGCCTCCAGAACTGTGAGAGATACATTTCTGTTGTTAATCCACCTGTCTACAGTACTGTATCAAAGTAGCCTAAACTAACAAAAACAACAAATGAGGAAATTAAGACACAACAAGATAAATATTGACAGTGTGTCAGTAAATGGCAGAAACAAAGTTTGGACTCAGGCGGCTTGTCTCCAACCCTAAGTTCTTAAATACTATACCATACTGCTTCCCAATGATCCAAAATATACAATGGGTGGCACTGGATTGAAAACCAAATCATATTTTTCTGCCTAGCTATGTGTTTTCTATTACTTCTGGTCAGAGATACTGAGTTTTTTTGATACAGAGTCTTCTGCACTTCACTAAACAGTTAGAAGGAATTCCTTGGTTGAACTTTTGCAAGCAATTGCTGAAGATCATCTTATAAATGTTACCTGACCTAGAATGTGACAATTGTTCTATTCAATTATTAAATTGTAATCACGAAAGACACAACTGATCGCAAGGAAGAAAAACATTTGTGAGACATGAATTACACATGCTCTTTATGATCAAATAAGAAAAATATTAAGAAAACATATAATACTTTCCCTACTACAGAGAAATTCGATTTTTTATTCTTTGCACACCTACTTCTCATTTATCATTTGGTACATAGCTGTCCAAGTTAGAGTGGAAACTTCTCTCTATATTTTCAGGGTCAGTATAGCCTAATATGAGGATTCAGGTGTACTTTGGAGGCAGTGGTGGAGCATAGTTCTGGTTCTGAAGTTTACTTCTGGGTCACTACAGAATACCTGAAACCTCCTGTAGATACACACCTCAATAAAACCAGAGCTAGAAAAAGAATATATTTAGACACAGTTTTCTCCTTGAGTCATATTAGTTTTCTGTAAGTGTCTCTAGAAATATTTAAAATGGGTAAAGCAGATTTGGCTAGGTTCTCTAGACAGTACAGTCTTAGGTCCTCATTTCCAGGATAACCTGGCCAGTGGTTTCTCTCTGACGGCTGATCTAGATAGAGTAGATGAGAATATCCAAGTGCCTCCTGGCAAGTTCCGGAGTTTCATGGGGCTGTGCTGCTATGAAAGAGAGTGTGGAAGGCAGCGCGAAGTTCTGCATCAGGTCTGTCCCAGAGCAAGTACGCTCCTAAGGCAAGTGGGTTTTCTGACCCTCTGAGGGGTCAGAGTTGGGAGCCAGCTACAGTGATTCCAGGAGTACTCGTAGTCAGCATCTGTGGGCTTCTGTATCACTTTATTTTCAGTGGCTTCGGTACTCAGCATCCTAGGGGTGTCTGCCATTCCAGGGCTTTTAAATAAGGGCTCCTATAGCAGCTTCTGCCACCGTTCCCTTAAGTTCTCTGTCTCTTTTTACAGCGAGGAGCTGTCTTCACGTGGCAGGAAGTCTGAGTCCACACAAAATGATTTTGGACATCACTGGTTATTTTAATGTCATCAATAAATAGTTATTTCAAGCTCTGGTCTTTCTCACAAATGTAAATACTCAGTTAGCTAACTCTAAGGTTAGGCTGTGAGTTGAAGCTGATTCTTTACCCATCTGTAGCACAGGTGTCCTTGTCTTTCTCCTCAGTGTGATTCGGATTATTTAGAATTCAGAATCATAACAGAAAAACCTCAGCCCTTGTCTTACTACTCATAAACACTAGATGTCAGCATTGCTCTTTTTCTTTCAAACAAACGGACTTTGTAATAGCCTATTCTTCTTGCAGACAGAACATTGTCCAGAAATTCTGCAGTCACAGAATCTTTTACTGAGATGGTATTTGCCGTGTACTCTCTGGTTTGCTATGATATGGTTCTTGTTTCAAGTTATATGATTACTATTTTTCTTATGTAAACAGCAATACTTTTTTTTAAAAGCCATATTTTTTATGAAAAAAATTAATGCAAAATAAAATAGAAAAAAGAAAGTGTATCTGTCAAGGCCTTGTTAATAATATTACTGTTATGGAATAACATTAGCACTAATCAGTTTCAAGTATAGCAAAAAATGTCAAGCACCGTTGGGAAGTTGGTGAACGAAGAGCAGATTTAATACAAGTCACAGCCTTCAGGAAAACATTGTGTGTCAAAGATTTTTAAAATAGATACATAGTCTGTATTGTCTCATTTATAACGTGGGTCTTTAGGAAACCATACAGACCAGAAAGCTATATTTAAGCATTTTGTCTTTGGCAGAAAACAAAAGCTACACCAGAACACCTTGAAACAAAAGTTGCGGAGACGAGCAAGATGGCGACGGAGTAGGCGGACGTACCAACTTCCAACTCCCAGAACCAAAGTGGATTACAACTCAATTTTAAGAACCAGCACCTGGATAAACCAACTTTGAACAAAACTAAGTGGACTCTTCAACCAAGGAACACAGAAGAAGCCACATTGAGACTGGTAGGAATAGCGAAAACGCGAAGAGGGCTGCCCAGCTCCCTGGAGCAAACGGCAGCCCGGAGAGACCCGCGTGGCGGGAGGAGAGTTTGGCGGAAAAGGAGGGACCTGGGTCCCAGGAACCAAGCCCCAGCCTCCAGTCCTAGAGCCTAGAAGAGGCGTTTGGACAATATTGAGCTGTGAAACAAGTGAGGGAGCTCCCAGGCCTACAGTGTGGAGTATTAGGTCCCTTCCTACTCTGCTGAGGGCTGCTTGGGGTTTTGGGGCGGCAGGACGCTGAAAGGCGGTTCTGTCGGCGTGGGCAGAGGCCAAGCCGGTGGGAGCTCGGTCTAGCCCAGAGGGTCAGAGGGGACCGCGAAAGCGGTCTAGAAGCTGCGGGCCCGCCTTTAATCCCACTTACGGGGACAAAGCGGGAGGCCAGGAACGGGCAGGCCCTGCGCAAGCCGGCCCTGACCGCGGAGACCGGGCTAGGACCAGGGACGGGCAGGGGCTCGTAGCTGAGCTGACGCTACCAGTCCCCCCCCCGCCCCCCCGGCCGGAGAAACCGCGGTTGGCCAGTATACGTGCCCGAGTGGGCTCCGAGCGCGGGAACGGGGTGGACCCCGAGACAAGTGGAGGCTCGCAGCTGAGCCCACGCTACTATCCCCATACGGCCGGAGAAACCCCAGATAGCATTCACACGTGCACGAGCGGGCTCCGAACGCGGGGGCGGGGTAGAGTCCAGGACGAGCGGAAGTACGCAGCTGAGCAGAAGCCAGCAAACACGCCCGCCCCAATAAACCTTGGTTTCCGACCCTGCGCAGAGGGCCCTGGCCTCGAGGGCGGGGCTAAAGCTCCGGACGGGCAAAGGCTTACAGCTGAGAGCACGTCAAAAGCCCCGCCTAACCCGCGGAACTGTGGCGAGCAGGCTCCGACTGCGGGTTCTGGGCGGAAGTCCGGAAATAGGCTGGGTCCGCAGCTGAGGAAAGGTGCTCACCTCTACCCTTGGTGCTAATCTTGTGGCTTCAGTCACAGCCCCTCCCACGGAGGAGAGGCAGAAATCATAGCAAAAGCCACAGTGGGCCGGCGCTGGCAACGCTCATACCCAACCACCCTAGGCACCGGCAGAGGGGGTGGGGGGCCTGCAGATAGACCACACCTAGAGAACACAAAGGCAACACCTACTGGACTCCAGTGGCCACAACTTGCTTATACACAGAAAAAATAGGCAGGCAGAGGAATGCAAACCAAATGAATCAAGAGAAATCCCCAGAGAAGGACCTGAATGAACCAGATATAACCAAATTACCAGAAGCAGAATTTAGAATAATGATAGTTAGGATGTTCAAAGAAATTAGAGCAACAATGGATAGTCATTATGAACACCTAAATAAAGAGATAACAAGTATAAAAAATAAAATTGAAATAATAAAAAAGAATCAGACAGAAATGACAAATACAGTATCAGAACTGAAGACCACAATGGAAGGAATTAAAAGCAGGATGGATGACGCTGAGGATCGAATAAGCGAGTTAGAGGACACAATAAACAAAGGCACAGAAGCAGAGAAGAAAAAGGAAAAGAGACTTAAAAAATGTGAGAAAACTCTAAGGGAGCTTTGTGACAACATGAAGAGAAACAACATTCGCATCATAGGGGTGCCTGAAGAAGAGGAGAGAGGACAGGAAATGGAAACTTTGTTCAATCAAATCATAGCAGAAAACTTCCCTAAATTAAGGCTGGGAAACACTCCACACATTCAAGAAACACACAGAACTCCATTAAGGAGAAACCAAAAAAAATCTACACCAAGAAACATCATAGTTAAAATACCAAAGCTAATAGATAAAGAAAAAATTTTAAAAGCTGCTAGAGAAAAAAAGACTATCACCTACAAAGGAGCCCCCATAAGGATGACATCGGACTTCTCAACAGAAACACTTGAGGCCAGAAGGGAATGGCAAGAAATAATCAAAGTAATGCAGAACAAGAACCTACAACCAAGACTACTTTATCCAGCAAGGCTAACGTTTAAAATTGAAGGAGAAATAAAGAGCTTCCCAGAAAAAGAAAGCCTCAAGGAATTCATAAAAACCAAACCAATTCTGCAAGAGATACTAAGGGGCCTCTTGTGAACAGTTTAAAGGGAGGAATGAATAGAGCAAAAGAAGAATACAGCTTTAAAGAATAAAATGGCAATAAACAACTACATATCAATAATAACCTTAAATGTAAATGGATTAAATGATCCAATCAAAAGACATAGGGTAGCTGCATGGATAAAGAAACAGGACCTATACATATGCTGTCTACAAGAGACACACCTTAAAACAAAAGATGCTCATAGACTGAAGGTAAAAGGATGGAAAAAAATATTTCATGCAAATGGAAATGAAAAAAAAACAGGGGTAGCAATACTTATATCAGACAAAATGGACTTTAAAACAAAGGCTGTAGTAAGAGATAAAGGAGGACACTACATAATGATAAAGGGAACAATTCAACAGGAAGATATCACTATTGTAAATATCTATGCACCAAATATAGGAGCCCCGGCATACATAAAGCAGACTTTCATGGATATAAAGGGCGAGATTAACAGCAATACTATCATAGTAGGGGATTTCAATACCCCTCTAACAACACTGGATAGATCCTCAAGAAAGAAAATTAATAAAGAAACAGCAGACTTAAAGGATACACTAGATCAACTTGATTTAATAGATATCTTCAGAACTTTTCACCCTAAAGCAGTAGAATATACATTCTTCTCAAGCGCTCATGGTACGTTTTCTAGGATAGACCACATGTTAGGACACAAAAATGGTCTCAATAAATTTAAGAAGATTGAAATCATATCAAGCATTTTCTCTGATCACAATGCCATGAAACTAGAAATTAACCACAAAAGAAAAAATGAAAAATACTCAAACACTTGGAAACTAAATAGCATGTTATTAAATAATGAATGGATTAACAATGAGATCAAAGAAGAAATAAAAAAGTTTCTAGAAACAAATGATAATGAGCATACATCAACTCAAAATTTATGGGACACAGCAAAAGCAGTTCTGAGAGGGAAGTTTATTGCACTACAGGCATATCATAAGAAGCTAGAAAAAGCTCAAATAAGCAACTTGACCCTGCATCTAAAAGAACTAGAAAAACAACAACAAATAAAACCCAAGACAAGTAGAAGAAAGGAAATAATAAAGGTCAGAGCAGAAATAAATGACATAGAGGCTAAGGAAACAATACAGAGGATCAATGAAACCAGAAGCTGGTTCTTTGAAAAGGTAAACAAGATTGATGAACCTTTAACTAGACTCACCAAGAAAAAAAGAGAGAGGACTCAAATAAATAAAATTAGAAAGGACAGTGGAGAAATAACAACTGACACAACAGAAATACAAAGCATTGTAAGAAAATACTATGAAGAACTATATGCCAAAAAATTAGACAATCTTGGTGAAATGGACAAATTTCTTGAATCATATAACCTTCCAAAAATCAATCTGGAAGAATCAGAACACCTAAACAGACCAATTACAGCAAATGAGATCGAAACAGTTATCAAAAAACTGCCAAAAAAGAAAAGTCCTGGGCCTGATGGCTTCACAAGTGAATTCTATCAAAAATTCAAAGAAGAACTAACGCCTATTCTCCTCAAGCTATTTCAAAAAATTCAAGAGGAAGGAAGACTTCCAAACTCCTTTTATGAGGCGAGCATAATTCTGATCCCAAAACTGGGCAAAGACAACACAAAGAAAGAAAATTATAGGCCTATATCCCTGATGAATTTAGACGCTAAAATTCTCAACAAAATATTAGCCAACCGGATCCAGCAATATATGCAAAAACTCATATGCCATGATCAAGTGGGATTTATTCTGGAGAGGCAAGGCTGGTTCAATATTCGCAAATCAATCAATGTGATTCACCACATAAACAAAAGGAAGGACAAAAATCACATGATAATTTCAATAGATGCAGAAAAGGCATTTGATAAAATCCAGCACCCATTCATGCTCAAAACTCTCAGTCAAGTGGGAATACAGGGATCATTCCTTAACATGATAAAGGCCATCTATGATAAACCGACAGCAAACATCATACTAAATGGACAAAGATTAAAAGCAATCCCCTTAAGATCAGAAACCAGGCAGGGTTGCCCACTTTCACCACTCTTATTCAACATAGTTCTGGAAGTCCTAGCTACAGCAATCAGACAAGAAGAAGAAATAAAAGGCATATAAATTGGAAAAGAAGAAGTAAAACTGTCATTATTTGCAGATGATATGATATTGTATATTGAAAACCCTAAAGTCTCAGTCAAAAAACTACTGGACCTTATAAATGATTTCAGCAAGGTGGCAGGATATAAAATTAATACTCAGAAATCAGAGGCATTTCTATACACCAACAATGAAATATCAGCAAAAGAAATTAAGGAAACAATCCCCTTCACTATTGCAGCCAAAAAAATAAAGTACCTAGGAGTAAATTTAACCAAGGAGGTTAAGGACTTGTACTCGAAAAATTATAGAACATTGATAAAAGAAATCAAGGAAGATACAAACAAGTGGAAGCACATACCGTGCTCATGGCTAGGAAGAATAAACATCATTAAAATGTCTATATTACCCAAAGCAATTTATAAATTCAATGCAATACCAATTAAAATACCAATGACATACTTCAAAGATATAGAACACATATTCCAAAAATTTATATGGAACCAAAAAAGAACACGAATAGCCTCAGCAATCTTAAAAAGAAAAAATAAAGCAGGAGGTATCACTCTTCCTGATATCAAGGTTTACTACAAGGCCATTATACTCAAGACAGCCTGGTACTGGCATAAGAACAGGCACATAGATCAATGGAACAGAACAGAGAACCCAGAAATAAACCCACAGCTTTATGGACAACTGATATTTGACAAAGGAGGAAAGAACATACAATGGAGTAAAGACAGCCTCTTTAACAAATGGTGTTGGGAAAATTGGACATCTACCTGCAAAAAAATGAAACTAGACCATCAACTTACACCATTCACAAAAACAAACTCAAAATGGATAAAAGACTTAAATGTAAGCCGTGAAACCATAAGCATCTTAGAAGAAAACAGGCAGCAAGCTCTCTGACATCTGTAGCAGCGGTATATTTGCCTATTTATCTTCATGGGCAACTGAAATAAAAGGCAAGGTAAACAAATGGGACTATATCAAACTAAAAAGTTTTTGCACAGCTAAAGACAATAGGAACAGAATAAAAAGACAAACCACACAATGGGAGAACATATTCGACAGCACATCTGATAAGGGGTTAATAACTAAAATTTATAAAGAACTTATAAAACGCAACACCAGGAAGACAAACAACCCAATCAAAAATTGGGCAAAAGAAATGAATAGAAATTTCTCCAAAGAGGACATACAGATGGCCAATAGGCATATGAAAAAATGCTCAACATCACTAATCATTAGAGAAATGCAAATTAAAACCACAATGAGATATCACCTCACACCAGTCAGAATGGCACTTATCAGCAAAACAAAACAGAATAAGTGCTGGCGAGGATGTGGAGAAAAGGGAACCCTTCTGCACTGCTGGTGGGAATGCAGACTGGTGCAGCCACTGTGGAAAACAGTTTGGAGATTCCTCAGAAAATTAAAAATCGAACTGCCTTTTGACCCAGCTATCCCACTTTTAGGAATATACCCTAAGAACACCATAGCACTGTTCGAAAAGAAGAAATGCGCCCCCATGTTCGTGGCAGCATTGTTCACAATAGCGAAGATCTGGAACCAGCCCAAGTGTCCGTCAGAAGACGAGTGGATTAAAAAGCTATGGTATATATATACTATGGAATACTACTCAGCCATAAGAAACGATGACATCGGATCATTTATAACTAAATGGATGTACCTTGATAACATTATACGGAGTGAAATAAGTAAATCAGAAAAAAAGAAAAACTGAGAACAGCACGATTACATACATAGGTGGGACATGAAAGTGAGGGTATGAGGCATGGACAAGAGAGTGGTGGTTACGGGATGGGGGAGGGAGGGGAGGGTGGGATAGGGAGGAGGGGAGGGACGCAGGGAAAACCAGATTGAAGGTGACAGAGGACAATTTGACTTTTGGTGATGGGTATGCAACACAATTGAATGATAAGATAACCTGGAGATGTTTTCATTGTACATATGTACCCTGATTTATTGGTGTCATCCCATTAGAATTAATAATAATAAAATATATATTAAAAAAAAAGTTGCCAATACCTTTGTATCTGCAACCACACAGTCACTCTCATTGATGACATCCAGCCTTCATATTAGCATGACTTGATTAGGGGGCTAAAGTTACGTAGAGTTTTTGTCATCCGTTGGAGTGCCTCCTGGGAAGTTCCGGAGTTTCATGGGGGCTGTGCTGCTATGAAAGAGAGTGTGGAAGGCAGGGCGAAGTTCTGCGTCAGGTCAGTCCCGCAGCAAGTACGCTCCTAAGGCAAGTGGGTTTTCTGACCCTCTGAGGGGGCAGAGTTGGGAGCCAGCTACAGTGATTCCAGGCGTACTCGTAGTCAGCATCTGTGGGCTTCTGTATTAGTTTATCTTCAGTGTCTTTGGTACTTAGCATTCTAGGGTGCATATGCACTCTTGTAAATTTTACAGGCACTCATGATTCAGTTTACTAGCGGGAAGGGCTTAGACGCATCATTTTAGTTCATGCTCTTGTGCCTGTGTTTGGCCAGTTGTACAAAAAGAAGCAAGTGTGAAACCTATCTTGTGGTCTAATAGTTACTTTGTTTCCATCTCCCCTTTCCCCACAGGTGATGTTGCTAATTCTAGCTCTTAGAAAGTGTTATATAATTTAGGTTAAGAAATATTTTATATGATGCAAAAGAATTTCCCTTAACTTAAAAGCAGATTGTTTTAAAACTGACAATGAATGAGGTTGACAAAACATAAGAAGAATCAAAGTTATACAATTCAAAATGTTTACATCATTTACTCTTACACCTATGTAGCTAATTGAATGCAAACACAAATGGGATAGCAATTTATGTGGATTAGATCAGAGCTGGTGGGCTGCTGAGGATTTTTTTCATTTTTTTCTATTTCTATTTAAGTACATTGATCATTTTGCATCGGGGAAACACATTGATACTGCATCACTCATTTACCAAGGGCATTTGAAAATCTGAGTGAATTTTATTTCTGACTTTGTACTACTTTTCTGCCTTTCATGTTTAGGGGTTCAGAATGAGTCACCCCAAGATGTGCTCAGTGGCATGCAGATTATTTTGAACAAAAAACAGCTGAGTCCCTGTGGGCTCAAGAGAAACTTCTGCTCTCCCCCCCCCCCAAACTTAATTATCTAGAAGAATTTAAATCAGAAGCCTCTCCCACAATGAAAGCTATCATCAGAAACAACCTTTTACCTGTTTTTATGACAGGGAAAACTTTTATTTACTAAACATCTGCCCTTCTTAGTATCCTGTAATGACCCATTGAAGTCTCCAAGGTGCATGAATTTATCCCTAGTTCAGAATGTCTTATATACCCACATTTTCTTTCTGCCTGTGAACCTCTTATACCTGTAGGGGTCTCTGACTCTTGCATATGCAAGGTTCTCATATAGATATATGTATCAAATTTAGTTATATTCTCTTGCTAATCTGTGTCATGTCTATGTGATTATTAAGCTTGCCAATAGGACCTTGATTGAGGAAAGTCTGTTTCTCCTGAACAATAGAGATTATAATACCAGACACCTATTAGGCCTCAAATTAAAGTTCTAGATAAGACTAATTCACTTTAGAAATTGGTATCGATGTTTCAGTGGGTTAAATGTCCCCAACACCAATACTAGCAGTATCTCAGCAGTGTCTCTCTGGAAATTTCAATTTAGGCCTCAAATTAAAGTTTTAGATAAGACTAATTCACTTGAGAAATTGGTATCGATGTTTCAGTGGGTTAAATGTACCCAACACCAATACTAGCAGTATCTCAGCAGTGTCTCTCTGGAAATTTCAATCTACACCTATGCTGGTGAATATGATACTCTGTTTACTCTTTGGCCAAAGATGTTTTGGCATCTGCACTCTCTTTTCTGTCTTTGAGTTCTTCTTATATTCCTCCCTCATAACCTAAATATTCACTTTACTGTCAAACCAGTAGTGACAAAGTTGGAGAAATCTTATCTGATATCAAACTATACCACAAGGCCATCATAATCAAAACAGCAGTATACTGGCATAAAAACAGATATATAAATCAATGGAACAAAATAGAGAGCATAATTTAACATATGCCTTTATAGCCAATTAATATTTTAAAAAGGCAAAAGCATACAATAGGGTAAAAACAGTCTATTCAATAAATGATACAAAGAATATTGAATAAATACAAAATGTGAAACTAGACCACCTTCTTACACCACATACAATAATAAACTCAGAAAAGACTAAAGACAAATGAAAGACTCGAAAACGTAAAAGTTCTAAAAGAAAACATAGGCAGTAAAATCTCAAACATTATTTGTAGCAATATTTTTTTCTTATATATCTCATCAAGCAAGGGAAACATAAAATTAACAAATGGGAGTATATCAAACTAAAAATGTTTTGCACAACAAAGGAAACCATCAATAAAATGAAACAAAACCCACTCTCCCATTCAACAGTGATGTATCTGATAAGGGCTTATAATATCCCAAATTTATAAAGAACTTATAAAACTCAACACCAAGAAAACAAACAATTCAATTAAAACTGGGCAAAGAACCTGAATAGACACATTTTTAAGGAGGGTATGCAGATGGCCAATAGACTTGAAAAGATGCTCAACATCATTAATCACCAGAGAAATGCAAATTAAAACTACAATGAGATATCTCCAGACATCTGTCAGAATAGCGATCATCAATATATCAAAAAACAAGTGTTAGTGAGGATGTGGAGAAAAGAGACCTTTCATGCACCATTAGTGGAAATGCAGATTGGTACAGTCACTGTGAAAAATAGCATATAGTTACTCAAAATATTCAAAAGACAACTGCCTTATGATCCAGTGATTTCACTGGGAATTTATTCAAAGAAATTCCAAACACTTAATTCAAAAGAATATATGTACCTCTGTGTTCAGTGCAATAGCCAAGATTTGGAGGCAGCACAGTGCCCATCACTAGATGAGTGGATAAAAAGCTTTGGTGCAGCCTGACCTGTGATGAAGCAGTGGATACAGCATTCATCTGGAACACTGAGGTCACTGGTTCAAAACGTTGGGCCTGCCTGGTCAAGGCACATGTGGAAATTGACGCTTCCTGCTCCTCTTCCTCTTCTCTTTCTCTCTCTCTCTTTTTGCTCTTTAAAAAATGAATGAATGAATAAATAAATAAATAAGAAAGCTGTGGTACATTAACATAATGGAATACTTCTCGCCCTGAGAAAAGAAGAAAATCTCACGTTTTGTGATGGCATGGATGGACCTGGAGAGCACTATGCTAAATGAGATAGGCTAGTCAGACAAGCAAGTACCATATGATTTCACTCATTTGTGGACTCTAATGAACAAAATAAACTAGAAGCAAAACAGAGGAAAACCCATGGATAGAAACCAAGCTGACGGCTGGAGGAGGGAGGGGTTTGTTTGAGAGAGTGTGTGGAAGGACTGAGCAAAAAAATGAAAAGAAGAGAAAAAAACTCATGGATACAGACAACAGTGCGATTATTGCCGAGGAATATGGAGCGTGGGAGAGGTGGAGAAGGGTGTAGGGGGGATAAGTGGTGATGGAAGGAGACTGAAGTTGGGGTGGTGAACACAAAACCCAGTGTAGAGATGACGCGCTGTAGATCTGTGCACCTAAAATCTGTATAATTTTGTTAACCAGTGTCACCTCAATAAATTCAATGAAAAGGAAAAATAAGTAATTGGAATAGAAGTACTTTACATTTTCTAAATGAAAATAAATGGTTAGAATACTTCATATAAAATAGTTTTTACTCCTGCTTTTGGTAAAAACTAACAAACATTTTTTCATATCCACAGCTCTCCTAGAGTTATGTATTTTTTTTTCATTTGCTTTAGCAGCTTGTATAAAGGTTATTTTGCTCATAGTTATTTTAAGATATGGTAATAATTCATTTGAATATCGATAATTATATGATAATTAAAAGTCTGTATTCCCATGATATATAATTAACATCTTGATGTTGTCTTTCTCAAACTGTGGACTAGGTTTTCCTGGAAATTCAGGTATGCCAACTTACTGTAAAAATATGGCATATATTTCTAAAGCATCAATTTTGCTCAAGTTTTTAGAAAAACATTATACAAGATATTTTTTCATTTTACTCTATTAGAATAAAGCATTCAAATGCATTTTAAAGGCCCATGGTGAGACCTCAAAGAAATTTCTTACCTGCATTGGGTATTTCAAATCATGCACTAAGACCTGGGGTTCATATTGGTTTGCCTTTGATACTGACCTTATTTAAAATAAACATATTTGAGAAAGGCCATTTATATAAAACAATTCTTTCAGGTTTTGATCAGACATATTGTTAAAATTTTATATTCTTGATGGAGAAATATATAATAATAATAAGAAATAAGGGATATCTTTTCTAATAGTTAACTCTAGTTTCAGATCTGGTTTTGAATACAGAGGAAAACAATCACATATATTAATTTGTAATTTTCTATAAAAGGGAAGACTGGATATCAAACTATTATTTCAGGAGAAAGGAAATTTCTGGCTACTGAGTCTCCATTTATGTTTCTTATAGTAGGCAAGTTATATCTAATCTAATGTTCTGCTTGATGCATATATCCTCTTTAAAACTTTCCTAAAATTTAATCTTTTATGCCAGGGGTCGGGAACCTATGGCTCGCAAGCCAAATGTGGCTCTTTTGATGGCTGCATCTGGCTCACAGACAAATCTTCAATAAAAAATAATAATAATGTTAAAAATATAAACCATTCTCATGTATTACAATCCATTCATTTCCTACCGCTCATGTTCACATGTTCACGGTTGCAGGTGGCTGGAGTCAATCACAGCTGTCCTCTGGGACAACACCAAATTTTTATTGGATAATGCATAATGTACATGGGTTGTTGTGGGGTCAGGAAGTAAACTTCCCTCCTTTTAATCAAGTAGTCAGCCAGCTAATTGCAGAAACCCTTTTGACGAAGAAGATGGCTAAAAGAAAAAAGATGAAGAGTATCGTACTTTTCAGCAGAAATGGACAGAGGAATTTGTCTTTGTGGAGAGAGCAGGTTCTGCAGTGTGTCTAATATGCAATGATAAAATTGCATCAAAGAAATGGTCAAATATAAAGTGGCACTTCAACACACACCATACTACATTTGCATCAAAATATTCATTGGGGACAGCAGGAAGAAAGCATGCCAAGAGCTACGGTGCAGCCTGACCAGGCGGTGGCGCAGTGGATAGAGCATCAGACTGGGATGTGAAAGACCTAGGTTCGAGACCCCGAGCTCACCAGCTTGAGTGAGGGGCCCCTCTGGCTTGAGCAAAAGCTCGCCAGCTTGGACTCAAGGTCGCTGGCTCCAGCAAGGGGTTGCTCGGTCTGCTGAAGGCCCGCTGTCAAGGCACATATCAGAAAGCAATTAATGAACAACTATGGTGTCGCAACGGCAACAAAAAACTAATGATTGATGCTTCTCACCTCTCTCTGCTCCTGTCTGTCTGTCCCTATCTATCCCTCTCTCTGACTCTCTCTCTGTCCCTGTTAAAAAAAAAGAGCAGAGTGCAAGCTAGTCAGCAGAAACTCCATGTATGGACCCAACAAGGTGACTGCAATTCAGCTAGTTTTGCTGGTGCTTTAGCAATTGTGAGAAACAGAAAGCAATTCACAGATGGGGAGTATGCCAAAACATTCATGCTTGATGTTGCCAATGAACTTTTTGACGACTTTTTGGATAAAGACAAGATAATCAAATGAATAAAAGACATGCCTCTGTCGGCAAGAACTGTTCAAGATTGTACCATCATGATGGCAAATCAAATTGAGGCAACACAAGTGGAGGACATAAATGCAGCACCATTCTTTTCTCTCACTTTGGATGAGTCAACAGACGTAAGTCATTTATCCCAGTTTAGCGTGATTGCAAGGTATGCTGTCGGTGGCACACTATATGAGGAGTCTTGCTGTTTTGCCTATGAAAGAAACAACAAGAGGGGAAGATTTATTCAAGTCTTTCACTTAGTTCGCTAAAGAAAAAAATCTAACAATGGATAAACTTATTTTGGTGTGTACTGATCATGGTGGGGAAAAATAGGATTCGTAGTGCTTCTTCATGAACATGAAAAGAGACCCATCCTAAGTTTTCACTGCATCCTACATGAGGAGGTAGGTGCTTTGTGCTCAGATGTGTGGCGAGCAGCTTGGTGAGATGATGTCGCTGGTCATTTGAGTGGTCAACTTTATTGTTGCCCGAGCTTTAAATGATCACCAGTTTAAAACACTGCTGGATGAAGTTGGGAATAATTATCCTGGTCTGCTTCTGCACAGCAATGTGTGTTGGTTGTCAAGAGGGAAGGTTGATCAGCCATTTTGTGGCTAGTCTGAGCGAAATCCAAACTTTTCTTGAAATGAAAAACATCGAGCATCCTGAGTTAGCTAACACTGAGTGGCTCCTGAAGTTCTACTATCTCATGGACATGACTAAACATCTGAACCAGCTTAATGTGAAAATGCAAGGTGTTGAAAATACAGTCTTATCCCTTCAACAAGCAGTGTTTGCATTTGTAAACAAGCTGGAACTCTTCATCGCTGACATAGAAACAGGTCGTTTACTACACTTTGAAAAACTGGTAGAGTTTAAAGATGCATGCACAGCAAGTGACCGTGCTCAGCATCTTGATCTCCAGCAGCTAGTGGGCTTCACATCTAATCTCCTGCAGTCATTCAAAGTGTGCCTTGGAGAATTTTGTAAGCGCACTTGCTTTTTAAGTTCTTCACCCATCCACACGAGTGTGCAGTGAACAGCACCAACCTGAGTTACATCCCCAGTGTCTCCATCAGAGATTTTGAGCTACAAGCTGCTGTCCTGAAGGCCTCAGACATGAGGGTGAATAAGTTCAAGTCACTGAAAAAAGATTTGGAAAGACTTGCATGACAGCAAGCAGAGTTGGCGAGCAAACACAAATGGGGAGAAATGAAAAAACTTCAACCCGCAGACCAGCTGATTGTCAAATCTTGGAACGCGCTTCCTGTCACATACCACACACTGCAGCATGTGAGTATTGATATACTGACAATGTTTGGCTCTACATATGCATGTGAGCAGTCTTTCTTACATCTAAAGAATGTTATGACCAACCTACGATCACGTTTAATGTATGGAAGTCTCAATGCCTATGTGAAGTTTAACCTCACCACGTATCAACTAGACTACAAAGCCATCAGCAAATCCATGCAGCACCAGAAGTCGCATTAATGGTAAGAAGTACTTTATTCTTCACTGGTTAGCAACAGCATAACAACGTTATTAAAAAGAATTCAGAGACTTATTGTACTTTAAAAGTGTTGGTCTTACATCAAATACACACATTTACTTGTATTTAGTGTTAAACATATTGTATGGCTCTCACGGAATTACATTTTATAATATGTGGCGTTCATGGCTCTCTCAGCCAAAAAGATTCCCGACCCCTGTTTTAGGCATTACAGGTGTAATTTTAATTATGTAGACCTCTAATTATTAACCATATTTGTCTACATTATCTTGTTAGAAAATTATTTCTCAAATTAATTATAAATGCACTTAATGGTCACATTTATTCTTCGGTCTTAGTTTATTCCATGTTTTCCATCAGAAATTTACAGGCATCCCTATTTCAAATCACAGTTGCCTAACAACTTTTAAACCAGTTGTAATTTGGGGTGTTCTCTTTTCTTATCAAAATAGCTGCAATCACATCAGCTGTTTTACACGTTACCCATTTATGTCTTTAATGATCCAACCTGTTATTTTTATTTATGAATGGCAAAGATTCTTTCACTATAGCACCTATAAATGAATATGATCCTCAGAGTATGGCTTTAACAGTATGGATTAGAGTTTACATAGATTTTCTCCTTCTATATCATTAAAAATAATTGCCATGTTCTCAATTTTTTAAAGTTATGTGGATGTGGCTGAGCTTTTGCCCTGTTAATAGGAAAGAGGAAAAAATCAAACCATTACTTCTAATTATTACAAAGGTTTAAAGTAATGAAAACTACCTAATTTGGGTAAAATCAGGTTTCTAGTGTTTTGAGTTTAGGTTAAATAGACCATTTTAAATGCTTCAAAGGCCTCCATTTAACTGATTTAGTTTTGCCTAGAAATCACTGGTGGTTTATTCACCATTCAAAATGTTTTAAAAAATTGACTGTCAGCCATTTGTAGAGGGATTTCAGCATTAAGTTAAAGAAATTACAGGACTTATTGAAACCTTGGAAAGTTGGCTTTATAATATAACTCTTAGCTCCCAAAGTAGGTCTGTATTCTAACACAAATAACCAGTAAACTAACAGGTACTTTAATGAAGTAATTTTAGAAGGCTCTCACTTTGAAATCACCAAGAAGTAAACTGAAAACAAGTAATGTGGGCCTAACCAGGGCCAGCTGTTTTCTTTAGTCCTAGAATTTCTCTTAGGTGTAAGATTTACTGGAAACACAGCTTATAGGAGAACTGTGTATTTTCTTTTAAAACACAAGCTGCTTGAATAAAAAAGGACCATAATACAATACAACCTTATATATAATCTTTAATAACAATTGACAAATTATAAATATTAATGTGGTTAGTGAATGTATATTTCCATTTCTTTAAAATCTTTATTTCAGAGGAAAAACTGACTTTGTTCCCTGTATTTTCATTTCATCCATGTGGTCTGCATGACTTTTTCATCCATTGAAATGTTCTCTTTATATTTGGAGTTCCTTTAAAGAGTTTTGATAATACCTTTATGAACTACCTATTGACAATTTTTGCATTTTTGAAACTTAATAGGCATGCAGAGAGTAGAAATAAGTGCCTATAGCTGAAATGAAAGAACACAACATTATAGAAATAAATGTTTGACATACAAAATAGTATATAGCTCTTTAATCAAACATTTCATAAGTGCCAACCTGGGTCTGGTACTCAGTGTGACATTAGATTAAGGTGTTTATAATAAGTTTCCATGCCTGAAAATGTGTGTGATTCAGGTGTCATTGGTCTATTCACTTTAGTTTGAATATTTTATTATTTTATTTTATTTTATTTTTAGGTGAGAGGAGAGGAGGTAGTGAGGCAGACTCCCACATGAATCCCAACCGGGATCCACCTGCAATTCCATCAGGGGCCAATGCTTGAGAACCAAACTATTTTTAGAGCCTGAGGCTGATGTGCTCCAGTGGAGGAATCCTCAGTGCCTGGGGCCAATGATCCTGGCTGCAGGAGGGGAAGAGGGAGAGAAGGGGAAGAGGGAGGGAAGAAGAAGCAAATGGTGGCTTCTCCTATGTGCCCTGACTGGGAATCAAACCTGGGACATCTATGTACCTGGCCAACACTCTATCCACTGAGCCACCAGCCAGGGCCTAAAATTTTTTTTAAATGCTTTTTGACTTGGGTTTTTAGTCCAGTCTCACTGATAATTATTATTCTATTCATATATGTTTTGGGGACTGAAGAATAGGTTAAAATATTATATTAACTCATTTTAAAGGGACAGACATCTATTAGAAAAAGAATTGCTCTATTTTAATATGTTTGATTACAGTGACAGAAAATTACAACAATATGTATTATCTCCTTTGATCTTCTTAACAAATATATAAATTTGCTATTTTATTATCTCAGTTTTGTAGATGAGAAGGGCATGGAGAATTTAAAAACACGTTCAACATCTCACAGCTAGTAAGTGGTAGAAAGACTTCGAATTGGTCTCACTGCCTCCGGAGCCTGAGCATTTTAATCTCTATGCTCACTCCTATACTATAATAAATGTGCTGGGGCACTTATTTCGAATGGCAATTATCATTTTATTTTTGCTATGTTTTCTCATTTATTGTTTTATTTTTGTTAAACATATATTCAAGAATACTTTGAAAGTGAATGAAAAATTTTAAAGCTATGGAGAAATGGTAACAATTTTAAGTTCAGAATATACAATTATTAAGTGTATGTTATTTTACTTTAATCAAATTATTTCATGTCTTTGATAATTTTTGAACTACAATGACAGAGCAGCTTCAATTTTAAAATTCCTTTGGTGAGTAGTTCAGATTTTAGGTGCAGTAACTCATTTTTCAATTTTACTCCACAATCATGCTTTACTCTGAAATTCTTTTATATTTAAAAAAAATAACCTAATGCAGAGAACATGAAAAGAGCCTGGAGATGCTAGAAATAGCATTCAAGCTAAGGACTTAAATTTAGTTTGTATTTTTCACCCGTTGTGCTAACTAAGAGGATGAGAATTTAACTGTTTTGCTATCAAACAAGAACTTAGGTTATATATGGGCACTCTAGAATAACTTTCCTGCTCTGAATGAGATAATATTTTTTAAATTGTTTAAATTATTTTTTCATTAAAAAAGATTGCACTTAGGCCTGACCTATGGTGGTGCAGTGGATAAAGCGTCGACCTGGGAACACTGAGGTCGCCGGTTCAAAATCCTGCACTGGTTCGGTCAAGGCACATATGGGAGTTGATGTTTCCAGCTCCTCCCCCCTTTCTCTCTTCCTCTCTCTCTCTCTCTCTATCTCTCTCTCTCTCTGTGTGTCTCCTCTCTAAAATGAATAAAAAAATAAAATAAATAAAAAAAAAAGATTGCATTTATTATAAAGTTATAAAGACAACTGAAAAAAAATTTCGGGTAGACAATATGATGGAAGAGGAAGTAGTTGAACCTTGATGAGAAAAAGGAAAGGTGTATAAAATGTGAGCAAGCTAACCCGGAAATAACAACTGGAGGAGGACCACATTCAACGCAAGTCTTCCAATTGCTGGGTGATAATGGAGCGAAGTAAGATCACACAGGATGTGAAATGTTTAACAACGGGTTTTTTTTTTACATTTATTGTCATTTACTATATTCAGTTGATAGCTATTAACTATCCTTTGCATTAAAACATGATAGATTATATCTGTTATCATTGTGATGTCATTATTTGTTTAAAATGCTTTATGTTTTATACTTTATTATAAGTGAAGGTCTGAAGCAACTGTAAGATTTGAATATAAACTATGTCTAGGGCCTTGTTATGTAAAAAACTTATGCATAATCAAAATGTTTTGTATATAAAAAAGTGTTTAATGTTAACCTAAATATAAAAAACCAAAGTGAGAAACAAGAGCATTTGAGATCCAAAAGAATAGCTTGGAGGCTCCCATCTGACCATAGTCTCCCACCACCATCACCTCCTTGAGGAAATAAACCCGACTGCCCACTGAGTAGGCACACACCAGGACAGATCCTTACGGACTTCCTTCCTCCTGGCTCTGGAATGGTCTTGGTGACTGAACTCCTTCCCAGCCTGGTGCCCAACAATATGCGTGTGTATATAGGAGATGTGGAAACCCAGGCAGCTCAGACTCAGAACTTGCAGAATACACACCAGCGTACTAGTGCCATCTTTCCTCCATCCCTAGTCCCATACTGGCACTGCCCAACCCTGCCAGCTCCAATCCACCACATTCAGGCCCAGTTTTGCAAGAATCCGCCCCCAAATAACAAGCCCCTTAAGACCCTAGTGTGTATTGAGATCCCCCCTTATCCCACCCAAAACTATGCAATAGCCTGCCCTCTGAACCCCCGCAGAGAACCCTACCAGGCTCTGCCTCTGCCCTGGCCCCACCCACAGGGCCCGCCCCACAAGGCCACACCCCGATTTGTCAAGCCCCCTCCTTCTGTCTTAGCCCCACCGCACGCCTGCGCAGCGCAGCGTGCTTCCGAACCCTTGACAGCCTCCTAACGGCTTTAACGGCGGCCCTGAGGGCCCCAGTGTGGCCGCAGCCCTGGGCACCTAGGAGGGTTTCAGTTCGGCCGGCCGCCCAGACTGGGAAAGAAGGGCAGAGGGATAGATGAGAAAGATGAGCCCTGGGATGGGGGACACCCCAGGCAGAGAGGGAGCCCGGAAGAGGCGCCTGCTGAAGCCGAGCCTGGGCTCCTTTGAGAAGAATGAGAGGAAACCGGAAGGGTGAGCCGGCTGCTGGCCACGCACGCGGGGAGGGTGCTCCCCTGCCTAGGGAACTACCCCGCAAGGGCTCAGAGAGCTGCCCACGGGAGGGAGCTCCCTAGCGAGACCCAGTCCTGGGGTCAAAGGAGGAGTGACCATGAACGGGGCGGTGGGAACGGAAGCTCTGTGGGAAGGCCGAGGTCGGCCTCCATCATGGCTATAACTGCCCCCGGTCCATTCAGACCTCTCAGAGCAGCTCGGCCCTCCTGTGCACACTTAGCGACATAACGTTACCCTGAGGCCCACAGTGTCAGTCAACAAACATTGATGGAACCCCTTGCTGGGGTGGCCATTGGCCATTGGGTACCACGTGCGATTTGGGGCAGCGGGAGACCCGGAAGGTGATGGCGGCCTGGCCCGAGGTCCAGCAACCTGAGGGCGGTGGATAGCTATGGCCGGAGGTTAGAATCCTTCATCCTGGGGGGACCCGTGGAGGCCCCGCATACCCAGGGCAGAACACAGAGTCAATGGCTGGACCCTCAGAGCCAATGGAAGTGGGAGGTGACATTTTGGAGAGGGCAGAGTTAATGGACAGTGTCTAGCAAGGGCTGGGCCTCTGGTGTAACCTTGGGCTCCTTTCCTTGACAGCACCACCAGCATGGGCAGCCTGGACTACAGCGAATACCTTGAGGAGGAGAGCTCAGGTGCATGTTCTGGGGCCACATCTGGGGCGTGTGGGCTCTGTGGAGGAAGCCAAGGGGCATTGCAGAGGTGTGGCGGTTGAAATGTGGGGACTGGGAGACCCCCCCCAACCCACTTGACAGACCCAGCGTGGGGTTCTCATGGGGTTACAATAGTTCCTAATCCCATGACTGAATGCTAGACTCAGGAATTGGGGGCTGCTGGCCAAGCCTTCAGGTTCAACCCCTCTGTAGAAAGAATGGATGTGAATGGATCCACCAGGGCCTGTCCTCTGAGCCTAGGGACTGGGTCAGGGTGGTGTTTGTTTACCAGCTCTCACACCCATGGCCCTGAGCCAGGCATCCCCAGCCTCTGGGTTCCCCCGGGGTCCCATTAGCCTTCCGGAAGATCGTTTGGCAGTGTCTACTCTGCATGCATCGTCCCCTTCTCTCTAGCTTCAGCATTCACCTGGGAGGTGAAGGCCAATGACCGTACCTACAATAGTCGGTTCAAGGAGAAACTCTTCCTGTGTTGGCGGAGGAAGAAGTACAAGGTGGGTGACCCCAGCGCTGCTGCCCTGCTGCCCTGACCTACCTCTTTCCACCCAACCTACCTCCTCCCCCCAATTTTAATCATGAACGAATCACCAGTTTGGTGCTGGAGTTTTTCCTTGGCACCTCCCCAATCCCAGTTCACCTAAAAATAAATTAATACTAAACCTTCAAAGTACAATGGATTCATCAGGCTCTGAGTCTTTGTATCCAGTATGGGCTCAGTTAATGCTGGCTCAAGGCTTTGCATGCGCTGGGTGCTAAAATGCTGCTGACTGTAGCCAAAGGGCAGAGCAGGGCAAGGTCAACATGGGGAACCAGTATGGGCAGTGCCCCCACACTGCTGGCTCTCATTTCAGGGAAACATCATCAATACGGCCAAATATAACTTCTTCTCCTTCCTGCCCTTAAACCTATATGAGCAGTTACGTCGAATGTCCAACCTCTACTTCCTTTTTATCATCCTCCTCCAGGTAGGGCAGTGTGTGGGGGTGGGGTGGGGGGGCAGGGGTCAGCACGGGTGCGCACATATTTCTTCTGCCTGCTCAAATTGCTTCCTCCAGGAAGCCCTTCCTGATCACCTTTGACACATGGTTTGACACCTTTGACACTGTAGACATATAGTGGGGTGTGGCAGAGGATAAATTTGTGTGATTTGGTTGTTTTTTTGTTTGGTTGGGTGGGTGGGTAGATAGGGCAAGGGGGATCAGTGTCTGACTCCTTACATGCTGGAAGCACTTTCATGGCTGCAGCTGTGTCCCCCTGCCCAGCTCAGAGCCTGTTACACAGGACATGCTCAGTATATGTATAACAAGGGTACATGAATGGCTCCTCTGGGTCCGATGATGGCACAGTTCCTTCTCAGGATGGATGGCCTTGGCCACATGATACCCTTGGCCCCAGCCCACCGAGCTGACTCCAAAGCGTGAGAAGGATAGAAGAGTTAAGATCAGCTTCTCAGGTTCTACCGAGCCACTTCCCAGCCGCTGACTCTGCCGGAGGGGCAGCTGTCCAGCCTGAGCAGTCCCTCTCTCAGTTGCTGGGCTGGACAACAGCACCCTGACCCCTACCCCATGTGTTATTCTGCTTTGACTCTCTGCTTTTATCCATCGATCCAATGAACATACTGTGTGCAGGTCCTGTGCTGGACACTGGGGACCCAGCTGTGGCCCTGATACCCACTGTCATTAAACCACATGGTGGGGACCAGTGATGGGAAAAGGATCCACCCTCATCCAGGGTGGGGTTCACTCAGAGCTCAGGCCTGAAGGGTGACTGGGAAAAACAAGGTTACAGAGAGGGAAACAGTAAAGCCAAGGCTTTAAGGAGGGAACAAGCTTGGGGTTGGTAGGGCTTCCTGGAGGATGTGGCATGGAGCCGGGCACGGAAGGGAGATGAGTTTGCCAGGGAGTGGAGGGTGGTTTTCTCAGGGTTTGTGGGCAGAGGTGGCTAACCCCAGGCCCAGATGGCATTGTAGGTGAGATACAGGATGCCAGGTTGTGGGACTCAGTGGGAAGGCTAGGGGAAGAGGTTGGGGGTAATGTCCAGGGATGGTGAGTCAATGTGACCCACCCTCTGTGTCAGGCCCTCTTCCCCGTGATCTCCACGATACCCTGGTTCACTCTCTTTACCCCACTCATCTGCCTCATCATCATCCGGGCCATTAGGAACCTGGTGGACGACATCGTAAGTGGGGCCGAGGGACAGCTGGGGAGAGGATTGAGGGCAGAGTGAGGTTCTTGTTTTGTTGCTACAAGGGACAGATGCAGGTGCCCCATGACCCTTTGGCCCTTGCCACCAATAGCCATTGTCCCAGCAGCTCCCCTTCCCCTGCCAGGGTTCCTGGACAGATGTGGCTGGCATATGCACATGTGAGCTGGAACTGCTCTGCACCTGGGTCTGCACCTCATCGGGGCAGTGTGGGGACAGGGACAGGGTGGGGGGCAAGGTTGTGGCAGGCCACCCCTCTGACCCACCCCTGTTGACTTAGGGGCGACATAGAAGTGACAAGAGCATCAACAACAGGCCCTGCCAGATGCTGGTGGGGGAGAGGTGAGGCCTTTGGCACTGTGTGGGGTTGTCATCCTGAGGAAGGGAACTCCAGTATAGCTAGGTGTGTGTGTAGGGGGGGAGATATAAGGGAGGTATGCCCAGCTGAGTACCTGGAACCTTCCATGCCCCCCAGACATCCTGGTTGAGCCTGATGTCTGACAGGACCCCAGCCAGTATTTAATAGATGCCTGCTCTCTACCAGGCATGGGGGAGGGCCCTGTGATGGAATCAGAGGGTGATGTCTTCATAGTTAACCTTTGCAGGCCTAAGAGTTCAGCTGAAGGGGGAGTCAGAGAAAGTTTGAAAGGACTTGGATACAGAACCAGGGGGCAGGGGGAGGTTAGGGAAGGTTGGACTTCCTGTATGGGCTGCGAAGCCCCCCACCTCCATCCCCCGCCAAAGACTTGCAGATGGGCATGCAGGGAAGCAAAGCACCACAGAGACACCTGCAGTGCCCGCCCCTGCTGTTCTTCCAGCTTGTGGGGGTAGACTGGGGGGTGGGCGGGGGCTGCAGGCAGGGGTTTCAAAGATAGCCCTGGTTGGGTCCTCCTCTCACACCTGCTTTCTACCCTATACAGCTTTCTGTTTAAAAAATGGAAGGACCTGTATGTGGGGGACCTGGTCTGTCTACGCAATGACAACATGGTCCCGGTGAGCAGGGGTCAGCCCGAACCAGAATTCCCCAGTCCTGGGGGAAGGACTGCCTTCCGACTTGTCTCCCTCCTGACCCCCCCTGTAATGCTGTTGTTTACTTCCTGCACCCCAGGCTGATATGCTCTTGTTGGCCAGCACAGAGCCCAGCAGCTTGTGCTATGTGGAGACGGCTGACATCGATGGGTAAGGCGCACATCATCAGGAGGGGTTTGGGGTCCTTGGAGCCAGGGAGGCTGTCCCATCCCCTAAATGGTCACAGAACGTAGCTCTACAAGCCCACTGGGATAGTTAGGTCATTCACCCCTGGAACAATTGCAGGGCACCTGCAAGCTGGCAGGAAGCAATCACATTAATTCAGATGAAGGACCCATGTTCTCTGCATCAGCAGTTCTGGAGGCCCTACTGTGCTCCAGGTGTGGGTAACCAGAAGCAAGAAGGTCTGGGTCTGGACTCAGCCATTTTACAAATGTTCTTTGGGGCCATGGGCAAGGCCCTCTTCCTCTCGGGCATTAGCCCAGAGATTGGCAGCTGGTGTGCACAGTAGGGCTTCAGTGGAAATGAATGACTGGAAAAGGGTGCAGTTGCCTAGCCTGGGTGCAGCCTGTCCCCACTTTTCACCTCACTCTGCTTTTTGTAACCAGGGAGACCAACTTGAAGTACCGACAGGCCCCGATCGTCACGCACCAAGAACTGACCAGTGTAAAAAATATGGCTTCCTTCCAAGGTGAGAGTTTATCCACCCTACCTGGCCTCTGTCTGCCCCTCTGTTTAGTGGGCATGAAAATCCCCCACTTCACTGGGTTTTAGGGGATGGTGCTGGGGTTTCCTGGAGGTTGAGATAGCTTTTAACAAGCCAGCTTATCCCAGGCCTGTTTCATGTCCTTTAAGTCCATATAACAGTTGGGGTATTTTCTATTATTGTTATAACACATGCTGCACTGTTTTATCAGGCATTACATTTTAAAAAAATGATCATGATAAAGCAAATGTTTTTGGTTGTTTAAGAAAAAATGCAGCCTGTTGTGTGCACGGAGGCAGGGAACCAACTCATCCATCACAATATATTCTTATTTCTCACCTGAAAAGTGAGACATAAAAAGCTACAGCTGTTTGCCAGGGACACAGCAAGAAGGTACATTATTAGTCTCCTGTCTTGTTGCAAAGACAAGTTGTTCTAATTGGTGCTGGAGCAGAAGCTTTCTCTCAAACCATAGCCATTTTGCTCCTGGCACACAAGCAGTGGTTGCATTTGTTTTTATGATATCTGGGGAAAAGCCTTGCTTATGTGGAGGGCCAGACCCTGTGTACCAGGGGCTGGGCTGGGTACCAGGATCCCAGCACGATGGAGACGAGGCTGGCACCTCCTCTCATAGAACTTGCAGGTATCCAAAATACTACCAGCAAGAATAAATGTCTAGTGACCTCTCAGGATTGTACCCAGGAAGAAGGGGGCTTGGTGGGGGAAAGAAGATCTGGCTAGAGGATCCGAGTGGTTCTCTGAGGAGGGATGAGTCTTGGCATAGGAAGAGCATGTACAAAGGCCCTGCGGACTGGCAGCCAGCTTTTGGAGCATCCAGGGGAAGAGGCTGCATGGCAGGGGGTGGAGGTGCCCGTGGGGCAAGTTTGGGCCAGTATGAGGGTGGCTGGGGTCAGAGGTTGAGGGGGGTTATTTCCCACACTCTGTCCCCTACACTGCAGAGGAGTGGCCCTCCCCCAGCCATGTCCCTTGGCTCCCTGATCACCCTGTTGTCCATAGGCAAGGTGGTGTGTGAGGAGCCCAACAGTCGGATGCACAACTTTTTGGGCTGCCTGGAATGGGAGGGCAAGAAATACTCCCTGGACAGTGGCAATATCCTCCTGCGCGGCTGCAGGATCCGAAACACAGACACCTGCTATGGAATGGTCATCTATGCTGGTACGGACACTCCGGGCGTCAAGAATGAGCTGTCCTGGTGGTGGTAGGTGAGAATCCTGAAGTTGTTGGCAAGAAGTCACAAGGCCAGAGCCTGGCTGCCATGTGTTTGCTGCCACAAGATGTGGGGTTCCCAGCAAGGCTTACCTGGAGCCTGGGCTCTAAAAGTGTGGAAATGGACATATTGAACCAGCAGCTCCCTTGTATGTAGATGGATGGTTGGCTGGGCATGTTGATGGATGGATGGGTCGAGGGGTGGGGTGACTGAAAGGGCTGGAGGATGAGATGGATGCAGGTGTGGGTAGATGGAGAGACAGATGGATGCAAACCCTGCAGGTTTTGACACAAAGATCATGAGGAACTGTGGCAAGGTTCATCTGAAGAGTACTAAGATAGATAGTCTGATGAACAAGCTGGTGATCCTGGTAAGCTTCCCAGTGCCCCTGCCTTCCTGGAACAAGGAAGAGAAAAGGCCCCTCCCATAGATAGAAGCCCGGGATGTCATTTTTCAGGCCTCAGTTTCCCTCCTCTGCAAAATGTGTGCAGTGTGAGCCTACAGACAGGTCTGTGGGCCAGAGAATCTTCTTATAATCATAATAGTATTAAAAAATATCTTGATCCTGACATTTTTCCAAACCCACAGATGATAAAATGTTCACCCACCCTCCATGGACATTTATTTAATAATTCTTTCAGCCCAATCAACTTTGTCTTTAAAAAATATACATTGTAATAATTTTTAAAATAACAGCCATAAAACCTAGCATGACCCCTGCAAGTTTCCCTCCCCGCCCCTAGGGACTTCCAGCTACCTCTTCCCAATCCCCTCTCCCATCCTGATGGCAGAGCTCATGTGTGTGGGGGGTTACTTATCATCTGTTTCTCTTTTACGCTGTGTTGTCATGGTACTTCCCTGGGTCCCTCCACATGCTCCCCATCTCCCATTTGCTGAGCAGATCTTCGCGTTTGTGGTGCTGATCTCCCTGGCCTTGACCTGCGGCTTCTCAATGCGAGTGAAGAAATTTAGGGCCGGGCACTACTACGTGCCTGATATATACAAGTACAGTGTGACCAGTGAATCTTTCTTTATCTTCTTGAGCTTCCTCATCCTGCTCAGCGTTATGATGCCCATGGCCATGTTCATCATGTGAGTCCTGGGGCCTCCTCCCCGCCCACTACTCAGGCAGAGAGAAGCGGGCGGTCAGGTGGGCTAAGGCCAGGGTGTGACCCAGCGCGTGTTTGCAGAGCTGAATTCATCTACCTGGGGAACAGCTTCTTCATCGACTGGGACATGGAGATGTACTATGAGCCCCAGGACATTGCTGCCAAAGCCCGCAACACCAGCCTCAGCGTCCAGCTGGGCCAAGTGCAGTACCTGTTCTCAGACAAGACTGGCACGCTCACACAGAACATTATGACCTTCAAGACGTGCTGCATCGGTGGCATCGTCTACAGCCCAGAAAAGGAGGAGGCCCTGAATAAGGAAAACCCCTACCTCTGGAACAAGTACGCCGATAGGAAGTTATTTTTCCGAAACGCGAGGCTCCTGAACATTGTGCGCAGCAACAAGGACAGGATGGTGCAGGAGTTCTGGCGCCTGCTGGCCATCTGCCACACGGTGATGGTGGAGGAGAGAGGCGGTGAGTGCTGGGCAAGCATCATAGGCCCTGGGCTTCCTGAGGCAGTCTGCTGGCCTCAGTGTGGTCCAGCCCAGCCTCCAGGACTCCTGTCATCCAGTTTCAAGGGGTACTCAGGCCTGGGGCTCAAGATCTGTTACTGAGCTGGGAGGGGAAGGGCCATCTAGACCGGGACCCACGTGCCCACCTGCTTTTATTCAGTTTAGAGGTTGTACTGGCCCAAGAGACCATTTTCTTATCAGTTTCTGGTGAGCACTCACTGTGTCCATTTTCTCTCCTGGGCTACTGAGACTGGGGGTGGGTCCCTACGAGAGATAGCAGGATCTCAGTGAATGTGCTCCCCGTCTCTCTCCCATGGTCCCCTCCCTACCAGACAAGCTGTTGTACCAGGCAGCATCCCCTGATGAGGAGGCGCTGGTCACAGCAGCCCGGAACTTTGGCTACGTGTTCCTGACGCGCACACAGGACAGCATCACGGTAATGGAGCTAGGGGAGCAGCGTGTGTACCAGGTCCTGGCCATGATGGACTTCAACAGCGTTCGAAAGCGGATGTCTGTGCTGGGTGAGCACCCTCAGCCCTGGGGTGGAGGTGGGCAGGAAGGGGAGCGCTTATGGTCAGCCAGGCCTCTCCTACAGTTCGAAACCCCGAGGGCTCCATCTACCTCTACACCAAAGGTGCAGACACTGTCATCTTAAGTCGCTTGCGTATGAAAGGATTGAATAAGAAAGAGCAGATCACAAAAGCGGCCACAGAAGAGGCCTTAACTGTGAGTCCCTGTGGGAAGGTGGGAGGAGGGAGCGGCGGGCGGAGGAGGAGGATGTGCAGAGAAATGGCCTCAGGTACACAGTGTGACCAGGTATAGCTGGCCATGCTATGCCCTTCCCCCAACACATGCACAGGGAGGATCTGAACTCCATGCTACCCTTGCACAGGGGGGTAATTTATTTCTGAGTCACACAAGGAATCCTCAGTGGTTCAGCTTTGGCCCTGGACACCCTTCTCCCAACCCCCACTGAATGTCTCCCAGCCAGACCTGAGTTCTGGGACATACTGAGCCTCCCCGCCCCAAATCTTCTGTCTTTGTGGGTAAAGCCCAAACTCCTCAGCCAGGCTTTTGAGGCTGTGTCATTGTGTCTTCTGCTGGTCTCTCTAGACTGGCTTTCTTTGGCCCCCGAGGAGTTCCTCAGGACCTTAGTTTCTGGCTTGCAGTTTCCCTCATCCTCAGGTGATTCCCAGGACCTTTGCACACACTGCCCCTTCTTTTTTGATACTTGGCTCCACTGTGTTACTTAGGATCTTTTGGTCCTTAGGGTCCTGAAGGTTCAGGGAGACTTCCTTGCCTGACCCTAACATGGGGTGGATATAACATGACACATTATACCACTGTGGCCCAGCCCTGAGCCTTTGGGGTTCCCCAAGGCTCACCCAGCACAAGGGCCAGAGGGTGTGTTTGTGCAAAGAATGCCACAAGCCTCTCATTCAGAACTTCTTAGGAGTGCCCTGCTGTGCCAGGGGGGGCGTGGGGGGGGCAGGCGGCTGGATTCGGAGAACTGGGAAAGTGCAGTCAAGGTTCAGGTAGCCCGGGCAGAGGGAGAAGGACTGACAGAGGCAGTGACTGAAGAACCTGGGGAAGCAGGGTGCTAACGGGTGGCACCTGCCCGCCGGACCTGCCCCAGTCTTTTGCAGAGCAGACCCTGCGCACGCTATGCCTGGCCTACAAGAAGGTGGAGGAAGACATGTACAAGGACTGGTGCCAGCGACACCAGGACGCCAGTGTCCTGCTTCAGAACCGGGCCCAGGCGCTGCATAGGGTATACGAGGAGATAGAGCAGAACCTCCAGGTATGCATGGCACAAGGTGAGTGGGCTCTAGCACCCTAGCTCCAACCTGCTGTGGGACCCTGAATCTCCCACCCATGCCAGGGTAGCTAGGTCCCTGCTCAGTCTGTTCCTTGTTCCTGCTTGTCCCCCTCTCCCTAGCTGCTGGGAGTCACAGCAATTGAAGACAGGCTCCAGAACGGTGTCCCTGAAACTATCCAGTGTCTCAAGAAAGGGAATATCAAAGTATGGGTACTCACAGGAGACAAGCAAGGTAGGTCCCAGGGTGGCCATCAACAGGTGGGAGACAACTCGACGTACCCTCAGTGCCACCATCAGCCTGTCTCTTTTGTCTGGGTTCAGCCCTGCCCCCCACCTTATCCTGGGGAAGGGAGAAATGGGGTGATTAGAACTGCTGGGTTTCCCCAGTCACTGCCCTCAGGCCAGAGTGTCATGGTGTACTGAGGGCTTCTGGAGTGTTTGGCCCTCATGGCAACACCGTGAGTTGGGACCCTTGTTACCTTTGTGTGTTAGATGGACCCAGCTGAATTAGAGAGTCCCAGGGCACCTGCTGGAGGTTGCCCAGCCACTTAGAAACAAAGCTGGCATGGAACCTCAGGCTCTGTGTCCCTGGAGCCCGGCCTGTCCCCCACCCCACTCTGGGTTCTCTGGGATGTCACTGGACATGGGGCCAGCAGAGTCACATTAGCACTTCTGTGGGCAGGAGGCACATACACACAAACTATTTAAAATGATGTTTTACAGCTATATTAGTATAAAGACAAATATCCAGGCTGGAATATATATTCATTTTTTATTCTTCTGATTTTAAAAGAAATTGAGTCACTTTTGTGGGTTCCTATAAGTGCCGGGGGCCGTAGCATGACAGGTATAAATAACCCCTTAGCCCTGGTCCCAGGCAGGTGGAGCACAGGCCCCTTTGCCCAGAGCTGCAGCCAAAGTCTCAGGGCTGGCTCTCATTAGCGGGCCTGGCTCACCTGCCCTCCTCTGAACCAGCTGCCATAGCCAGGGGGCAGGCCAGGGTGGGCATGACCCCCAGGCGGGCGCTAAGCGGAGCCGGTTTGCAGAGACCGCAGTGAATATCGGCTTTGCATGCCAGCTGCTGTCGGAGGACATGCTCATTCTGCAGGAGGAGCAGATCATGTAAGGAGTTGGGGGTGGGAGGATGGGCGGATGGGCTGGGTTGGGGCACGATGAGGGCAGGGGGATGGGGGACACCCATAGCCGCCCAGGTGTGGCCTTGGGGGTCTTCAGAGTGTTCTCAGCCTACACCTGGCTGGGCTCCCAGATGGTGAAACTGAGGCACAACTGGGGGGAGGAACTGGAAAGAAGCTTGTGCCTGGGCATAGCTGAGCCCCAACTGGGTCCCTGCAGTTCGATCCTGGAGACCTACCGGGAGAATAACAGTAACCTGCCACAGGTCAAGATGGCTGCCATGGTCGTTACTGGAGAGTTCCTGGTCAGTGTCAGCTCAGGCCTGACTGTGGGCCCCCAGAAAGAGCAGCATACTAGGGGTGAGGGGGGACTCTTGGAAAAGCCAAAGCAAATGCCACCAGGAGATGTATCTCAGGGGGACCTGGGCGCACGCAGTCAAGTCCAGCCTGGGGTTTGGGGTAGGAGGCCGAGGAGGAGGAGCAGCCAGCTGGGGGCGTTGGTGAAGCGTAAGTGCAGGGAGAGTGATGTGCTCCCCTCCCCCTACCCGCTTTTGCTGGCAGGACAAACTGATGAGAAGCACAACGGGCTTCATGGTGCAGAACAAGGACAACAACACCCAGGAGATCCCTGAGGTGTGGCAGAAACAGGCTTTTGTGGAACTGGCCTCAAGGTGCCAAGCCGTCATCTGCTGCCGGGTGACGCCCAAGCAGAAGGCCTTGATTGTGGCACTGGTTAAGAAATACCAGAAGGTCGTGACCCTGGCCATTGGGGATGGTGCCAATGATGTCAACATGATTAAGAGTGGGTAGTGGGCAAAAAAAAAGAGTTGGTGGTGAACACTAGTCCTGGGGAGGAGGCCTGTGGCAGGCTGGGGTGGCCCAGGGCCAACAGGCTGCATGTATCCCTGCAGCTGCAGACATCGGTGTAGGGCTAGCAGGCCAGGAGGGCATGCAGGCAGTGCAGAACAGCGACTACATGCTGGCCCAGTTCTGCTTCCTGAGGCGGCTGCTGCTGGTGCACGGACGCTGGTCCTACATGCGAGTCTGCAAGTTCCTACGCTACTTCGTCTACAAGACTCTGGCCGTCATGATGGTTCAGATCTGGTTTAGTTTCTACAATGGCTTCGCTGCCCAGGTGCACTGGAGGGAACAGCCCTTTGGGGATTCTCTGGTGCTGGGGGTACTGTGCCCATCCCGTGGCTTCCAGGAGGGTGGTGAGCACTGACTGCTCACACTCTGGGATTCTCATGGGGCAGGGCTTGCCTGAAGTCACAGAGCCATGGAACCTTTTCTATGGCTGCATTTATAAAGGTGTAGAGTCCAGATAAAGGGAAGGGATGATTCCTGCCCAGCTCTGTGCCCAACACTTCCAGAGATATTTGGGATGTTTGAGCTTTAACGTCAAGGCAGATGCTCCAAAGGGTAGCTTCTTATATGGGAGAGAGGGAAAGCTTGAACCCTCCGGAGGATAAGACTGTGGCTCCTGATTTCAAAGACACTCCTGACAGTAACATGGTGAAGAGTAGATATGCCTCCTGGAGTCTTAAAAGAGTCATAGGGTGATGATTTCCCATGCCTGTAAAGAAACTGTCTGAAAACAGAGAGCCATGATAGGGAGTAAGCTCCGTCACTGATACCAGGCGTTGAGAGGGAGCTTTACCAGAGAGCACCCTTGAATAAGTGTTCATTTGGATATTTGTTTTACATTTTTGTTTCTGGACATTTTATTCTTTTAGATGTTGCTGTACATGGAATTTGTTTTCTTAATTACTTTTGGGATTGCTCTTTGCTGGTGTGTAGAAACACAGGTGGTTTTTCTGTGTTGACCTGTGCCCTGAAAATTTGCTGAATTTCTTTTATTTGCTCTAGGAGACTTCTGGTGGATCCTTAGCATTTTCTGCATGTCATCTGCAAATACAGATAGCGTTTTCTATTTCTTCTTCTCCAATTTGGGTGCTTTTATTTCCTTTCCTTCCTTCCTTGCTCTGGCTAGAAGTCCCAGTGAGACGGTGAGGGCTGACATCCTTGTTTTGTTCCTGACCTTAATACAGACAGCAATCCATCTGCCTTCATTTGTTAACTGGGATTCTGCTATAGAAAGAACCAACCATTCCTTCTCCCTCATTTATTTATGAGATTATTTATTTTTATCAGTATGGACTCATGAATATTTTTTATTGTGATTTCATTGCTCCCGTTGTTCCTGGTTTGCCCTTTTGTTGTGGACCTATTTTTCCCCTCTGTACATCTTCACCTCTGGTGCTACCAGAGGTTCCAGGATCACTTTATTCTTTTCCTGCCCTGACCCTGGGATCAGTCACTCCCATAAGGAGCCCTGGTTCTTTTCATCCCAGAAGGGCAGTGTTAGGCACCAAGAACTAAGTGCTGGTGTGTGCTCATTGCTACTGGGAAGCTGTTTCCCTCTTGGTAGACAGAGCTAGGGAATGTACACATATTAGCCCATGGACAGACACACATCTCAGTCTATTTCTATTTATTTGTCCATCTATCTTGTGTATATTAAAAAACTATGAGTTCACATTGATGCCTCTGATTCAGTCCCATAGGTCAAAGTTCAGCTTCGCCTTTTCCAGGGTATTCATTTATGACTCTCTTCCTCCAACAGTGAGAAACTTGATTTTTTACAATTTTTTGATCGTTATTTGCTTGCTTGCAGAATGTTCCATATCCTTTAACTGGACTGATTCATGCATTGGGCAGGTAGTTAATTGAGCTCATTGTCCAGGAGGGTGTCTTTCAACTCTTTTATTACCCATCAGTGACTCCCTAAATCTAAAATGACCAAAATCACACTTCTTAGCCATTTTTTCTCCTGTAGCTCTTTATTTGCAGCTCTGCAATTAAAACAAACCCTCAGAGGTGTTGTTTGAAAAGAATTAGATTCTGTTTCTTCTCTCTCTGCCATTTATGTTCCAGCCTCTCTTAACCCAACCCCTGATTATAACGTAATTTTCTAACTCATCAGGAATCCTCCCCAGGTGCCAAGCTAGTTTGGGTGGGTCTCCTCAGGTAAAGAGCGGTTCCATTTACAGCTCTTTGGCATTTGACCACTAACCACATTTTCCCATCCTTACCCCTCCCTAGCCTCTGTATGAAGCCTGGTTCCTGGCGCTCTTCAACCTGCTATATACCACCCTCCCAGTTCTGTACATTGGGCTCTTCGAGCAGGTGAGCAGGCTGAGGACTTGCTTCCTCCTTCTCTGTAAATGCTTCTGTTTCTGCCCCACCTTACCCCCTCAAGAGCTGGACGGGGGTTGTGTGGAGGCAGGGCCAGAAGACCAGTACCATGTAACTGTTCCCAACAGAGTCCAACTTGATAGTGGGCAAAGCCCTCTTGCCCAGCTACCGCCCCTAAATTTCAGTCTCACTCTCTGCCCATCTGTGCAATAATGGGGAGAGGATCAGAAGAAATGGTTCTCCTGTTTACCCTGCCCCCATCCACGAGAGTTTCTGGCTAAGTGACCCAGACTAGGGCAGTCCAGTAGAACTGTTAGGGTGATGGGAGTGTCTCATGCCTACGCTGTCCAGACGGGAGCCACCAGCCACCAATGCTAATGATGAGCACTTGAGGTGTGCCTGGTGTGACCTGAGGAATATGACTTTGCATTTCATTTTATAAAAATGTCTTTAAATGGTGGTAAAACACTAATAACAAAATTTACCATCTCACCCTTCTCAAATGCATGATTCAGGCATGCCAAGCGTGCATGTTGCTGTGCCACCAACCTCCAGCATCTTCCTACCCCTACCCCGCCCCAGGATGTGAGTGATAAGCAGAGCCTGGAGCTTCCTGAACTGTACATTGCTGGCCAGAAGGACAAGCTCTTCAACTACTTGGTTTTCATTCAAGCCATGGCCCATGGCACAGCCACCTCCCTGGTCAACTTCTTTATGACTCTGTGGGTCAGTCGTGATATAGCTGGACCCATCAGTGACTATCAGTCTTTTGCCGTGGTCATGGCTACATCAGGCCTGCTGACTGTCACCATGGAGGTAGGCAGGGCTGCTGCCCACCCCACCCCTGGTGGGACCCTGGCCATGGGCTGTGAAGGTCTCATCACCTTTTGAGTGGTCTTGCCTGAGAGGTCTTAGCAGGTATTGCCCTTCGACCTTCTCCATATAAGGAGTCTTTTGCCTGGGGTCCTCGCCCCCCTGACTTAACCTTCCTTTTTCCTATTCAGGTTATCCTCATCATCAAGTACTGGACCATTCTATTCGTGCTGGCCATTTTCTTGAGCCTCTGCTTCTACATTGTCATAAATTACGTCACCCAGAGGTTCTGGTTCTTCACTATCTCACCCAAGACCTTTTCTTTTCTGTGTGAGCCCCCAGCAGGGCAGGGGGCAGAGAGCCCTGGAGATGGGCGGGACCTGTGTTGGGGGAATTTACAGAAAGACATGCTGGGGTGAGGGTGAGGGAGGGAGCAGGGGTTGGGTAAGACCTGTGTTTGGGGGGATTTATACAAAGACATGCTGGGGTGAGGGTGAGGGAGGGGGCAGGGTTGGGTGGGACCTGTATGTGTGTGTGGGGGGGGATTTATACAAAGACATACTGGGGTGAAGGTGAGGGAGGGGGCCGGGTTGGGTGGGACCTGTGTTTGGGGGGGATTTATACAAAGACATACTGGGGTAAAGGTGAGGAAGGAGGTGGGGGTAGGGAAGAAGGAACACCAAGCAGACTCTAGGGAGACCCCACTGGAGGCCAGACGGTGACTCTGCCCTGTCTCCTCCAGATGTCAACCAAAACGTGCTATCCCAACCTAGTGCCCTCCTGGTGGTCCTGCTCAATGTGTCAGTAAACACCCTGCCTGTACTGGCCTTTCGAGTCATTCAAGCAACCCTCATGCAGCCAAGCCCAAAGGTAGGGGTGGCTGGGCTCCCCAGTGCACATTGCTGGGTCCCAGAGAAATGCGGAGCTGGAGGTGGGTGCAGCTAACAGAGCCCGGGACCACAGAGAGGAAACTACTTTCCGGACGGAGGTGGACAGCCTGGGCCTAGCCCTGATGTTGCCATCCTCCCACTATGAGTTATCTAGGCCTTGGGGGTTGGGATGACAGATGACCTGGGAAAGGACTAGGCAAAGGGGGAGATTAGGAATTCCTTCCCAAGGTCATCAACAGATGGATGGGAAAGTAGAGTGTGGTTTCATCCACATAGTGGAATATTATTCAGTTTTTTAAAAAAATTCTGACCCGACTTGACCTGTGGTGGCGCAGTGGATAAAGAAAGCGTCGACCTGGAATGCTGAGGTTGCCGGTTCAAAACCCTGCACTGGTCTGGTCAAGACACATATGGGAGTTGATGCTTACTGCTCCTCCCCCCTTTCACTCTCTCTCTCTCTTTCTCTCTCCTCTCTAAAAAAATGAATAAATAAAAATGTTAAAAAAAAAATTCTGACCCCTGCTACAACATGAATGAATCTTGAGGACATTATGCTCAGTGACATAAGCCAGTCACAAAAGGACAATATTGTGTAGTCAACTTAGTTAGGGAAGAGCCTGGTCAATGAATGGTGGCCAAGGGTTATTCATGGCCGCGCTGGGAGAAGTGGCCGACAGCAGTCACCACAGTGTGGGAGCTGCTGACTTGCTCACTGCTTTGCTCTGCAGGAGAAGAAGGAGAAGGAGAAGGAGGAAGAGGAGGAGGAGGCGGCGGCGGCCCCACCGGAGGAGATCCCCTTGCTGCCCCGCGGGCGGCGCTCCAGCTATGCCTTCTCCCACCAGGAAGGCTACGCGAACCTCATCACACAGGGCACAATTCTGCGGAGGCCCACAATGGCCCACATGCACCCAGACCCGATGACATCCGATGAAATGTTGTCCACGAGCAATGATGCCATCTGATCAATTGTCCACGAGTCACCCTGGTACCAGAGAAAGATGTTGCTTGTGGGAGAGAACACCAGAGGGGACATGTGTCCTTCAAGGACAAGCAGCTAGCTTTTGTGATGAGCTCCTTAACTGTAGACGGACAGTTCTCTCCCCCCTTTTTCCCCTATTGATATATGTAATAATGAAAACATTAATTAGGCTATGAAATATAGAAATTAATAGTTTAGAATTGGTAAAATGCCCTTTTGAACATACATTTCTTGTGTCTGGTACAGTTAACTGCAAGTTCATTTTTGCGTAACTCTTATGCAGTATAGACTCCATTAATGTCATCTCTCATCAAAGTATTAAAAACGTTTGACAGTCCTTTAAGTCTCCATAACGCCTTTGTGAGGTAGTAGGTGGGCAGACCCCATTCAGCAGATGGAGAAGTCTAGGCACAGAAAGATGAGGCAAGTGGCTGCCAGAGCCGAATTCTGGGCGTGACATCACGGGGGGGGGGGGGGGGGGGGTGTCTGCGCTCCAGCCGGGCTCCGCCCCCTTCACATTCACGTGTTCCAGCACCACTGCAGAACTACACAGAAGGATCTCAAAATGAGATCGAGTTCCTATCTAGTCCAGAATATAAAAAGGGTCTAAAATTTTTATGTGTTTCTCATAAAGCCAACCACTCTCCCTAAACTTGAAAAACAAAAATACAATTAATGTCAGTTGGGATTATTTGCTCTATGACTTAAATGAGTCGAGTTTTGTAGTGTATGCTCTCAAACCCCTTTGGAAGACAGTCTGAAATGGCATTAGGGACGATAAAATTTTGAGAACAGAACATAGTAATCGATATCAACAGTTAACAGATTTTAAAAGAAAAGCCTACACTGTGGTAAAAGACTAAAATTTCAAATAAATGGAGAGGAGTATTTCTCAGTGTTTAACAATGCCCTGCACAGAGTGGGTGTTCAGTAATTGAATGAAGAACAAATAACACATCTTTGACATGTCTGTCACTGATAGTAGCCGCCTCTTGGGAGGAAAGCAGGAGCCCCTAGACTCCCTGGCTTGGGGTGTCCCTGTAACACAAAGCCGCTCAGCACATTATCTGGTTGACAGTACTTCTTTTATGCCAAATAAGAGGTGGGGCTATAAACCCCGACTCATCTCTGAGTTTACACTGCTGTGTATATAAAATAGACATGTAAATACTACTGCATATATGAGGGGTCAGAACGCCTTGTAAGGAAGTGTGTTTCAGACTGTGTAGGTAGTTGTGCACTAAGAACAGAAATGAGCTTAAAGTTGTGCCATTCTGTTTTTTAGTTAATGATTTTTAATATATTTTTAACACTAAAAAGTACTAGTGCCCACATACCCCTTCCTGCTGAAGAAGCCTTGTTAAGAGTAATGAGTCCACCTCTGCCAAGTACATTTCCTGGGAAAATGGCATGTGGCCTGGGCTCACCCCAGTGCACACTGGGTGTGGGGCAGGGGGGGGGGGCACTGCTGAATATTGCTGTTATTTGCTCCTTGTTCATCTTTAGTCTGTTTCCTATCTTGATTCAGCCCCAAAACACATTGCTCCAGGAAGTTGGGGTGGGGGGTGAGGGTCCTTTGGTCCTAAGGCCTTCTGACTATTCAGTCTTGAGTGATATTCCAGATCAGTAAATGGTGACATAAATAATTAAGAAAATCCATTCTGTAGAGAGGCCAACCGGAGGCCTTTTAGTCCTGTGCTGCATGAAGTGGGAGCTTCCCCCCACCCTGGTGTGTCAGCTCCACCTTGACCCCTCTTTATAATGAGCAGGCTTGTGGGCACTTGCTTCTTATACTCCAAGTAGTGCTCTCCAAAAAATAGTGAGTGTAATGTGATTTCCTCTTCTGTTCAATTGCAAAAGATTTGCCACACTGTCAGTGTAGCCAGCGCCAGAGGTGGGGTGCACAGCATCACCTGGGTTCTGATACTCCTAAAACCACCCAACATACAGATGAGGGAATAAGGCATATACTTACTTCACTTGCCACTAGAGTATGGGGTCCTGGTTTTTCATTCTACACCACAAGGTTGAAATTGGAAACAGCTGTAAACATGACAGCTTTGCTTGGAAATTGTCCAAATGCCACCATCAGCAAACCTGTGGCACTGAGCCAGGTTATCTGCTTCAAGTTCTGGCCAAAAGATATTTTCAGGTACAAACTCTATCCAAGAAGAGAGAACAGCTATGGTGTACTTCAGACTGTGCTTCAGAATAAAGGAATCCAAGGACAGACTTGGGATTATTGACTGGTGTGACAAAGTACTCAGAATAGTGGATCAGCGACAGAGGCACATATACTTTGAAGCCACTGGTTCACACCCAGGTCAGGGACTAGAAAGAAAGCTCTCAAGGGGCTGACATCATAGTGTAGGGGAAAATCCTGTACTGGCGGTGGGGCATGCAGTAGATGTGACCAGCCAAAGTGATTCCAAGAAGTCTAGCTGAAACTTAACATTAACAGCACCTCTCAGCCGAACACGAAGCCAAGAAAGCAAGCTCCTACGGCTATGCGGTAGTTAGTGCGCAGCTGGTAGAGCAGCAGCCGCAGCGCGATGAGAGCAGTAGGGCACCTGCGGCTTCGAGCCTCGACTGGCCTCGGATAGCGGGGTCCCCGCTGTCCCCGCGTGCTCCGCTGTGGGTAAGGATCGGGTCTGGTGCGGACAGCCCTTCTTCTCGGGAAATGGGGAGCGGCAGGAAATGAAGCAGTTCCGGTCAGGCAACGCTCGTGATGAGCCTAAGGCTAAACCATTCGTAGACAACCCGCTTCTAGGTCTGGGTTTCCTACGTAGCAGAGCGGCTCCCTCTTAACACAAGGGTGTGTCCTTCCAAGCCGCCCGCCTGGCGGGAGGAAGGGGTGTGGGACCTGGGAGGCGTCTGTCCTCTTCGGCGTCAACCCATCCGTCCATAGCCCCGGGGGAGTTTGCGGTGCGATCCGCTAGGAGTCCAGTGGGGAAGGATGGGGACGGGGTTAGGCTTGGGGCGCGGCACGCCCTCCGGGGTCCCGCCTCGGTTCCGCGACCGACACCTCTCCAAGCCGGCTTCGGCCACTGGCTGGGGCAGGGAACCCGGAGGGGCGCCGCGGACGCAGAACGGAAGCGGGCGTCGGCGGGACCGCAAGGCTGCATACTCAACTCTCACCTTTTTCGTGTGTTACCTGAAGGCCTGGCTTTCGTCCCCCTTTTCTGGGAGCACTGACTGAGCCTGGCATACACTCGACCCGTAGGGACTACAGAGAAGGAAGGTTGCTGTTTGAACCAGTGCGGTGGGCACTCACTACAATTTGTCTCCCTGGCTCAACACAGAGCAAACAGGCTTGCTTTTTTTTTTTTTTTAAGTTTCAGCTTCTCCTTGAGGAGGGAAAGACTTGGACCACATGTCAAATGTTCTCATTTTTTAAAGAGCTGCTAAAGAGACAGGATTCTGTGTCACCAAGATAAGCAGTGAAACACAAGTATCTGGACAGCTGCTTATAACACTACTCTGCCAAGGGTTACAATGTTATAAATCTTAGTGGAAATGATCTAAATTTTACTGGAGTGACCTTGCTGCTCTACCTGAGTAAACAAGCTAATTTTATGTCTTCTCTTTTGATTTAGATTATACAACATGTGTTTCTTAAAAAGATAGAGAAATGAAGAGAGAAAGTGAACAAGATGTTGAATTGGTTTATATTTTTGTTGTTGTTTGTTTCTTTTTTTAATTTAAAAATAACCAGTTGAATATAAAAATAACCAGTTGAATAATCAAAAATTAATACAACTACAGATTGGTGGCATGGTATGAGTGAAGTCAATCATGTCTGTTGTATCAAGAAATAGAAATGTTTTAAAACTATAAACCAAGCTATAGTAGTTGAGCTATATTTTTAGAGATGATTTTTATAAGAAATCATTACAAATCAACCCTCAGTTAACCATTGTTGACTTTAGAAAGGCTGACAATAAGGACTGGTGGTTTGGGAGAATGAGGAACCGTTTTTATTTTATGAGAAGCTCTTTAATACCATTTCATTTCTATCTTATGCATTAGTTATTTGATTAAAAAGTTAAAGTTTTTTAAAATAATAATACTTCAAAAAGTAGAAATCCTGTTACTTCAGGCTGATAACTACCAGGATTTTTATAGAGAGGAGTAAATGTCTAAGCAGTTATTAAGTAAAAGAAAGCATCTTTCCCTGACAATATGAAGGGCTGCCCACAGAAGTACATGAAGTGTCATTCAGGAATCATATCACTGTTCAAATAAAAAGCTAAAAATATCAAGTCCTCCTAAAAGTACCTCCAATATCCATGCTAAAGTCCTAAGCATTATCCTACATTAAAAGAATGGGCAATGTAATATACTGCTCACAAAACTTAGATGAGCCTGACCTGTGGTGGTGCAGTGGATAAAGCATCGACCTGGGAACACTGAGGTCGCCAGTTCAAAACCCTGCACTGGTCTGGTCAAGGCACATATGGGAGTTGATGCTTCCAGCTCCTCCCCCTTTCTCTCTTTCTCTCTCTCTCTCTCACTCTCTGTCTCCTCTCTAAAATGAATACAATAAAAAGAAATTTATAAAAAAAAAATTAAAAAAAAAAACTTAGACGATATTTCAAAATGAATATGAAACAATAAAAAAAAAGCATTTGATTTTTTTTATTAAACAAGAACATCAGAAAATTAAACAAGTCAAAGAAACTTGTTTTATTATGCAAATGAGATGCAAAACCAACTTTTATTTCATTGGTGAAAATGCACTTTACAAAAGGCTGAAAGCACTGGAGTACCTGCACGTTCCCTGATCCCCTAATTTTTGTGAGCAGTAGTTGCTTGTACCAGAAGGCATTTTGGAATACACACCAAATCCTTAGAAATGCTCACATCATCAGACACTTACCCTGTTGGGGGTAGATGGGGAGGATTGCTTTAAAATAAAAGACATCTTCGGAATTAGTCAAATTTTCTGGGATGTATAAAAAGGAGATATCCAAAAATATGTATGTCATTCTTAATTGTTTGAAGGGAGACAGAGAAAGCAAAAGAAATAAAATTAAATTGAATGCGTGGGATTCAAATTATGGGAAGGCAAATGGGACATACTTGAATAACTCTGAGTATAACAGGCTAATTCGGTGTTCCTTCTATAAATGAGTTCAAACAAATTGCAGAACTTTTAGAGAAATCAAGTTTCATAGCTGCAAAATTCCACATCAAAACACAAATGTTTTAAGTAATAGCCTGAAGGTAGATAAAATCTTTTTATTTTTTCACTTTTTTTTTTGAAATGAGAGGAAGAGAGATAGACTCCCGCATGCAACCGAATGGGATCCACCCGGCAACCCCCATTTGGGGCTGATGCTTTCAGCCACAGAGTCATCCTTAGCATCCAGGACTGACGCTGGGACCAATTGCAGTCACTGGCTGCAGGAAGGGAAGAGAGAGAAGGGGAAGAGGGAGGAGAAGAGAAGGAGATGGTTGCTTCTCATGTGTGCCCTGACTGGGAATCGAACCCGATATGTCTGCACACCGTGCCAATGCTTTGTCCACTGAACCAGTGGGCCAGGGCCTGATAAACTCTTTAATGCTTATATATTCATAAACTGTACACCATAAAGAACTGTTTGCTTAAACTGCAGTTACAAAATATTCCTTAATGAATAAATTGTTATTACCAAAACATTTGTCTATTTCTAAATTCTTATTATATTTTCTCTTATGGAATAATGAGGGCTTTTCCAAAACTTTTATAGCTCTTATTATACCACTACTTTTTGCCTTGCCTTTCTTTTATATCTATTATAATTGCTTTTCCATAAAAATTTTCTCTCGAATAACACTGTATAAAACTCCTGAATTCATAGATATTCAATATTTAATAAAATAATGAAGGTTCTTTTTGGCTGTTGTATTGTTTTTAGTAGATAGAAGCTATTTTAAGACAAAGAGCATCTATTAAGCATGCCACAAGTCCTTTGTTATCTAAGTTCTTCCCAGAATGATTGTGTTGAGTAACTTGACCATTCAGGTCATGGCTGTCTCCATGGAAGTGAAAAATTTAGCTTTGGAGATACATGTCATTGGTAGGAAGAATAGGAGTCATATTCAAAATTCAGAGAAGCTAGCTGAGTCATAATAACATTAGGGCATTAGAGTATGGATTGGCTAGCTCCAGTTAAGAGAATATCTTCAATCAGTTTCCCCAGAAGCAGACTTCGATAAAACTTCGTGAACAAGTATTTATCTCTGCCATGTGGGTTTGGTATCAGACCACCGCAATAAAACGAATATAGTGATAAAGCAAGTCACCAAGATTTTCTGGTTCCCAATGCATATAGAAGTTATGTATACTCTATCCTGTAGTCTATTTAGTGTGCATATATAAATGGTATCATGTTTAAAAAAAAAAGTATACACCTTAATTTTAAAATATGTTATTATTGGCTCTTTAAAGGAAAAACTTTGCTTAAAAATCAAAATTAATCTCAACAATAAGAAAGAAAAAGGAAATTTTTGTGGGCTTTAATTATAGAAGGAAAAGAGAGTGTAATATATAATGCAGGAGGCTTTGGGGCGAGTTTGTATCAGAGATTACAGGGTACATTCTTTATTGATTTTCCATAATAGAAAAATTCAGTTGGTTATCGGTTGTATGAACATGCTGTTAGAAAACAAAAAATTAATATTTGAGTCCAGGCCAAGAAATAAAAGCACCACATTATATATTTACTCAGGAATTACAGAAGTTTATTTTAAGGTTAAGAAACTTGCATAGCAAAGTTTTTATCAAAGTTTGCTCTAACTTTACTATAATACATATATATATATATATATATATATATATATATATATATATATATATATATATATATATAATTCTGAAAATTGAATCAATGATTGAGCAAATGAATTGCCTTTAAAGTTAAATAAAATATTTAGTAATGCCTTAACATTTATCATAGCCTGTTTTAAACATAAAAAAATTTAATTTATGTTATTCTTAGTTCCCATGACCTAATGAATTTTCTTAAGAGAACTATATTAGATAGTTTCTTTCTAATGAAATTTGAAGTTTTATTTTTTACTCACAGAACATTTTCCAATTATATTTAAATAATTTCTGCTTCCTTTTATCCTTAATGTTTCCTATTAAAAACTTAAAAAATATATTTATATTTATGCTTTTATTTGACATTTTATTTTTTATTTGTACTAATATATGAAATTATATTTAAAGGAGACAATAAATAAACTTACACAAGGTAAAATGAGAAGAAAAAATTAGGAAACAAAATTGCACCTTATAAGGGTGCAATAAGGGTTGCTAAATAATGAATAAATTTAGGTGAAAACTTTTATTATGATGTATATTGGAGTATGTGTAAAAACTTTTCTGGAAGGCATTTTGACAATAAGCATAAAGATAATTAATATACATCTACTCAATGATTCCATATTTAGGATTTCACCCAAAATAAAAAAATATATGTTACAATGTTTATTCAAGTCTTATCACAAAAATTAGAAATAACTAAAGGGACATCAATAATGGTTTTTATACATAGTTTTATAACCATAGAGTTATTACTGTTGATCAATGTGAAAGGATATTCAAGTGAAAAACTAGGGTATAGAAAAATACATGTAACATTAACATTTTTATGTGTATAGGAAAAATTGCATGGGGAAGTAAACCTTACTATTAACAATGAGCATGGCTGAATTTCAGAGTAAAGAATGGACTGGCAAATAAGCAACTTGTTATACAGTTTTAAACATATTTATTGTCATATTAAACTACTAAATGTCTAACATAAATAAAAATTTAATCATTAAAAAGTTTTATGAAATGACTTTTAAGTTTATTCTTCGATGTATTTTTAAAATCACTCTAACCCAAGGGAAATATCCTGAAAATATTGACGATGTTCCTGCTGTATAGTCCCAGGTGCTAATCCTTTGCTGCCATCTGCTGGAATATGGTTACTAATGCATGTCATGGGATTTCTTTCCTCTCCTGGAAAAGACTTCCCAGAGGAGAGAAAAAGAAGGGCAGTGGCATTCTAACATGTGCAATGGACACCCAAAATTAGCTCTTGTGCATAGTGCTGAAAAATGTGTTTTGTTCTCATCCACTACCATTGAGCGCTGGCTCTTCATCCCTTGAGAATCTGAAAAGAAATTATTTTTCACAAGGAAATTTCCCACTAAGTGATGCCTGGGCTCTCTTCAATGCTAGATCTTAATGTCACAAAAAAGTCATAAAATTTTTATATAAAAAAGTGTAAATTAGTGATTTTTTTTATCCCGAAACCATATTTGTCTTAAAGGGAAGGTGAGCAAAGCAGGAAGGTGCCGAGCAATTTCAAACAGGTGTACGGACGGACGGGGGCGATGGGGTGGGGGGAGTTCACATGGGAGAAATGGCGCATGAAATGCCTTCTGCAGTGTGTGCTGCTAGATCAGAGGGCAGGAAACACTAGGCCCCCTCCTCAAATAAGATCAGTGTGGTTTTGTATATGTGAAACATTATTAAATGTGAAGATTTCTTAAAACTACAATAACATAATAAAGTCTACGTAAAAAACCAGTCTTGTCTGGAACACTTCACAGGTGAAAATAATGTTTTCGAACCTATCTGTGTTTCAAGATGTTACCGTACCTTTTCTCTTTTTTTACATGAAGAAATGTGCATATAAAAATCAGTAATCACACAGAGTTTTGGAAAGATTGAATTAAATGATATAAGTATACAGAATTCTACTAGGTATAGGACAGTTAGCAATATACAGGGAGATAGTATCCACTCAGGTCATGTATCTTTGCCTAGAACAATATCTATAAGGGATATTTAACTAAGGATATTACCCTGATAACAAAAATAATTTGTTCAAATGTTGAATGAGAAATCATATTTCTCTTGCTATATAATTCATGTATCTCTAAGTTATGGTCAAAAATATATGTACTGGTTTATTGGACTAACAATAGCCAGTTTCCCTCACTCACACTTTTAACCTGTGTAGTTGGTCATGGTTGTCTTTTCTTGGAATACTGATATTTCTTTTCTGTAAGTCTCCTGCTGTCCTGATTTCACAAGTCAATACTGGTATTGGTATTCCAATACCTCTGCCACTGCCTTCAATGTTTAATTGTACGTATAGTGGTTATCCAGGGACACCTTTTAAAAAGCTGGACAGGTGCTTTGTTGTTTTACTAGTCACTGTGAGTACAGGATCTTTTCTCTATCACTTGTGTTGCCAGTCACAGGGCATTGTCACGGTCCAGCCACGACAAATCTATTCTGGGGTCTCAAATGGGAAAAGGTATGGAATTGAATAAATGATAGACAGAGACTTAAAGATACATACATAGAGATGGGTTCAGGAGGATGGCACAGTGAACAGTCTTTACTGTTCCTGAGCCATAACATGGCTGTTCCCAAAAGTGCATCCATCTTTATTCAGGGAAAAAACATGGTACATTGGCAATTCAATTGTTTCCGAGACAACTCAAAGACAACCCCAATCATACCATTCAAATCTAACTTTACACCAATAAGAAACTATTTTCCAGTCTCTTCCAGAGAACGTGGGTGAGACAAGTAAGAATCAGCTATAGCTCTTTGTTAACTAGGCAGATGAGGTGGGGGGTTAGGCCCAGCACCTCTGTCCCCAAGATATCCAGATTGTAAAAATACCCTGTTTATGTTTCGGTCCCCAACAGGACATGAACAATTTGCTTGCTGAGGTGTGGGCAGAGAACTTTCAGAGTCACTTCTCAGTTACTTCTTCCTCTGGAAATGAATCTTCTCACTCCCTTCTTTGCCTTCCAGGTAGCACATCCCTACCACCACTGCTATCTCTCTGCTCAACTACTTACACACACAGTGGAGTGGGCTCCATATTCGTAGACCATTTTCTTGCTTAAAATGTTCTTCAGATCCTTCCCTACATCCTATACTTATTAACCACTCAAACTCACTTGGTGAAAGCTTTCTAGAGACTCCAGGGAGAATCATTTCTCTTGAGAGCTTCTCACTTTTACTCTTACAGAGAAATTATCGTAATGTATAGTCATTATGTGTTTACCCAGACTTCCAGGTAACTCGAGTTTGTAAGAACCCTAGGCAGGGACCTAGTCTGGTTTATCTTTGAATTCCCAAAATCTGACCCAGAACATCGATATGGGTATACTTTCCGAATGATGAACAAATGAATACATAAATGAGTGAAGACACAGTTCAGAAATGAAAACTATTAAACTCAAAAAATGTTTGCTAGGCAAATACTTTTGAGAGTTAATATATATTTTAAAAATCAAAAATAAAATATAGAAAAAATGTTACATAAGCTACTGAAGTTTTGTGTTGTTTTCACTTTAAAAAGTATCTGTGGCTTCTTTTGAGATGTTTTAAAATTACTTTTTATTATTTTTTAGTTTAAAATGCTATTTTTTCACAAGTCCATTCAACAGTTGTATATCTATTGCAAATTATGAATTAGATAAAATACTGTCAATTCAGGTATTAAATAATGTTATTAATAAATAATTGTCTGATTCTTAAGATAAGAGACTAGTGGAAAGACATTGTGCTTTAGATCTTGTGGAGCAATTAACTGGTATAGGTTAACCATCTTTGTTTACTGTAGCATCATATGGCATAGATTGATTGATATTTACCAATTATTTTGAAGTTGGAAATAAAAATCTAGTAGGTTCTCTACAAAAGATACAATCTTTTCTTGAAGACTTTTTTTGTGTGTGTGTGTGTGTGTGTGTGTGTGTGTGTGTGTGTTTAAGGCTTTATTTATTCATTTTAGAGAGAGAGAGAAGGGGGGAGGAACAGGGAAGATCAATTCCCATAAGTGCCTTGACCAGGCAAGCCCAGGATCTCCAACCAGCTACCTAAGCCCTCCAGGTTGATGCTTTATCCACTGCACCACCACAGGTTGGGCCTCATTTGGTTTTTAAATTTTATTTTCTTATATCTTATCTAAAGGGAAACTATATTAGGCTAATGGATTAAAAAATAAACAGTAGAGATTTTTGAATGCATCTAAGCATTTCAATATGAGCAAATTAATACTTCATGTGTAATGAAAATACATGTTTTCTCTGAGCACAGGTGGTATGATGGAATCATATATATTGATTAATAACTTATATGGATCAGAAAGTTAACAGTAATTGTGAATGGAAAATCTTCACTTATACAGAGACCCAAAACTGTTTGTCTTTTGTTTAAGGATTACCAAAGCTAATTAAGTGATGGTGAGCTTGGTTACTTAGCACACAACTGTATTAGATCATCTTGTTGACTGGTTTGATTTTTCACAGATTATCCATTGCGTATACTATGAGGGGAAATTTACATTAAAAAAACAACTGGATGGGTTTTCAGCCATGTCGACAAGAGATACCTTCTGTCCAGGTCCTTTGTGGCTGAGTTGCATAAAAACCGTATCTGATGTTGCCTGAATTCAATTCCAGGCACTCTTTCAAGTATTCCACCGGCATTATTTCATTGAATACACCCAGCAACGCGTTAACGTGGCTATATCTCCCTTTATTTCAGGAGAGGAAACTGGGACACAGAAACGTTAACTTTCATAACATCACAACAGGTATAGGGAAGGGGCGCCAAGATTCAAACGGGCAGTTAGACTCCTGAGTCTGCAAAAGTCACTATCGTGCTATTCTCTCCCATTTGTCCATACACTATTCTGTCAATCCGAGTCATATCCTAACTGGCAAAACGATGAACGTGTTTTGGTTCACGCAGCAGGTGCGGAGGAAGTCCCTCGCTCCACTGGCAAGCTCAGGACTCTGGGCGTGCGAGTGGGAGCTGGACCAGTCCTGTCTCCTGGGCAATAATTGAAGTATGGGAGGTGGAGGGTACACCCCTCTTCTCCCAAGACCCAAAGGGCCTGGAGGTCTTTCATTCCCCGAGACGCTGTTTCCTAGCAACTGCCTACCACCTGCGTTTCCCTCGCCCCGCCCCCTGTTCAGTCCAGTTCCCGGTCTCCTAGAGCCGCCAGTCCCAGGCTTCGGGAAGGGGCTGCTGCGGGAGTCCCGCCTCTCCCCGCTCAGGGTGGCGGGGAGCCCCGCGCAGGAGTTGGTGAGTACAAAAGGTGGGCCTTGGTGGGGGGTGGGAAATCGCGGGTGGACGGGACCGAGACGGCGCTCGAGTGCGCGCCGGCCTGGCGAGTGCGTGGCGCTCGGCTGGATGCGCGGTGGAGGCGGGCGGGGACCTGCGCGCCACCTGGCCGGGCCCGGAGCGGTCCCGGCGGCCGGGTCCCGGAGACCTGTCATCGGCTCCAAGTACAACTAACGCTCACGGGCCGCTTTGTATAGTGATCCGAACTCAGCCCATCGCGGAGCTTCGTTTTATCTACCGCTGTTAACACTTTTGTAAGAGGGAAAATGGCTAATCCCCCGGGCAGCCTTTTAAACAAGTATGACTGTTCCGTTGGCAGTTATAATTTTTGAATACAGGACAGGTGAGAAAGTTTGTAGTTTAATTGTCAACATTTTATCTGATTAATTTATTGCAGTCATTTATTTGCTCATCCTTAAAATGGTGCAAAATTAGGACACCTTTAATTTTAATATTTTTAAAAACAGGCTTGTTATGAGAATTTGATATATCTTTACAAGAAATTTACATTGTTATGTGTAGACGTAGCACAGTGTTCTTATGGTGCTTTTCTTGTTTTTGTTTGGCTTTGGGGATCACCAAGTGTAGTATTAGAATTTTCAAGCATGCGAAAGTCTGATTTTTAAAATGATATATTTCAGCCACCATCAGAGGTTGAATTATTCCTATCATTTATTAGCCATTTTACAAAAGCAACGAGTAAAGGAAAAAAGCCCAAACATTATTTCTGGTGAAGTTTTTAGCACAACTTTCGTGTGTAAAAAGAGTCCAAAAGTCACAAAAAAGAGTTACTTTACAGGTGAAGTATTTCAAGTGATTTTACCAGTAAACATGTATAAGGAACATAGGATTTGAACTGATTTTAGGAAGAGTTTTATGTAAAGCTGGAGTAAGGCTTATTTATGTTCCTTTCAAAATTTTGCAGATGGTTGTGTTTGGGCTCTAGTATTACAAACTCTGTGTATTTAAGATTACCAAACTAGTCTCAATGATAACTTCTTACTAATTTAAAAGTGAAATCAGCTTTTAAAAGTTGAATCGAAACTTTAAATTGTTTTTTCATATAAATGTTTTATGGTTTATCACTACTGTAACATAACAACAGTTAAGTTTTCTCTCTCCAGTCACTACAGTTTTGAACTCAGACTCTTAAATTTGCAGTATTGATTACATCCATTAACGCAATCTTCAGAAACCAAAAAATCTTTAAACGTACCAGTTTCTTTCAAAATGCCAGTTTATAATAAATCTTGTCTGAGCCTCCTCATTTATTTTATTTGATATTGTCTGTTTCCTCCAATTGAGCTATAAACTCCATGAAAAGAGGAATCTTATCTGCTATGTTCTGCATTGAGTCTGAGGTCTTCGGTGCCTGGAATAAGGTTGACTTTCAGTGAATATTGTTAGATGAATAAAACCTGAGTGTGAAAGCAATTATTAACCGAGCACTGTTTGTTTAAATAATTAACACTAAGTATGAGGCTTCTATTTTTGGGTGGAAATTGACTTTAATTATTGTATTTCAGGAAGAGCTAATAAAAGCAAGTACAGCTTGCTCAGCCAGACAAGGAGCCCTGAATACTCAGATGATTGACAGTGACAATATTAGTATGTGCGAATATGGAAACGCAAACTACTTATTTTGTTTGTTTGTTTTCTTAGTTATAGTTCGTCCGTTCCTCCAAAAACAAATCACTTATGCTATGAATTCACAAATTTTAGATTTGATTTATTATCAAGTAAAAAATCACTCTTAATTTTCAAAAAGTTGTATGATTGTCCTTGGTTATTTCTGAATATGAATATGAAAATACAGTGTGTCTGTAAAGTCCATAAAAGATTTTACGGACACACTGTATAAATTAACTGACTGTAGGTTTTCAGTAAAAGGATGCTTGTCAGTTGTAAACCAAGTTCATCTTTTATTTTTAATTGAATTTATTAAGGTGACACTAGTGAACATAATCATACAGGTTTCAGGTTCCCAACTCCATCAGACATCTCTTTTCACCACAATCTGTTCATTCCCCCAAGTCAAGTCTTCGTCCATCTCCATCTATCCCCCATAAACTCCCCCACCTCCCCGCCCAGCAATCACCACACTGTTGTCCATGCCCATAGCTTTTTTATTTATCCTTTTTTTTTTTTTTGGTCTATCCCTCCACTGCCTTTACCAAGCAACCCTCCCACCCCACCCTGACAGCTGTCAGCCTGCTCTCTTAGTTGTCTGACTCTGTTTTGCTTGTTAGTTTATTTTATTCATTAGATTCCACATAGGAGTGAAATCTGGCTTATTTCCCTTAGTGTAATCATCTCCAGGTCAAGCCATGCTGTTGCAAAAGGTAAGATTTCCTTCCTTTTTATGGCCACACCAAGTTCATATATAAATTACCCTATAGGACCCTACAGTAAGTTAATAACTAGGGCCAGCAGAACTAAACTTTGGTGCACATCAGAATCGCTTTTTTTATGCTCTTCACAAGTCAGATTTTTCTTGGCCATATTGGACTCAATTTTTAAAATCCAGTGTATCAGTTCTGGTATGATTTAATTTGTTTTCTTTTGATTATGTAAAAATATTAACATTCAGATGTAAACATACAGAATTCTAAACTTGAAATTCAGTGTTTGTTTTGATTCTTAAAGGCTTTTTATTAGGCTACTAAGACAACGTGAGCATATAGAAGGTAAAAGTTGGTCTTAAAGTAGAAGTATAGAATTATAACTATATGATAGATAATCAGCAACAATCTATCTATTCAATAACCTTTTCTTTTTTTTAACCTGTGATGAATGAAATGAATAGAAAAATACTGGACTTTAACCACAAGATGGCACTGGCATTCTAAGTGCAATACACAAATGTGCGGTACTGTATCTTTAAACAATTTTTAGCCATCTGCTACTGAGGGTATATGATATAAAAATAATTACCAATAGAAGTAATCTTTTACATTTGATTATATAACATTGCATTTTGAAAATATATAGATGAAAATGAAATGGGTACAGTACTCTTTGTTGTTTTGTTTTGTTTTTTGTATTTTTCTGAAGTGAGAAGCAGAGAGGCAGAGAGACAGACTCCCTCATGCGCCCGACCGGGATCCACCCCACAAGCCCACTAGGGGGTGATGCTCTGCCCACCTGGGATGTTGCTTGCCTGTCTGGGGCATTGCTCTGTTGCAACTAGAGCCATTCTAGCGCCTGAGGTGGAGGCCATGAAGCCATCCTCAGCGCCTAGGCCAACTTTGTTCCAATGGAACCTTGGCTACAGGAAGGGAAGAGAGAGACAGAAAGAAAGGAGAAGGGAAGGGTGGAGAAGCAGATGGGCGCTTCTCCTGTGTGCCCTGGCTGGGAATTGAACCTGGGACATCCACGCGCTGGACTGATGCTCTAACATTGAGTCAGCCGGCCAGGGCCTGTTGTTCATTTTATTTGTCTATAAAATGGGGATGATAATTGAACCACCGTTAGGGGTCTGAGGCCATTAAATAAATTCATATATTTGAAGTACTTACAAAAATCTTGGCATAAACACTGTATAAATACTTTTGTGACTTATTTTATTACTTAACATTTTCTCAAAAACAACATTTTATTCACACATAATTATAGTGAATATACTATATTATAGGCACTGTGATGGTAACTAAGAATAGATGGAAGAACATTTGACTTTGGGTGATAAGTGCCCAATGGCAGACAGCTAGAAGCTGAGAAGCAAGCTCTCTGCAAACCTCGATCTTGAGGTTAGCACTACTGCTGAACTACTGAACTGTGTTCTTGAACTCAGGCTTTTGCATCTAATCATAAGAGAGTATTCCTGTGTATGCATGTGTATGTGTGTTACGTGTTTTAAATAATTGTGATTTACTGTCTATTAACGTGTAATCACATAGAATGTATTAAATAAATATATCCACACACTTTATGTTGAAGGAAACATTTACAAGGAAAATAGAATATATAAACACTAGGGATTCATATATAGTACACCAGAATTTTTGTTACTGGCTGAACGTCTTAGCTTAAACTACCCCCACATCAAAAAAAGAAAGAAAATGTCAACCTTCAAATAAATGATAATTATTGTCATCCATGAGTCATGACAGCAAGTGAAATCTGTCATAGATATAATATATAAAGGTAGCTTCAGATGTTTTTGACTGGGTGAAAGTATACGTTTTATTCATTAGTCATACATAAGAGTTGCTTAATTAGAAACTCCTGGTAAGACAAATCAAAAAAGAAGCTAATGTAGTCTTTATTGCTATTGTACAGAGTAAACAAAGAAACTATTAGCTAAAGTTACAGACATTGCCACTTACCTAAGCAATAGTCATTCTCCAGTTCTTCTTTGATAATAAAACCATAGTTATGCCTGGAGCAATAAGGTGACCAAGCTACAAACTGACTTTCCACCCTTCCTGTGACCAAAGGACACACTGGCAGAGCCAGTGAGACTTGAGTGGTTGTCTGCAAGAAGTTCAAGTATGCCTTGACATTTCTGACAAAAAGAATCAGATCCAATGAGCATTTTTTATATTTTCCTGCCTTGAACATAGATATAGATATGGTGGAAGCTGCAGCAGTCATATTGCAATCATGAAAGAAAGCAAGGGACTCCCAGATATATTGGCTGCCAAAATAATGTAATAACTGCTGCTTCTGTACCTATGTTCTTGTAAGAAAAATAACCCCCTGTCACATCTAGTGACAGTCTTGACAGAATGTATTGATGTCACCTGTATAAATAGACTAACTGTCAGGCCTCCCACTTACCTTGCCAACTATATTTGATCTTTTACAAACTACTGTGATTTTCAGGATTATTGTAGCTGAAAGTATCTTTACTTCTAAATATTGAATTGTCTAATTTTTGTAGTTAGCTTTAGAAATTTCTGCTTTATCTGAATATAATTCATAAGGAGATGGGCAACATGTTGATTTTCTGCGTGGTTTTTGTTTTTGTTTTTTTATACAGGGACAGAGAGAGAGTCAGAGAGAGGGATAGATAGGGACAGATAGACAGGAACGAAGAGAGGTGCGAAGCATCAATCATTAGTTTTTCATTGCTGTTGCAACACCTTAGTTGTTCATTGATTGCTTTCTCACATGTGCCTTGACTGCAGGCCTTCAGCAGACTGAGCAATCCCTTGCTGGAGCCAGCGACCTTGGGTCCAAGCTGACGAGCTTTTGCTCAAGCCAGATGGCCTGCGCTCAAGCTGGCGACCTCGGGGTCTTGAACCTGGGTCTTCTGCATCCCAGTCCAACGCTCTATCCACTGTGCCGCTGCCTGGTCAGGTTGTTCTGCATGGCTTACATCATACCTGATCCTCTTTATCTTCCTGCTTTCTGTTACATTCCCCCTTTTCTCTATATTCTTCTGTATCCTGATAAGCATTATTGCTCCTGGGGACAGTACTGTCTTTTAGTTCTATATGAAATGGTAGTTAGCCAGATGTTCTTTTGGTTCCACAAACTTGAAGTTGATGCCAATTTGCTGCCTGCTCAGTGAAACACTTTTTACCCCTTCTCCCAGCTAACTCAATAAATTGGTCTCCTGTTTATAATAATGAAGACACTATGGTATTTATGTAAATTAACCTCCCAAGAACATTCTTGGAACACCCAGAATCAGATGCAAAATAGCAAACACCTGTCCCCACTTTCACATACATCTTACCCAGTCTTCTTGCCTGAACAATAAACTGAAGCATATATTACGGTCACAATTGTGGAAAGTGATGATGACTTTTCATTTTACATGTCCATATGAAGTTTCCTTCATATGAAGAAAAACTTGCCTTTATTTGTCTTAGAGATCTTCAGTTAGTTTATTCTCTAGACATTCTAGTGAGTTTAGCTTATATCAGTATCTCAGTTTATGTATGTTTTACTTAAGAGAAATATATACTAAATAACTTGAATTCAAACTTATAAAATCCTATTTTAACCCCTTTACTTTAATGTTGTAAGTTCACAGTTGATTAACAGCTGCACATATATTTTCAAAATTGATTGATAAATAAGATCAAGTATGATTTTTAGTGAGCTTTTAAAAATGTACTTCCTTTTTAGGTATAATTTACATATAATAAAGTGCTCAGATCTGAAGAATATCAATCAATGAGTTCAAGTAATATTGATCCTCCTGACACCCACATGGAACATTTTCACCATCCCAGAGAGTTCTCTTGTGTTTTTTCTCAGCCAATACCGTGCCTCTCAAGCAATCACTGATCTGATTTTTATCATTATGGCTTGTTTGGGCCATTTCAGAAATACATGTAACTGGAAATATTAGTATGTACTTTTTAATACTTGTTCTTTTACTCAGTATTTTTGAGATTCACTCTTTGTTGCTACATGCATCGTCAATTTAGTGCTCTTTTATTGTTGAGTAGAATACTACTGAGTATTCTATTGTATGAATATATGACACTTGGTTACCCATTGGACAGTTGATGGACATCTGGCTGTTTCTAGTTTTTGGTAATTATAAATAAGCCTGCTATAAACCTTTTTATTATTCTTGTGCATATATTCTTTATTCACACATGTATAAAGTTTTCATTGGTGTAATCAATAACCAAAATGGATGGGGACAGAGCTATGAAGGGACAGAGTTTTTGTATGTTGTTGAAGTTAAGCTGGTATAAATTCAAGTTAGAGTGTTATCACTTTAGGACACTAAGTACAATCCCCGTGGTAACCACAAAGAAAATAGCTATAAATATACACAAAAGGAAATGAGAAAAGAATTTAAATGTTTTACTAGAAAAAAATAACACTAAAGAAGACAAGAATTTAGTAAATGAGGGAGCAAAAGCTGTAAATCATGGGAACAAATAGAAAAATTACAGAAGTCTAGTCTTATCAATAATTACTTTTAACTGTAAATGGATTATTAAACTCTCTAGTCAAAAGACAGAGATCGACAAAATGGATAAAAACAAATGGTCAAACTGTATACTGTCTACAGGAGATTCACTCGAGAGCCAAAGACACAAACAGGTTGAAAGGGAAAGGATCTAAATAAAAGATATATCATGAATAGTAACCCAAAGAGAGTAAGAGTAAGCTGTACTGATATCAGACAAAATAGACTTTAAACAAAGATGTTTATAAGAGATAAAGAAGGGATTTATATATTATAGTAAAAAGTTTGATACAGCAAGAAGAAGTAACAGTTTTCAACACGTATACACCTAACGATAGAACACCAAATACATGAAGCAAAGACTGACAATTGAAAGGAGAAATAAAGTTCTAAAATAGTAGCTGAAGACTTTCATACGCTGCTCAGAATAATAGATACAATGACTAGACAGATGGTAAGGAAGTAAAGGACTTACACAACTAACCAACTAGATCTAACAGATACATTCATATTTCACAACACTATATTCAACAACAGAATACACATTCCTCTCTAGTGCACATGGGACATTTTCTAAGACCAAATCTTAGGCCACAAATTAAGTCTCAATAGATTGAAGAAGCTAGATATCACACACAGTAATCTCTGACCATAATGATATGAAGTTAGAAGTCAATAAGGAAAACTGAAATATTTACAGAATCATGAAAATAAAATAACATACTTGTAAATAACCAATCGATCAAAAAAGAAATCAAAGGGAAATTAGAAAATACTTAGCGATGAATGAAAACGAAAACACAACATACCAAAACTTATGGAATGAAGCAAAAGTAGTACTAAGTGGGAAGTTTATACCTATAAATGTTTACATTAAAAAATAAGGGATCGCTGCCTTGGCTTGGGCCCCCTGGTCAAGGCATGTATGAGAAGCAATCAATGAACGACTAAAGTAAAGCAACAAGTTGATACTCTCATTTCTCTTTCCTCTCTCTCTTTCTCTCTTTCTCAAAATCAACAAAATAAATAAATATTTAAAATCAACAACCTGACCTTGCAACTTAAGGAACTAGAAAAAGAACAACTTAAACCCAAATCCAGTAAAGGAAGAAAGAATAGAGCAGAGATAAATAAAATAGAGAATAGAAAAACAACAGAGAAAATCAATAAATTCAGAAGTTGGTTCTTTGAAAAGATCAACAAAATTGACAAACCTTTAGCTAGATGGACTAAAGAAAAAAAGAGAACTAATTGGATAACCTAAATGAAATAAACAAATTCTAGAAATACAAAATGTACCAGGTCTAAATCACAAAGTAATAGAAAATCTTACTAGATGTGTAACTAGTAAGGAGATGGCATAGACATCTTTCGGGGTGTCATTACTCTGCCTACCACAGCTTTCCTTCGCTTGCAAATAAAGGGGTGGAAGCAGATAGAAGAGGTTACTTGTATCAGGAAACAGAGTGAGAACAAGGAGGGGTAGCAGCTGGAAGGCCAAGAGGAGGCTTAATGTGGGGAGGAGATGCACTAAGATATGAGAGTGTATGACGGCATCACATCAGGGACTCTATGAATTAGCAGCACTTGATCTCACAATGCTCCCCAGCTCCCTTTTGATTGAAAACTTCTCTCCATCTCAAGTTGTTACCCACTTAACTTTCTCATCTTCTATAGGTCAGCTTAGAATTTTCTTCCTGCAAGCAGTCATCCCTGGCAGTGCCAGCCCGGATTAGCTGTTTATCTCGTGTTTCATTTCATCCTGAAATATCTCAATACCCATAACCACTGCATTCTATCTTGTGTAGTTTTTCTGAATCTCCTACTACACTGTACGCTCAAAGAAGGCATGGAAGTCTTTCTTTTTCTCCTTCCTGATTGTGTTCCCTGTTCTTGGCACAGTGCTCAGCTCCTAGTACATCTCAATAAATATTTGTTGAATGAGAAGCTTGCTGCAGAGAATAAATCATATGAAGACCCCAGAGTTTCATGCTATATCAAATGAATTGTCCCTGAAATATAACCAGAGAGGACTCTGAAGAGTACTTTTCAGGACAAAAAAAACAAGCTTTGGTGAGAGGTAGGAGTGATCTTACAATCTTACCAAATCTGGCTGAGGGTTTGAGTCAAATGACATTCTTATAACCAGAGCTTTAGATTTCTCTGTAACAGTAACAAGAATCTGAAAAACTGATTACATATACAGTACTCTCCAGTCCTTGAATGAGAACTAGACTTGTGTCTAGGCTTGCATTTCCATCCTAACACTAATTTCCTGTGTTTTCAGACCATGAAATCAAGTTCTATAACCTTCATTTAGTACTAGCTTTCTCACAGTGTATATGAAAGTGCATTAAATACTGCAAATCACTATAACATGTAAGGTATTAGTAGTCTAAATGAGTAAGAGCTACACACAATTCATTGTTCACGTTGGGTGGACCAAGAAGTGATTTGATGATCTGAATAAAGAGATTCTGGTTAGGTTTTACCCAAACTTTTATAATGACGGTTATCATTCAGTAATTCTTTATCGTCATTTCCGAATTCTCTCTCTTTAGAGGTGCGTTGCATTAACCATCTAGTCAAATCCTTCTTGAGTTTTAGAGCTAAGAAATATTTAGGAAGTTTTGTTAAGCACACAGATTCTGGAGCCGCTCAAAGAGACTTATTGTTACTGAGGTACCACACAGGAGTCTACACGCCTAGCAGCCGTCCCCACGTGATTCATGGTTCTTAAGTAATTCTGAAGTCTCACAAGGATTGTACTAGGAGGTCTTTTCTGGTCCCTTTTCCCTGTGAAATTGTACAGTTCTACAACCCACAGGCCACCCTTTCAAATATACAGCTCTAATACCTATATTTATTTTTTAATATTTTTTAAATTATTTTATTTTATTGATTTTTTTAAAGAGAACAAGAGGAACATTAATTTGTTGTTCCACTTTTTTATGCATTCGTTGGTTGATTCTTGTTTGTGTCCTGACCGGGAATTGAATCAGCCAATTGAGTATATCAGCATGATGCTCTAACCAACTGAGCTACCCAGCCAGGGCTCTAGTACCTCTTTTTATTTATTTATTTTCAAATTTTCTTAACTGAGAAGTGGGGAGGCAGAGAGACAGACTCCTGCATGTACTCTGACCGAGATCCACCTGGCAAACTCACCAGGGGGCAATGCTCTGCTCATCTGGGGCTGCTGCTCCATTGCTTGGCAACCAAGCTATGTTAGCACCTGAGGTGAGGCCATGGAGCACTGGGGCCAACTTGCTGCAACCAAGCCATGGCTGTAGGAAGGGAAGAGAGTGATGGAGGGAAAGAAGAGATAAGGGGAGGAATGGAGAAGCAGATGGTCACTTCTCCTGTGTGCCCTGACTGGGATTCAAACCTGGGACTTCCACACATACCAGGCCAACAGTCTACCTCTGAGCCAACCTGCCAGGGCCTAATACCTCTTTTTAAATACCCCTTGAAATGGAGTCATACATCCTCTCTAACTGGTGCCATGATGGGGAATGCTGCTGCTGTGTGTTGGGGCTGGACTAGCAGTGCCATGATGTTCTCATGTCTCTCTTCTCCCCTCTGAGCAGGAACACACCAGGGACAAAGAGGACAGCTCAGGGCCTCAGCAGGCCCACAGCAGCACAACAGAGTATTACCGGAAACACAGCAGCCACATCCTGTCTCCATGAGTGTACCTTGGACTTGCCTATGTTTGTACAGATACTTGGCTTTTCATCCTTCATACCCCACTCTTCTATAGCAGATGTAGTCTGAATTTTCTGAAATATTCAGAATCAGCTCTAGGGTGCGCAGGTGGAGGATGACAGTGCAATGATGCATGGCTTAGTTTTTCAAAGGGATGCACTAACTGTTGTTCCCCAAGCCAAGAATTACAATCAGCCTCGTGGTATAAGTATGTGAAAGAGAAGAGATATGAATTGTGAAATAATGTAAAAGGAAAATTTACTCCTATGTATTAAATTATAATTCTTTAATCAGAGAGACTCTCTTAGGCAGACAACCCAAACGAGATAAAATAGTGCACATTCCATAAAGTAATTGGAATTTGCCCCTGTGGTACTGTTTTCTGCAATATTCTTATCTTCAATGAGAACAAAGGTGATCGAGCTTACAAAGCCGCAAAGGGGAATAACAAGCTAGTAAGTAAATAGTTCCTCTTAATGTTGAAATAAAAATAAATGATCAATACCATTTAGGCTTTTCCCTAGTGATCTGTTCTTGAAATGAACATCTGAATAGAAAACTCTGTAATAATCATTAAACCTTATGAGAAGCTCCACATTAGATCAGAATAATATTCCTTACAGGTTTCATTCTGATACCATTATAGTTGCATTCATTTTTCATTAAAAAGAATACACAGAACATAAGTTTTCCTCTCCTATCTCCAAAGAATAATACTGGATTGGTAGGAGCCTGTAACAGTAGAACCAAATACTACAAAGAGCACAGGCTTTGAAATTCGAATGACCTAGGTTAACATCTCAGCTGTTTTGCTTAACAATTATGTGGCTTGACTGAAAACCTGAAAGCCTCATGTATCTACAGGATCTGTAACATTTTTATGGGAACATAAAAATAATAAGGATAGTATAATGACAGAGAAGTGCCCTGCTGATGATTAAATTTGCTTTTTTAACCAGTTGCTTTTCCTGACTTAGCTAGTGAGATGGCTGCAAAAGTCTCCTTGAGATCCTGGCCAGTTAGCTCAGTCAGTTAAGAACGCCATCCTGAAATGACAAGGTGCAGGTTTGATTCCCAATCAGGGCACACACAGGAGCAGCTCGATATTCCTGTCTCTCTCTCTCTCCATTCCTCTCTCTCTCTCTCAAAAAATATATATATATCCTTAATTCCTCAAGGAGGGAATTACTTTGGAGCTGCCAAGGTGCTCCCTTGTCTTTTGGAGACTATTAACAGAGTTTATACTTTATTCAGATTTCCTTAGTTTTTACCCATCACCCTTTTTCTGTCCCCAGCAGCCCATCCAAGACACCATATTAGTTTACTTGTCATGTCTCCTTAGGCTCCACTTGGCTGTTACAGTATTTCAGATTTTGCTTGGTTTTAGTAACTTTTTTGTTTTACCACTTGTGAAGAGTACTGATCAGGTAGTTTGTAGAATGCCCCCTAATTGGCATCTGTCTTTTTTATTTTAAATTAGACTAGGGCTATAGGTTTTGTAAAGGAAGGCCAGAGGTAAAGTGGCACTCCCATCACAACATATTATGAGTATTAATATGGTTTTGACATCTAGTTTTAATATGAGGATTCACCAACAGCTCACAGAAGCAACCCAGAGAAGTGGGCTCGGGCCTTAGTTTTAACAGAAGTAACTGGATGACTGTGACCCATGAACTTGCCTTCTCTGTGTTCTTGTTAATTCATCTGCAGATTAAATTTTCTCCTTTCTTAAAATTCTGTTATTCACACACTGTTTTATGAGCCCATGCATTTCCTTGGAGCTGGGTCATCTCCTTTGAATAGACGTTTGTGTCATTCGTGTAATGCTGGTAAGAAGAATGGTTGAAGGTCTGTCTTCATGGCCAAGTGGCACTATGGTTTAGTGCAGAGCACCTGCTTTGTGCTTAGTGGGAAATTTTATCGGTACCCAATGACGAAATTAGTTCAAAAATGAGATGGACGTTTCCTCCGTATTTTCCTCTGCCTTGCCATCCCTCCTTTTTCCCTTTCACAGCCATCACACAGCCATGTCTGAGCTAAAGCCAAGCCTCAATACTGCAAGTTTAAGAAAATATTTAACTAGAATTAAGTTGCTATAATAATTGGTACTAGGTAGAGCTATTATATCTTTCCATTTATGCACAGAAGCTAAAATCAGATTTCTTAGTAAAACCATTTTTTTTTAATTTCTCCTTTACCATCTGGTAGCTTCCAAAAAGCACTAAGAAGGTAGCAGGACAAAGGAAAGGGACTTGGGTGGTCCAAGACTGGGTCATCTGTCTTTGACAAACCCAAGAATTTAACACACGAGCTGTGTCATATGTTCTCACTTCATACCTGCTCAACGAACAGAGAAGACTTTGTCTTTCACCCGTGGTCATTGACAGTAAGTCACCAGGAGGAATCTGTCTCAGCAAGGCACACAGCCCAGTTTCCTGCAATGTTCAGAAAGTTTGACAGATAGCATTAATATAAAGGGTTGTTGAAATTATGGAAGTAGATAAGACCTCTTTCAGATAGCTCATAAAATGAGCAAAGAGGAGGAATAAAAATCATAGCCTGAAGAATCTTAGTATTTAACAGATTAAGAAATTTAACAGTAATGAGACTTTTTTTTTTAATTTTAATATATATTTTATTATTATTAATTCTAATGAGGTGAAGTAATGAGACTTTAATCAAAGTCTTATGATGGTATGCTTATAAACAAAAACATTGAGAGGATAATAAAATAATACTATGAACAATATTATACAAACAAATTTAACAATTGAGAAGAAATGAACAAATTTTTTTTGAAATATATAAACTTACCAAATCATCACAGGAAGAGACAAATCTATATTTATTATAAAATTTATTTTTATTTTTTCCTTTATTACAAAAAAAAAAAAAAACTCTGAAAAGAAAACTCCAGGCCTATATGATTTCACTGGTGATTTATATCAAAAATATTCAAGAAGAAAATAGCGCTAATCTTGCACAAATTTAGAGGAAGTAGAATAAATGCCCAACTCATTTTATGAGGCCAATATAACACTACAACCAAAATCTTAAATTATTTAAAATTTAAATATTTAAAAATACAGAAGAATGTTACAGACCAATATGTCTCATGTAAATAGATGAAAAAGTACCTTTAAAACATTAGGAAATCAACTTCAACAATACATAATTGAAGCTAAATTGTCTCTTCAGCACAAGAATTGACTGACCACCACCAAAAAACCACATGGGATATGGGAGGGGCAGCATTTGAAAAAAAAAATGAACAAACAAAATGACCACTTTATCCACTGGCCTGACCTGTGGTGGCGCAGTGGATAAAGTGTCAACCTGGAACGCTGTGGTCACCAGTTTGAAACCCCAGGTCTGCCCAGTCAAGGCACATGTGGGAGTTGATGCCTCCTGCTTCCCCGCTTCTCTCTCTCTCTCTCTCTCTCTCTCTCTTTCTCTCCTCCTCCCTTCTCAAAAATGATTAAATAAAATCTTTAAAAAAATAAAGTAAAAAACTTAAAAATGACCTGTACCTACTAACATTGAAGCCATTTCTGGTTATTTCTAATATAGTTACACATATATTTTTGCTTGGGGAAATTAACCTAGACTTTAGAGCTGTTACTCTATTTTCAGTAGATGGATTTCCCTCCTTGAGTATCAATGGAGAAATGCCTAAGACAGAGAAAAGACTGTTTCATGAAACAGGCTCCTGAACCATTGGAGCTGTGGGAATAGGATCCTTCACTCCTAATTGTCATTTCGTGACACTCCCTGAGTTAACATGATTAAACTCTCAAAAATGAGTTTTAAGTTGTTCTACCGATCTTGCTCATCCTCTACTATTAATGTTCACTGGATATACTGGTTACCAGTCTGGTTATTGTGACTTTATTACTCCCCAAATCTAGCTTCTAAAGCAAGACACATTTAGATGATCATTATCATCTCTGTAAGATGTAATCATCATAAAAAACTTTCTTAACAATGAAAGCTCTTGTCTCTACTTTAAAAACATACCATAATCATGACTTCTAACTATAGAAATATATAGCCAATTAAGCCTACCCTAAGTAGAATGTGTGAAACTTCAAGATATATGCTATTTGATGCCACTTCAATTCCTTCACAGGACATATCTTGTGATCTGGCATCTGCTTTCCTTTATCCTTTGCGTTCTTGACTGGTCCTGTAGAAATTTAAATTAAGCCATCATTTACTTCCTGAGCTATTGTCAAGTTTAATCAAGTAACCAAATCTCTAGTAGGGACTTCTTTTTGTTTTAATCCATCTTCAGTCATCCACAAATTGGAAAGAAAACAAACAAACAAAAAAGATAATTTGAGATTCTGGACAGAGCACTTGGCCTGTTGAGGCTTACTGCTTTTTTTAAAAATTGTTTATCATTATTATTATATTTATTTTTAAAATTTTTTAGAGAGAGAGGACAAGAAAGACTAGGATGCAGAGAGAATCATCGACTTGTTGGACTTGTAGTTCTACTTATTCATGCCATCGTTGGTTGTTTCTTGTATGTGTCCTAACTGGGCACATGCAACCTACTGGGCACATGCAACCTTGGTATGTTGAGATGATGCTCTAACCAACTGAGCTATCCGTCCAGGGCTGAGGCTTGCAGCTTTCAGATGTGCCGAGGAAAAGAAGACAGAGCCACTTGAAGTTATGCTGTTTTGCTTGTAGGTCGGAGGAAGTAGCTCTTTTCACGTGACTCAGTGCTAATAATGCAGCTAGATGGTTTTCAGAGATGGGGACAGAGGGTGGAGTCAGGAAAAGAAAGGAAGAGAAAAGGAAAAGAGACATAAAAGGAGAAAACAGTATTAAAAATGATGAAGACTTAGAAATGACCAGATACTTTCTAGGATATAGTCCTAGAAGGCAACTATCATAGTAACCTAGATAATGTGGTGTAAAAAGTCACCCCCCAGCCTGACCAGTGGTGGCGCAGTGGATAAAGCGTCGACCTGGGAACACTGAGGTCGCCAGTTCAAAACCCTGCACTGGTTCGGTCAAGGCACATATGGGAGTTGATGCTTCCAGCTCCTTCCCCCTTTCTCTCTCTCTCTCTCTCACTCTGTGTCTCCTCTCTAAAATGAATAAGATAAAATAAATAAAAGTCACCCCCCAATCCCATCCTGACCATGCTCAGCACAGGAACTCAGCTCATTGTACTTACTCCCAGGTTGGGGAAACATTCACCGTTGGGACGTTCCCAGTTCTGTGCCAGGGTAGCAAATGCACACCGGCTGTTAGTTTTCCCCAGGAAATGACACATGTCACTTCTCTCCACTCTCTTGACTGAAGCAAAAAACATGGCTGCACCTACTTTCAAGGAGGTAAAGAAGTGCTATCCTGACAATACACCTTATAGGAGAATCAGCAATATTTGGGCAATAATAAATGATGCTATTATTGCCCCTACCCTGTAGTAAAGTATATACCCCATAGACACTGTGTTTAATTGACTACCCAGTATCTAATCTGCTTTTATTCTTTATCATCAAATATTGTCTTTCTTGAAATGGTCATTTTAACACCTAGAATCTACATATTTCATTTTTCTTTGTACATAGAGGTAGCTTTTGATAGTCCTGACTAACAATACATGGAAGGCTTCTAGGACACTTTGTAAAACAGTCACAGACTTAAGAAGTTTATGCCTTTTCCCCTGACTTGTGGAGTTCAGCTGGGATGCCAGAGGAATTGGGGCAAGAGATGTCTTGTAACCGTGAAGATGAGAGGAAGCTGGGACCCAGATGACACTGATGCGAATGTACTCAGTGAGAGGAAAATGAACCCTCTGTTTTGTGAAGTCACTGTATTATCTTATATAAGCCACTGAACTTATTCCTAAGTGATGCAGAATTTGAAAACAGAAGTGTGGTGAAATAAGTATCACATCCCAAAGTATAGCAATGACTTAGCCGAGACCTCACAGTGGCAGGAATTAAGGTTCCAATCACTTTATTTTCCTTTAATCTCACTCAGTTCTGGGGCAACAAAACATTGTATTCTCTGGTGAGTATCTAGAATCACTGTCTACATTGTTCAGTCTTTTTGTTACTCTGTATGTCATGAAGCAAAGTGGAACTTATGAGCACAGCAGCAACTTCCGACTAGATCATGGCTCTGAGATGTTGATTTACTCACTTTGGTTGACTTTATTGAATATGAAGGTAATCAACAAATCTCAGCTATTTATTCTTTAAGTCCCCTTCCATCTTAAGACCTCACAATGCCTCTGCTGCTCTGCATGAATGTTGTCCCACCAGACTCCCTATCTTTCTATAAGTCCATAGTTTGCTTTCAGGTCATTTATTTATATGACAGATAAATTGATGTGATGATATTAGGTGAATTTCTAAAGATGGGAGCAAACCCTGATGGATAAAATGAGGAAGACAGGACAAGCAGACAGGCAGGTCTACTTCCTGAGTAATCTTCAGAAGAATGACGCAGTTACAAGTAGAAATTGTCAGCTTTTGTATAATAAACATTTTTGAAATGTCTCCATGATTTTCTTGTAATCATAGAAAGATTGCCATAGCTCGGTCTTGTGACAGGTTTTCCTAATAAAAATGTTCTTTAGATATTTACTGTCTGTGGTGACCATACTTCCCACTTCTTTTTTTATTCTTCTCTTATTGCTAACAGAGTAAATGTTATGGAATGACTAAGTTCAAGCCACATTTTCAGAGAACTGAAGGAAATAAATGACCAAGAAACAGCTGAGTTTAATGTTTTTCTGAAGAAAAAGAAAAGTAACTATAAGCATCTCTCTGTGTAATTCCTTAATAAATTTGGTATCTTTAATATATGCGTTTTGTGAAATGACAGTGTCAGCTAAGAGAGGTTCTGTTAAAAATAAGAAAAATGTTAGTGAAGAAGAACATGTTGGTTTAAAATTGTGTCAGATAAAGAGGTAAAGAGCCCTTGTAGGATGGATTGGCTAATATCTTTCCTCAAAAGATGCTGCACAATTATTGATACTTTTACAGTAAAGACAAACTTTCATTTAGACAATAGTATGCTTCTCTTTTTCATTGAAAAATAGTTTGAAATACTGAAACAAAATTTTTAGAATCACGTTTTAAAAGTGATTGCTATCTATCAAGAAATTAAGGTATGTACAGAGGTAAACACACAGACACAAACATGACACCAAAACCAAATACAAGGACAAAGTAAAAGCAATCTTCCGCGAGGGAGCAGGGCATAGCCGGCTGCTGTCCTGAGGGTTCTCTGAAGCTCAGGATGACAAACTTTCATTGTGACCACCATAGGAAATAAAGATTAGGTTCTGCATAAGGTAGGAAGATTAAAGGGTACCCATCCTCAAAGATGGGACTTCAATAATTGCAAGCTAATGAGAAATAAACCCACTCTGCAGAAAGCGACAGTGAGAAACTAGTTAGTGTCAATTATCATACTAGGCAAAAGGGGAAAATATTTCACAATTTATACCATTGTCAGCCCTCGTGTCAGTTTATACACTAAATTCAGGTAGGCAGAAAAAGTCTCAACCAAATAATTCTAATTAAATTATTTTAGGACAGTAGCACTCCCAGGCAGTTGAGAAAAATATATATATATTTCCATCTTAGAACTCAAACAAATGCAAAGAGAGAATATCAAGCACCATGAACTTCTCCATGTCAGTTACAGAGCCCACCAGAAACAGGAATACTACTAAGGCAATGAAGACATCAGTGGCCAAGATTCCAGGGAGAAGGGAAGCTCACATTGGTGGTCTCGACATATGGGGCCACTTTACCCCTGATGGCCGAAAATACTATGCAATAAATAAAACTGTTGGCTTTCTCCTACAACTGGGGCCAAGAAAGAAAAGCACTGGTAATTACTCCAGACATTCAGGAGAGACAACGAAAGGCTAATTTGTAAGAGTAAGAGAGGAATGGAATTAGACACTTAAAAAGACTGAAGCTCAGATTCAAAACAGATCAACTCCATATTACATTAAACTCTTCTGTTCCTGCCAAAAGCAAAAGCAACTCTGGAGGACATTACTATCTGGAGTCTCAAGTCAGCTCTATAATTTTCCAAACACAGTGTTTAGCATTCAAACAAAATAAGGCATTCAAAAAGACAAAAATTGGGCAATAACCAAGAGAAAAAGATAGATATTATAAACATCGCGGGGAAAATTTGAAGATACCAAAGGAAAATAATTACAAGAAAGAATAAAGAGCAACAAAAATAGTGACTATGTGGGTCCTCACTTCCACATCACATAACTCCTATCCTCCTGAATGTAGTCCTTAGTGGAGCACATCCTCTTCGATTTCTTATGAAAAGCCTTTAGGTGTGCTATACATACTTAATAATTTGATTAGAACGTTCAACTAAATGGATCCCAAAGTGTATTTTAATGTAACATGTCATGACCAAATAGGTCTTCTATTAGAGAAGTTCTACCTCAGAAAGACTGGTCAATTCACATACTGAATAAGTAAAAGAAAAAACATAATTATTTCAATATGTACTATCATCTGTTTATATCTGTATATATTGCTGTTTTGCTATATTTCAGCTACAACTTTGCCTTAGTAAACCCTCTTCTGAGGTTGATTTATGCATTGCTGAAACCAGGAAATCTCCTGTTCCCTGCCATAGTTTCAAGCTAGAATCGGCCAGTGAAAAGACCTTGCACAATATTTGGAACGTAAACTAGAGGAGAGGTTCTTATTGCGGTGAAGTGTGGCAGCCAGCTACCATGGCGTCACGGTTGCTCCACAAGTTCTTCCTTGGCCACTGCAGACCGAGACCAAGGTTTTGGCCTTTCCCTGAGACTTAACAGTTGCTCAAGTTTTCTGGCAAACTTGGGAGATTGAGAAACTCACTTGTTTTAATGCTTCAGGTTGAAGTGATCAGAAAGTCCTTGACTCTACACTGTAAGTCTTCCTGACTTTAATTCACTCAGCTCTTTTCACATTCATATTTGTCCTGTTTCCTTTAAAAACACCTTTATTATAATGATATTTAAAATTTATTTTACTGACCAAATGAAACTGATAAAAATGATATAAAAATTTAAAAACTCAGAATAGATAAGAATGTTCCTCTGTTCTTAAAATAGATTTTTTTAAAAAATCTAAATAAATTTTTAACAAATTGATAAATTTAAATGCATTCATTTTAAGGTCAGAAATAAAAGAATGATGCCCATTAATATTACTGTTCAACAGAATTGATTAGGAAATTAATGACATAAGAATTAGAGGTAAAATAGTAATTACATGTAATGGTATAGACATTCACATGTAAAAAAGATAATCAGCAAATAATACAAAATGATAAATGGCAGTATACTACAGTTATGGGTGAAACTAATATTTTATTTGACAATAATCAATTATAAAATAAAATTTATAATAATATACTGCATTTCATAGCAACAAGTGACCCTCCGGAAATTAAAGCATAATTGAAAAAAGTGTGTTAATTAAATAGTATGGCATCCCATGTAATAGCAATATGCTGGTCTCTGAAATAGTTTCATGGATGTTCACCGCTGGCCCTAACGCCTTTGCAACGTTGTGTTTCTGAAAATGTTAGGGCAATAATTGGCTTCTAGACATCACTGTAGCAGCAGACAAGCCCCAAACTCCCATTGTCTTATAGCAGCAAGTACTTCCTTGAACATATTATATGATGAGGACTTGGGTTGGCTCTGGTTCTTTCAGGCAATGCTAAACTTCATATGCCTTCTGATTTCAAGTTTCAGGTGAAGGACTAGCCACTGAGATCTGCTTTTCTCGTGGCAGAGGGCAGATACTGGAGGAGGCAGGACTAAAATGCAAAAGTTCCTTTAAAATCTCTATTTGGACGTTGTACGGATCAAATCTGCTCACATCGCATTCACAAAGCAAGATTGACAGGACAGGGAAGTGTACTCCACCTATAGGAAGGCACAGAAAGTGCAGGGAAGGAACAATTGACCTATGTATGTAAGAAAGTAAGCACCTTGTCCAGAACACAGAAAACATTCAATAAATTTTAGCTCCTATTTTTACTTTTACTTTGTTGAATTATTATGATGGCTCTGAGAAATATTTTAGTACAAGAAAAATGTCATTTCAGAGTAACAAAGTAATGTGCTTAAGGTTTTGAAATGACATCACCAGAGTTTAAATCTAGGTATCCAGATACCACAGAAATGGCATTTTCTACAACCACACAATGGTGTTCATATGAAAACCGACCAGAGTTGATGGTGTCCTAGGATCCAAACTTCCATTGGTGAATTTTCTGTAGATTATTGTCCATCCAAGGAAACAAGTTCACCCTTCAAGAATAATTTTTCCATTTTTTACATAATTCTAGCAGAAAATTTGACAAATAATGAATGGAGCCTTACTGCGTGGAAAGCATGAGCAAATAAATTCATTAACTGTCACTTTTGATCAAAATTTAGTTTCTTATTTTATTTTTCATATCAGGACAATTTTTACTGATCTGTCAACCCAACCATTGTCTGCTTGAAGGTAACGTTCTCATGTTAAAATAATAAATTAACATTCCAGTATAAAATATTTATCAAGCTTGAGAGTGTGCTTAGAGTGAATTTGTTTTCTAGGACCAGTTCTCATCAGATTCTGGTAAAATCTAAGTTATGGTTACGCAAACAAATGACACAAATATATAAAATCCCAACCTCATGCTTCCATAACATTCTAACTTTGCTAGGTCTCATGAAGACTATGTGCTATGAACTGAATATTTCTGTCTCATGAAAATTCATGTAGAAGCCCTAATCCCCACTTTGATGGTATTTGGAGAGGGTCTTTGGGAGATAATTAGAATTAGGTGAGGTCATGAGGGTGGGCCTTTTATGATGGAATTAGTGCCTTTATAAGGGAAAACATCAGAGAGTTTTCTCTCTGCACATAGACATAAGGAAAAGATTATGTGAGCACACACCAAGATGGCAGCTGTCTGCAAACAAGATAAAGAGCTCTCTCCAAAACCTGACTATGCCAGATCCCTGATCTCTTGACTTTCAGCATCCAGAACATTAGAAAATAAACTTCTGTTGTTCAAGCTGTCCAGTCTATGGTATATTGTTATGGCATCCTAAGCCAAACTAAAACACTTAAGTTAGCCTGACCAGGCAGTGGCGCAGTGAATAGAGTGTCGGACTGGGATGCGGAATAACCAGGTTCGAGACCTTAAGGTCTCCAGCTTGAATGCGGGCCCATCTGGCTTGAGCAAAAGCACGCCAGCTTGTATCCAAGGTCGCTGGCTCGAGCAAGGGGTTGCTCAGTCTGCTGAAGGCCTGCAGTCAAGGCACATGTGAGAAAGCAATCAATGAACAACTATGGTGTAGCAATGGCAACAAAAAACTAATGATTGATGCTTCTCACCTCTCTTTGTTCCTGTCTGTCTGTCCCTATCTATCCCTCTCTTAGACTCTCTCTGTCCCTGTAAAAATACAAACAAACAAAAAAAACACTTAAGTTAAATGAAAAACACCTATCATAGAGTAGGAGTTGTTTTTATTTTTTGTAAATAATGACAGCTGCTATTTTTTGTGGGCAAAGGTAGGAGGAAAAGTAAATGATGAGTAAGCTATAGTCACTAATCTTAGAAGTTTACAACTGATTTTGAATTTTCTGCATATAAAAAAGTGAAACATCTAGAACAGTGGTTCTTAACCTGGGTTCTATTGAACCCTAGGGGTTCGATGAGTTGGTCTCAGGGGTTCGGAGAAGCCTCTGCCGCAGAGGCCAGAATAAAGTAATACCATAATTTGTTGTGAGTTCATGCACTTTGTTGGTTTTGTTCTTTGAGCAAGGTGATGTTCATGCACGGCTCATTTTGTGCACCAGTAAAAAAACATATACCTATGTCTTGAATTTGGAAAAAAAAATCATATTTTATTTATCACTAAAGAAGTGTTCAGTGAATACGCATATGAAACTGGTGGGTTCGGTACCTCAGAAAATGTTAAGAACCACTGTTCTAGAAACATACCTTGTAAAACATAGCAGAACATTTTCTCTCTCTAGATTTTCATGACACAATTTCTATACCAACTTTTATAAGTGGATTAACAAATGGTATCAGTCTCTTCACTAGTCTTGTAGAAATTAATGTTCTTTATTTGAATATTAGTGATTATTTGAAATTTTATGTATAGCCCCATATTTCTCATGTTTCATTGGAAAAGAATATTGTGAATAGAGCTAAGTTTTATAGTACATATCATTTAACCCCTCTGACTAGTGTTTAGAAAGGTGTTCTACCTCCACTTCTAGCAATTTTGTAGGATTTTATGTCCTACATATTTGAGTGGAAACTTTCTCTCTCACTTTCTTTTGCTAGAAGTTTCCTTTACTCCTTCCTTATAAAATTCATACATTTCTATGAGCCACTTCAAATCCTTTGTAGAAGATGGCTTACTATAAATAACAAATTTGTCTAGTGTATTTCTTAGAAAACAGAGGTGAATATAGCTCTTTTTATAGAGTATAATATTTAAGCTGTTTTTAATAGCTGATCTAACTCTCTTTTTAATCTCAAATAAAATTCTGTAAATTAAACTCTAAGATCTTAAGAACTAAAAGTATGGCATAGTCTATATCAGATATCCTGAAAATTTTCTCAGCAATGCATTAATTTATAAATATTTAATGGATATCTGCCTTTAGGTATGAGTTCTACAAATTGTGATCAATAAATAACAATAAAAATTTTTCATAAGTAGGAAGTTACACTTCAAACTATATTCCCTTATCTCAAGGAATTTGAGGAACAAAGACTAATATTTTTTCCCATTGAATTTTGAAGAAACCCTTAAGATTTCTATATCTTGCTCCAAGTCAAATAAGATTTTTACTATAAAACGATTTAGTATAGATTAAAATATTACATATTTATTAGTCACAATTAATACTCCAATGTTTAATTTTAATGAAATAGAGTTTTAATGCTCTTTCATGATTCCAGCTTTGCAGCTACGGGATCTTCTTGTGGACTAATTTTGGTCTTTATAATAGTTATATAAGTGGGGATCATATAGTATAGACAGAAGAAACTTTAGTAATATCTTTTAACATTATCTCTCTAGCTGGCTGTCATTTTGAAGATTATCCAAACTAGGGCAAGAACTAGACAAGAAGGTAGTGAAAGTTTTTCCCATGAACAGGTCTCAGTTTTACACTGAATTGTGATCATCTGTAAAGAAACTAGTATAAATTGGAGGGAAGAAAAGATGCTAATAAGACTTCCATTCCATGTAGTAGGTCACTTTAAGTTTCCAGGGAACAAGGCTTTGATTGTTGATATAAATCACTGGGCACAGCAAAGTTATAAGAGATGTCATCTTTAGGTGACCAAACCAAGGCATAAGGTTCCAATGGCTAAGCTGGAGCAATTATTTATAAATTCAACTACAAGTTTCTAATTTTTCTGAAAATGAGTCTGAATTGTGTCTTCTGAGACGATCTCTGGTGTTTGGAAGGAAGCAAGAAACAGCTTGTGAATAACTTAGCATTTGTTGAAAAGAAATATGGTCATTTAAAGTTTTAAACCTTGGCTGTGGTGGGGGGAGAGAGAAAGAGAAAGGAGAGGGGGAAGGGTGGACAAGCAGACGGTCACTTCTCCTGTGTGCCCTGACCGGAAATCAAACCCAGGACTTCCACATGCTGGGAAAATGCCCTGCCAGGGCCAGATTTGTTTTTTATTGATTGCTTTATGGTCATCAGCACAAGACTGGTACCTCCAATAAATACCCACCCCAAATATTGTTAGTGATAAAATGATAGAAATAATGAATAATAAAGACAACAGCCAAACTAACAGTGTGTTAGTTGCACTCTCTATGTGTCAAGTACTATTCTAAGTCCTTCCCATATAGTATTAGCCCAAGCAATGCTAATAACAGACTAAGGAAATACTCCTTTTTAATAGAGAGGTTTATATATTTTTCCATCTCTTGCATGAGAAGTTAGAATTCAAACACAGAAGGTCTCTCTTCACATTCTATGCCCTTATTTCCCTTATAAGAATTTGTTTCTCACACCCTTGATAAAATATTGCATTTTCCACAAATCATGGTGCCTCCTTTTCAGATCTGAAGCAGTGGCTTGTCAACAAAAGCTCATAAATTTATGAGTGTGCATGAGAGAGCAAAAGGAGCGAGGACTCAGTGTGCCTCTTGTGAGTGGGAAATCAGTCAATGAGCATTTAAAAATGACTATATGAGCAGTTGACTATTTGGGAAATGCGGTCTGACGTTACTTAGCCAAGACGTATCATTAGACCTAATGCGATACCCCTGTGGCTTCCTTCACCACAAAATATATCAAACACAGCCCTATGCAGTCAAGTGTCTACTTACTGCTATTTGCCCCACTAATGAATTTAAAATGACTTGCAGCCCCTGTACCTTCCAGTTCTGAGAAGTGAGACTTCACACAGCTTAATTAGTACTCACCTTACTGAACATGTACTACCATAAAGCTCGGTGGTGAAACCAGCCTCAGTCACAAGTACTCTGACTCCTGATAACTAAGGCAATTAGTGGTGGTTTCAAGGTTTTTGCAACAGGTGGCTGTTATGTTCCCATGACCAAGAAAAGAAGGCTCAGCTCACAATAGCACACTTGTGGGTATCACGCCGTTCTCTGAATGACTTGGAATTAACTTCTTAGTCTTTAAAAACACTGGTATTTTTTCAAATAAAGTGGCCTAGGAAAATTTTATTGCTTTGGTTAATTTAAAATTAAAAATAAAAATTAGCCTAAACTTTAACGCTCTCTTGCCTTAAATACTTAACAGGCAGAATGTCATTTATTGGTAGTGAGCCAGTACTGTAAAATTATATTGGAGATGAAACACAGATTTTTTATAGGGTTATGATAAAATATTGCATTTTCCATAAATCATGGTGCCTATCATGGTGCCTATTTTTCAAATCTGAAACAATGGGAAAAACTTTTAGTTTTGGTATTGATTTATCTACAATGGAAAAGCTAAAACATAAAATAAATTTTACTTTTTTTACTTTATTGAGATAATGAAGAAAGTCTATTGGCATTTAGAGTCCAAATATTTCACCACAGAAACAGATATACAGATATAAATATATATTCTAACACACATAGAACCCAAAACACCATTTATTTTTCCTGAGGATGTTCATGTCTTTTGAAAATAACATGTTTCTTAAACATATATCTATAAAGCAAATTGTTTTGAGTTAATCAAGTATATTTTGAAAGTAGAGGTCTTTTAGAAATAAAGACATAAATAAATCTAGGCTCAAAGGGGGAAACAAAACTGGTCAGTAAATGGACAACTTGGCAAAATCATACTTCAGACCACTTGACAGATTGGCTGTGGGTCAGCTCTGTCTGGCTCTCTTCTCAGCGACGTGTGCTGCTTTTGTGAATTTACTCAACATCTCCAAGTCTCAATGTCTTCATCTTTAAAATTAGATAATTACTCTTACTCTATATGTTTTTATAAATATTAAATGGATGTTATAAAGAATATAGCTAAAACTTTGTGTATTTTCAAAAACTGGTACCCATTAAATTTACGCAGTCAAAATTAAACAATAATTTTATTGAGTTCTATTGTGTGCCAGACCCTATGTGTTCAGTATTTAGAAATAAACTGGTAAGCAAAAAAAGCAAATGTGGTATGTATTAAAAAAAAAGAAGAAAAAGAAAAGGATAGTTATTACCCTCTTGGAGGGTCCCAGTTTACTGGGGGACATGGTCAAACAGTCCCATAAATAAGTTTAAAGTTATGACTGTGAAAAGTACATGACACTGTAAAATCATGTAACAGAGAGGATACATTAGTTAAAGAATAAAACAATTTCCTTGAGAAAGTGATGATTCAACTGAAATATGAAGGAAAAGTGGGAATAAAGTAAGAGAGAAGAGAAAAAAAGAAGAGAGAGAAGAGGATGATTTTTCAGGCAGTGCTTTTTTTTTAATTTTAATGAGAGGTGGGGAGGCAGAGACAGATTCCACATATGCCTAACTGGAATCCATTTGGCAAGCCTACTAAGGGGCGATGTTCTGCCCATTTGGGGCATTGCTCCATTGCAACTAGAGCCATTTTAGCACCTGAGGTGAAGGCCATAGAGCCATCCTCAGTGCCCTGGGCCAACTCACTCTAATCGAGCCATGCCTGCAGGAAGGGGGAAGAGAGAGAGAGAGAGAGAGAGAGAGAGAAGTGAGAGGGGATGAAGTGGAGAAGCAGATGGGTGCTTCTCCTGTGTGCCCTGTCTACTGGGACATCCACATGCTGGGCCAACGCTCTACCACTGAGCCAACCAGCCAGGGTTTTGACGCCCTGTGGGAAGAGGACACACTACTAGTTAGAAAGTTGGAAAAGCCATTGCTCTAGAACAGGAGTAGTCAACCTTTTTATACCTACCGCCCACTTTTGTATCTCTGTTAGTAGTAAAATTTTCTAACCACCCACCAGTTCCACAGTAATGGTGATTTATAAAGTAGGGAAGTAACTTTTTTTATAATATTTATAAAGCAGAGTTACAGCAAGTTAAAGCATATAATAATAATTACTTACCAAGTACTTTATGTCGGATTTTTGCTAAGGTTGTCAGAATAAATCTTTATAAAACAACTTACTATAGTTAAATCTATCTTTTTATTTATACTTCGCATACATAGAAATTACATTAGTTAATTTAATTATTAGTGGGATCCCTGAGGCTGATGCCAGGAAACTAAATATTAAATATCCGGTTCAACTTTTGTGAGGAACAAACGAAGGTCTCCCCTTTCGGAAATATTCAGGCGGTTTCTTTCTTTTGTCATAATATGATTAACAGAACTAAATCCTGATTCCACAAGATATGAGGTAGGGAAAGTTATCAATAAACTGAATACCATTTTCCACATATTTGGATATAAGACTGGCATTTTTATATTTTGCCATAGGTTTTCATATCCACCACTGTCGAATTTATGTTTACTTTCTTCATCATATCTAATTTCTAACAGTTCTTCTTGGCAAGTTGTATCAGCCTCCTCAATATTTGCAGTAAAAGAATTTTTCATCCAGTCATATACCTTCAATTTCAAAATATCTTCAAATCGTTTTTCCATATCCAATTTAAGTTCGTTGAGGTGGCTACTGAATCTGTCAATATCCTCTGGAGTTACATTATCTTTTATAGATGATAATTGAGGAAACTGATGAAATTCTCTCTTCAATAGATTATGACGAAGTAGTTCAAGTTTGTCAATAAATAATAGCACAATACTTTGGCAACCTATAACCTTGAAGCTGCAAATTGACATCGTTAAATCTCTTGAAAATATCTGCCAAGTAAAAAGCATCATTCTTTACTGTTTTTAACTGTTGACACAGATTGATCTTATTACTTTCAAAAAATTGTATGAGACTATCATATAATGCTACAAATCTAGCCAAAGATGTACCCTTAAACAGCCACCCAACTTTTGTGTGCAAAAGGAACTTAATAAAGTCTTCATTATTGTCCTGGCAAAGCTGCCAAAACATTCTATCATTCTTTGCATTGGATTTGATCTTGTTTACAGCTCGAATTATTATAGTTAATGATGAATGGAGACTTGTACTTAGATGTTTTCCTATAAGATGTTGTCTGTGCACCACACAATGAATACATAAAACATTTGGCACTTCCTGTTTCAAATAAGCAACAAATCCACGATAGCACCTACCTTTGATGGTGCTCTATCAGTAGCGCATGCAACAATATTGTTCAAAGGAATATTATTTTTTGTAAAGTATGTTCTCATAGTATTAAATATAGATAATTCTTTTGTATCTGTGATGAGATTTATTGCAAATAACATTTCTTCCCATAATATATTGCTTTCATAAAAATAGCATACATATGCCATCAATAAAGCATCATTATCTGCAATGGTAGATTCATCCAATTGCATGGAAAATGAAGAGTTTTGGAGAATACTTATACATTTGTTTTCAATATTAACATTTCATCAATTCGTCGCTTTACTGTGGAATCGCTTAGGGGCAATGTTTTTAAAATTTGAGGTACATCCTGATGCATTACTGTTGAGATAAAAATTTTTATAGAGGGTATTATTACAGTTTCTCCAATATTATAGCTTTTACCACTTTTTGCAATTATTTGAGAAATGCGATAAGTGGCAATCCATCTTAGTTCATTGTATGTTGTTTCTTAAATGATGTAATGATAGTTGAACGATTTTGAAATATTTTATATATTTCCTGAAAATATTCAGTGGGCTTGTCCTTGTCATTTGGATGCTTTGTCGAAAGATGTTCTTGCAATTGACTTGACTTCATTGCCTCATTGGTTAATGTTTTATGGCACAATAAACACATTAAATATTGTTTATTTGCAACAGATTCTATGAAACCCATCTTCAGATACTCTGGCGAATAGCTGCATGCGTATTTTTTTTTTGATACATGGGCTCACAATATTTCTTATTATTTTTTATTAATTTTAATGGGGTGACATTAATAAATCAGGGTACATATGTTCAAAGAAAACATCTCCAGGTTATCTTGTCATTCAATTATGTTGCATACCCATCACCCAAAGTCAAATTGTCCTCTGTCACCTTCTATCTGGTTTTCTTTGTGCCCCTCCCCTCCCCCCTCTCCTTTCCTCTCCTCCCTTTCCTCACCTCATGACCACCACACTCTTGTCCATGTCTCATAGTCTCGTTTTTATGTCCCACCTATGTATGAAATAATGCAGTTCTCAGTTTTTTTTCCATTTTACTTATTTCACTCCGTATAATGTTATCAAGGTACATCCATTTTGTTGTAAATGATCCGCTGTCATAATTTCTTATGGCTGAGTAGTATTCCATAGTATATATGTACCAAAGCTTTTTAATCCACTCACCTTCTGACGAACACTTGGGCTATTTCCAGATCTTCGCTATTGTGAACAATACTGCCACGAAGATGGGGCACATTTCTTCTATTCGAACAGTGTTATGGTGTTCTTAGGGTATATTCCTATAAGTGCGATAGCTGGGTCAAAAGGCAGTTTGATTTTTAATTTTTTGAGGAATCTCCAAACTGTTTTCCACAGTGGCTGCACCAGTCTGCATTCCCACCAGCAGTGCAGGAGGGTTCCCTTTTCTCCACATCCTCGCCAGCACTTATTCTGTGTTGTTTTGCTGATGAGCATCATTCTGACTGGTATGAGGTGATATCTCATTGTGGTTTTAATTTGCACTTCTCTAATGATTAGTGATGTTGAGCATTTTTTCATATGCCTATTGGCCATCTGTATGTCCTCTTTGGAGGAATTTCTATTCATTTCTTTTGCCCATTTTTTGATTGGATTGTTTGTCTTCCTGTTGTTGAGTTTTATAAGTTCTTTATAAATTTTGGTTATTAACCCCTTATCAGACGTATTGTTGAATATGTTCTCCCATTGTGTGGTTTGTCTTTTTATTCTGTTCCTATTGTCTTTAGCTGTGCAAAACTTTTTAGTTTGATAAAATCCCATTTGTTTATCCTGCTTTTTATTTCATTTGCCCATGGAGATAAATCGGCAAATATATTGCTGCGACAGATGTCAGAGAGCTTACTACCTATCTTTTCTTCTAAGATGCTTATGGTTTCAAGGCTTACATTTCAGTCTTTTATCCATTTTGAGTTTGTTTTTGTGAATGGTGTAAGTTGATGGTCTAGTTTCATTTTTTTTGCAGGTAGATGTCTAATTTTCCCAACATCATTTGTTGAAGAGACTGTCTTTACTCCATTGTATGTTCTTTCCTCCTTTGTCAAATATCAGTTGTCCATAAAGCTGTGGGTTTATTTCTGGGTTCTCTGTTCTGTTCCATTGATCTATGTGCCTGTTCTTATGCCAGTACCAGGCTGTCTTGAGTACAATGGCCTTGTAGTATACCTTGATATCCGGAAGAGTGATACCTCCTGCTTTATTTTTTCTTTTTAAGATTGCTGAGGCTATTCGTGTTCTTTGTTGGTTCCATATAAATTTTTGGAATATGTGTTCTATATCTTTGAAGTATGTCATTGGTATTTTAATTGGTATTGCATTGAGTTTATAAATTGCTTTGGGTAATATAGATATTTCACAATATTTTGTTTGAAGCTGTAAGCACGTGCTTGCTCTCAGAAATCTAACTACGTACTGACTTTAGTTTCGATTACGTAAAGATTTAGCTTCACTTATGTCATGTAAACAAAACCTACAGGTATTGATCGACTTATGACCTATGTAACTTACAACCATTTGACTTTACAACCACAATCACTAGCCATGACTGTTCTGCGTCTGGAGCAGTTTTTTTATGCTCCTGTGTTTTGTAATTTTGTATGTTTTGCAAATATTAAACCAGTTGTACTGGTAATGCAGTGTTTAACTTAAACCTGACAAATGTAAAAGTAAAAAACAAAATGATGTAGATATTATACAAATGGCATAAAATGAACAAAGAAAATTATGATATATAACAATAATAAAAGAAAACTATGATAAAATATGCCTTAAAGATTTTTTTAACATCACTACACAGTACTGTACATATAGCCTACTCAACTTACGACCAAATCGTGTTATGACCAGTCTTTTGGAACCAATTGTGGTCATAAGTTGAGCACTAGCTGAATGCGCTTGAAGTCTGTTGCATGGTCGCAACATTACAAGTGTCGTGGTTGAGCGAAAGTTTGTCGAGACGAGACTAAGTTAGTGAGTATCCGTGGTTGTGCGTTTTATAAAATTTTATGTAGTGGGTATTGGCCAATGGCATCACTTTTTTGTGATCAGGGCAAAGCTGCGAGACATCAGGTAGTTTTGGCAGTCCAAGGGGGGGGTCCTAGAATGTCACCCTATTACCCTAAAATCCAGGAATCAAGACGAAAATATGAGTTAATTGGTGTCTCCATTGTCCAGCAGTTTTTGTCATAGAAAGAAGCATTGAACCATGGAATTTTTTGTCTGTGGGGCAATAGAACGATGCCCTGCTAGTTTTTGGTTGACTATTGCGGTCATAAACGTCCCGCTGGATCGGGTGGTGGGTGTGGACCCAGGGTCAGATACCTGGCCACTTGCGGATACGGACTAGGTGATCGCGGAAGACGGGTGCAGTCCCAATACAAATGCCCTGTAACAGAGTCTGACCGCTGTCCTGACCTTGACTGGTCAACAGTCAGTCGATTACTATATAATCACGGCACCATTTGGTTGCTCCGCTACCGCCCATCATGAAAGCTGGAAGGCCCACTAGTGGGCGGTAGGGACCAGGTTGACTACCACTGCTCTAGAACCAGAGTGCGGGAAGAAGAGGAGTGCTGGTGAGGCTGCCCTAAGAAGGCTTATCTATGAAACAACTACACTGCTCACAAAAATTAGGGGATCAGGGAATGTGCAGATACTCCAGTACTTTCCGCCTTTTGTATAGTGCATTTTCACCAATGAAATAAAAGTTGGGTTTGCATCTTATTTGCATAATCAAACAACTTTCATTGACTTGTTTGCTTTCCTAATGTTCTTGTTTAATAAAAAAAATCAAATGCTTTTTTTATTGCTTCATATTTATTTTGAAATATCTCCTAATTTTTGTGAGCAATATATATATGTTCTTGTCTTATAAGATCGTTGCAAATATGAAAAATTAAAAAAAGATGTCATTGACTGCTAAAACAGCAGAATTTAGAATATATTCAGAAGGAAAGAGAGAGAACTTGAGAACAACTGATTTCCTGAAACTATCTCAATTGAAGTTTGTCTCAGACTAAAACCTATGAAGGCAGAAAATAGTACAGTACATGAAGTGAAATGAACAAAGGCTTATTATAAGTGGATAAGTTTTGAGCTCAGAGTTACAATACCACATAAATAAATGGGCTGAAAGAATGTACTTTATGGTGAATTTAATAAAATAAACTCTAAGGCATCTTACATTTCTGCCATTATAGACTCCCTCGGCATTTCTATTTAAATTCTATATTAAGCATTCAAATTCTCATTTCTACATCTGGCATAAATCAAAACTGATGAATTTTTAAAAAGATTTTTGATGGTGTTGCTATTCAAGCAAATGAGTTGGCTCATAATGTCTTATTACATGCTTCCGATGGATTAAAAACAGTATTGTAATTTTGGTGTGAATAATAATGAGGATCTCAGCATGAAGAAGCTGAAGATATTTATAAAGTATTCAAATAATACTTTAATGTAGCAATTCAATTAGACTTAAAGCTAGGTACCAAAATATGTGCTAGAAATACTAGACTGATCAAACCTAACAAATTTTTATCTTAACTAGGTGCCACCATCAATACTCCCAATATCTTCCAGTTTTTTTTTTTAATTTCTTTTTATTTATTAATTTTAGAGAGGAGACAGAGAGAGAGAGAGAAAGAGAAATAGGGGGGAGGAGCTAGAAGCATCAACTCCCATAAGTGCCTTGACCAGACCAGTGCAGGGTTTTGAACTGGCTACCTCAGTGTTCCCAGGTCGATGCTTTATCCACTGCGTCACCACAGGTCAGGCCCTTCCACTCTTTAAAAAAAGCAATGAAGGTAAGGTATACATTTAGGATAGTCTGGCATTTGGTTTTCATCTATGGTCACATAAAATGGGTACTTAGAAAATACTACTAATAATAAAAATCATGAAAAAACTAAAGTCTAAACTTTTCAGTGCTCATAAGTTAAAGGCCAGGAACATTCATTTTATTTTTATTTTTTATTTTTTTTATATATATATTTTATTATTATTAATTCTAATGGGGTGACACCAATAAATCAGGGTACATATGTACAATGAAAACATCTCCAGGTTATCTTATCATTCAATTGTGTTGCATACCCATCACCAAAAGTCAAATTGTCCTCTGTCACCTTCAATCTGGTTTTCCCTGTGTCCCTCCCCTCCTCCCTATCCCAGTCTTCCCTCCCTCCCCCCATCCCAAAACCACCACTCTCTTGTCCATGTCTCATATTCTCACTTTTATGTCCCCCCTATGTATGAAATCATGGTGTTCTCAGTTTTTCTTTTTTTCTGATTTACTTATTTCACTCCATATAATGTTATCAAGGTACATCCATTTTGTTATAAATGATCAGATGTCATCATTTCTTATGGCTGAGTAGTATTCCATAGTATATATGTACCATAGCTTTTTAATCCACTCGTCTTCTGACGGACACTTGGGCTGGTTCCAGATCTTCGCTATTGTGAACAATGCTGCCACGAACATGGGGGCGCATTTCTTCTTTTCGAACAGTGCTATGGTGTTCTTAGGGTATATTCCTAAAAGTGGGATAGCTGGGTCAAAGGCAGTTCGATATTTAATTTTCTGAGGAATGTCCAAACTGTTTTCCACAGTGGCTGCACCAGTCTGCATTCCCACCAGCAGTGCAGAAGGGTTCCCTTTTCTCCACATCCTCGCCAGCACTTATTCTGTGTTGTTTTGCTGATAAGTGTCATTCTGACTGGTGTGAGGTGATATCTCATTGTGGTTTTAATTTGCATTTCTCTAATGATTAGTGATGTTGAGCATTTTTTCATATGCCTATTGGCCATCTGTATGTCCTCATTGGAGAAATTTCTATTCATTTCTTTTGCCCATTTTTTGATTGGGTTGTTTGTCTTCCTGGTGTTGAGTTTTATAAGTTCTTTATAAATTTTAGTTATTAACCCCTTATCAGATGTGCTGTCAAATATGTTCTCCCATTGTGTGGTTTGTCTTTATATTCTGTTCCTATTGTCTTTAGCTGTGCAAAAACTTTTTAGTTTGATATAGTCCCATTTGTTTATCTTGCCTTTTATTTCATTTGCCCGTGGAGATAAATCGGCAAATATACCGCTGCTACAGATGTCGGAGAGCTTGCTGCCTATGTTTTCTTCTAAGACGCTTATGGTTTCACGGCTTACATTTAAGTCTTTTATCCATTTTGAGTTTGTTTTTGTGAATGGTGTAAGTTGATGGTCTAATTTCATTTTTTTGCAGGTAGATGTCCAATTTTCCCAACACCATTTGTTAAAGAGGCTGTCTTTACTCCATTGTATGTTCTTTCCTCCTTTGTCAAATATCAGTTGTCCATAAAGCTGTGGGTTTATTTCTGGGTTCTCTGTTCTGTTCCATTGATCTATGTGCCTGTTCTTATGCCAGTACCAGGCTGTCTTGAGTATAATGGCCTTATAGTAAACCTTGATATCTGGAAGAGTGATACCTCCTGCTTTATTTTTTCTTTTTAAGATTGCTGAGGCTATTCGTGTTCTTTTTTGGTTCCATATAAATTTTTGGAATATGTTTTCTATATCTTTGAAGTATGTCATTGGTATTTTAATTGGTATTGCATTGAATTTATAAATTGCTTTGGGTAATATAGACATTTTAATGATGTTTATTCTTCCTAGCCGTGAGCACGGTATATGCTTCCACTTGTTTGTATCTTCCTTGATTTCTTTTATCAATGTTCTATAATTTTCCGAGTACAAGTCCTTAACCTCCTTGGTTAAATTTACTCCTAGGAACTTTATTTTTTTGGCTGCAATAGTGAAGGGGATTGTTTCCTTAATTTCTTTTACTGATATTTCATTGTTGGTGTATAGAAATGCCTCTGATTTCTGAGTATTAATTTTATATCCTGCCACCTTGCTGAAATCATTTATAAGGTCCAGTAGTGTTTTGACTGAGACTTTAGGGTTTTCAATATACAATATCATATCATCTGCAAATAATGACAGTTTTACTTCTTCTTTTCCAATTTGTATGCCTTTTATTTCTTCTTCTTGTCTGATTGCTGTAGCTAGGACTTCCAGAACTATGTTGAATAAAAGTGGTGAAAGTGGGCAACCCTGCCTGGTTCCTGATCTTAAGGGGATTGCTTTTAATTTTTGTCCATTTAGTATGATATTTGCTGTCTGTTTATCGTAGATGGCCTTTATCATGTTAAGGAATGATCCCTATATTCCCACTTGACTGAGAGTTTTGAGCATGAATGGGTGCTGGATTTTATCAAATGCCTTTTCTGCATCTATTGAAATTATCATGTGATTTTTGTCCTTCCTTTTGTTTATGTGGTGAATCACATTGATTGATTTGCGAATATTGAACCAGCCTTGCCTCTCCAGAATAAATCCCACTTGATCGTGGTGTATGATTTTTTTCATATATTGCTGGATCCGGTTGGCTAATATTTTGTTGAAAATTTTAGCGTCTAAATTCATCAGGGATATAGGCCTATAATTTTCTTTCTTTGTGTTGTCTTTGCCCAGTTTTGGGATCAGAATTATGCTTGCCTCATAAAAGGAGTTTGGGAGTCTTCCTTCCTCTTGAATTTTTTGAAATAGCTTGAGAAGGATAGGAGTTAGTTCTTCTTTGAATTTTTGATAGAATTCACTTGTGAAGCCATCAGGCCCAGGACTTTTCTTTTTTGGGAGTTTATTGATAACTGTTTCGATCTCATTTGTTGTAATTGGTCTGTTTAGGTGTTCTGATTCTTCCAGATTGATTTTTGGAAGGTTATATGATTCAAGAAATTTGTCCATTTCAGCAAGATTGTCTAATTTTTTGGCATATAGTTCTTCATAGTATTTTCTTACAATGCTTTGTATTTCTGTTGTGTCAGTTGTTATTTCTCCACTGTCCTTTCTAATTTTATTTATTTGAAACCTCTCTCTTTTTTTCTTGGTGAGTCTAGTTAAAGCTTCATCAATCTTGTTTACCTTTTCAAAGAACCAGCTTCTGGTTTCATTGATGCTCTCTATTGTTTCCTTAGCCTCTATGTCATTTATTTCTGCTCTGACCTTTATTATTTCCTTCCTTCTACTTGTCTTGGGTTTTATTTGTTGTTGTTTTTCTAGTTCTTTTAGATACAGGGTCAGGTTGCTTATTTGAGCTTTTTCTAGCTTCTTATGATATGCCTGTAGTGCAATAAACTTCCCTCTCAGAACTGCTTTTGCTGTGTCCCATAAATTTTGAGTTGATGTATGCTCATTATCATTTGTTTCTAGAAACTTTTTTATTTCTTCTTTGATCTCATTGTTAATCCATTCATTATTTAATAACATGCTATTTAGTTTCCAAGTGTTTGAGTATTTTTCATTTTTTCTTTTGTGGTTAATTTCTAGTTTCATGGCATTGTGATCAGAGAAAATGCTTGATATGATTTCAATCTTCTTAAATTTATTGAGACCATTTTTGTGTCCTAACATGTGGTCTATCCTAGAAAATGTACCATGAGCGCTTGAGAAGAATGTATATTCTACTGCTTTAGGGTGAAAAGTTCTGAAGATATCTATTAAATCAAGTTGATCTAGTGTATCCTTTAAGTCTGCTGTTTCCTTTATTGATTTTCTTTCTTGAGGATCTATCCAGTGTTGTTAGAGGGGTATTGAAATCCCCTACTATGATAGTATTGCTATTAATCTCGCCCTTTATATCCATCAAAGTCTGCTTTATGTATGTCGGGGCTCCTATATTTGGTGCATAGATATTTACAATAGTTATATCTTCCTGTTGAATTGTTCCCTTTATCATTATGTAGTGTCCTCCTTTATCTCTTACTACAGCCTTTGTTTTAAAGTCCATTTTGTCTGATATAAGTATTGCTACCCCTGCTTTTTTTCATTTCCATTTGCATGAAATATTTTTTTCCATCCTTTTACCTTCAGTCTATGTGCATCTTTTGTTTTAAGGTGTGTCTCTTGTAGACAGCATATGTATGGATCCTGTTTCTTTATCCATGCAGCTACCCTATGTCTTTTGATTGGATCATTTAATCCATTTACATTTAAGGTTATTATTGATATGTAGTTGTTTATTGCCATTTTATTCTTTAAAGCTGTATTCTTCTTTTGCTCTATTCATTCCTCCCTTTAAACTGTTCACAAGAGGCCCCTTAGTATCTCTTGCAGAATTGGTTTGGTTTTTATGAATTCCTTGAGGCTTTCTTTTTCTGGGAAGCTCTTTATTTCTCCTTCAATTTTAAATGTTAGCCTTGCTGGATAGAGTAGTCTTGGTTGTAGGTTCTTGTTCTGCATTACTTTGATTATTTCTTGCCATTCCCTTCTGGCCTCAAGTGTTTCTGTTGAGAAGTCCGATGTCATCTTTATGGGGGCTCCTTTGTAGGTGATAGCCTTTTTTTCTCTAGTAGCTTTTAAAATTTTTTCTTTATCCATTATCTTTGGTATTTTACCTATGATGTGTCTTGGTGTAGATCTTTTGGGGTTTCTCTTTAATGGAGTTCTGTGTGCCACTTGAATGTGTGGAGTGTTTCCTAGCCTTAATTTAGGAAAGTTTTCTGCTATGATTTGATTGAACAAAGTTTCCATTTCCTGTCCTCTCTCCTCTTCTTCAGGCACCCCTATGATGCGAATGTTGTTTCTCTTCATGTTGTCACAGAGCTCCCTTAGAGTTTCCTCACATTTTTTAAGTCTCTTTTCCTTTTTCTTCTCTGCTTCTGTGCCTTTGTTTATTGTGTCCTCTAACTCGCTTATTCGATCCTCAGCGTCATCCATCGTGCTTTTAATTCCTTCCATTGTGGTCTTCAGTTCTGATACTGTATTTGTCATTTCTGTCTGATTCTTTTTTATTATTTCAATTTCGTTTTTTATACTTGTTATCTCTTTATTTAGGTGTTCATAGTGACTATCCATTGTTGCTCTAATTTCTTTGAACATCCTAACTATCATTATTCTAAATTCTGCTTCTGGTAATTTGGTTATATCTGGTTCATTCAGGTCCTTCTCTGGGGATTTCTCTTGATTCATTTGGTTTGCATTCCTCTGCCTGCCCATTTTTTCTGTGTATAAGCAAGTTGTGGCCACTGGAGTCCAGTAGGTGTTGCCTTTGTGTTCTCTAGGTGTGGTCTATCTGCAGGCCCCCCACCCCCTCTGCCGGTGCCTAGGGTCGTTGGGTATGAGCGTTGCCAGCGCCGGCCCACTGTGGCTTTTACTGTGATTTCTGCCTCTCCTCCGTGGGAGGGGCTGTCACTGAGCCACAAGACTTAGCACCAAGGGTAGCGGTGAGCACCTTTCCTCAGCTGCGGACCCAGCCTATTTCCGGACTTCCGTCCAGAACCAGCAGTTGGAGCCTGCTCGCTACAGTTCCGCGGGTTAGGCGGGGCTTTTGACGTGCTCTCAGCTGTAAGCTTTTGCCCCGCCCTCAAGGCCAGTGCCCTTCTTCGCAGGGTCGGAAACCAAGGTTTATTGGGGTGGGTGTGTTTGCTGGCTTCAGCTCAGCTGCGTACTTTCGCTCATCTCGGACTCTACCCCGCCCCGCGTTCGCAGCCCGCTGGTGCACGTATGAATGCTATCCGCGGTTTCTCCGGTCGGATGGGGATAGTAGCGTGGGCTCAGCTGCGAGCCTCCACTTGTCTCGGGGTTCACCCCGTTCCCGCGCTCGGAGCCCGCTTGCGCACGTATACTGGCCAACCGTGGTTTCTCCGGCCCGGGGGGGGGTGGGGGACTGGTAGCGTGAGCTCAGCCACGAGCCTCTGCCCGTCCCTGGTCCTAGCCTGGTCCCCGCGGTCAGGGCCAGCTTGCGCAGGGCCTGCCCGTTCCTGGCCTCCTGCTTTGTCCCCGTAAGTGGGATTACAGGCGGGCCCGCAGCTTCCGGACCGCTTTCGCGCGTCCCCTCCGACCCTCTGGGCTAGACTGATCTCCCACCGGCTTGGCCTCTGCCCACGCCGACAGAACCGCGTCTCAGCGTCCTGCTGCCCCAAACCCTTAAGCAGCCCTCAGCAGAGTAGGAAGGGACCTAATACTCCACACTGTAGGCCTGGGAGCTCCCTCACTTGTTTCACAGATCAAAACTGTCCATACTCCTCTTCTAGGCTCTAGGACTGCAGGCTGGGGCTTGGTTCCTGGGACCCAGGTCCCTCCCTCTCCGCCAAACTCTCCTCCCGCCCCGCGGGTCTCTCTGGGCTGCCGTTTGCTCCGGGGAGCTGGGCAGCCCTCTTCGCGTTTTCGCTATTCCTACCAGTCTCAATGTGACTTCTTCTGTGTTCCTTGGTTGAGGAGTCCACTTAGTTTTGTTCAAAGTTGGTTTATCCAGGTGCTGGTTCTTAAAATTGAGTTGTAATCCACTTTGGTTCTGGGAGTTGGAAGTTGGTACGTCCGCCTACTCCGTCGCCATCTTGCTCCCCCCAGGAACATTCATTTTAAAAGATATATATCATGACTCTTACAGTATATACAAGACATTCAGTAGCTGTTAAGTTTAGGGCTGCATTGTCCAATATGGAAGCCATTAATCACATGTGGCTGTTGTGCATTTGAAGTATGGCTAATCTGAATTAGGATGTGCTCTAAGTGGAAAATTCACACCAGATTTTGAAGAATTATTATTTCTAAAATAATGTAAAATATCTCATTAAGGACTCCTACTATCCTCCCCAGAATGGAGACAGCAAGGAAGAACATCACCCTTACCTTTATAAAGATAAAGAATAGCTGGAGACCCTGGATGCATAGCTCAGTTGGTTAGAGCATTGTCCTGATACACCAAGGTTGTGGGTTTGATCCTTTGGGCATATCCAAGAATCAACTAATGAATGCATAAAAAGTGGAACAGCAAATTGGTGTTTCTCTCTCTAAAATCAATAAATAAAAACTTTCAAAAATAGCTTGAATAATGTCAAATTCATGACTCTTTTATAATCTGTTAGAGAACCGAGATTGCAAAATAAAATAATTGTCCAAACACTAAGGAGACAGGCAGCTTCAGGGAGAGAGACACGAGCATTCACCTATCAGATTCACTGGACACTAAGAGGAAGAATTCAAGAGTGCATTCCCTTTTCTCTTCATCCCACCCCACCCATATCCCAGTGATATTTATTTATATAGGGACAGTCATGGGAACAGTATATTATATGGCAAAAGGCTAATAACCACTTTTGATGTTCAGATGTTCTATACACAGACAGTGTACAATATTGAATAATAGTCTATGTCATGGATTTTTTGTTTGTAATTAAATATGTGTGAACACACATACATGCATTGTATTAATTTTTTTACAATGCATGTTACTTTCCTTTGAGGACAAAACATTATATGAAAAATACTCAGTATTTTTTCCCTTTATTTTCCATGAAGATAGTGCAACACTTTTTAATTTCAATGTAATAGTATATATATGCCTAAGTTGTGATCAACTATGTGTTGTTTTGCAAGTAATTTGTTAAAATGTTGAAACTTGGCACTGAGTTGTTTATAAAGAAGAATAGCTTCAAGGTTAGTCATTTTTGTTTTCTTCCATTTAGTTACACATTCACGAACTAACAAGAACACATTGGAATTACAGATAACGTGAATTGTCATAACCCACAAGCTCTCTTTCCCGCAACCTCTTCCATACCCAGAAGGACTTGTGAAGTTTATGGACATCTGACCAGTGTACCATGGCAGAAAAAGGTCAGTGGTCTAACAGACAGGTATCATTTATAAACCTTCACAAATCAATCCTTAGTAACCCTTTGTTTAATGTCATGAGACATACGCATGAAGATATTTGCTTTCTTCACTATCTTTGTGTTGTTTCTTTGTGTTCTTTCCTCTCTTCAGAAAAGTAAACTCCTCTGTCTTTCGCTGCCATATATATTAATATTTCATCTCTTACCAGCTTGAAAAGATTAAAGGCTATTTTCTCCTAGAGGCATCATTTCCTTTGCTAATCTTACAAAGGTAACTCAGAATCTGTATGCCTCTGTGGTTTTTAGATTGTTGTTTAAGTCTTTATATAATTTTTTCTTTTTTCCATTTCAATCAGACTATCATAGAAGGATAAATGGTCTTTACTTATTCTTAGTTCACCTGTACTGATGGGGCAGTTTTAAAGAATATCTTTAACATATGGACCTTCATAACAAAAAGAGAGAGTGTCAACCTGCACCACTGCAATTCTGAAGAACTGAAAGAGGTACCAAGAGGAGAGAATGAGGTTGAAACTGGAAATTATTATTTGGCGGTCTCAAGTTCGCCAGAATTGTCCAATGGCAGTAAAGCAGCATGTTCTTATTGGCATAAAATTTAAGTTTTTGAAAAATGATTCTGGCTAGTGGATGAAAGTTGGCTTGGAGGGGAAGATGAAAAGGTACAAAGAAGACCAGTTAGGAAGTTGCTACATTAAACCAGATGAGAGGTAATAGGAGTCTGGGGAGATGATCACAGCCTGAACTATGGTAGGTGCTATAAGAACGGAAAAATGTGAATTGATTCAAGAAACATCTAGGAATTGGAACAAAATGTGGGAATTAATTGGACACATATGACTAAAAAACAGAGAGTCAAGGGTAACTACAAAGTGTAAGGCTTCGGGGAACTGAGCACATAGCAGTGTCATGATCGGGGCAGGGCATACAGAAAAGCAAAGTGGAGGTGGGGCGGCGTGTGCATCACAGTGCCAGGTTCTGTTTTAGACATGCCACTTTTGATCTTCTGGTGAAACACCTGTGTGGACAGGTCAAATCGGCCAGTAGAAATACAAGTTCAAAAATATTGCTACAAGAGATATTGGAGAGTTTACTGCATATGTTTTCTTTCAAGATGTTTATGGTTTCACGACTTACATTTAAGTCTTTTATCCATTCTGAGTTTTTTTTTGTGAAGGTTGTAAGTTGGTGGTCTAGTTTCATTTTTTTTTTGCATGTACCTGTCCAATTTTCCCAACCTCATTTATTAAAGAGACTGTCTTTACTCCACTGTATGCTCTTACCTCTTTTGTCAAATATCAACTGACCATAAAGGCGTGGGTTTATTTCTAGGTCCTCTGTTCTGTTCCATTGATCTGTATGCCTGTTCTTATGCCAGTACCAAGTTGTTTTGATTACAATGACCTTGTAGTATAATTTAATATCAAGAAGTGTGATATCTCCCACTTTATTCTTCATTTTCAAGATTTCTGAGGCTGTTCTTATTCTTTTTTGGTTCCATATAATTTTTTGGAATATTTATTCTATATTTTTTATATATTTTATATTTTATATGTTCTATATTATATATATATTTTTTTGAAGTATGCCATTGGTATTTTTATAGGAATGGCATTGAATTTATAAATTGTTTTGGGTAATATAGACATTTTAATTATGTTTATTTTTTTTATCCATGAACATGGTATATGCTTCCACTGGTTTGTATCTTTCTTGATTTCTTTTTACAATGTTTTATAATTTTCCAAGTACAAGTCTTTTACCTCCTTGGTTAAATTTACTCTTAGGTACTTTATTTTTTGTTGTTGTTACAATAGTGATGCATGATTTATTTTCATGTATTGCCGGATCTGGTTTGCTAATATTTTGTTGAGAATTTTAGTACCTAAGTTCATCAGGGATACTGGCCTATGGTTTTCTTTCTTTGTAGTGTCTTTACCTAGCTTTGGAATGAGGATCATGCTTGTCTCATAAAAGGAGCTTGGAAGTCTTCTCTCCTCTTGAATTTTTTGAAATAGCTTGAGAAGTCGAGGTAGCAATATTTTTGCTGATTTATCTCCATGGGCAAGTGAAATAAAGAACAAAATAAACAAATGGGACTATATCAAACTAAAAAGCTTTTGCACAACAAAAGACACCATAACAAAATTAAAAGACAACCCACACAATGGGAGAACATATTCGCCAATATGTCTAATAAGGGGTTAAAACCAAAATTTATAAAGAACTTGTAAAACTTAACACCAAGAACGTAAACAATCCAATTAAAAAATGGGCGAAAAAACTGAATAGACAATTCTTCAAAGAGGACATACAGATTGCCAATAGGCATATGAAAAAAATGTTCAGTATCACTAATCAGAGAAATGCAAATTAAAACCACAATGAGATACCACCTCACACCTGTCAAAATGGTGTTCTTAACAAAAAAGCACACAATAAGTGCCGGTGAGGGTGTGGAGAAAAGGGAGCTCTCCTGCACTTCTGGTGGGAATGCAGTATGGAGTTTCCTCAAAAAATTTAAAAAATGGAACTGCCTTTTGACCCACATATCCCACTTTTAGGAATATATCCTAAGAATACCAAATCACTGATTCAAAAGAAGATATGCACTCCCATGTTTATTTCAGCATTGTTTACAATATCCAAGATCTGTAAACAGCCCAAGTGTTCATCAATGGACAAGTGGATTAAAAAGCAGTGGCACATATGCACAATGGAATACTATGTGGCTATGAAAAAGAAGGAAATCTTACCTTTTGCGATGGCATGGGCGATCTGGAGATTATTATAGTAAGTGAATAAGCCAGGCAGAGAAAGACAAATATATATGATCTCACTTATATGTGGAATCTAATGAACAAAGTGAACTGAGGAACAGAAGAGAGGTAGAGGCAGGGTCACAGGCACCAGAGGGACAGCTGTCAGAGGGAAGGAGGACGAGGGGATAAGATCAGAGAATGTGAAGGGATTAGTGAAATTATATATACATAACAGAGATATAGATAACAGGACAGCAAATTCCAGAGGGAAGGGAGAGGGAGTTAGTGAGAGGGGGGAAAGGGGCATAAATAGGGACACGGGGGGTGGTTATATTCAGTGGGACACTTGAATCCATGTAAACACAATAAATTAAAATTAAGAAAAATAAATACAAGTTCAGATGGAAGGCCTAGTCTCAAAATAAAGATTCAAGCATTTTTAGACATGGGAGTGTATCCACGGACTCAGATTCATGTGCAGAATGGAAAGAGAGCTAGGCTGGTGAGGAGCCCACATAAGTTTCCTGTTTGTTACTGTGTGAAAGGTTTACATCTTGTCTTGAACAGGACCTGATATAAAATATCACTTAATTTCTCTAATTTTCCAAATTCTTTTTATTTCAACAGATGAAATTACTATGTTAAAAGATATTTTATTGAGTTAACATAATTAATTAGGTCATAGATATTAATTGTATCATTAATTAAATTCTAATAATTTACTACTACAATAAGTAATACAATAGCATACATATACAGGGTAAGAATTCTCCAAAACACTTTATTTTTTTTTATTTTTCCAAAGTGAGAAGTGGGGGGCGGCAGACAGACAACTCCTGCATGCTCCCGACCAGGATCCACCAGGCATGCCCACCAGGGGGTGATGCTCTGTCCCTCTGGGCTGCCACTTCTTTGCCATTCTAGTGCCTGAAGCAGAGGCCATGGAGCCATCCTCAGCACCTGGGCCAACTTTGCTCCCATGGAACCTTGGCTGCGGGAGGGGAAGAGAGAGAGAGAGAGAGGAAGGTGGGGGGAAGTGTGGAGAAGCAGATGGGTGCTCCTCCTGTGTGCCCTTGCCAGGAATCAAACTTGGGACTACCACACATCGGGCTGACACTCTACCACTGAGTAACCAGCCAGGGCCTTCTCCAAAAAACTTTTAATCACAATTTTCTATTAATACATTATGCAAAGTAACTGCTAATTAATGGACAAAACACTTCTTTTTGGACATTTATGTCAAATCTAACAGAAAAATGAAATCTTTAATTATATGATATTTATTACAGATACACAGTACTTTTTACTTCTTTATCAGTCTTCTACCTAATCTAAATTCTATTGTTTTCATTTTTTCTCTGTATTCTAAAAGTGTAGTCCACTTCAGGACCAGTCTTGCATTTCTAGCATGGAGGTAACTCAGTAAGAGCCTTAGTATGAATTTTAAATATATCCATAAAATAAAACTCTGCAGTTCAAAAAGTTAATGTTTGTAACTTAATGTAATACTCATATGGAATTTATTAAAATTTAAGGACTGTTTTACAAATTCAAGGACTGTATTTACAAAAATATGATCACCATAACACTTCTTTAACTGCATCCAGAAAAAGTACAATTATTTTAACATCTCAATGAACAGAGAAAGGTTTTAAGCCTATTTGGCTGGGCACTCTTAAAATAGAAATTATATTCATAAAATTATTAAATGAAAAGTACTGTAGTATCTATGTTCCACTATTTACAGGTACAATTTTATTATGTATATACTCATGTTATCCAAATAATTTGGTCCAAACAGAACATTTGCAAAGTGGAATGAATCCAGTGTTTTTAAGATTTCTTACCAGATGGGTTTTATTTTCATGAAATTATACCATTTTGTTAATTATGAATGCATCCACTAAAAATGAATTTCAAAAAAATAACACTGCAGTGTTCTGTAAACACACTAGAGCTATGTTCCTGTGCAAAAATTGCTTATAAATAACCACAAAATGTTTTGAAAATGCCACAAAAATTATTCTCTAATTGGTTTAATTTCCAGTGAAGACAAACTCAGTTCCAACACAGGAATAATATATGTTCAAAAGTCATAATAATGAATATTAATTAAATGACTAAATGTATTACTTACACTGTATGCTTATTTGTTATCTAAATAGTATCTATAAAAAGCTAAAACTGGACCAATTTGACATGAGAAGTTAAATGATGGTTCACATTTCTCTAATTCTAAGAATCTCAACCTGTGATTCTGAGGAAGCAACTTTCCACTAAACATGCATTTGGTTTTAAGAGTAATCAGCTAACTGAGCATTAAGGACTTCCCCCATCATTTGCCACAATACTAATTATTTGGCAAATTTCAGTTTACTTCCTTGAAATCGTACAAACAGGTGGTAACATTTGCCTGCAGCATTTCCTGGTAATTTAATCTATAGGAAGATTCATAAAAACAAAAACCAACAACAACAACAAAAAAAAAACAAACACAAAACACAATAAAGGAGAGCCTGTGGCTCCCTAGGGAAATTGGTGTTGGGTCATCTCCATCAGCTCAGAGACAAGCAGTGAATTACGCCTAATCCCCAGGCTACTCCCCAATGTGATTTGAAAGTCAGTTTATTTAACCACCACCTTTTAGCGATGCTGATAACACCAATTCCTTGTTCAGGTTTCCTTCATTCCTTGTTCAGCCACAAGCATCTCTGTTTTTCATCGTAATCCAACCTACCAGCCTACTAACTGTATGCAAACTGTTTTGTTGCCCTAGCTTTGAATGTGTGTGTTTTTATGTCGGCTCTGCCAGTGACATTTCCATGGATGACACTGCAGGTGCTTCCGTTCAGATACTCCTTTTCTTCCTTAGAGTCGGAAATTAGGATGCACCTGGGAGCCCTCCCCAACCAGATTTACAGCTCCAGTCAGAATTCATCCATATATTCTCACCCCGGAGCTCCCTTAGACATTGGTAGCCTCTGTGAAAGAGTCTCTGGGGCTGTTGTTCTTTTTGACTTCCAGGTTCTTTTTAGCGAAGGACACGAACACCTCCAAGTGAATGGCGTCCAGTCTCTGCTCGCAGCGGAAGGCGGCGAGGAAAGCCTTTCTGTAGTTGCTGTTCATCCAGCCATAGAGCAGGGGGTTGGCAAAGGTGGAGCACATGGCGATGATGTGGAACACGGTAAAGATGAGTTTGTACTCCCTCAGGTTCAGGACTTGGTTGTCAATGTCGACAGCAAGCTGGAAGGCATGGAGAGGCAACCAGCTGACCGCAAACACGACCACCACGCATACCAGCATTTTGGTGGTCTTTTGCCTTCGCTGATGGTAGTGATCATTAGCAGTTCCAGGGCTGACATGGTTCTTAAGTTTGCTCCAGATACGAGTGTAGGAGAAAGATATGATGCCCAGAGGCAAAACATACAGGATTAATAAGCAGGAAAGGCTGTAGACAGTGCCATACATGCTCTTCTCCTCACCGGGCCACTTCTCGGTACAGGCCACAATCGCAAAGTTAGGAATGATCTCAATCAGTGAATACTCACGGAAGATGGCCAGTGGGCTTGCGAGCAGGGCACTGATGCCCCAGGACAAGCCAATAATCAAGAAGCTGAATCGCTTAGAGATCTTCCTCTCCAGGTGGTGGACGATGCAATGATGCCGGTTCACAGCAATGACTGTCAAGGTGATTGTGGACACTTGCACTGCCAGGCCCTGGGCATAGGGTACCACATGGCATAGTACAGGACCCATTTTCCACTCTCCCATTAAGGTGTAGGTCAGAGTGAACGGCAAGCACAGGGTGTTCACCAGAAGATCCGCCACAGCCAGATTGGCAATGAAAATGTTCGTTACTGTATGCATGCTCTTGAATTTGATCACCACGTGGATCACCAGGGAGTTGCCAATCACCCCAAGCAAGATGATAGAACAATAGGCCAATATAAGGACAATCTGTACCTCAATCAGCTTGGTGCTGTCTATAAGTTCTGGCTCAGGGTCCCGGGCCAGCTCACCTCTGGGAGTGGCTGGCCCAGGACTATACTGCTCCACTATCATTTCTTCCACTGTCTGGTTCTCTTCAGCCTTTGCACCTATTGGGCCCATTTTCAGCAATTAGCAAATAATCTATAATTTAAAAAAAGAGAACAATGATGAAACAAGGAAAACGCAAGGGTGAAACAAAGAAATATTACAAAAAGATTGGTTTCATTCTGGTGGAGGCTCAAAATGCCTGTCTTATCATGCCTCAAATTGCACATAGTATGATATTTTAATAAAGCAGACTCTTTAATGTGTGTATTCTACTTAAATCAGGTCCTTGACATGTTTATTACAATGATAATAGGTAACACCTCTCATATAAATGTAATTCCTATGTGAATGCCACCAAACTGATTCAACCCATTTTATGTGGGAATGAATATTAGAAACGTTAGCATTTAATTTTATAACTTCTACAAATTCATCAAATTAATTTTAAGTTAGAAAAAGAAAGTTTCCTTCAATATCTTGACTGTTCTAAATTTATAAATATAGAAACAAATTGCACAGAAAAGAGACAAATATTGAAACCTTCTGCCTGGTACCTGAACGTTAGGAGTATAAAGTATTTACGACAGACTCCGCAGAGTCTGTTCCATTGCCATTGTTTCTAGTGTAGGGGTAGTGTCACAGATAGGGAGCCTGTACAAAGCAGTTGCTTTCTTGGATGATCTAAAATAAACTTTCTACCGGGCATACAGCTGAATCTTACACAGGAACTATGCTAAAACTATGTCCAAGTTTCAATTACGTTTCTCTTTAACCCCTAAATATTAAAGTTTTAACCCTTTCTTCCTCAGTTGCAGCCCCCACCCCCAAGCTTTTTCTCCTGTGTGCCCCCCTTCAGTCAGTACTCTCTCCATCCAGTAGCCATGGACACTTCAAAGGCAGGTAGCCATCCTGGCCTGTTTCATCTCCTTTAGCCGCCACATTTTAGAAAACTCTCAGACTGTTCCCTAAACTATCTCTCCCAGTGGTGCTCTTAGCATTTCTACCACATTAGTTTTGCCCTTGATCTCTGTCATAATTACTCTAATAGTTTTCTAACTCATATCTCTTCCTCTTTCTGTTCTCTTCTCATCTCTCCTCTCCTCTCCTCTCCTCTCCTCTCCTCTCCTCTCCTCTCCTCTCATATCCTCTCCTCTCCCTTCCCCTCCCCTTCCACCCCTCCCCTCCCCTTCCTCTCCCCTTCCTTCCTTCTTTCTTTCCTTCCTTCCTCCCTCCCTCCCTCCCTCCCTCCCTCCTTCCCTCCCTCCCCCCCTCCCTCCCTCCCTCCCTCCCTCCCCCCCTCCCTCCCTCCCTCCCTTCCTTCCTCATTTATTTATTTATTTATTCATCCATTAATTCACTTAACAAATATACTGTAATTGAGTATCTTCTACATGCCAGAGACATTTAAAAACCTATGCCAGGAAACTGGAATTTGTGCTAGGGGCAAAGATAACAGGATAGGGTCTCTACTCTAAGGCTATTACATTCTACTGGGTAGAGCATATTTTGACATTAAAATGGTCTTTCTGAAATTCAAATGTGAGCATATTATCCCCAATGTCCCCAGGTTACTTAAAATGGTATATTGGATTTTAATATAGAGTTCCCTTTTCAAGTCTACAAAACACCCAGAGCTCAACATCATTGTGGTAGTACCAGTTGAATAAATGCAAAATGACAAAAGATTTCCACCATTAATTCAGAACCTTCTTTAAGTGAATTTTTTTTTAACATAGTAGCATCTACCTGCATTGGTGAGTCATAGTTATTCAGCCCGCAGACCATGCCTGGCTGGGTCTGTGTGCCCCCAGCTCCATTCCTCACCCTTCCCCTGAAGGACTGATTCTTGCAAGCTGTACTTTCAGGCTCCTGATTCGGCAGAATGTTGGCCAGGTTTAGCCAACGGGAAGCACTGGCAGGTAGTTAGAAGGCAGGGGGAAGGCAGAAGCCATTGTATCCTCCCTCCCTCTCTCCTCTGAGGAGAGCCTCAGCAGCCCATCCATTGCTTTGGTTCCCACAGGGCTGGCCTGCAGTGATTTTATTTCCAGTGGATGACCCTGATTCCAGGGCTTCAGTCACACTGGAGGTAGTAATGCCTCCTTGTTCTTGCTAATCCCTAGGTGGCCTTAACATCCCTTGTTTGACTTCTATCACTTGTATAACAGTTCTCTGCCTGCAGTTCCTTCTCTTATGTCCTTAAATAGCTTCTGTTTTGCGAGAGCTGCTGCTTTATTGATGTATTCCCCCCTCCGCCCCCAGGTTCTGCACGCACAGGTTGATAACACCAACAAGGAAGAAAACTGCAACTCCACCGTGTGACATTCACAGCTTTTCTCAGATTCTTCTCTGCCTACCCCTTTGGCTTTATCTCTCCTAACACCCCATACATACTTATGCTTCTGCTGTACTAACCTACTCCCAATTCTAGCAACCCAGCGGCCTTTCTCTTGCCTCTGTGCCCTCCCTGCCCATAGTGGGAAGCCTCTTGGTTTCCCCAACAACCTGGGCTCACTTCTTAGCCGAAGCTCTACATGTCACATGTCACATTGCAGTTGTTTTTCTTTCCAGCAGCTCACACCGCACTCTCTGTGTGGACCAAAATGGGATCTTTTCCACCCGTTCTTTAATTCTTAGCACGCCATCCAACACATTAAAGGTGCTCAATAATTTGGCAAAACAAAGATGAAGTGAAAGGAAAACACTATTTTACTGAATAATTGAGATCAGCAAAATACTAAGAAATTTGGATTCTTTCTTTTACTGAATATAATTGCCTGTACAGAATTCCTTGCTCCAATAGGCCCTCCTTGGGATTATTTTCTTGTTCTTAGTCAGGTAAACACTTCTACAAGAAAGTTGTCCTAAGATCCCAAGATCCTGCTTAAATCAGTCCCTGATTAGAACATTAAAAATTGTCAGTCAGTATACCCATAAAGAAACTTTCTATCTGAAGGGCTTAACACACACACACACACATACACACACACATGTACACGTGTGCATCTTATTAGGAAAGATATATACATGTTCTCGTGTATTTGCTTTACTAATATATTCAAGTTTTCTCTGTATAAATTTCAAATAGAGCCTGACCAGGTGGTGGCGCAGTGGATAGAGCATCAGACTGGGATGTGGAGGACCGAGGTTTGAAACCTCGAGGTCGCCTGCTTGAGCAGGGGCTCATCGGGTTTGAGCAAGGCTCACCAGCTTGGACCCAAGGTAGCTGGCTCGAGCAAGGGGTAGCTTGGTCTGCTGTAGCCCCCCTCCCCCGTCAAGGCACATATGAAAAAGCAATCAATGAACAACTAAGGTGCTGCAACAAAGAACTGATGCTTCTCATCTCTCTCCCTTCCTGTCTGTCTGTCCCTATCTTTCCCTCTCTCTGTCTCTATCTCTGTCACGCACACACACACACACCAAAAAAAAAAGAAAAAAATTCATAAAGAATATTCCAAGAAGCGTAGGTCCTCTTTTGCATTTGTCTCCCTTCTTTAGTAATCAGAGAAAACAAAAACTAACCATTCAAATCTTGAACTGTATATTTGATAGTCTGTACAATATTTCTTAGCTTAAAAGAGAGACTTTACAGAGCACAGTTGGTCAGTCATGATAGTTCATTAACAGAATTAACAAGACTCCAAAGGTCTGAGTTTGAGGTTTGTAGCCAACTAAATTGAGAGTAAGCCTGAGTAGGATATTGGGATTACACTTTATTTATTAACTTCTTTTTCTTTTTAGTCCCATTTTCTTTATTTCAAAGCCCCCTTATTTAAAGCCTCTCTGCAAAAATAGTTGTTGATCTACAAGCTGTTAGCATATGGGCACTAGAAACTTCTCAAATACACTACTGGCCTTCAACCAGGTCAGAGCTTACCCAGAGAACGTATTATTTTATGATTATACTTCTGGGAAAGTAGAAGAAAAGAGAGTACATAGGAGGAGCTGACATATAAAAACCCAACAGCACAAATATTTAAAAGAGAAATAGACAAAGGAAAAACCTTTTCCTTGAAATAAGGCAAAATAAGGTATTCACATTGTTCAAGACATTCAAGGAAAATGGAATTGTACAGTTTTCTTGAATAAGTGACTCTTTAGAGATTCTGTTATAGAACTATTTCTTTGTAGAATAGTAAAATGGCTTCAAGATTTTGTTTTGTTTTGTTTTCAGAGATTCAAAGAACATTAAACTATCTCAGTGGGAAACCAGTTTATGCTTTAACTATATATTTAAATTTATGGGACTTTTTACAATGATACATTTATAGTCACAAATTGGCCTCAGTAAAATTTAACATCTTATCAATCACAACACCTTCCAGGAATTTTTCCTAAAGAAAAATTCCAGAACTCGTGCCACATGCCTTACATTTGTTAATCCTGGGAGAGAGGGCAGTGGACCTGTTTGCCTAATAAGTATAAAGGTGAAAGTTGAGAATATTTACCAATCAGTTTTAATGTTTCATTTCCATGTATTTGAGTTTGTGATTTTCCTTTGAAAACACGATTGTCTGTTAGTTATTACTGACTTTAAATAATGTGTCCCTATTGCAAAAAAGAAGTCTTAAGGCTTTTTACTTTTGCCTTGTTCTTGTCCACCATATGCTCTTACCAGTGGTTGTACCTTTCTGGTGGAAAACCAGTGGACGCTGAAATAAATGTTTATTCTTAAATAGCTTGGGAGAATCCAATATGACCTTCCCCTTTAGACAGGGATGTGATCTTTATAAGAAGAGTCAGCAGCAGTAACGACTTGCTGTTCTGGAAGAAAGGGTCAAGAAAATGCCCAAGCATCTTCAGTAGTAAAAGAATATTAAAGCAAAAGTAGAAAACGGGGATGTCATCACTCACAACCCCCAGCTTTAATTTAAACAAGGGGGAAAAGTTTTACATTCAACTGGACCTCCCCTACCCCATGCCCTCTTAATAGGACCAGAGCGATTCTTTTTTTTTTTTTTTTTTTTTTTTTTGGAGTGGGGGATGATATTCTCGTTCCCTGAAGGTGAATTAGAGTTAGGACTTATACTTACTGCTCCGGCCCTCGCGTTTCTGCTTAGACGTGCAAGCAAGACGTGCGCAGCCTGTCAGAACGGGGGTGATCTATCCCGCCGACCCGGAGAAGTTATTGGAAGGTTCCCAAAGCCAAGTCTAGTTCCCTGCGCTCTGATGGTGCAGGCAGCCGGAGCGTGCCGCCTCGGCCGGCTGTCCCGATCGCTGGGAGGCTGGCTCAGGTGACTCCGCAGCCGGCGTCCACGGCCAAGTACGCTCGCCAGGCACAGCGCTGCACCGAGCAGCGCGGGGGAGTGGCGAGGATGGGAGGCAGCGGAGCAGGTGATGGGGAGGTAGAGAGGATAGGAACCCCTCCCTTGAAGAAAAAGAAAAAGGTTCGAGGGTGGGGCGCGACGGTCCAGCTGGAGAGAGGAGTGGAGGGAAAGTTTCCGTGGCGAGGGGGCAGGGGTCAGCGACCGCAGTCTGTCCGCTGCCTGCAGGGTTCAGAAGCCGCCGCCGCAGGACCCCGACCGGCGCGGCGCCCCCTCGCGGGTTCCCCCCACCACCTGCAACTGCTACCCTCACTCGCCCCGGCGACTCCCAAGTTTGACAGAGGCACAACTCTTTGGAAACGTTGGTAGCATATCTACCCCCTTTCTCTTCCACGGACCCCTCGCCTTGGTCTCGGCTCCTCAATTCCGCCAGAGGCGACCTGGCGAGGATGGACACCGGGATGCGGATCCGTTTGGGAATTGAGAGGATCAGGAGAAGACAGGAGGGCAGACCCGGTTGCGGGAAGGGCAGCAGTCCCGGCGCACTAGGCAGGAGATCTCCAGCTGGCGGGGGGCGGACCCGGGAGGCAGAAGTTGCTTCCTTTTTCTCGCTTGTAGGCGCCGAGGTGGAGCGCTGGACCTGCGCAGAAGCAGGGCAGAGCGCCGCACGATTGCGCGGGTGTCAACCTTGGGCACCCTGACCCAGCGCTGGAGCGAAGGGCGCTGATGCACTTCTAACTGGGTGGTCGCTGTGCTCCCAAAGGAAGGTAAAGCAAGTTCAGAGCCTTGTAGCCCATGACCAGCAGTTGCCATAACAGGTGTCTGCTGACCATTCAAGTTGGATAGCGCAGCTTCAGATTCTAAAGCCAGCAGCCATGTGGTGTGCGCTCTGCTCTGGCTCCAGGCGAGAGTTAGAATAAGAAGAGGAAAACAACGGGTCACCAGTGTAACCAAATGACGCTTTCTCCAGTTAGCTGACTTTCCGACCCTTCGCTCTTTGGTAATTTCCCAAGCCACTAGTGCCTCGTTGAACGCCTGTCTCCTGGTAGAGAAGCCTGCAACCCGCCAGGCTGAGTTAGTGGATCCGAGGAAAACAGGATTGTGGAACCACTGCACAGATATATGGGGTCTGTGACTTTGGTATTCCTCCCCCAAGCTCTTTACTCACAGCCATTCCTTTTAGAAGCTGACAGCCAGTCTCTCTTTCCCATGGACAGCAGATCCAATCAAGTTAGGAAAACAAAAGCCTGAAACTGGAAACCGTCTTTCTCTTAACTATCCTCTGTAAGGGTTTTGCACACGTTACTTTCCTTCTATGCATCAGTCTCTTCATTTCTGAATTGAAGGTGGTCATACTGGTTTGCTTGGAATTTCTCTGAAATCTTTTTTAAAAGGGGTAGGGATTAAACTACTAAAACATGCTCTCTCCAAAGTATAGTTAAGGCCTCAAGGAGACTGGGTTTTCAATCCTATGCGCGATTACCCGCCTTAATAATATTGCATTTGTAAGGCATCTTTACACAGCCTATTCTAAAAATGACCTTCGGTTAATGAAGAATTATGCCCATAGGAGCATACACATTACTTATAAGACAAAGCATCTTGGGCTTTTCAGTTACCAAGAGACAAAAGTGAAGAGAACAAGAAATATCTATACAGCTCCACTTAGAATTATTTTTGTGGACTTTTATGTCACTTTTGGGAGCTATTCCCTGCTCACACATCTGTTTTATGCAGTAGGTTCCATGCTTCTTAATATATTTGCACCAGTGAAGAATGAACTATGTACCAAGAAGTTGTAACAGTAGAAAGTAGGAGTGGCTTGAAACAACAATCATAAAAACAAATGCAGGGGAGAGCAGAGGAGCGCTCTCCTTCATAGTAATTGCTTTGCAGGGCTCAACGGATTTCACCAGCAGTGATTGCACAAAATATGTTTGCCTCCTTTAGAACTCCTTTCCAAGAGCATTTTAGCAATCCTACACAAATATTTGCCTTGTCCCTTATCAACATGTATTTGTCTTAGAAGCCTCAGAATAGTTCCACAGACATCTAGTCAGCAGCCTAATAGGAGTAAATAACCCCTTTGACTAATGTCTTCCAAGAATAAACAGAATTGAATGAGTAACTAAAACGGTTGAAAGTAAAGGTGCTTTATTGTCTGTTATATTATCACGGATACTTTTGACAATAAACTCATGATATTTTTGTGCGTATATTTTAATATGCATCTACTGTGTGCTATGGTGACAATGAACTGTTCTGATGAACATCCATATAGCCTATCAAGACACTGATAGAAGTTTGCAGAAGTGGTGGTAAAATAGTGATTAATCTAATTTGAGATAAAATAGGATTATTGCTGCCTGATTTCTCTTGTGTTGAATCATTTAGTTCCCTAGGCACTTCCACATCTAGCCAGGCTATTCTTCACATAGGGAGCAGACTCAAACTCAGAAGCCTCCATGGCTGGGGCCAGTGGCATAAGTACACCAGCAGGCTAGGCTGTGGGAGACAGCAGGGCATGGTGGAGGAGCAGGCTCCCGCTCAGACTCTGCTGAGCTGCCCTGCACAACCCTAGATCGAGAATCATCCGATCTGATATTTTAAGAGAAGCAAAATTCATGTTCTTAGAATTTCTCCAAGTTTTAAATTAATTTTTACTAAATCAACCCCCCAGGTGGGCCATATCTGTGCAGACCAAATAAATAAAGATGTGGTTGAATGGATGGATGATAGATGGATAGATAGCTAAATAGAAAGAAGAGAGAGAGAGAGAAAGAGAGAGAGAGAGAGATGGACAGGTATGTGCAACCTGGCTGGTAGGTTTCCAATACTGCATGTAGCCTCTGATATTATTATGGGATATTTGACAAAGGTCCTAAAAAATCTCCAACATACCTCTATTACCATTCCCCTTACTCCATGCACATGCATATCAGTATAAAAGGAACACTGCTAAAGATTAAATGCCAGATAAATAATTTTCTTTTTCACTTCTTGTTAAATAGATGTTCTCAATGAGACTCTAAGGTAAAGGACCCGGTGAGTAACTGAACAATTAGTGTTTTAGTTAAAATGAAGAAATTTCAGAGACATTTCTTGGTTAAAAAGAAAAAGTTGAATAACAGTAGTATTGAATACCATTTATGATATATTGTTAGCTAAAGTAGATAATGATATGGACTTCCTTCAGTCTAAATTTATTTTGAGATCAAGGAAGTTTCCTTCAGGGTATAAATAATCTCATTATTATTTTGATTATAAAAGTAGTTTATAAACTTTGTACAAGTTAGAGAAAACAAAAAAGAGCAAAGAAATATACATTATCTGAAACAATGCTGCCCAGTACAGCTCTCTGCAGTGATGGGAATGTTCCATGGCCACACTGCCCAGTAAGGTAGCCACTAGCTATATATAACCTTTGCACATTTGAAATGTGCCTTGTGCAGCTGAGAGATAGTTACATTTTAATTATTTTTAAAAAGCTACTGAAAAGAATAAGCATGTTTTGATTCTTGGGAGAATGTCTTCTTGTTTCCCTTAGGCCAGAAACTAGTTTGTTTCTCACGTTAATGTCAGGATTTCCTGTGTGGTTATTAAATAACCTTCCAGCCAGATCAACCTGACTTCAATCATAGGGAGAAGGATAAGAGTGTAGTGTGGCTGCAATGTAAAAATTGATTCCCGAGGAAGAAAGTGGGAAGCTCCGTAAATCCGGATACCAGACTGAGGAAGAACTCTGGGGAAGGGATGAAAAGCATAGGACCGGACGAGAGGGGGCAGCCAGCCCCAGCGGAGGAATTTTCTCTAAGCCGGGTAATGTCAGAAAAGCCCAGTGAAGCCAATATAGAAACTTAGACCAAACAAAGCCTATGAACAAGTCTTCAGTTAGGACAATTAATAATCAAACTAGCTTAACAACAGGTAGCTATAGTGTTTAGTGTATTTGAAATGAATTCTTTCTTGCTTTGTTTAAATGTTCAGTAAATTTAGTTACTATTTATCCTTAGGCTTACTAAGCCCCTTCTTACAGAAATTCTTTTTAAAGTTTCAGTAACACTCCCTTTTAGTAAAAATTATGGAACGTAGACATCTTGGTCAATAAGTCATTCGGCTATAATATTGATTCACAGTTGGTTGTAGATAGATTTCTGATTGGATCTAAGCCTACCTTTCATTTCAGGTAAGAGAAGACACAATAGTGCGCAAGTTAATATCTGAACAGATATGATGGAAGTTGCATCAGCTAGACATAGAAAATAGAGACCCGTTTATATGAATGGATCTGGAAGTGTTATAACTTTAAAGGTCTCCATTATTTAAAAAAAAAAACTTAATTTTTAATAAACTGGCCATTCTAATCATGCTTATTTTGATGAAAAAGTAATACTGCTACCTCACTTTTTTTGTGATAAGTGGACCAGCAAATGTGTGAATAGGCAAAAAATGGTCACCAAATACTGAATTAAACAAACTGATAGGCTAGATTTTCTTAGAATTTTTGTGTGTGGTATGTGAGGAAGACAGGTGTCTCATTCAAGAGCAGTGACTAGTCATTCAAATTGAAATGAATGCTAAATCCAAAACTGGGCATAAGTATCATTTGCTATGATTTTCTCTTCTGTGGATTTGGGGATTTTATTTTTGTTTTGAATTTTTAATTGCATATTCAAAGTAATTAAGCAGGATTGTAAGCAACATATGCAACATTTTACTGAGATTTTCTCCCTCAGTGATCAGACAAACGTATATTGAGACTGGTAAAGGATCCAAATCTAAAAGGATATTTAAATGCAAATGACTCACAGTTCAAAGTTTAGGATAGAACAAAGGAAGGGACATTTTTATGTGGAATTCAGAATTTAATCAATGCAAATTTTCATTTGATTATCTGAAACATGTGCACTGAAGACCCGTGGCAGACAGGAAACATGCACCCTTTTGGAAACTTAAGTTTTATTTAATAAGTGTTTGTCCTTGTATCATATAGAGACATAATTTAATAGATAGTTTTTGAATCATACACTCAATACAAATTTAATTTTTAATTTTTCTCAAAAAAGTACAAGCAAAATCAAAACACTCTCTCCTACTAAAAAGTACTGTTGGTATCTCCTGAGAAATGATCAAAGATTTAAATATAATTTCCACATATCATTTTGGAGTTGGTGAAATAGATTATTTAAAGGAAAAATTTCAAACCATGAAATGAATAATGCAAGTAGATTTTAATTCAGGACTTGCTATTCTTTGTTGTAAAAATCCATATAGACATTTTATTACTTACAATCCTTTAACAAATCTTTACTGAATGTCTAATTTGTTACAGGCACCATTCTAGACTGTGTCCAGGCAATGATGAATTACACACTGACCTGCCACTGACTGTCTTTAAAGAGTACAGACACTTTTTTCTTTTCTTAGTTTAGCTGAGATTTATTTATTTTTTATATATATATATTTTATTATTATTAATTCTAATGGGGTGACACCAATAAATCAGGGTACATATGTACAATGAAAACATCTCCAGGTTATCTTATCATTCAATTGTGTTCCATACCCATCACCAAAACTCAAATTGTTCTCTGTCACCTTCTATCTGGTTTTCCCTGTGTCCCTCCCCTCCTCCCTATCCCACTCTTCCCTCCCAGCCCCCATCCCATAACCACCACTCTCTTGTCCATGTCTCATATTCTCACTTTTATGTCCACCTATGTATGTAATCATGCTGTTCTCAGTTTTTCTTTTTTTCTGATTTACTTATTTCACTCCGTATAATGTTATCAAGGTACATCCATTTTGTTATAAATGATCCGATGTCATCGTTTCTTATGGCTGAGAAGTATTCCATAGTATATATGTACCATAGCTTTTTAATCCACTCGTCTTCTGACGGACACTTGGGCTGGTTCCAGATCTTCGCTATTGTGAACAATGCTGCCACGAACATGGGGGCGCATTTCTTCTTTTCGAACAGTGCTATGGTGTTCTTAGGGTATATTCCTATAAGTGGGATAGCTGGGTCAAAAGGCAGTTCGATTTTTAATTTTCTGAGGAATCTCCAAACTGTTTTCCACAGTGGCTGCACCAGTCTGCATTCCCACCAGCAGTGCAGAAGGGTTCCCTTTTCTCCACATCCTCACCAGCACTTATTCTGTGTTGTTTGCTGATAAGTGCCATTCTGACTGGTGTGAGGTGATATCTCATTGTGGTTTTAATTTGCATTTCTCTAATGATTAGTGATGTTGAGCATTTTTTCATATGCCTATTGGCCATCTGTATGTCCTCTTTGGAGAAATTTCTATTCATTTCCTTTGCCCATTTTTTGATTGGGTTGTTTGTCTTCCTGGTGTTGAGTTTTATAAGTTCTTTATAAATTTTAGTTATTAACCCCATATCAGATGTGCTGTCGAATATGTTCTCCCATTGTGTGGTTTGTCTTTTTATTCTGTTCCTATTGTCTTTAGCTGTGCAAAAACTTTTTAGTTTGATATAGTCCCATTTGTTTATCTTGCCTTTTATTTCAGTTGCCCGTGGAGATAAATCAGCAAATATATTGCTGCTACAGATGTCGGAGAGCTTGCTGACTATGTTTTCTTCTAAGATGCTTATGGTTTCACGGCTTACATTTAAGTTTTTTATCCATTTTGAGTTTGTTTTTGTGAATGGTGTAAGTTGATGGTCTAGTTTCATTTTTCTGCAGGTAGATGTCCAATTTTCCCAACACCATTTGTTAAAGAGGCTGTCTTTACTCCATTGTATGTTCTTTCCTCCTTTGTCAAATATCAGTTGTCCATAAAGCTGTGGGTTTATTTCTGGGTCCTCTGTTCTGTTCCATTGATCTATGTGCCTGTTCTTATGCCAGTACCAGGCTGTCTTGAGTATAATGGCCTTATAGTAAACTTTGATATCTGGAAGAGTGATACCTCCTGCTTTATTTTTTCTTTTTAAGATTGCTGAGGCTATTCGTGTTCTTTTTTGGTTCCATATAAATTTTTGGAATATGTGTTCTATATCTTTGAAGTATGTCATTGGTATTTTAATTGGTATTGCATTGAATTTATAAATTGCTTTGGGTAATATAGACATTTTAATGATGTTTATTCTTCCTAGCCATGAGCACGGTATATGCCTCCACTTGTTTGTATCTTCCTTGATTTCTTTTATCAATGTACTATAATTTTCCGAGTAAAAGTCCTTAACCTCCTTGGTTAAATTTACTCCTAGGTACTTTATTTTTTTGGCTGCAATAGTGAAGGGGATTGTTTCCTTAATTTCTTTTGCTGACAGTTCTTTGTTGGTATATAGAAATGCCTCTGATTTCTGAATCCTGCCACCTTGCTGAATTCATTTATAAGGTCCAGTAGTGTTTTGACTGAAACTTTAGGGTTTTCAATATACAATATCATATCATCTGCAAATAGTGACAGTTTTACTTCTCCTTTTCCAATTTGGATGCCTTTTATTTCTTCTTCTTGTCTGATTGCTATGGCTAGGACTTCCAGAACTATGTTGAATAAGAGTGGTGAAACGGGGCATCCCAGCCTGGTTCCTGATCTTAAGGGGATTGCTTTTAATCTTTGTCCATTTAGTTTGATGTTTGCTGTCGGTTTATCATAGATGGCCTTTATCATGTTAAGGAATGATCCCTGTATTCCCACTTTACTGAGAGTTTTGAGCATGAATGGGTGCTGGATTTTATCAAATGCCTTTTCTGCATCTATTGAAATTATCATGTGATTTTTGTCCTTCCTTTTGTTTATGTGATGAATCACATTGATTGATTTGCGAATATTGAACCAACCTTTCCTCTCCTGAATAAATCCCACTTGATCGTGGTGTATGATTTTTTTCATATATTGCTAAATCCGGTTGGCTAATATTTTGTTGAGAATTTTAGCGTCTAAATTCATCAGGGATATTGGCCTATAATTTTCTTTCTTTGTGTTGTCTTTGCCCGGTTTTGGAATCAGAATTATGCTCGCCTCATAAAAGGAGTTTGGAAGTCTTCCTTCCTCTTGAATTTTTTGAAATAGCTTGAGAAGGATAGGAGTTAGTTCTTCTTTGAATTTTTGATAGAATTCACTTGTGAAGCCATCAGGCCCAGGACTTTTCTTTTTTGGGAGTTTTTTGATAACTGTTTCGATCTCATTTGTTGTAATTGGTCTGATTAGGTGTTTTGATTCTTCCAGATTGATTTTTGGAAGGTTATATGATTCAAGAAATTTGTCCATTTCAGCAAGATTGTCTAATTTTTTGGCATATAGTTCTTCATAGTATTTTCTTACAATGCTTTGTATTTCTGTTGTGTCAGTTGTTATTTCTCCACTGTCCTTTCTAATTTTATTTATTTGAGTCCTCTCTCTTTTTTTCTTGGTGAGTCTGGTTAAAGCTTCATCAATCTTGTTTACCTTTTCAAAGAACCAGCTTCTGGTTTCATTGATTCTCTGTATTGTTTCCTTTGCCTCTATGTCATTTATTTCTGCTCTGATCTTTATTATTTCCTTTCTTCTACTAGTCCTGGGTTTTATTTGCTGTTGTTTTTCTAGTTCTTTTAGCTGCAGGGTCCAGTTGCTTATTTGAGCTTTTTCTAGCTTCTTATGATATGCCTGTAGTGTAATAAACTTCCCTCTCAGAACTGCTTTTGCTGTGTCCCATAAATTTTGAGCTGATGTATGCTCATTATCATTTGTTTCTAGAAACTTTTTTATTTCTTCTTTGATCTCATTATTAATCCATTCATTATTTAATAACATGCTATTTAGTTTCCAAGTGTTTGAGTATTTTTCAGTTTTTCTTTTGTGGTTAATTTCTAGTTTCATGGCATTGTAATCAGAGAAAATGCTTGATATGATTTCAATCTTCTTAAATTTATTGAGACCATTTTTGTGTCCTAACATGTGGTCTATCCTAGAAAACGTACCATGAGCGCTTGAGAAGAATGTATATTCTACTGCTTTAGGGTGAAAAGTTCTGAAGATATCTATTAAATCAAGTTGATCTAGTGTCTCCTTTAAGTCTGATTTTTCTTTATTAAGTTTCTTACTTGAGGATCTATCCAGTGTTGTTAGAGGGGTATTGAAATCCCCTACTATGATAGTATTGCTATTAATCTCGCCCTTTATATCCATCAAAGTCTGCTTTATGTATGTTGGGGCTCCTATATTTGGTGCATAGATATTTATAATAGTTATATCTTCCTGTTGAATTGTTCCCTTTATCATTATGTAGTGTCCTTCTTTATCTCTTACTACAGCCTTTGTTTTAAAGTCCATTTTGTCTGATATAAGTATTGCTACCCCTGCTTTTTTTTCATTTCCATTTGCATGAAATATTTTTTTCCATCCTTTTACCGTCAGTCTCTGTGCATCTTTTGTTTTAAGGTGTGTCTCTTGTAGACAGCATATGTATGGGTCCTGTTTCTTTATCCATGCAGCTACCCTATGTCTTTTGATTGGATCATTTAATCCATTTACATTTAAGGTTATTATTGATATGTAGTTGTTTATTGCCATTTTATTCTTTAAAGCTGTATTCTTCTTTTGCTCTATTCATTTCTCCCTTTAAACTGTTCACAACAGGCCCCTTAGTATCTCTTGCAGAATTGGTTTGGTTTTTATGAATTCCTTGAGGCTTTCTTTTTCTGGGAAGCTCTTTATTTCTCCTTCAATTTTAAATGTTAGCCTTGCTGGATAAAGTAGTCTTGGTTGTAGGTTCTTGTTCTGCATTACTTTGATTATATCTTGCCATTCCCTTCTGGCCTCAAGTGTTTCTGTTGAGAAGTCGGATGTCATCCTTATGGGGGCTCCTTTGTAGGTGATAGCCTTTTTTTCTCTAGCAGCTTTTAAAATTTTTTCTTTATCCATTAGCTTTGGTATTTTAACTATGATGTGTCTTGGTGTGGATCTTTTTGGGTTTCTCTTTAATGGAGTTCTGTGTGCTTCTTGAACGTGTGGAGTGTTTCCCAGCCTTAATTTAGGAAAGTTTTCTGCTATGATTTGATTGAACAAAGTTTCCATTTCCTGTTCTCTCTCCTCTTCTTCAGGCACCCCTATGATGCGAATGTTGTTTCTCTTCATGTTATCACAGATCTCCCTTAGAGTTTCCTCACATTTTTTTGAGTCTCTGTTCCTTTTTCTTCTCTGCTTCTGTGCCTTTGTTTATTGTGTCCTCTAACTCGCTTATTCGATCATCAGCGTGATTCATCCTGCTTTTAATTCCTTCCATTGTGGTCTTCAGTTCTGATACTGTATTTGTCATTTCTGTCTGATTCTTTTTTATTATTTCAATTTCGTTTTTTATACTTGTTATCTCTTTATTTAGGTGTTCATAATGACTATCCATTGTTGCTCTAATTTCTTTGAACATCCTAACTATCATTATTCTAAATTCTGCTTCTGGTAATTTGGTTATATCTGGTTCATTCAGGTCCTTCTCTGGGGATTTCTCTTGATTCATTTGGTTTGCATTCCTCTGCCTGCCTATTTTTTCTGTGTATAAGCAAGTTGTGGCCACTGGAGTCCAGTAGGTGTTCCCTTTGTGTTCTCTATGTGTGGTCTGTCTGCAGGCCCCCCAACCCCTCTGCCGGTGCCTAGGGTGGTTGGGTATGAGCGTTGCCAGCGCCGGCCCACTGTGGCATTTGCTGTGATTTCTGCCACTCCTTCGCGGTAGGGGCTGTCACTGAAGCCAAAAGCCTTAGCACCAAGGGTAGAGGTGAGCACCTTTGCTCAGCTGCGGACCCAGCCTGTTTCCGGACTTTCGCCCAGAACCCGCAGTCAGAGCCTGCTCGCCACAGTTTCGCTGGTTGGGCGGGGCTTTTGACGTGCTCTCAGCTGTGAGCCTATGCCCGTCCGAAGATTTAGCCCCGCCCTCGAGGCCAGGGCCCTTCTGCGCAGGGTCGCAAACCCAGGTTTATTGGGCCAGGTGTGTTTGCTGGCTTCTGCTCAGCTGCGTACTTCTGCTCGTCCCGTACTCTACCCCGCCCCCTGCGTTCGGAGCCCGCTCCTGCACGTATGAATGCAATCCGCGGTTTCTCCGGCTGGGCGGGGATAGTAGTGTGAGCTCAGCTGGGAGCTTCCACTTGTCTCAGGGTCTACCCCGTTCCCGCGCTCGGAGCCCGCTTGCGCACGTATACTGGCAAACCGCGGTTTCTCCAGCCCGGGGGGGGGGGGGGGGGAGGCGGTAGCGTGAGCTCAGCAGCGAGCCCCTGCCAGTCCCTGGTCCTAGCCCGTCCCCATGGTCAGGGCCGGCTTGCGCAGGGTTGCAGAGCAGATTTCTGCCCATTCCTGGCCTCCTGCTTTGTCCCCGTAAGTGGGATTAAAGGCGGGCCCGCAGCTTCCGAACCGCTTTCGTGCATCCCCTCCGACCCTCCTGGGCTAGACCGAGCTCCCACCGGCTTGGCCTCTGCCCATGCCGACAGAACTGTGTTTCAGCGTCCTGTCGTCCCAAACCTTCAGCAACCATCAGCAGAGTAGGAAGGGACCTAATACTCCACACTGTAGGCCTGGGAGCTCCCTCACTTGTTTCACAGCACAAAAATGTCCAAATGCCTCTTCTAGGCTCTAGGACTGCAGGCTGGGGCTTGGTTCCTGGGACCCAGGTCCCTCCCTCTCCGCCAAACTTTCCTCCTGCCCCGCGGGTCTCTCTGGGCTGCCGTTTGCTCCGGGGAGCTGGGCAGCCCTCTTCGCGTTTTCGCTATTCCTACCAGTCTCAATGTGGCTTCTTCTGTGTTCCTTGGTTGAAGAGTCCACTTAGTTTAGTTCATAGTTGGTTTATCCAGATGATGGTTCTTTAAATTGCGTTATAATCCACTTTGCTTCTGGGAGTTGGAAGTCGGTACCTCCGCCTACTCCGTCGCCATCTTGCCTCCAAGAGTACAGACACTTTTAAATTAAAAAATACCATAAACAAATTTAAGATTCCTGATAGACTCTGACAAAATAGGTTGGGGGCCACAAGGAAGAAATTCTCAGTATTTTTATGAATATTGTGTGTGGAACATAACTCAATGTACAATTAGAAGCCATTCTTGGCTTAGCCCAGCACTGGGATATTATTTTCTGTTGGAAATATCCTTCTTCTTTGCACTAACTGGGACTTGTGATACAGAGGCAATGTAGGACCCACTGGGGAAGAACAATTTTTAAAATATGTCAAAGTAAAATTTGCGAGTTTAAAAACATTCACAAACAACATATATAGTGAGTACATGCCAAAGATAAATTTAGTTGATTAGAAAAGCAATGGCAAAGCTGCTTCCAAGTATGATCCCCAAGGTGAAAACATAAAGTCAGTGTAAGAAAGAGTCCTTCATAGAGATGATACCTTAGGTATAAAACTATATTAGTTGATAGATTGCTCTGTGATAAAGCTATATGTATGGATTTATATTTTCTTCTTTATTTTATGAACTTATATTTTCCACCAGATAGAAATCTTTGCCTCTCTTCTGGGCAAAAATCAAACTTTATTTTCTATGGGTTTATACTGAACTTTATAGAGACTGGGCTCTAATCAATAGTAAATAATAAGTCAAATGAAGTTACTTTCACTTGGCAAGTCAACTAATCTTTAGACTCATAAGACAGTGTTTCAATCTGACATTGGAAAAGCATGTGATTATCCTACTCTACTTTTTTATAGCTGCCTGACAAACCACCCCAAAACTTAGTGACATGAAACAGTTATTTCATGCTGCTCATTGTGGGTCAGAAATTCAAAAAGTCTTAGTTAGGTGATTCATCTCTGATCCCTGTGGCATCAGCTGGAGAAGTGAGACTGTATGATTCTCTTCTAAGATGGTACCTTCACTTATATGTCTATATCAGGGCCAGGTGGTCACAGTAGCTGGAGGATGCTTTCTTCACACATGGAAAATTTGGAGTACTCATACTTATTACAATGCTTTTGACTTCCCCCGAAGAGAGAACCTTGCGAAAGAGAGTATTCTAAGAAACACAGGCAGAAACTGCAAGGCAACTTGTGACCAAGCCTCCCAAGCCCTAAACAACTCTTTTGATTCATTGATTTGGTAAAACAAGATCTAAGATCAGCCTATATACAAAGGGAGAAGAAGAGCATACTCCACCTCTGAGTGGGAGAAGGGCATGTTTATACAGAAAAGAAAGGAACTGAAGGTCTAAGAGAAATGTCATCATAATGCCCTTTGCCTTATAAGTATTTCGGGTGTGTGTGTGTGTGTGTGTGTGTGTGTGTGTGTGTTTAATATATCCTTTAAAGATGGATTTCCTGGAAAAAGAAACTCCATAATGATTTTTTTATTCATTGGCTTGCAGTTGATGAAATTATCAGAGCCAGAGACTGCAAAATCTAATATCTTCTTTGCCATTGGAAGCCCTACAGCAAGAATACACAATGACAATAGAAGGGGTGCTTCCAACATCTGCATTTAGGTGAACACAGTGATCCGTACAAATAAACAACTCTGTAAAGAGGAGAGCTATGCCAGGAGGAAATTTCCACCTCCATCTCTACCTCCAGACTGTAGGTTTCTCATAATAATTTATTTAACGTGAATATTACTTACACTTGTTCTTAAAAACCCGAAGTAAAAAGACAACATAACATAACCTGATAGCCATTTCCAGTATTTAACTACCACATTCTCAATGCTACTTTCATTTAGTGGTCTAGCCTGGGAGGAACTGCAGAGACTTCTATTCTATGCATGGCCCTATTGCTGAGTAATGCAGAAATAGGTCTCAGAGGGTCTGGGGCACCATCTTGAAACTGTAATTTGCTCACTGTGTGATTTGAAAATGTCATTTAATCTCTCCGAACCTCAGTTTCCTCACTTATAAATAAAGAGGTACATTTTTTAGTACATATAGATTAACATGCTCAAATAACAAGAGCATAGTTGACTTTGGCAATCTTTAAAATACTCCTTTTATCACATCATTACTTGTGACATCTTATTTGTTTTTCTTAATTTGTTATCAATATTCTGTTTTTTTATGGTTCCCTAAGAATAGAACCACATTTAAATAGTCTCTATTGTATTTTTAATGGTATAGCAATATTTTTAGATTAATCTTGAAGATCTTTAAGTTTAAGAAAAATGGGGGAGGGGAGCCTGACCAGGCAGTGGTGCAGTGGATAGAGCATCAGACTGGGATGTAGAGGTCCCAGGTTCAAAACTCCTAGGTCGCCAGCTTGAGCGGGGTCGCTGGCTTGAGCATGGGATCATAGACATGACCCCATGGTAGCTGGTTTGAAGCCCAAAGGTCACTAGCTTGAGCCCAAGGTTGCTGGCTTGAGCAATGGGTCACTAACTCTGCTGTAGCCCCCTAGTCAAAGCACATATGAGAAAGCAATCAATGAACAACTAAGGTGCCACAACAAAGAATTGATGCTTTGGCATCTAATCTCTCTCCCTTCCTGTATATCTGTCCCTATCTGTCCCTCTCTCTGTTTTTGTCTGTCACAAAGAAAAAAAATGGGGGTTAAAAGAGGTATGTACTAAAATTGTTAGGGCATCTGACTGTGAAAGTCAATGAAATTACTTTCCCCAATGTAAAAATATATCATATATACTACTGTATATCAAAGGGATATTACTTTTTTTTTTTTGACAGAGACAGAGAGAGTCAGAAAGAGGAATAGATAGGGACAAACAGACAGGAAGGGAGAGAGATAAGAAGCATCAATTTTTTGCTGTGGCACTTTAGTTGTTCATTGATTGATCTCTCATATGTGCCTTGACCATGGGACTACACCAGACTGAGTAACCCCTTGCTCAAGCCAGCGATCTTGGGTCCAAGCTGGTGAGCTTTGCTCAAACCAGATGAACCTGCACTCAAGCTGGTGACCTTGCGGTCTCAAACCTGAGTCCTCCTCATCCCAGTCCGATGCTCTATCCACTGTGCCACTGCCTGGTCAGGTTACATAATTTTAATAGTAGTATGTATATTATAGAAACTTAATCATAACTTTAATAATTTGGCGTTTGACCTATCTGATAGAAGGGTTATTTATGCATGTTTATATTATTTAATGCTTTCATTAGATATATACTATGAAACATATAGGACAAATAAAAGTCTTCAGATGACTCTAAGCCCATGTTTCCCAAACTGTACACCGAGGCTCCCAAGGTCACCACAACAAATTCACGAGTGCTGTGGGATATTTTAAGCTTGAGAGAAAGCACAGCCATACTTACTATCTGTGGATACCAGTACTTGGCACCTAGTAGATACTGCACAAAGTACAGCTTGACTTTAGTTCACAGCTCCAACGTTAGATGACACTACCTGCCTTTCAGTGATGTCACTTCTTTGGGAAGCTGGGCTTGTAGTGGCCACTGTGATAAAAAGCAATTGCTATAGGATCAGTCAGTGAATAACAGGAAATGAGAGGGGCAGTTTTGAAATTGATTTCAAGGTGTGAGAAGTATTGCAGGGCCCAAGAGGCTCACATATGTCCCATTAATAAGTACTGTGTTTGTTTAACTGTTAAATCATGCAGGGTTTTTTTCAATTTATGTGTATTGTATTTGTCAATGGCTATTAAGCTACTAGGAAATAAATGCTTATAAAGTCTGAACCTAACTACTTAATAAATGGCACTGGGAGGTGTGTGTTTTGGCCTAGAAGGCACTGTGAAATTTCTTCTCTCAGGCCATGTCTATATGGGCACAACATTTTCTTCATGGAGGGAGAAACCACTTAATTTAGTTAAACATGTTCTTTATATTTCACTGCCCCAGAAAGGTGGTTTTCAGGGAAAGTTACCATCAACAATCTATTTGTTCACTTATAGAGAGAGGGCTTAATAAACCTGTGTGTGTGGGCAGATGGCAGGCATGCACATGCTTGGGTTTTACAGAGTTCTTTGGATTGTTCTGCTTCATCTATTCTAGCATGGATACCAGAGAGCTCCTCCTAAAGAGGGAGGGAGGGAGGGAGGGAGGGAAAGAAAGGAGGGAAGAAGGGTGGAAAAGAAGGGAGAGAAGGAGGGAGGAAGGGAGGGATGGAAAGAAAGGAGGGAAGAAGGGATGGAGGGAGGGAGGGAGGGAGGGAGGGAGGAAGGAAGGAAGGAAGGAAGGAAGGAAGGAAGGAAGGAAGGAAGGAAGGAAGGAAGGAAGGAAAGACATATAGGCACATAAATGAGAGGAGAGAATGCACTTAATACCCAAAATCATAAACAACAAATTTATTTATTCATTTTATTGTGATAAGGACACACATGAGATCTAGTCTCTTATATTTCTATGTATGTTATTGTTGACTGTAGGTACAATGTACAGTGGACCTCTAGAGCTTGTTCATCTTGCTTGATTGAAACTTTATGCTGATGACTAATAAATCATTAGTATTTAAACCCCTATATGTGACCTTTGTTTTTTCCAGAAATATGATACCTATATGTAATATAATATTCAAATATTTTATCACTACAGACTTTCATTAAGAAAATTATGATAACATGGAAAATGTTTATTACAAAATAATATTCATTTTAAATGCAAGCCATGAAGCTGTATGTATAGTATAACCATGTATGTTTAAACATGACAATGAAAAATGAAAAGAAATATACCCAAAAGCTATATATATATAAAGCTGATTTGAGAGAGAGAGATGACTGGGGAGAGAGAGAGAGAAACATTGATTTGTTGTTCCACTTATTTATACATTCATTGGTTGATCCTGTGTGTGCCCTGACTGGAGATTAAACTGGCAACCTTGGTGTATTAGAACAACACTTTAACAAACTGAGCTACCTGGCCAGGGCAAATGTTAACTATATTTATGCCATGAAAACTATATGTGATTTCGTTCCTTCATCTTTCTTGAGTATTCTTAAATTAACCTTATTATTTTGAGTAACAAAAATAATGTGTCATAAAATTTTTTTAACAGAAATAGTTTTGGCAAAGTGAACCATAGAAATAAGTTCATTTATCAGGTAATTCATGATATCTCTTTAAAATGAATAGGGACTTTACTGTCTCAATCACATAATTCTTTCCTCAAACTCTACAACTCAGAGTGGGGGGGTCTACCTTAGAACCACTTGTGGCACTTTAAACAAATGAGAGATTCTGATTTGGTGAGACTCAAGTGCCCACATGTGATTCTGAGCTTCACCCTCACCTGTCTCACCTCTCCTCTGAGCACCTACACCCCTGTTGGGTTACCTTTGTCTCTTCCCTAATTCAAACTATTATTTAAAACTCAAATCCAGCCTGACCTGTGGTAACACAGTGGATAAAGTGTTGAACTAGAACACTGTGGTTGCCAGTTCAAAACCCTGCGCTTACCTGATCAAGGCACATATGAGAGTTGATGCTTCCTGCTCCTCCCTCCTTCTCTTCTTCCCTCTCTCTCCTCTCTAAAAATGAATAAAGTCTTAATTTTTTTAATTTTAGTTTAAAACTCAAATCCAGACACAATTAAAATCATATATTCAAAAGGACATGGACACCTTTCTCTCTGAACCTTATTCATTTTCAGTCACTCCAGCCATTTCAAACTCCCCTACATTCAATCTGTTAACAGCAGAAATATGGCATCAGACATTAGCAATGAGTTAGGCTCTACCTCAGCTCAGCAACCTTGGAACTTGAGTTCAGGCTAAGAAAGAATTCAGAGCGAAGACTCCAACTATAAGAGGTTTACTGAGAAAGTCACAGAGGTGGAAGAAGTGAGCTGTGGGAGAAACGGGCTCAGAAAACAAGTGACAGATACAAAGGAAGAGCCCTCGGAGCTTAAGAGAAAGAAAGGCAAGGAAACTGCTCCTGGGTGGTGGGGGTGTAGGAGCTGGCACGCTCCGTAGAGAGGGTGGGGCTGGGTTACTGCACCAACAGCTTTTATCTGGAAGCCTTAGAAGAGAATCCCTATAGAACATTCATCAGCTTTTCAGGTGTGCCCCCCTCCTGATCTCAACTGAGAGGTCCGCACCAGGGCAGGGGTCCATGCACTGGTCCTGAAGTCAGCCATGGCATCGCTCTCTCTGATTCTGCTGCCTCTCTGAGCCTGTAGCTGATGCACAGGTGAGGCCTAGATGTCATCTCCAGGCGTTAAGCTTAAGGGAGTTGTCCTGCAAGGTCTTGTAGTTTTGCCCATGGCTAGGCATCCGAAGCTCTCTGCCCTGCTGATCCTCTGCACCAGACCTATTGTTCCTACTCTGCTCATGCCTACCTATCTACCTACTACACATCTATATGCACTCAGTTTGAAGCCATGATTTTGCCACCACTGCTCAAGATAATTGTATTAGCATTTGTCCAATCTCTTCACTGTCTCTCTTTCCCCCATCTATGACCCCTTAAAAGTTTAAAACAGGGGTCCCCAAACTATGGGCAGCATGCGGCCCCCTGAGGCCATTTATCTGGCCCCCACCGCACTTCCGGAAGGGGCACCTCTTTCATTGGTGGTCAGTGAGAGGAGCACAGGATGCATCCGCACCCATAGTTCCCATGGAAATACTGGTCAGTTTGTTGATTTAAATTTACTTCTTTATTTTAAATATTGTATTTGTTCCTGTTTTGGTTTTTTACTTTAAAATAAGATATGTGCAGTGTGCATAGGGATTTGTTCATAGTTTTTTTTTATAGTCTGGCCCTCCAACAGTCTGAGGGACAGTGAACTGGCCCTCTGTGTAAAAAGTTTGGGGACCCTGGTTTAAAAGGTAGAGGATGTGAATCTTTTTCTTAGGTGTTTTTTCTTCCCTTCCCTTTCATCATAACCCACTCTCAGGAAAGCTTTAGAAGTAATTCATTGAAGTGTCAATAACCTACAATGGGAAAATTTTTAGCAGAACGAGTGAAGCTGAGAGAAATGAGCTGTAGCTAAGGAATGCTATGCACCAGACAGGAAGTAAAAAGGGTGCATCTTGTTTTTCCATTTGGGGATTTTAGCAGAAGAACCTCCTAAATTTCTGAAAATCATATTATCATGCATGGGTGAGATATTCAGGGTTTTTTGTTGAATTCTCAGAAATAATTGCTAAGACATTCAATTTAATCATTTGGCATTTAGACCACACTTGAATAAAAATTTTATTTTCTGGGATTTATTCCACTTTTTCTTTATATCACTGAGTTATTCTCTCAAGACTAATAACTAAGAGCAAATATTATAGAATTGTATCATCTTCTGGCAATTCTGTCCTATGGCATCTTTTTGATTTCTTCTATTTCGTGACAGTATAAAAAATAGCTATAATAAGGCTTTTGACTGATTCATTCATCTTGCTCTTTGTTTCCTAGCACTTTGAAATCTGATAATGAAATTGCTTTGTTTGAGGAATCCAATTATTTAATTAAGTTTATCTTTCACAGGAAAAGCATACAGAAAATGTAAATAGTACCTTCTGTTAAGGATTATATATTGTACATGGGTGTAATACTAAGATTATATCAAGATAAGCACAGTGGAGAAAATACGAATGGGGAATACAATTACATACACAAGGGCTATTTTTGTCAAACCGTGGTCCTAGGGACCCTTTCATTGAAATCACCTGGGGTCCCTCATAACAGTGGAAATTTCAGGACTCCACTCCAGACACTGCAGCCAAAGACTCTTTTGGGGTGAGAGATGCATTTTGCAATCATCAAGCTCCCCATATAACTTAAATATATGGTACTTTTGATAAGAACTAAGTTAGGGGAACATCCTGCTCGTAAATCAATAAATAGGAACAGATTCACAGATACAGAGAACAGACTGACAGCTGTCAGAGGAGAGGGGGTTAGGGGGTTGGGTGACAAAGGTGAAGGGATTAAGCAAAGAAAAACAACAAGAACTCATAGATACAGAGGACAGTATGGTGACTACCAGAGGGAAAGGGGGCTAGGGGAAATAGAAGAAGGTAAAGGGGGATAAATGGTGGAAGGAGACTTGACTTTGGGTGGTGAACACACAATACAATATACAGATGAGGTATTATAGAATCGTCCTCCTGAAACCTATATAATGTTATTAACCAATGTAACCTTAATAAATTCCATAAAAGTTAAAATAAAAAAAATTTAAAGGAATAAATAAATGAGAAAGACAGAGAGAAAGAATTTTACCTGAATTATTCAGAATTTTGATATTTTTCAGAAATGGCTGGGCAAGTCTTCCCCTTCTGTTGTTCATACTGATTTTTTTAAAGGATCTTTTTATTTTTTCTTTATTCATTTTAGAGAGGAGACACAGAGTGAGTGAGAGAGAGAGAGAGAGAGAGAGAGAGAGAGAAAGGGGGGAGGAGCTAGAAGCATCAACTCCCATATGTGCCTTGACCAGACCAGTGCAGGGTTTTGAACTGGCGACCTCAGTGTTCCCAGGTCGACGCTTTATCCACTGTGCCACCACAGGTCAGGCTTTGTTCATACTGATTTAATGGAATAATACTTTTTGTTTCCATCGAGAAAATTATTTGAAGATATAAATGACCAAATGTAAATGCCTGGGAGTACATCACTCTGCTTAATTAACTTTCTAGTTAGAAGTCAGAGACTCACTTTTTTTAGGCAAACAGTCCTTTACCATGCTAAAGAAGTTCAAGTTTCCCTCTCTGAAAATTCTTAGCCCCTTGTGTCTCTCTGCTACACGTGTAACACTTTTAATTCTATATGTTTATCTGATTATTTTACTACCTGATGAAAACCTATCTTTCCAACTACACATTGAGACTCTGGGCAGGTTCTGTGCTTATTTTTATGATACTGTATCGTCAGCATTTAACAAGTGCCTCTAACACAGATGTAAATAAATGTATCTTGTACTTGTGTATGTACTGGGAGGTATGAAAAAGTTAACTTATTGTTAATATTTTAACCTGTTAAGAAAAGTAGATGTTTCTAAACTGCTGAGAAAAGTCAATATTTTGCAGACTCAGAGACACATTTTACCAGTCAGTAGAGTAAGGGATAAATAAATCGCAATTCTTGCGCTAAAAGCCTTGAAATCTGGTTGAAGAGTTGATGTGTGAAAAATAATTAAGTTGCAATGTGTTATGTGTAACCTCAGAAGTCCCCAGATTTAGGGAAGAGAAGTACATAACTCTCCCTTCTCACGTGGCCCCCTCTACAAAGTGAGCCTTAGTTCATCAAAGCCCCAAGGGAGACTGACAGCAAAGAAGAAGTTAATGGTCTTATGTAACATAATCATAGAAGAGACCTCTTATCACCTTTGCTTTCTTCTACTGGGGAGAAGTAATTCACAGGGCGTTCACACATAAGAGGAGAGCGTTACCCAAGGGCTTGAATGCCAGGACCCCTGGAAAATTGAGGACCATTTAGAGCAGAGGTCCCCAAACAGTTTACACAGGGGGCCAGTTCACTGTCCCTCAGATCATTGGAGGGCCTGCCTATAAAAAAAACTATGAACAAATCCCTATGCACACTGCACATATGCACGCCAGTCATATGACGCGCTTTCGGAGTCATGACGTGTGTATTTCGCATCACCGAAAGTAGTACTGTACGTGAGCAACGCTGTGCTTTGCAGCGGCCAGGCCTCATACAGTGCTCCTCTCACTGACCACCTTTTAAAGAGGTGCCCCTTCTGGAAGTGCGGCGGGGGCCGGATAAATGGCCTCAGGGGGCCGCATGCGGCCCATGGGCCAAGCTGTAGTTTGGGGACCCCTGATTTAGAGTCTGTCTATGACATACTTTGTGTGATTCTGATACTCAGGTTTAAAACACTGACTTAGAGATTTCAGGGCACAAACAAAGAAATGACAAGGATGAAATTTAGGAAACAGATACCAAAAATTTTGAAAAAGATTATCTGTAAGCAGGTGATTATTAATATGGGGAGGAGTGTTAGGGAGAGGAGATCTTGATTTTCAAGCTTTCAATTCAGTTTAGCCATTGGGAATATAGTGATGCTATTAACCAAAATAAGAAATCTGTTTTGAAAGAAAGATAATGTATTTAGTAGTGTATTTAGTGTTAATTTGATGTTGATGTACCTATGGGGTATGTTATGAAAAAGTATTTACAATTTTGAAATATGAAAAAAAAATAGTGGATATGTTCTTGCAATGATATACAGAAGCATTGCTTACCAGGTCCACCAAAAGTTGATTTTCTTATCTAGGACAATGACTTTCAACCTTTTCATCTCATGGCATATATAAACTAATTACTAAAATTCTGCGTCACACCAAAAAAAATTTTTTTGCCAATCTGACAAAAGAAAAGGTATAATTTTGATTTATTTCTACCAGACAGCTAATTGTTGTGCTGGTTATTGCCATTCTTTTATTTGACAATCTAAGGGAAAAGAGGTCAGTGTCCCTGACTAAATAGTGAAGAACTGCATGTTTTAAAAGTTCTTGTGGTGCACCAGTTGAAAATTGCTGATCCAGAAGAATGTTCTTTCTTTAACTTGTTATAAAGTAGTGTACCTTAATTCCATGGGTTACGTAGAGACATCAAGGCAGGATAAAGAAGGATTTTTAGGAAATTTACTAATAAGCCAGCTACATATGACTTACACACGGGGTATAGCTGACCCAACTCGTGTAGCCTCGAATATAGCTCTGAGGCTAGTTATATCCACTTGATCACATACAGGTTGGGGGGAGGAGGAGGGGGAACATGACACAATAGTCAGTCATTAACAAGCTTACAACATTTGTCTATAGGATCTATTAAAAGGAAAAAAAATCATTCTTTTTTAATTTTTTGTCTTTATTCATTTTAGAGAGGAGAAAGAGAGAAAGAGAGAGAGAGAGAAAGGGGGAGGAGCAGGGAGCATCAACTCCCATGTGTGCCTTGACCAGACAAGTGCAGGGTTTTGAACCGGCAACCTCAGTGTTCCAGGTTGACGCTTTATCCACTGCGCCACCACAGGTCAGGCCGAAAAAAAACATTCTTACATGTTAAAACTTATAAGGTAACACAATAGCGATAAATGTCATTTTACATATCAATACAAAAGCGATAAATGTTGTTTAACATATTAAAGACATTCACAAATCTTTTAGTGTCTACCCCCCATCCCTTTGTCTAGAGGTATATGTTACTCTCAGGACTCCAGGAGGGGAGGGAGAGTTAAAATCAGTGTAGGATATGCAAACATTGACTCCTAAAGGATCCCATTGAAGGGGAAAGGAAGTTCTTCAGATAACCTTCATTCTTTCAGAGAACTATAGTTAAATTATGACTAGATGACCCAGTTGTCCTTGTAAGCCAGGAAGCTCCCACATTCTTCTCCCTCCATTCTCTAAAGAAAGGTGGGGGCAAGAAACCTGAATTTTCCTCTTTAAAATGGCGTTGTCAATACTAAGTTTTACAGTTCTTTGGCACCTTATCACAAACTGTGTTTACAACAGATTAAAGGTCCCAGACTTAATGAGGTTACACGTTAACTGGTATATTTTTATCCAGCAGAGTTGCAAATAATATTTTTCCAGTACAAAAGACAACCCAAAGGCTGTGCCTTATTTTGCCATAGGCCATTAAGCACTTCTGTAACTAAATTAGAAATCATATGTTAATATTCCTTCATCAAATTGACTATAAATAACTAGGTCCTCAAGTGCTCTCTGAATCAACCTTACCATCTTGCTGTTTCTGTAATTATATAGTAATTTAAATAACATATTTGGTACATGTTGTTTATATTTTGTCTCATGTTTTTATTTTACTTTTACTCTTTGAAAATTATACTTTAGTGATTGTGGCAGTGAGGCCGATAGTAAGAAGCTAGGGAAACTCCTTGACAAGTGGAATAAGGGAAACTGAGACAAAATAATTAAACATGGCCAGACAATTTGAGCAATTTATAGGCTGCTAATGAATCACAAGGTTTTATCTTCCCTAACCAAGGACACTTAGAAACAAATGGTTTACACATTCCAGTCCATCGTGGGTCAGACTGGCCTCAGTCCCAGTCCCTCTTTAAAGACAATCTTTAAAAAATAAAATTAAGCAGAAAGTAACCCTGACACCTCTTTACATACATTTTAATAAATCAACATATTAAAGGACACACCTGAAAAGCTAATGAATATTCTGTTAACACGCTCCCTGAGACCTCCCCTAGGATTCCAGTGGCTGAAAAAGATAGAAAGCCTCAGGACAAAGGACCCACCCAGCAGCACGCTCACTCTAGAGCACACCCACACTTTTTTCTCTTACTCCTAAGAGACTTGCAACCAGGGGAGCAGTGGGTGGCAGCAGCTCATCGGGCTTACCCCCTGAACCTATATCTAAGGCCTTCTTTTACTCTGACTTTCCAAAAAGCCAAAGCAGTCCCACCTAGGTGCTCTCCTGTTGTTTCTTCTATCCTAAGCCCTTCCTTTATTGCACTGTCCCCAGGTTTAATAAATACTCTCAAAAATCAGCTGGGTTAGAGTTGTGAAATCTTTCCTGCACATAGCCAAGAACCCATACACTACCGGTGGGCAGAGGTAGACCTGCTCCATCCAGGCCCATTCCCCATCCAGTAACAGGAGTACCAATGTGCCCAGATAAGCTCACTTAGTGAAGTCAATTACACTGCACTGACCAAGAGATGGCTCGCTCTCAGTCTCTCTCTCCTCTCTCACTATCTGTCACTTAGCTCTATCATGGTATTTATCATCTCTCTGTCTCAGCTTCTGAAGAAATTGTAAGTTGCAATCAAACTTTACCTTTGCTGACTCTGATTCTTTAAGTTGTATTTCTACTGCTTTCTTTGTTCTTGTTTCTGGCTCTTTTCTTTTCTCCATTCTGGGTGCAGTTTGCACACAGCAAATGTTATTCATCAATAATGGCTGCAGAGACCAGAAAACTAGTTTTATGATCTAACCATTTGATGGTCCCTACCAAATGATGAGGATTTATTCTGTTATATGATAAATGACAGGAAATTCACTTCTTTATTGTTTTGTAATCGTTTACCTATATGTGCACACAAATCAATTAAGGAACCGTTATGTGCTCCCTAGAAGGTGAACATCTTTTGGGGGTCTGGAGCAGTGGATGTGCTTCTGTGTTCATGTCACCCATAGCCGAGGTTGTAGAACTGAATGAAGTTACCAGTTGGGTGTCTGCCCATCTAAACTGAGAAAGCCTTTATCTTTTGTATGAGTGTAAAATATTTCCTACTGTTTTAGGTACTAATTAATTGGGTTTTGAAGTCCCTCTCATACAATCAAGGTAAATCCTGAGATAAATCAGATTACTTAAATAAGTTTCATTAAAAAATAAGCTATATGGCTTTTCTGTAATGTGGTTATCAGATTTGTGTTTGTTTTGATGCTAACTGATATTACTTCAGCTGAACTTCTTAGATTTCTCACACCATTTTATTGATCAGATAAACTAACAATGTTTTTATTGTGAATAATGTAAAATTGTATTGATCTAAATTGAATCGCAAGTCTGACAAATTATTTTATATCAGCAGTAATCATGTTTTCTAATATGTCAGCTTTAAACATGATTTCTAAGATCCATAATTAACTTTGCAACCTTGGATTAATATGAAACCTAATTAATAAATAATCTTTGATCCCAGAATAATTTTTTGAGTAAGGAAGGATATTGATACCTTGTTTTATATAGCATAGTTTTCAATATATGTCACTTTGATCCTTAGTTTAGTATATTATAAAGTGGCTATACGGTACTTTTGTGCCTTGTTAATGAACGTATACTGTTATTCTTGTCACTTTTCAAAGGTAGAAAAGTGATATGTGTGGTTGTAGTGAGTGAGATTTGCTTTTCTGATGAATTGCTTGTATATGATAAATAATTATCAGTTATGTACTTTTTACTTACATAATTTGGTTAAATGTTATAGTTCTTATGGCGGGACATATATATGTATGAAATAAAGTTGTGTATGAAATATGAGGTTTTCTGTTGTTTTCAAAGGAAGAAAAGTTTTGTCCTAAAATAAAATATGATTCATTCAAAATATAAATGAAGATAGTGAAGGGCAAAACTTGATTTATATAGCAAGCTGAAGAAGGTTTGAGAGAAGTGAAATTCATTTGCTTTGGAAAAAATGCAAATAAAATAATTCCGTATTGTTTCAAGATGGAGAAGAATGTAGAAAATCATCATCATATGCATAATGAACTGCATTGAAGCAAGTTCTTTCTGACAAGGGTGTGTGAGCACCCTTTGTGTAAAAACGAATAGAAGTCCATAACTGCATATGTAGGCAACAGAGTTTAGACAGACCTTCCTGCTGTGAACAGCTAGAAAACTAAACCAAAGATAGAAACAACTATACATAAGTTTATAGATGAGAAAATAAACAGTGCAAGACTGTGGTCCTTGATGAAAACTAAACAAATAAGGTGAATGCTAAAGTTCCACCAGCTTTGTTCCCAGAGGATTTCAAGACTGCAATAGAGGGAGTAAAATTATAAACACAGCTCTTTACCTACAATGAGGTGAGGAAACAGTGATCAAAGTTTGATGAGGGCAAGTATTCATGGGGTGGAATATTAGTAAAAAGGGAACTGAGCCATGCAAGAGTTACAAAATCTGCAAAGGGATTTCTGGGATCTTTGATTGAACACCAGTCTGTGTGTGCATAGAGTGAGACCTCATGAGAATAGAAAAAGAATCACTTCCTTGGAGAGAATGATTACCAGAGAAATGGGAGATGAAAACTCCCCCAAGTTCATTTGTATGAGAGAAAATCATTTGAGTTTCAACCAGCCAGAGTTGAGAGGGCCAAGACCCGGTGGATACCAAAGTCTGCAAGTGCTCAAGTCACTGATATAAAGTGGTGTAGACCAATGCACATAGTAACAATACAGGTATTTATTGAAAAAACATCTCTGTATAAATGGACCCACATGGTTCAAACTTTAATTGTTCACAGGTCAACTGTGACTGTCTTCGCTAACATTAAAATCTAATAGTTAATATATGAAGCAAAATTCTCTCTTCATTTTCTCAGCAATACTGAGAAAAGCAGACTAAAGACAAGATTGTAGATTTAGATATTAAAGGCCACATTCAGACAGCAAAGCTGAGGTTGTTTTTAATGCAGATAGAACTATTTCTTTATTGGGGTTTAATTGGTGCTCACCTAGTCAATCTTATTTTCGTTTCTGCTTTAAAAACTTTTAAAATAACGCACTTTTCACTAATTGCATTTCCCCTTTGATTAGCAAATACTTTAACAGATTTTATAGAACTCAACATCCTTTTTTATTTTTCCACACTCCTCTGGATTATACAGGGACAGAGAGAGAGTCAGAGAGAGGGATAGATAGGGACAGACAGACAGGAATGGAGAGATGTGAGAAGCATCAATCATCAGTTTTTCATTGCCATTGCGACACCATAGTTGTTCGTTGATTGCTTTCTCACATGTGCCCTGACCGCGGGCCTTCAGCAGACCGAGCAACCCCTTGCTGGAGCCAGCGACCTTGGGTCCAAGCTGGCGAGCTTTTGCTCAAGCCAGATGGGCCTGCGCTCAAGCTGGCAAGCTCAAGGTCTCGAACCTGGGTCTTCTGCATCCCAGTCCGACACTCTATCCACTGCGCCACCGCCTGGTCAGGCTCCTCTGGATTATAATGTGAAAACCACCCTATGTTTATCCGCAAATGATACTTGATTAAACAAATTTGTCTTAAAGAGACCCTAAAACTACAGTTGTATATTTCAGTCATATTCTGTACAAGACTCTCAAGCTAACTGTGAAAAACTGAAATAGAATAAAGTATCCCTTCCCTTTCATGTAGAAGATTAAGATTCAAATTCGCTTTTAAATATTTAAATATCTTTTAGGGAGTAGTTTTAGAATAGCTCAGTTTTACTCTGTGCAATTTTATTTTCTTGCAATAAAATAATCATAATGAACAAAAATCAGTCATGGCCAAATTTAGTACTGTAGGACGATTTTCATATTATTGTAAGTGATTATTTAAATTACAGCAATACCTAGATATCACAAAGTTAATGTTCATAGCCTTATTTCTCTTGAACTTTCCAAATTGTTCTTCTTCTAAAAAACTCTTCCAGACTGCTTGCTCTTGTTCTCAAAACCTTTTTTATTACAGCTATATCTCAGACTTTTTTTTTCCTTTCATAGAATGAGTCAGCATAGTTTTAAGTATCAAAATGTATTTTCTTCCACAGTCTTTCTTTATGCTTTACATAATAAAAGTATTTTTCTTTATACTGTGTACTTGATGGAATATATCTGGATCTGAAGACTTAGAACAGATTTACATTAAAAAATGTGAAAATAGGCATTTGAATATATATATATATAATATGATATCTATCTATCTATTTATCTATCTATCTATTAAGAGAGAGATGATAAAATATTTGTGAAGATAAATGAGATAAGATAAAAGTACCTAGCATAGTGCCTGGTAATAGATATTAGTAAATTTGTAGCTGAAATTAATTAATTAAGGCAAACTTGGTCCTTAGTTTCTTCAACACCAATGAAAGTTAAACATTACTATCCATGATCTAAACTTTGAGATATTTTGGAAAAGCATTAGAATGCTTAGAAATTAGCTAAATAACCTCAAGATGCCCTAAAATTGCAGCTTGTGCTGACATTTCAACAAATGATTAAATTGTACTTAATCCAAAAAAGATTTGGACAGTTTGAGTAAATCCCCATTTTGTGAAGCATTAAAACATTTATTAGCACACATGAACCTTGTGCTTAGAAAAATACCCATGTTACTGGCATGAATTCAGACCCTGGGAGAAGTGAAGTCTGTCCTTTAAGGAACACAAAGGGTGTAAAACCAAATTCATCAAAACTAAATGGTATTCCTTAAAAAAAGAAAAAGCACATTCTGTTTCTTGTTTACATTGAATAGGTTTCCATGAGAATTTGTGTCTGTGCTTAATCTGAATATGGTTCCCAAAATGCATAATAGTTATGTCCTTTTAACTATGAAATTATAAAAAACTAAAACAGGAGAAAAAGACAATTTGATAGTGTCCTAAAATTTAGTGGTATGAGTAAGACAATACATAGCATAAAACCATGCTTTTCAACCTTCAGTGCACATTAGAATCTACTAGAATACTTTAAAAATATATCTAAATGCCTGAGTTCCAAATGCTGGGATTGCAATATAATTAGTCTCATATATAGCCAAAGTGTTTGTATTTTTCCAAGAGTGTCCAGGTGATCCTAACAAGCACCACCAGGGTTGAGAAGCCCTGGATGAAGGTTTTACTGGGTCCAATTACCAGGGTATAAATCCCGGCTCTGTTTTTACGTGCTCTGTCAACTGGAGCATGTTATTTAACTGATCCAAAAATTAATTTCAGTAAGACATGAATTATTACTCACTACTTAAAATAATGATAATTTTTTTGGTAATGCTACTTATCTGTATATTATTTTCCTAATTTAAATAGACAATCCTTCACTGTGTCCTGTCAATATATCTGTTCCCCATGGATACTCTCTGTTAGTGAAAGCTAGTGTTAACCAAGGGGTCCTCACTTTCTGTTAATAGTTATTTGGGCAAAATACTGCAAACTGTCCACTGTTATGAGTGCTGTACTTTGGTAAACTGAATGTTTTGCAACAAGTGTTATTTCGCCTACTAAAGCCTCACTTTTTGTCATTTATTTTAAACTTCATAGAACTTAAATATATGTAAGAATTCACTGGTAAGAATTCACTTCTTATGATTGCAGTGACCTATGTGCACTATTAGACTTCTTTAAAGCTAGCCTACAGCTAATTAGTAATGAAATGCTCAAAATAAGGTCATTTCTTTTTTTTTCTTTTAAATATTTGATAAAAAATAACTCTAAAATGTGCTAAAATTAGTTTAATAAAAATTTTAATCATTAAGTTCAAGTTCTGACTTTAAATGTATCTTTGATATGTGAAACTGTATTATGAAAATACAAACTTTTGTAACCAATATGAATATCTTAATAAAATAGTTGTCTTTCTGCATTTCAGAGATTCATTTCATGCAAAATGTATTTGACAAGATTTTATATAATTTAGTAAAGAGAGCAGCATAGGAAATACAAATATATATATATATATATATATATATATATATATATATATATATATATATATATATATATATATTTGTTCATAACAAATAAGAACATGAAAATACTTAAATTTTTAAACTATTTGTTCCATAGATGGCCTTTGTATAATTTTTGACAATCATCTTTTCTCTATTCCTCAAACCCTTTTTTGATTCCCCAAATGGTTCAAACCCTAAATATCATAAGAATATAAGGTTTGGAAAAGATAAAAATTTCACTTTATCCCACCATTTATCTGATACTTGAATGCTTCCTACAACATCCTCACTGGAAAACTGTAATGTCTTTTTATTACCTTCCCAGCAACAGGGAACTCACTTCAACTTAGGATGCCTGCTCTATCTTCAAAGGATTTTGATGTATGTAAAGTTTTCCTTTCAAAATTAAAAAACCCTCCTTGCATATTTTATATTTTAATTCTACTCACCAGCATAATATTCCTATTGTTTGAAGTCAGCCACCCAATACATCACTTTCTTCTCCGTCTCCCTAATTCTCATCTATGGTTTTTTTTTTTAATCTCCATTCCTTCCAATTGCTCATCATACAGAGGGTAACTAGGTAATTCATAATCCATCCTGAAAATTGTGAGGGTGAATGATATAAATTTACATATCTGAAAATTTCAGTAAATGTCAAACAGAATACATTCAAAGAATACCATGCCTAATTACATGATAAACTTTTGAAAAGCAATAATAAGGAAGAAATCTTGGAAGCCACCAAAAAAGTTCTTATGTTAAATATACAGAAACACTGACCTGTGGTGGCACAGTGGATAAAGCGTCGACCTGGGAACACTGAGGTCGCCAGTTCAAAACCCTGCACTGGTCTGGTCAAGGCACACATGGGAGTTGATGCTTCCAGCTCCTCCCCCCTTTCTCTCTTTCTCTCTCTCTCTCTTTCTCTCTCTCTCTCTCTCTCTCTCTCTCTCTCTCTCTCTCTGTGTGTGTGTGTGTGTCTCCTCTCTAAAATGAATAAAATTAAATATACAGAAACAATTATCCAAATGACTGTAAAATTCTTATGAAAAGCAATGGAGACCAAAAGAGTGGATAACCATCTTTAATGTGCTAGAAGAAAATTAACCAACCTAGAATTCTGTAATCTTGTGAAAATAGACTTAAAAAATGAAGAATGGAAAAAAGATATTTTCACATAAAATAAGACATTTTGTGTCTCTAGCACATAGCTGTATGTAAAGCCATAGATATATTAGAATAAATGGACGGGAGAAGTTTAACCATACAAACAGCAAGCTTAAGGAGGTCCAAGTGTGTACATTAAAATCAGTTAAAGTGAAAATTATCAAGACAAAAATTATTATCAGAGATAAAAAGGAAATAATTCATAATAATGAAAGAGTTAATTTATAAGAAAGACAATTATAAATAGGTATATAGCTATTTATAATAAGAGCAATTCATGCCTGACCAGCCAGTGGCGCAGTGGATAGAGCATCACACTGGGATGCAGAGGACCCAGGTTCAAAGCCTCAACATTTCTGGCTTGAGCGCAGGCTCATTTGGCTTGAGTGGGGTCTCACTAACTTAAGCACGTTGCTGGCTTGAGTGGGGGATCATAAACATGACCCCATGGTCACTGACTTGAGCCCAAGGTCGCTGGCTTGAGCTAGGGGTCACTTGCTCTGCTGTAGCCCCCCGTCAAGGCACATATGAGAAAGCAACCAATGAACAACTAAGGAGCTGCAATGAAGAATTGATGCTTCTCATCTCTCTCTCTTCCTGCATTCCTGCCTGTCTGTCCTTATGTGTCCCTCTCTTTGTCTCTCTCACACACACCAAAAAAGCAATTCATGAAGCTATAATTGACAGAAATTAAAGAAGAAAATGGTAAAAATCTATATTAATAATTTTAGATTTTAATGGCCTTCTCAACAATTTGTAGAACTATACCAAAAGCAATCAGTAGAGATAGAGCGCTTACCAGTTATCTCAGTTGGTTAGAGTGTCATCCCATTACACTAAGGTTGTGGGTTCAATCCCTGGTCAGGGCACAAAAAAGGCTCAACTGATGGATGCATAATGAGTAGAACAATTGATTACTCTCTCTCTCTCTCCCCCCCCCTTCCTCTCTTTCTAAAAAGTCAATCAGTAAATCAAAATTTTATGTATATATATATATATATATATACATATATATGCACACACACACACACACAGAGGATTTAAACACTACAACAGCATTGACTCAATATATGTGTTTCTTCACCTATGTATTCTAGTATTGTTTTAAATATAATAGTCTAAGAGCTGTCGCAGGTGCAGAAACATTTTCTGTTTATTTTACCCTGGTGTCTGACTAACTCAGGAAAAATTTCCTTCAGTCTACCTCTAAGATTTAATCCCAGAACTTTTGACCTACAGTCTGTAGTCTCTACTGTTTTTACCCCATCAGGGCTTCATCCTTCTACTAACAGGTCCCCTCCCTGGTCCTGCAAATATTTTCTTTCTGTTTACCTGAAAATTCTCTATAGTATTTCCTCCTCTAAGATTTCTGAATACTGGTGTTAAATACATGGACAAACAGTTGGTAAGTATAAAGTTGAACCCAAGATGGTGACGTTTTACCTGAAATATGCCATTTTGTACTCTGTTATCTGGCATGTATAATAACACAGCAGACAATGCAATTCCACACATATAAATTTGGTTTTATTAAATCAAAAGAGAAAGTAAAAAGTTTTTCCAATAAATGAAGAGACATCAGAGGGTCTATTTAGTAGGGGTATCTATTCTAAAACATAACTCAGGAGCAGGGATTCCCGTCCATAGAGATAAGGTTTGCAGTCAACTCTCTTTGTGTGCAATCAACTCTCATTGTGTGCAGTGTGGTCGTGAGAAGGAAAGTACTCTCTTTATCTGGCTGTAGCCATAGAGACCTTCCACTATCTCATCCAACATCTCAGTTTGATTTATTAAACTCAGCACATTCAAGAATGCATTTTTCAGGAGAAAAAGAAATACAAAGTGAAGACCATGTTTAAACAAACACGAGGCATAATACATTCCCTCAAGTGTACGTTCTGGAAATAACCATGGATTGTTTAAGAGAGCCTTGGATTGTGTTCCCTTGTAATGCAATTTAAAATTGCAAAATAATTTTCCATCACAACTGAACTTTAAAAAAATCTATGCAGTCTAAACACCCTCTGTGCCTGGAGAGTAAGCAGAAAAACATGTTGCATTTAAAATATACATGAACTGAACATTACTTCATGAGCATCAACTAATTTAAATTGAGAAGTCACTGGGTGCAGACAGTGGTATTAAGAAATTGACAGGGGTAATTCATCAACAAAACTACCTTTCCTTCTCCTAAGGAAATTAAATTCTAAAAGAGCAATGTTGAATTGATGTGCATGCATAAATATCTTTAGTCTGTTTCTTATTTGGAAGAGGCCACAAAACCCATAATCCTCTTCCCATATATTCCAGCATTTGCATCTGGTTGGATGGAAAGCAACATGACCAGAGCCATACTTTACTGCCTTGGACGAATTTGGTCCAACACACACATTCTCACCTCTGCTTGTTTCCCTCCAAGTGAGCCCCTATGGGAGCATTGCAAAGCTGCTTGGTGTCAGGAGCAGAGTTGGTCATAACCCGTTCTTACCTCATTTCTCTAGGCAACTGTTGCATGTGACCCCCTCAACGCCTACAGTCCAACTGTACCACATACCTTCCACTCCCAGATGCCTGCTAGTTTCCTATCACTCTGAATCTGTTCATGCAGCTTCTTTTGCCAGGACTGCTTCCCTTCTTGCTTTTTCTTCCCCTTAATTACGGCCACACAGGACGACGCTGAGCACGGCTGAATGTTCCCCTGTGCTCCCTAGGGGGGGAGACGTGCATGGTGCACCCTTGTGCTGGTTTGTGTACTCTGTGTGTATGCTCACTGTTGCATTTGTAATATTTATTTTTGTATTTGTATGTGCATTTGTTTTAAGTCCTGGTTATACTGTTAGCACATCAAATGTCAGACCTATTTTTAGGTGTTAATAAATTTTCCATGAATCAACACAGGAATTCAAAAACTGGGAAAGATAGAGATGAAGAAGAATTATTAATCTATCAACAAAAACGCATGTTAAAAACCTAACTTTAATTTTAAAAAATATTATTGTATACCTCTTATATAGGATCAAAGAGCTTAGAATTTTAACTAAGCAAATGACATAATCAGTTTTATATATTTCAGGGGCAATCACGTTTTCCTTCCTAATCATCTTTGAGACACTACACTAGGTGCTAGGAATAAAGAGCTGGTTATGAAATGATTAGTTACATCATGGTGATGATACAGTAGTAATAGCTATAGACCTCTAAGCAGATGTTTAAACTACATCTTTAAATGCTTTAGCCTAACCAGACAGTGGCGCAGTGGATAGAGGGTCGGTCTGGGATGCTGAGGACCCGGGTATGAAACCCTGAGGTCACCAGCTTGAGTACAGGTTCATCTGGCTTAAGCACAGGCTCACCAGCTTGAGTGTGGGGATCACAGACATGAACCCATGGTCACTGGCTTGAGCCCTAAGGTCGCTGGCATGAGCCCAATGTCGCTAGCTTAGGCAGGGGTCACTGGCTTGACTGGAGATCCCACCCCCACATCAAGGCACATATGAGAAAGCAATCAATGACTAACTAAGGTGTTCCAACTATGAGTTGATGTTTCTGATTTCTCTCCCTTCCTGTCTGTTCGTCCTTGCCTGTCTCTCTCTCTCTCTCTCTCTCTCTCTCTCTCTCTCACACACACACACACACACACACACACACACACACAATGCTTCAGACAAGGTGTGCATTATTTAGCTTATTCTGTATAATAAGCCACCCCAATATTTACTGGTTCAAACAATAACCACTTATTAGCTTACAGTTCTGTGGATTGCCTATCTAGCCTCTTCAGAAGTGTCCCGTGTGTATTTAGTTAAGAGGGTTGCTGACTTTATGACTCACTCTTGCAGTAGAACCTCACTCAGATATCTCCTGGTTGGCTGGGGACTGGAGGGTGACAGGGGAGATGGGGCCAAGCTCCCCTCATCAAACAGGCCGGCTGCAACTGAGGCAGGAGAGTTAGAACAGCAAACAAAAACCTCAAGCTCCCCCCCCCCTTTATCACCTTGGCTGGAGCATTGCAGACGTGACCTTCACTGACTACCTGTTCACCCGCTTCCTCCTTCCCAATTTCCTGTAATTCAGAAGACCAGAAAGAAATCACTGTCTGGGGAGAATAGGTGAGGAAAAGCCGTGTGGGCAGTTACCCGACAGCATCAGTAACCAAGGACCATATCTGCCCCCTCACACCCCGCTCACTTGTTTACTAAAAACCTTCCACTCAAACCCCATCAGTGAGTGTCGTTCTCTGAGGTCACCCGCTCTCACTTCTGGAGTATGCCCTATCACTTTAATAAATTTACTGTGCTTTTTCAAGTCTTTCTGTCATGGTCTGAAATTTCTTCTTGTGCTGTGACAAGAACCTTGATCTGACTGAGGCCTCCCTTGGCCTCCTCAGGTGCCACCAGATGTCACAACGCCCTTACATAGAGTAAGCGGAAATCCAAGATCAGGAAAAACCAAGCTCCAGTGTACCAGTGCTTTTCAGCCTCTACTTAAGTAGTTTGCTAATAATGTCTTACGCACCAAAGTAAGTCACATGACAAGCCCCAGGGCTGCGTGGGAAACCACTCTCAAGAACCACAGATAGTGGAATAAGAATTTTAGCAGCCATTTTGCAAGCACCTTCTTCTCCATGAAGTGGCTTAGTTTTTTAGTCTAAGTTAGCCATCCTTTTGCTGATACAACTCCCTCCAAAAATATGTGAGCTTTCTATCCACCTTTTACCTAAGTTCATACCCACAATTATTTTCAATACTACTTTGGGCAGCTTGTTAACCTGCTATGATTTAGAGTCTTTGAAGCCCTTTTCTCTAGCCAGGAGTCCACCAGACATCAGCTTAAATTTTCCCTAAATCCTCACAAAGGGTCTTACAGCCAAACCCTGGATTTGATCTTTATGCAGAGTACATGTTTTGCTAGAAGTACCCTGAATTTTAAAAAACCTCAGGTTTTCATTTATTTTGAGACTCTTTTACTAGTCGGAGAGACTGCAAGTGAGAAACAGTTAATCCAGCATATCCTGGCTCCTCTATATTCTGCAAAACTCTTCATGCAAAAGAATCAGTTCTTCATCTCTTTCTTTTCCTATAATGTATCATAAACAACTAAAGAAAGAAAATGATATTTTAAAGTTTTCCTGAAAATTATTTTGCTAAGGTCTACATTTTTTATCTTCCGAATAACTGCAAGCAATAGTTTTACAAATTATCTCCTAAGATTGTATAACACATGGCACACTCTTTCCATCCTCCACTAATGGTTGGCTTGCCAATTGCCAGACTTATAAAATGTCTTATAGCTTCTGCCCACTAAATGGTTCCAAAGCTACTGTCACATGTTTTGTTTTGTTTTGTTGTCATGGAAACAACCCAAGGCTAGGTATCACTTTCTCTATCAGTTAGCTTTTGCTACAAAATAACTAACTAACTAACTAAATAATCACCGCAGACATAGTTACTCAAAACAGCAACAATTTAAAGAAATTCACTAAGGCCCCAATGTGCAAGCACTTTAAGCTTAAGCTTCCCTCAAGTTTACTAACATTTCATCAGTAAGTCACATGGGCAAGCCCAGAGTCTGTGTGGAAAACTACTAGCAAAGGTTATAGACACAGGCTAATAAATTGTGGTAGCTATTTTTGCAAGAGTCTACCATAAACTATGGAAGGCAGCAAATAGGAAAAAAAGAGAGAGAGAGAAATTGACTAGCTATTACAGTAAGATCAAATGCAAGCCACAAAGTCTTCAGGGCACAAATTGTGATATTGAGAGAGAGAGAGAGAGAGAGAGAGAGAGAGAGAGAGAGAGAGAGAGAGAATAGGTAACAGTCTCTAGTCAGCTTAGTTTAAAAACATTCTATTTTACCAGCCATAAACCACAAGTCCTGTGCACATGGTATCAGATAAAAGCACATAGGTTAGAAAGCAGCTCCCTACAGATGTTATCTTCAGTCTCACACTTCCCAGATCCTATCACTAATACATCCTGCATATAGCCCTGTTTATTTATTCCTATGGGTCGCATTTTTAAGGTATTTTATTGGTCAGTCATTCTTATGGGACACTTAGAATCCTAAACATCTCTGATCTCATGAGTTTCCTCCACTCAAGAAGCTACTGATGCAGGATTTCTTCCTTCTTTTCAGTGAGACTCTTCTGGCAACCTTGTACTATCAAATTTTGATTTTCTTTCAAAATTTAGCTCTGATGTCAAAGATGCCTAAGCTTGATTTAGCCCTTCCCACTTCCTAGGAAATTTCTATCAGGATATTTATAAACATGAGCCTACAGCCCGCTACTTTTTACTTATGCTCAGACAATAAGAATCAATTTTAAAGATATTCATCCAAGTGTGTACTGAGAACCCACTACATGTGAGGTGGAGAATTGTGCTCAATAAGTCCGGTGATACAATTTGGAAGGAACGATATAGGAGCATACTGCATATATCTTCTGTTGAGAAGATAAATTGGCTTGTGATTGAAGTAATTGTCAAATATTTAAACACAAGAGCCCAACACACCCAAGTACTGTACGTATTTTCAAAATTCTAAGGAAAGCAACGACTTCTTAGTATGTCAGTTTGATCATGTCTTAATTTTTATTGAGTGAAAAATGAATGTAAACTAAAATTATTTTATTATAGCCAGCTCAAGAGAAGAAGACTCAGGAGGAATGTAGAAGAATTCACTTTTCAAAACGGTGGAAAGGGCCTGACCAGGCAGTGGCACAGTGGACAGAGTGTTGGACTGGGACGAAGAAGTCCCAGGTTTGAAACCCTGAGGTCGTCAGCTTGAGTGTGGGCTCATCCGGCTTGATTAAGGGCTTACTAGCTTGAGGGCAGAGTTGTTGGCTTGAGCATGGGGTCATGTGGTCACTGGCTTGAGCCCAAAGGTCACTAGTTTGAAGCCCAAGATCACTAGCTTGAGCAAGGGATCACTTGTTCTGCTGTAGCCCCCCAGTCAAGGCAAATATGAGAAAGCAACTAATGAACAACTAAGGTGCTATGATGAAGAATTGATGCTTCTCATCTTTCTTCCTTCCTGTCTGTCTCTCCTTATCTGTCCCTCTCTCTTTCTCTCTCTGTCTCTGTAAAAAAAAAAAAAAGTGAAAAGGTAAAGAAGAATAAGAAAAAAAAGATATTCTATATCATCCAGCATCTATTACAGACCTTTGCATACAGTAAGGGGCAGTACTAATTAATTAATTAACTATTTAATCAAGGAATTAGGGAGCATTTAACCCCCATGCCCACTTGTCAGCTACACTGAATTCTGAAGTGCTCCATCTTCTTTTGCCCCAGTTTGACTCAACAAATATATAATTTAGGAAACAGGCACTATGCTATGGCTACACTCTGCTCCAACCAGGGAAATAAAGTCCAAATTAGTTTTTGCAGTTCTGTAAGGAGTGTGAACTAAGAGAAGCAGTAGTCCAAGATTTGTATACCTTTCCCAGAAAGAGTTTATAAAATCAACATAACACTACATCCTAAATATATTAAACCTAGCACCAGAGTTGTCAACCTGGCATATCTAGTGACAGCCTAGTGTAATTAGTGCATAGCATGGATTCTAGGGAGGGAAGGTTACTGGATGTCCATAATTAATCTATTGTAGAATGCCACACAGAATAAAAATGGTCTGAAATAGGCCAGCGGAAATAGGAATGGAGAAGAAAAGAGGGTGGCACAAGATTTTTACAACGGGCTAGGTGACTTAGTGCAATGAGTTATCTTCGGAGGCTTTGTGAGCTGTGACTTCTCCATCTGTAAACAGAAGAGCTATGGAAAAAATTAAGTGTGATGAGGAGTTAAATAATTATCACAGAGCCTACCAAGGAGAAAGTACCCAGGAAGTAATCACTATTTTCATTAATAGGTAGATTAAGCAGAGCTGAGTGACCAAATGATGACAAAAAGAGGAAGAACAAAGGGGAAAGGCAAGAGAGAGACCTAGGTGGACACCATTTTTCTGTGTGGTTAAGCAGATTCATGACATGGAGAGGATGCCAAGCACCAAGATAAGGATGCAGTCAGTGGCACAGATTGGGGATGGGGAGATTATGGGTAGGTAGATGATATTAATGAAAAGGGGGATAGAAGTTTACATGTTGCATGAGAAATTTGAATTTTAGATGCCTATAGAATGTCCAATTAGAGATATCTTGGAAAATGAATATCTGAAACTAGAGCATAGAATCTTTATCATATGAAGTCTGAACATAGGTATCAGAGCTTTGAATTTGATTATAACATCATTGTTGTCACCATCTTCATCATCATCCTCATCCTCATCATAAATATTAGTAATATTTACTGATGTGTCAATCAACTAATTAAGCCATCCACATACATCATCTAATTTAGTCATCAAATAACCCTATAATGTAGAATTTTGGAGATTAAGGAACTGAACTGTAGAGATATTAGAATATTAGAGATATTTAAGTATTCATACTATTATCATACTATATTCATCCTATTATCAATAATAATTCTGTATATCAAAATCTTAAGAATAAGTTGTATATAACTTTCCAATTGAAGTTGACTTATGAGGATTCTGGAACTCACCTACTGATCCAGGACCACCCAGGAGGTCTGACTTCTGATTATCTTTGTTCTAGAGGGATTTCTAAGATTATGCTTTGAATCCGTGAACCAATTTATAAACCCAGCAGGTCTCAGAAACAAGCTGTATAAACCCATATAAAAATTAGACACAGTTCCTTCCAGACCACTTGCCTCTCCTGCTGCTTACAAAACAACAGTCCCTATTCTTTGTGAAAATGCTTTATGTTGAGAGGAGTTTCTTATCTTGAAAAATTTTGATACAATAAGTATGTTTCTTTACTAAAAATACCAAAATAAAATTTATGGAACAAAAATCCAGAAAATGCTCCAGATAACATAGGTTGAATGATATTTTCATTGTTACTTCATAGTATTATAAATAAGATCAGATAATCCTCAAATAAATTTGTATAAAAAAAATGAGAAGGCCTGAGCAGGCAGTGGCGTAGTGGATAGAGCATTTGACTGGGATGTGGAGGATCCAGGTTCGAGGCCTTGAGATTGCCAGCTTGAGTGTGAGCTCATCCAGCTTGAGCGTGGTCTCACCAGCTTGAGGGCAGAGATGCTGGCTTGAGCATGGGATTATGACATGATCCCATGGTCGCTGGCTTGAGCCCAAAGGTCACTGGCTTGTAGCCCAAGGTCGCTATCTTGAGACCAAGGTCTCTGACTTGAGCAAGGGGTCACTCACTCTTTTAGAGCCCCCCCTTCCCCCATCAAGGCACATATGAGAAAGCAATCAATGAATAACTAAGGTGCCACAATGTAGAATTGATGCTTCTCATCTCTCTCCCTTTATGCCTGTCTGTCCCTATTTGTACCTCTCTCTGTCTCTGTTACAAAAAAAATGAGGATAAATAAACCAAAAAAGAGAGAGATGAGGAAGTGAAGGAAGGTCACAGGAAGAAGGAAGAGAAGTGGAAATTTGTGATGAGGTTAAAGAGAAAAAAGAGTGATGGAGAAGAGCTAGAGGATAGGTAAAGCTATAGATGATAGATAGATAGATAGATAGATAGATAGATAGATAGATAGATGATAAATATAGAATAGATATGAATACAGGCAGTTTTATTTATACACATATATGTACAAGGTGAGGCAAATGTAGGTTTACAGCAGTAAGTACGTTAAACAGTTTATTCTTGTATTAATATTTATTATTGTATTATTTTACATACAAATAACTGTAAATCTACTTTTGGCCTACCCTGTATATGTGTATAAGCCCCAAACATTTTAATTCATTTCTGATCAAAATTTTATTTGAACCAAAGGTCATCAGTTTCAATTAACTGTGAATGAGAAAAACTTAATGAGATTATTTACGATAAAAATGTCATTGAACTAATGCTTTGGGAAGATAAAGTTTTATATTAATCATTATACTTGTCTAGAGAGTTAAGAAATAAGACTGAAGAGTATTTATATACCAATTAACCTAGCATTTAAATTAAATTTATACTCATTTATCATCATAAAGTTGAGCTTCAATGTCTCTTTACTAAAGAAAGTTAAGAAAATTCTCATAATATTGGGTGTCATGGCAGAAATATTTCTATGAAATGATAAGATGATGCTTACTACATTTATAAATGTTTATTTCAGAAAGCATATTTGCTAACCTTTTTTTTGGTAGAAAGCTGTTTTGGTTTCATTTTGTAAACCATGCTTCTCAGAGATTTACTTTTCTCACCAAACTCATGGTGAATGAATGAGTTTAACATTATGCTCTCTACTCAAAGCTGTGCAATACATGTTTATGATTTTTCATTTCTAAGAATCATTTTATTCTCATCTTATAAAGCTACACTAAAGATATTTACAACTTTGAATTATTTAGAACATGTAGGCAAAATTCCCCAAAGTCTCTTTCTATCCCGTTTTAAATTTAATTTGAACCACCCTTTCCAGGAATTTCTCAAGCTCAGAGTTCTTTGTCTCATTTTGATAGTGTTTCTCTTGTACACAGTGTATTGCTTTTGTTGACTTTTGTTGTTTTCAAGCCATTATGTCTCTCTTTTTGTCTTCTGAAAAAGAGTCCTTCTTTGAAGACAAAAATGTCCCTTTCATAACACTATCAAAGTGCTGTATGCCTGGACAGACAGCTGGCAGACAGAAATAAAATGTATGCTAATTAATCCCAGGAGACATACAGAATGTCATCATCCCAGCCTTGCAGAGACTGTGTGTGACGTAACTGGCTTCCGTGGCAGTGGATAAACAGATTTGAATAATGAAGCCAATGTTATTCTGCTATGACTTAGCCTAAGAAATTACTTTCATGCCAATTTCCTCTATAAAATAAGGTCATTATAATTTGAGAAAAATTGAAAACACTGGTCCTACTAAATAAAAAAAAAAGGAAAACCCAAACCAGACCTACTAGCATACTAAAATGGATCAAGCCAATAGTCCATGATAATAATTACCAATTGTTTTATATTTAATATGTGTTCAACATGTACTGATTTCACACATATATTATTGAGTGCTCTTCTTCACCACCCAAGAAGTGAATGACTTATTTTCATGTTACAAATAAGAAAAATGACATATAGACAAGGTAAGTACATTTTCAAATTCAGCCCAAATTCAGATTTGGGATACAATGGTGTTTCTAACTTTGTAGCCCCTTTTGCTTTTTCTGCTGTGCTTTGCTGCCTTTCAAAGTTTACAACTATTTATTTACTTACAGGAATGTGGAATGTTTACAGGATCCTGGCTGCACAGGAAGCACACTAAAATGGAAAGAATAGGGAAGGATCTGTATACTTTCTGATTCATCTCTTTAAAAACAAACAAACCCCTGCAGTTAAAGCTAAGGGAAGCTCAAGGTAAAAATCGAATCATGTCTGCTATACCCTGAGGATCTAACAGTGATGACTGGTCTATTTCTACTCCTTTGTTCTCTACTTCTGAAGGACTTCCATGGGTTCGGTTTAATAGCTGAACCACACAAAGTTCCCTCATGCGTGGTCATGCTGACACTCTATGAGGAGCTGCTGTCTACCAATTTACCAGGTTCATCAGGGAGTCCTGTGTAAGGGATTATAGTGTTTATCATGTTGAGAAGAAGGCAGAGCAGACAAAGGTATCTGGTATCTCATAGATGGTGTCTCATAAATGAGCTGTACCTAAACACTCCAACTGTAACAGTATGCTTCCCACAAGCTTCTCATTGGGTCAAACTACTTCACTGAGCAGACTGTGCTCCCTACAGCTGGTTAGACCTCAAATACAGTTTTAAGAGAACTGCATTTCAGTGTCTAAAGACAGAGCTGGTTTAGAATTCAAGTAGGCTCTGTTCAATCATGACTGAAAGGTGAGGTAGGAAGGGCTCAGACTTCTAATATCTCACCTTGTATTTTTGATGACAGCCAAGAAAACATTATTTCAAGCTAATAACTAAGATTAACATAAATAAGTATTTCCATGATTCTGTTCTGAAGTTTAAGAAATACTGTTTTTTACAGATACCTTATTTTCAAATACCAAGCCCAGAAGCTGCACTTCCATAAGTTTGAGAACACTAGACCATGACAACTCAGCTTCTCTTGATGTCGAAGGTCCACCTCCTTGATCTAGCTGGTTAGGTAACTGTTCATCTTTCTCTCACTGCTCTAAGAGCTATACTTCAGTTCAGGTTAATATAGCCTGAGAAGAGCACTTTTCTTCAGGCAAATCTTTGTGTGTAGGACTCCAATTCCTTAAGGAGTTATTTATCAATGAAGCTTAATTTAAATAATCAATCTCAAGCCTGTGGTTTCATAGAGAGTTCAGCAGACTTTCCCATTTGGCTTTCTCCTTGAAACATAGAATCTCAGTGTATCTCCTCCAAGGCTGGAATGCCTACCTGGAGAATTTTCTGCAATCATCCTATGACTCGCCTAACCAGGTGGTGGCACAGTGGATAGACCATTGACCTGGGACTCTAAGGACCCAGGTTCAAAACCCTGAGGTCATCGGCTTGAATGCGGGCTCACCAGCTTAAGTGAGGGGTTGCTGGCTTGAGCACAGGGTCTCCCGCTTGAGTGCAGGGTCACCAGCTTGAGTGTGGGATCATAGATATGATCCCATGGTCACTGGTTTGAGCCCAAAAGTCACTGGCTTGAAGCCCAAGGTCAGAGGCTTGAGTCCAAGGTCGCTGGCTTGAGCAAGGGGTCACTGGCTTGGCTGGAGTCCCCCACTGCCAGGTCAAGACACATATGAGAAAGCAATCAATGAACAATTAGTGTTGCAACTACGAGTTGATGCTTCTCATGTCTCTCCCTTCCTGTCTCTCTCTCTCTTGCAAAAAAAAAAAAAAATTATCTTGTGACTTTCAGTAGTAATACATGCTAGGTTCATTTTCATTCCTCTGCTCTTCCAGCTTCCAAACATTTCATGACTTGAGTAAATTTGCTAAAATATATAGTCAGTTTTAGGGTAAGGGTTATGGGAGGAGATACCATCACAGACTATGTAACAATTTGCTAACCTAATTGGTTCCTGTATTAGTTTGTTCAGGTTACCATAGCAAAGTACCACAGATTAGGTGTTTAAAGAACAGAAATTTATTTCCCTACACTCTGGATGCTAATAAGTCCAAGATAAAGGCATTAGCAGGATTGGTTTCTTCTGATGCTTTTCTCTTTGGCTTGTAAGTGGCCATCTTCTACCTGTATTCATATGGTCATTCCTCTGTGTCTGTCTGTGTCCTGATCTCTTTCTTCTTGAAAGGACACCATTCACTGGATTAGGGCCCAACCCAGTAACTTCATTTAACCTTAATTACCTCTTCAAAGACGCTGTCACCAAATACAGTACAGCCCCAATCTGAGGCACTAACAGTTAGGATTTCAACATATGAATTTTGGGGAGGAGAGAAGATAGATACAATTCAGCCCATAAGAGTTCCATCCCATTTTTTCTCTCCTCCATGTGTACCTGGACTATGTCCTTCTGCCTTTGAAAGCTTCACTTCTGGTACAACTCCTCTCTTCCATAAATAGCCCAACGGTGAGTAGAATCCAGTATCCCCTCCTCTGCCTGCTCCATCCACCACCTTTTTACACTTATTCTTATCTCTATTATACTTTCAATGTCTTCCTACACTCAACTTGAGCCAGACATGCTTAAAGAAAAATATCGTGAATCTCTCTCCTCTCTTGCTTTCCAATATCATGAACAATGACATGAAGAAGCAATAAATAAGAAAGGCAATAAACAAGAGACCTCTTTGCCCTCCGGACATGCTATAGTTAAGGTTGGGATTGGAACCAAATGCAGCCTAAGTATCATGTATGTATCCCTCTTTACCATGGAGTATTTCATACTCATATGCTTTTAAAAAAATGAAATGATCTTTTCATTTGCTCAGTTTTCCTATTATATAAAACCACAAACCTATTCCTATGCAAAGATATGACTAAATCAAAACAAAATCATTAACATTCATTTTCACCAATTAGTCAGTTTATTTGTAAAGAATAGATTTGATTTAGGTCATTAAGTAAATAATTAGAATTTAGTTGAATTTTGAGGCTGCTTCCAACTCCTGAGATTTATATTACTTAAATATCTATAATTTAACATTTGGCATTTAGATGATTACAATGATATGAAAAGTACACTGTTAGTACTGTTATTGTTTTCTCTGATGAGCAAAAGATATCCATGGGAACAAATTGTGCATTGCAATACCAATCAAATATACTTACGGATCTGTCATAGCAATATTAATATTGGTAATTTTCCCCCTGGATAGTCACTTAATGATGACATACTTTATGATTTATGTTATTTCTTTCTTGTGAGGAACTTTAAAAGTTTTTCGAAATATCTTCATTCAGTTCCCTCATTAGGTAGCTTACATAATTCTCATGTTCCCACTCACCACCGAATACATTATTTGGAGTAAAATTAAAGAAAGCTTAAGCTCTAGGTAGTAATAAGGCTCAGGTGAGCAACTTCAACTTTCACCCCAGGTCTCATTTGCATGGACCTTTATCATGCTAAGGTTGAGATAGTTTTCATTTTTATTAAAGTCAGTGTGTGCAAGGAACATTAAATGGATCCTGTTTCTTATTTATCTAAAATGTCTCCTTTTTGTAATTATGCTTTTGAATTAAGTTACTCTGGAAATAAACATGTATAAGAGCAGACAAAAGAAATTTAATAAAAGAGGCTGAGCTAGCATAAAGGAAGGAGGCTTTTTAAATAAAGAGAGAGAGAGAGAGAGAGAGAGAGAATGCCTAGTAAGAATGGACCACATTTCTATTTTTGACCCTGGCCCTAAGCAAAAAGCTGATCCAGTTTGTGAATGTCCCCATCTTTGAAGTTAATAAGCAGGCAGGTGAAAGTTAGAAACTCCTGTGCAAAGGGCCAGGCTGTCTCCTGACCTTTTCATCAACACTGGATAAGAGCTGGTCCTGCTCTTTCACACCATCCCTTTCTCTCTGCTTGCCTGAGGCAATGCTCTTACCGTTTATTATTTAAAGCTTCTGTGTTTATAAAAATACAAGAGTTAGAGAGGAGTTCGTATATAATAAAGCTATTTCCTCATTGTATAATATTGAGTAGCCAACCCAACAAACAGTTCTATCTGTAAAGCACCCATCATGTTTTATGAGTTCAAGATGTGCTAGTTCTGCGACTCCCCCATTTTCCTCCTTCAGTGAGTTCTGGGCCCATCATGAGACTTGGTGCATGTGGCATGGAAGGGTCCTCATCTATGACATGCAAGGGAGTACTGTGAAATATAAATGAGATTGGGGTTCAAATGTTGCCTCAGTCACATACTTTCCAGTTCCTTGGACTTCTTTACTTCCTGACCCATTCTTTTTATTTCATTTTATTTTATTTATTTATCATTTTAGATTTTATTTATTCATTTGAGAGAGAGGGGACAAAGAGAGAGAGACAGAGATGGGGGAGGAGCAGAAAGCATCAACTCCCATATGCGCCTTGACCAGGCAAACCCAAGGTTTCGAACTGGCGACCTCAGCATTCCAGGTTGACACTTTACCTACTGCGCCACCGCAGGTCAGGCCCTGACCCATTCTTAATGCACAGTCTCAAAGAACAGGGAAATAATATTCAGGAAGACTATAAAGAAAAGAGCTGAATTGTAAGATGGCCATGCTCTGAACCCCACATAATTAAGTCATACATGTTTTTATTTTCTTCTTTATCCAAGTGAGAGGAGGGAAGATAGAGTGACAGACTCCAGCATGCGCCTCAACCTGGATCCACCCAGCAACCCCCATCTGGGGCCATGCTCACAACCAAGCTATTTTTAGTGCCTGAGGCTGAGGCTTCATAGAGCCATCCTCAGCGACCAGGCCTATAAGCTCGAACCAATGGAGCCATGGCTGCAGGACAGGAAGAGAGAGAAGGGGGGAGGTTGAGGGGTAGAAAAGCAGGTGATCATTTCTCTAGTGTGCCCTGACCAGAAATTGAGCCCAGGGCATCCACATGCCAGGCAGACACTTTACCATTGAGCAAATTGGCCAGGGCCAAGTCAACGTGTTTTAATGCTGCTTAAATATTACAAGTTTTCAGTGACACACACGGAAAATAAATTAGCTTTTGTAGTTATGCCAAATTGAAACTTTAATTCCCTTAGATTTTCTATTTCTATATTTCTATAAAGTCAGAAATGTATGAACATCAGCATGACTAACAGTTTTGAACTATTTCAAACTCTTGCTGATTTTAACTAAGTGAAGAAAGAAATAAAAAATATATCTAGATATGAACAATTTTAAAAGACATATGATCTTAACAATCAATGAAGTAAGTGGAATTTATATGAAAAGTATTCCTTAGAAGAATGCTTGGTTGAATACTTCTGAATCTGTTGAGTACATGAAATGCTCAAGGAATACATATAATACATATTCTATGCAAATAGGTGAAAAGAGCTTGAATGTATTTGGAAAGTTGGTTCTCTAGCAAAACTTAAATATTCTGCCTGATGGTTTAGTATTTTGTTTAGCAAATTTTTGTCCTTAATTAATATGCTATAAAAGTTTAGGCTAGCTCTATTCTAATTATTCTAAGTTATAAATCTGTAGAATTGAATGTAAAGTCCAAAAGCAAACACTGCTTTGTTTCAGTTATAATTGCCATCAACATTAGGAGATACTGGCTAAACTGCACAGGCAGGGCTGGGTGGGGAAGCGCTCGGGAGGAACACCTGACACAGCTGAACGGAAGTCCGGGCCTGGATCCGGGCCTGAAGCTCTGAAACCACCGCTATAGTGGGCTAGGGTGAGAGACAAAGACTTTAGACAGGGCAGTCAATCCTTGGGGGCCCAAAATGACACAGAGGCGCCTCCCCAGGTGAGGGAGAGCAGAGAGACAGGAGCTGATGTAGAACCTGCTGGCAGGAGGTCTAGCAGCAGGAAGAATAGCACCCAGACACCGGGTTGGGGTGCAAGATAAGAAGGCTCGTCTTTGGGGGAGCCTGAAAATGGCAAAGGACAGCCTGAAAGGTGCTGGGAGGTTCAGTCCCAGAAATGTTATTAGAGCTAACACACAAATAAGGACCAGATTTAGGTCCTAGTGTGTTCAGTCCCAGATCATAGCACTAGATAAATCCCTTTGGCCTAAAGTGAGAAAGTTCTAGCCGTCGGAATTACACTGACCCTGCATGTAGGCTCAGCAGAGAAGGAATTTAGTGGGGTTTTTGATGTGTGCCTTCACATTAATGTTATATCCTTGAAAGAACTATTCATCATTCGGACTCAATTTTTCCAGCTCCAAGATGAGATTATTTTCCTTAGGGGAAAGTTCAGAGTATTTAATGTGATTATAGCCTTAGAATGCTTTGCATTTATTTTCTAGAATGGACAGTCTCAAAGCCAAACCTTGGTTTGGACAAGGCTTAACTGGAGGCAGTTTATGTGCATATGTGCTCCTGTGAAATGGTACCATCCTTAGAAAGTTTCTACTGAATGATAGAACCTATTCTTACCATCACCATAGCCCCCAGACTGTATGCTAATACACACAGAAACACAACAAGACATGCAAACTCTATGTACTTGCACTCTCTTTTTCTCTCTTTGTCCACATATAGTATATATTTTAAATAGAAACTATGAACCATGCGAACTTACTCTTAAGGCACAATGGATAAAACAACAAGTTTCTAAAGTTAAATAAACAGAAAGAGAAGAGTTTACTTTGTCCAAAGCCAAATGCAATAACTTCTTTGTCTTTTATAGAAAAGCAGCCAGAATTTAATAGCAAGTTTCCTGTACAGTATATTAAGATGGAAGATAAAATGCTTCTTCCAATCTTTAAGAAAAATTGAGAGTGAAAAATTATAAACTCTAACAAGAGCTACCTGGGGTCCTTAATGAAACATAGGTGTTCCCAACATCTGGGGTAGAAATAAAATTTCTACAGCATGGAAAATGGAAACAGACTCATTTCATTGAAATTCCTTTCCCCTTCTTTATGCCTCCTTGTAAGGCCTGAATCTTCCACTCTTTCTTCTCCCATGGCTGACCATTTCATTTCATCACACTCCACAAAAACAATGCTAGTTATTATAAATTTCTCATTTGTTCTATTACCCTTTGACTCTTCTTGCATTTATTCTCTCTTTAGTTTTATCCAGTCATATTTACCATTTTCCTTTCCCTCATTTATATTGTTTTTAATTTGTGGTTATACATCAGAATACCACTCTACTATTCATTTCTTACCTCTCTCCAAACTGGATACAATACATACTTGAAATATGTCATAAGAAATGGTTTGAACCTCTAATAGCCAATGGAATCTCTCTCTCTTTAATCTATTATAAAAGATGCTATATTAACTATACTTTCTTTTGGATCATCATTTTATTATAGAAGCAACATAACGCATTTACATTCCTTTGGACAGGCCTTCACTTCTTTCAGACATTTAGATTACCTCTTCATCAGCTTTGATGTCATTTAATCCTTATTGTCTAGATATTTTCCTTAGACTCTTCCATTGAGATTGAGATCATTTTGGTTGGTTTCTCAGAGTAAAACCCAATAATCTAATGTGCCTAAGAATTGGTACACTTCCGACCTCTAATGTCCCTCTCTTTTAGCATTGGATCCTGTCTCTTCTCACACTCCCCAGCCTTGAAAATCCTTTCAAAAACTTTTTGCACTAGGAACCCTCATTCACTTCACAGTTTCAACTGTCAGAGTTATTTTCATATTTGTCATCAGTCTCAAAATTACCAACCAAGTCACTTAATCTCATTCTCCCAGTTTTCTATGTTATTTTTATCTGTGCTCCACTAACATTTTAAGCATAATGTGTTCTAAACCAGTAGCTTTCAAATTTGTCTTAACACAAATTTCTTTCGACACTGTCTTAAATGGGAACCCAATGTTTTAATAGATTAATGCTAACAGAATAGTAGATACTTATTATGAAATCCTTCAGTGTAATACTTGGGCTGTTTTTTTATTTACATATACATATACCTAAAGAGTGATGAGTAACAGTTGAGTTATATTTCTGCAGCTTGGTTTTGCATGCATAGTATATATACATCGACAATGTGACCACTCTAGCAGACCTAAATTCAGGGGGCGGGGAGCTGAAAAACAACAATCTCTCCACAATGCTTTTGTAAAGTATTTTAAATTTGAACACAAAGGGGCTATGTAGCTTGATTTTGAGTCTGCACAGAGAATGAGTTCACAAGGAGGTTCAGGTTAATGACATTGGTGGCTTCCAATGAGTTAAAGTTTATATATTATAAGTTTAAGTGAGTGTGTTGTTTTCTATTAAAATCTGTTAATAGTAAACTTTTAATTATACTCTATGGTTTTCATAATCCCTGAAACTCTTCAAAGGAACTATTCAGAGAACACAGTTTGAAAGCTACTCCTCTATTTTTATATTATGTTCATCATTCCTCATCAAAAAACTATGTTCTCATCCCAATCTTGATAATCTTTTGGTAAAATGATCACTGCTTCTTATTTTTCATTCACAAATCATCTTATTACTAACTTCGAAGTAGTCATACTTCATTCTGTTCTTTCTTTTCCATTGCATCTCTTAGTGCCCTTGTCCAGACTTAGATCACTTCACATCTGGATTGCCACAATGGCTCCTTTCACGGCCTCCCTGTTCTCTACCATCTTTCTCCCAGTTTGTCCTGCACTCCGCAACCTGATGAAAATCCTGCTCACCTCACATTAGTCTCTTACTCATAAAACTTTAATAGGTCTCTGCTGTCCAGAAAATAAATGTCAAATACTGATACTTAATTTCTCTAAGATTATTCTTTATTTAAATTTTTTACTGTTTACATCACCAACAATAGACACACATGCATTCACACACACACCCCTAACTGAAACATTTCCCCCTTCACTCCACATCTATCAGATCCATATCAAAATCTGTTCTAGGATCTTCCTTTATATCTTCCCCAACTACTCAGAATCTTTTCCCCATCTCTGATTCCGCTTGCCCTGTGGTTTATCTATACCATTTGGGGGCAGATAATTTTATCCTGTTGAGTCATTCTCATCATTTCATATGCACGTGTCTCCTTCAAACGTGATGGTAATGTCTTTTGAGAAAAGGAACCTCTATTTTCTTCATCTCTACTCCCTCCTTCACCCCACAAATGCTCAGTGTGACTAAAATAAGGTAAGTGTGTGGGAATAACCTCTCAAAATCCCTTGAACATTGTCACCTTTTAGTCTTCTTACTGAATACCCTAATCCTTTCATTGTTTTTCTTTCAAAGAACTCTCTTGTTTTTATTACCAAAATTTCTAAAGATCAAGAATACTGTAAGTGAAAAGATGTCTTTTGAATTTTAAATTAGTTTTGACCTCATGGATCCCCTACAAAGCCTCAGAGACCTCCAGAAGTCCACCTTCAGAACTGTTGATTTACATTATTCACTCTTCCTGAGAGTATATTTTAAAAATGAAGAAATTTCTCATAGAACTCAAAATCGGGAACTGAAATTGAAGATTGTATCTGAGTGTCTGGAGGGAGGAGATTCGAGAGTTAAAGCATGGTATCACACTTAAAATGTTATTGGTCTTCATGAAATGATGTGTGATGGTCTTCATGTGAGTCTGTGTGGGAGAGTTCGTAGATGGATTCTGAAGTAACTGTTTACATACTCGTTCTGTGAGATGTGGGAGCCACGACAAGGCATCATGTCTCAATGCATGGAGGATCCCAATATGCTTAAGGCTATTTGAAGCATCCAGAACTAGAACCCTTTTTACTATAAAACCAATAATTCTAAACTATAATAAAGAGTAAAAGGCATTTATTTAAGCAAAAAAGAGCGGCAGTGCAGAAGGCATGGATTCAGGTAGCAACCTAAATTACTAACTTTTGTAAATTGTGTTCCACTGAAACAAAGGTGAGGCTATCCTTTATAGGAAAAGTTCCTACTCAATTCTCAATTAAGTTTGTTTTGTGTAAATGAGATATCCAAATTATGTTGTTCTGATTATATAGGGCAGGTCTCCATCCATTGGTAGAAAGACAAACCCAGCATTTCCCTACAAGTGTTGACTCGGACAGCATAAAGAAGCACATGGTGGTCTTCCACATTCCCATATTCATTGTACAGTAAGCCAAGAGTTCAGTCTGGGCTTCTTCCCTGTACACAGAGCATGTGAGGGACCTCTGTCAGCAAATGGCCAGTAGACTCTTTTTATTTATACAATGTGGACCCTCAGTTGACTATGGGGAGTTCATCTCAACAGATAAATTTCTTCTCAGGGTCCACAATACAACATCAGCATTCTCAGGGCAGGTACTACCAGATGTAGTAGTTATGAGATGCCCTCAAGGCGTATGGAGAGAAACGAGCATCTGGGAAACATCAGAACACAACATGGTATACAACTCATCCATGGTCTCATGTGTGGCATCTCCAGAGATTCTCAGCAGTAATTCCATGAGAAATTTTAGGTGCAGCTACAGGTGCTGCATTACCAAGTGGACCCAGAGGCTACAGAAACACTGGTGTCACTTCATTTGTACTCATTGCTGGCAAAGATGACTTAAATGGTCATCTCATTGAATATATTCTTCTTTTACCTTCAAGATTTCAAAAAAAACCCAAACTTTGGTTAACACAGTATATTTTTTACTCAGTAATTTCAAGTCTAATATTTACAGAGTCTCAACATATTTCATGCAAAATGATTGTTGTGCTGCACTGTTCCATTTTCTAAGGGATAACTAACAAGGTTGTGGTTCCTTTCATTTAACAGAAAACAAAGCAGAAAATAGCCCATACTTCTTGATTTATTTTTCCTAGAATTGGTTCTTTTAATGAATCTTGAATTGGCCTTTTCCTGGCAGTCACTTGGGTTTCCAAGGTATTTTAAAGCCCAGCTTATAGGACTTCAGCATGAGTCATAGAAACCATACAGTGTATTAAGTATGGGTGAAATACTCAATTAATGACTACCTTATATTCAGGGGTGAGCTTTATTCCTACTAAGGAGAAAAATAATTATCTCTTGGCCTTGGTTTTAGTCACCTGCATTGTTAAAACAACCCAAACTGTTTCTCCTCAATAACAATTTCCAAAGGCAGGAGAGAAAAATGTGTTGCCATGGAGACTGCTGACATGAAGTGGAAAGAGGGTTTATGATTTCTCCTGCCTCCAGCTTTTGACCTGCAAGAACTCACAAGAACTTCTCCATGAGATTTCAGTAACACAAAGACACTGGTAAATTCCTCATGATCCTCAGATTATAGTTTGTGCCAACTCCTCTCATGACAGCAGCTTCAACATATATCTTCAATAACTCTCTTGGTTGCAACAAGAAATCTTCCAGAATGAGCAAGCAAAAAATACCATTTATAATTTTACTTCATGGGTGAAAAATCATTTACTCAGAGCCATAATGTAGTTGGAGAAGAATGTAGAAGCAAAATATTGGTTTATTTTGGAGTTATATCTGAGAACTTCAATAGATGTATGTATACTTGATTGCCATTGTACTGTATTCTGAAAAATCATGGTGGTCTTCCACATTCCCATATTCATCAAACTTATTTTAAACAGAGCTCAAGGTCATAAGGTTTAAAGTTCACTTTAAAAAATAATTACATTTTAAATATTACTTAATTAACTCATCTTTTATTATTTCCATGATTAGGAAACCTAAAATTTCTAAGGTAATTAAAAATAGCTAATGTTTCACACACCAGCAATGCCAAACTATACCACAAAGAGGAAGAACTTGCCCAGGATCTGCCCACCAAGTAAGAAATGTAAGAAAGAAAGAAATAGAAGCCTTTCTAGGGGTACAGAAGTTCAGGTGGAATGCTAACCAAATATGGTCAAAAGTAGCAAGTTGACAAGCAAATCTAAAATTACAATGCTGAAGAGAAACCAAAGATCATGGTTAGTTAAGTTGTTTCACGTTTTCAGACCAATGATGAAGGCATAGCTAAAATGACATGTTAATTGAAAGCAAGAATGTCTACAGCATAAAATGTTGCACAATGATGACTGTTGAGGAGCCCGTTTATGTGGGACTGAGTGAATCATGGAGCAGGAGGGTGGCTGGCCAGTACTGTGCACACACAGACAAGAGTGAAGAGAGAGTGGCTCTACATTTAACTTAAGTCACAGAAGAAAGACAAAGGTTTCTTTCTAGCATTTTTATTAAATTCTTTATGTAAGAAATGTCATTACACACTAGGCAGTTGGGTTCTGATTTGGTCAAAGGTGTATCAAATACCAAAGTCAGTTAAAATTTCAGGATTTGATATGACCCTAATTAGAGTAGAAAACATGTCCTTCAGTAATCAACATAGTTTGCTGAGCCAGGTGTGCCTCTGTTTATGTTTTTTCAGGACTAACATTATAAGTGTTTGACTCAATAAACTCATTCAATTCATTAATAGCTAACTTAAGGAACACTTTGTAATTCGTAATTACCAATCACTCTACGCATAGTTTTACATTACAGTAATATAAAGCATTATAATATACAGGTGCATATTCAATAGACCTTTTTTAAAAAAATATGTACCTATCGAAATCCACAATTTTTTAAATCACATCAACCATAAACTTCAAAGCTATTCACAGTATACCTGTCTTCTTACAAGGTTTTGGTGCCAGAGGACATTTTGTATTATTTTCTAGAAGAAGGACATTGAAATACCATCTACACTGATTCCACACATGCTCACAAATACATTCTGGCTAAAATGTTTGTTAACTGCTAATACCATAACTGCCCATAGTGTTTCAAAGGCATTAGACTAAGGTGTCTTTAAGAGCCATTTCTTGTGTTTATTTTTATTTTATTAAAATCTGGCAAAGTGCTGAACAGGAAAAATAAAGACACATAACTAGAGTCTGAAGAAATAAATGATTTAACTAGAGCTTAAAGAATATACATTGAAAAATTCTTATTGGTTGGCTGATTGTTTTACTCTGTGTGCTTCAATCATAGGTTATGTTTGTAATACATGTAAACAATACAATAACTCTCTTCTAAGATATGGACCAGGGTCACAATATAAACATGTTTCAACTCAATCAGGGAAACACACTACCATAAGAAGCCTAATGTTCTTCACTTAAACGTGTTGTCAAGGTATTGGTACAGACTGAGCTTACTCAATGGGAAATACTGCATACATTGATATTTAACCTGCAGATTAAATGACTAAGCTATAGATTCTGCAAAATCCCAGTTATCATTCAAAGATTTAACACTTCACTTTATTCACTCAGAACCAAAGTAGCACAAGTGGACAGGGACGGGCTATTCTCCTCTCCCAGAGACATGACTACACATCCACAGAACTGCTGTCTGCTGGCCAGATGTGAGTTCATCATTTATCCCCAAAACACAGGGTTCCTTCCCGTCATACCCCTGTGCCCTGCCTTCATAACTTCTCACTGCCTACCCCATGCCGTGGCCAGCACACCCTTGCTCTCCCTTGCTTCTGCCCAGGCAGCCGTGTGCTTCCTGTTCAGACCCACCACACCAAAACCTGCCAGTACAACTTCTGGGACTCTCCAATGAAGCTTTCCACCATCCAGATCTGCAGGTTTGTGCCACGTATAGAAAGAGTCAATATGCTAGGTCTACAAGCCCTTTATTTTCTAATTATTACCACATTTTTAGCTCTCTAGATTATTTTCAGGTTGTTCTCTCTATTGAAAAACTTAGAAAACTCTAATTTGTCATTTAAAACCCAAATCAAATGTCCCCTGTTTTCCCCTAAGCAGAGTTAGTTGATCCATCCTTGTGCTTTTCCAGCTCTCACTATGTACCTTTGTAACGTGTGTTAAAATGTTATATTCTGTTTGGGCTGCTATATCAAAGAGACCAGAGAATGCTGGCTCATACATACCAGAACTTTATGACCCAATCACCTCCAAAAGGTTCCACTTTCAAATACCACCATCCCAGTGGGGATTAGTTATCAATATAGGAGTGTGTGGGAGCACAAACATTTAGTCTATAGCCCTCATAACATGTGTTAACATATACCTTTATAACATGTATTAATGTGTATTCTTGTATCTAGATGGTTCTACATGATTTGTGTTAAGACTGGCTGATTGTTTCACTCTAACTGTACTTTATGCCCATAGGGGAAAACTCCTATTTACACTAAGCCATCAAATTACAAGCTTTATCAGCTATAGAAGCGAATGCCACCTTAAATGATATATGTTTTTTTCATTCACTTTGTTGGGCATCTAATATGATTTAAGCACTGAAGACACTACGAGGAACAAGACATGTAAACAGCCTTCACATATCTTACAACGCAGAAGACAAAGATCTAATAGATAAGTAGATAAACAAGTGGTGATCAGTCCTCCCCAGAAAGCATCCAAGCACTGACATAGAAATTACTGTGGAACCGCATTCAGATGGAGTAATCAGGAAAGGCTTGAAGAGGGGATGTCTGGACAGAGATCTGAAGTTCCAAAATGAACAAGCTACTTCCTTCCTTTGTCTGAGCTGCTCTGTAAAAGCTGCCACTGGCGTAATGCCCTGTACACGGTGGGTGCTCCTAAATGAATCTAAGAAAACTTACAACATTGACCTCTCGCGAAAAATTGTCTTTGTGTTGCATTGGATGAGTGAATAAATGAGTTGTAAAATCTGTATTTGGTGCAAGCTCCCTTAAGCTTAAAATAATTACATGCAAATTGCTCTACATTAAACTTAATTTCATATGCTACACTTCATTTTAGTGAAATTTGTTTTTTGTTGAGGAATTAACATGTTCTGATCATTTTACCATACTTTTGTAGATCGCTGGTTACGGTTGATAAGCGAGCATTGTATGAGGAATATTTAACATTTTGCTTATAACAAAGAGAATTCCACATTTTCTCAAATAATGTACAATTGCAAAATGCTTTCAATCATTTTTCTCTCATGAATTACTGCTTTGTTTTGACAGTATTTCTTTATAATCTTTTCTTTAGCATTCACATCACCTAAAATCTTCCACATATAACTACTATTCATGTTCCAATTTTGAGCCAATTACCTTTGTAGGGATATTCTTTTTAATTTTTAGATTTTGGACATTAAAGAATAAAGTAACTTATAATAATACTTTGATTCTTTTATAAAGACGTTCTTTATTCATTTTAGAGAGAAGAAAAAGAGAGAGAGAGAAGGGGGGAGGAACAGGAAGCATCAACTCCCAAATGTGCCTTGACTGGGCAAGCATAGGGATTCAAACCAGCGACCTCAGTGTTCCAAGTCAATGCTTATCCACTGTACCACCACAGGTCAGGCAACTTAGATTCTTCTGACAGGTCAAATGTGATCTAAAAATTGAATTTCTAATTAAGATGTGTTCATGTAGAGAATTAGCATTATACAGGATGGGGTAAAGCAGGTTTTCAGTTGTTCATACAAAAGAATAATACAATAATTAATAAATAATAATATAAGAATAAACTTTTTCAGGTACTCACAACTGTAAACCTACTTTTGCCCCACCCTGTATAAATCATTGACATAATGCCTGGATTCAGAATTTATGATGAAAAGATTCAATTTTAGTCTTGTCTTGAAAAGCTTATCAAGCAGAAAGAAGCAGATAACATAAAACAGATAAATAGACTAAACACACATTTTGTTTAAAGTTAACATGAAGAATAAAATGGATTTGTACTGCTTCTTTCTCTGTCTTTGAAGGGTTAGTCTTCCCAAGGGAATTTAATTTCTTTTTCAGCATGGATTACACAGAAAGATTAATCCTAGTAAAAAAAAATTAGTAAGAGTAAAATGTCAGGTCTCAGAGTAAGTTTCTTAGGGACAGCACTGGTCAACTAACAGCACATTGGTAATACCTATATCACCTCCACATAAGCCACAGAGTGGCTAGTAGGAGTGGGAATATAACTTGGCTTTAAAATGGCTTAACATTTCTAACCCTAGTGGATAAAACATAGCGATAATGAGGATGAAAGCCAAGAAATCTAGAAATAAAATGTTTTAGCCTTTGTATGTCCACAACATATAAAAAGACTAAGGAAAAAAAGAGAACAAGCAAAATCCAGCTTACTAAGTATACTACTACTCACAAAAATTAGGAGATCAGGGAACGGGCAGATACTCAAGTACTTTCAGCCTTTTGTAAAGTGCATTTTCACCAATAAAATAAAAGTTGGTTTTGCATCTCATTTGCATAATCAAACAACTTTCTTGGACTTGTCATTTGCTTTTCTGATGTTCTTGTTTAATAAAAAAAAAATCAAATGCTTCTTTTTTTTATTGCTTCATATTCATTTAGAAATATCCCCTAATTTTTTTTGAGCGGTATGTATAGAATCACATGTACTCTGCCTTTCTCCTAATCTTTTGGATTTATTCTTTAACTTTTATGTTTGAGACCAGAATATAAGGATACTTGTTAGAGAAGATTCATTCATTGTCTTTTAGTCAAGTGGTTTGAAAACATGGGGAAGGAATTCAGAGGTAATTGGTAGAAAAGAGGAAGGAAGAGAAGAAATCCAAGAAGCAGAGCCAAGAAAAATGTCAAACAAAAATTCTGTAAGCACCATTATTTTTTAAAAAAGCAATTTGCATACTTGAATTATTAACTCCTGTTGAAAGCAACGACATTAGTAGTTATTAAAATCAATTTGGACCTTGAGTAAAAAAATTACATTCCCTTAAAAACTGAAACTCCAATTTTCCCATATAATTACTCTTCTTAGTACTATCAATTAGAACACAGTGAGAGAAAAGCATGCTATCCTGCATAATTTTTGCTTGATGAAAATATTCATAACGTACACTGCTCACAAAAATTAAGGGATGTTTCAAAATGAATATGAAGCTATAAAATATCCCCTAATTTTTGTGGGCAGTGTGGTTTTCATTTTATTTCTCTGAAGCTAGAGGAAGTTTTGGATATTCAAAAAGGTGGTGATTTAGAAAACTTTTTTCTTAAACCTTTTAAATATTTTAATAAAAATATTAAATCTATGGGGCTTGTTAGAAAAATCATCTCTAAGAATTTAATATGGCACATAGAGCAAATGAAATGTCCCATTTTGAAAGGTTTTGAAACATAATGGTGGTCAGGGAACTGGTTAAGAAGTTAGAAATAGTCGTGTTATAATAAGCGATAAGACAAAGATTTTCAAAGTCAATGTTGTTCATTTAATTTTTAAAGAAACACCAGTATAGTGTGCTCATTGCTTGCATAAAGATGACTGCTCCAGAGCATTGCATGTTTCATGAATATTTGGCTTTTCTCCATTATTCAGCTTCCTATGTGACCAGTAATCTTGGTGTTGCTGTCACATTTGTCTTCTTGGTAAATTCTTTTGACTAGCACTATCTATCCTCATAGAAACATGTATGGGAACTGGTGAAATGCATTTCACCTCTCATTATAATTCAGCTAGCAACTTCAAAGTCCAACCAAAACAACGGAAAGGCGATCTTCCCAGCCCTGCTCAGATTAGAAATGATTGGTGCCAGCTGCTGGGATGGTTGCTAAGGAGGCCCATTCCCTCCTTCACAGGCAACTAGCTAGACTGTCCTTGCAGTTGCATGTGCTGTGTGACTGAGTGGTAGCCCAGGAAATGAGTGCAGAAGTGACTTGTGCCTCTTTCGGGGCTGGTAAAACCTGTCAGGTGTGATCCCTCATGCTCTTCCCCATTCCCACAGAGACTCTAGAGGCCAAATGAGGAAAATCATGGAACCACAAACTGGAAGGAGCCTGGGTCAGGAGCACCTACTTTGAACTTCATAAGGAGAAAAGTAAAATTGCACTGAATTAATGGATAAAATTTGAGAGTGTGCCTGTTACTACAATTACTTGTAACCAGAAATATTATATGTTGTGGCTTAAAAGGAACAGAAGGCAATAGATAGAGATGTTCCAATGATAAATAACCAAAAAAGAAAAAAATAAGAAAGACAGTGAATGTATAGATGAAGAAATAAACAAATAATATATAATCTTTATATGCAGGCCCCCAAAGCCAACTTTTAATCCCTGGATTAGAGCACTAAGGAGATATTAAATGGCCAGTGCTTCACATCCTCTCTGAGTGGGTGCCAGAGTGGGCAGGGGGGTCCCATCGTGGGTGGAGAAGAAGAGAAGCACCAAGATGAACAAACTCTGAGACCTGTAGGAACCTGGCAGGAAAGAGATGCTGGCTTACTTAACATTCAACATGACTATCAGAGCCCTTTCTGCACCAATAAAGAAAATAGAATTTGGAATGTTTTGACCCCCTATTCAACCAAATAGAAGAAAAACAAAGTTTAAAATTCTCTAGCTCTTGGTTACTACTTTTGTTTATAAGAAGAGGTTCCCTACTGTACTATTCATGGAAATGTCATGTGGTTTTGTGTGTGTGTGTGTGTGTGTGTGTGTGTGTGTGTGTGTGTGTGTGTGTTTTCTGAAGTGAGAAGCAGGGAGGCAGAGAGACAGACTCCCGCATGCACCCAACTGGGATCCACCTAGCATGCCCACTAGGGTGTGATGCTCGGCTCATCTGGGGCATTGCTCCATTGCAACCGGAGCCATTCTAGCACCTAAGGTGAAGGCCATAGAACCATTCTCAGCACCCAGGTCAACTTTTCTCCAATGGAACCTTGGCCATGGGAGGGGAGGAGAGAGATGGAGAGAAAGGAAAAGGGGAGGATGTAGAGGCAGATGAGCGCTTCTCCTGTGTGCACTGGCTGGGAATCAAAGCCGGGACTTCCACACACTGGGCTGACACTCTACTGCTGAGCTAGCCAGCCAGGGCAAAATGTCATATGATTTTTAAAAAATCGAAGGTGTTTGAGGTTCGCACAGATATGGAAAAAGCTAAATTAAACAAAGTGACCAAACTTTGACGTTCTGCTGAGCATTCTAAATGCTCAAGAAGAATCTGGTGTATGCAGTTTCCCGAATTTATATGATACTCCTCTTTGATGGCGGAACACCTCCCAAGGCAGAGATAGTAGGAGGAAAGATGCAAAGGACATGAAAATATATGGAGGAAAGGTGCAGGCAAATATCATCCTGCTCTTGCCAGTAAGGTGATACTTTTAATACTATTTTCCCTACAGACTGTGTAGAATTTTAGCCAATGATGCTTTTACTTGTGTTCTCCAATTTCGTGTTGCAAGATAGCTAATCATGCTGATCAGAAGACCCATCTTCTCATTAGGACCTTGGCTCCACAGCATGTTTAATATTTTCTGGACAAGTTAGAGAAGAAAGCACAACCACCAGCTTTGTCTTTCTCAGGCATCAGCTTCTTCTCTTCCATCTGTCTATCCTAATACATGCCATTTATAAGTTATTATTTGGTTAACATTTGTGCTGCTTACATAACAATCCAAATTGTGTACCACAGCCTGAAAAATGACCTTGGGCAACAGAGATGAGCAAAACAGCAATCTCTCAGTCTCCTATTGCAGGATGCAGAAATTGCCATCTCACGCCAAAACTAATTTCAAAAATGAAGGGGCTGTCGGAGTGTAACCTTTTGAATTAATAGTATTCTTGACTTTCTATGACCCCATCCAATGGCAGAAGGGCTCTGTTGGTGCAAATGTAACCTCAACATTTCAGCTATAATTTAGGAGGGTGTGGAGGAAACAACTGCAGAAAATAAACAAAATAAAACAAAAGTTATTCAGTGGACAGTACACCCCCGCCGCCTTATTCCTTAAGCAAAACATTTGTAAATGATAATTATACTAGATTTTTCTCAAAGAAGACAGCATTATGTCTCTTTTAAATGTATACATAGCCCTTGAGGTTAAGAGTAAAAGCAAGTCTCTTCTTTACACAATTTCCTTACTTACCAAAAGGGAAAGTAAAACAAATAATGTCCCTAACAGAATTGCGTGAGGAAATCAATTTATATTCTTTTGGCCTTGTTTCTGATTTTTACTTTAATCTGCACTGCAAGTAGAATTATTCTTTCTCCCAAACAGCATTTTTTTGGAGGCAGCACTTCTACTTAGAGTGTTATTTTCCATAGCCTCTGTGACCTTAAATTATACTCTTTGGATGCAGTGCACTTTAAATTGTTCTGCTGAGTAAGAAGAAAAACACGAGAAAAAACAAACAAACAAACAAGGGGCATTAGGTATAGATTTGTCTGCACTGTGGTATTTTGATAGATTAGGTCATCTTTATTTGTGCCCAACTTTTGAATGCTTCAAAACATATGGACTTAGTATGTGAAAAGATGTGTACTGTCAGAATCTCCTGGTATGATTGTTTGAAGTGGTGTCTTTTAATGACGATAGGACACTGGGTTTGATATCTCCACTACCAGCAGAGAGAATGGGACCCTGCTCCATACAGCATTAAACATTCAGTCCTTGCTTCCTCAATGCTGTTTTTAAGAATAGGTTCATGGTTTTGGTTACTCTGGTTTATGACCACAAGACTTAGAGAAATGTTACTATTTCCACTCTACAGATGAGAAACATGCAAACCGTTGGGTTCTACATTCAAGTCTCCGTAGCTCTGTTTTCATTGCCATTAAAGGAACCACATGCAAATGTACTCAATTAATTGATACAAGTGCAATGTGCACCGTTCTGCCCTCGGTGTCTTAGACCTAATGTGCACAAGATGACTTTAAGGATGAAGAGCGGCGTTCTTTGTCTTACTGATTTTTGATCTGTTTCCCCTCCTTTGATTATATCACGGTTCTGTTGAAATCATCCTGCTTGAATCATTTGTTACATCAGGTCACCTCTGCTTTAATAATTACTCCAGATATCTGCAGGTCAGTTTTCTAAGACTTATGGCGGCTTTTAAAGATCTTCCTTCCCTCCCTCCCTCCTTCCCCTGTCTGCCTCCCTCTTGTACTTCTCTTTCCTTCCTTTTAAGCCGCCAGACTTTCTCAGAAAAGAAAACTGTTATTGGACTGAGCCTGTATTACCCTCAGTAGATATGGATTTTTATGCAAACTCTTTTCATGGTTCTTATAAAAGCTGTCACTCGTCTTGTCTACCGTTGCTTTAGTGAGATTGTTTGATATTTTGTGGCTGTGAACCTGTACTGTGCAGGCCATTGGCTCTTAGCAAAAGTGCAGATTTGCAAATAAAACAAGGTTCTGTGAAAAGGAGCTGCAGCCCTAAACTACAGGTGTGGCAGCCCAGCTGGTTGATCTGGAGCTTATCAGTCACAACCACAAGCCTAGATAACATAGCAGAGTCTAGCTTTGTCAATATGAGGTATGTGTAGGTATATCCATGTGCTTGGATATGGTCTATATACAGCATCACTCTCTTCCTCCTGTTGTTAAATGATAAGAATGGTTCAGAGGAGTTGCATGTTCTTTAGGGAACTTGGTTATTCTATTATTAAATCATATACATGCTGAAAGCCCTTCCTCAGAATTCTATTTTCCTAGTATTTCATGGTCCTTCTACAGTACTCCCCCCCATCTCGCTCTATACGAAAACTAATTTTTTCCATTAATCAAGTTGAAAAATTTTATAAGTGTATATTTGCTGGCCATGGGTGTCACGTTTACAAAAATGGCTTTTACTTAATTCAGTATAGTAAGCATCAATAAATGTCTACCATATATTAAATCAAAATGAGCTTTAGGTAAGGATTTAGCCCTAGAGAATTTTCTAATTTATTTACACTGCTACTCAGATACACTGTACTCTCTGAGACATCAATGGTTTCTGAATTTTTGTAGTTCTACCTGTTTCTACTTTTATTTTATTTTTTTTGAGAGGGGAGAAAGGAAGGGAGAGAGATGAGAAGCATAAATTCTTTGTTGCGGCACCTTAGTTGTTCATTGATTGCTTTCTCATAGGTGCCTTGACCAGGGTGCTACAGCAGAGTGAGTGACCCTTTGATCAAGTCAGCAACCTTGGACTCAAGCCAGCAACCTTGGCCTTCAGGCTGGCGACCTTGGGCTCAAGCTAGCAACCACTGGGTCATGTCTATGATCCCACACTCAAGCTGGTGACCTAGCGCTTAAACTGGTTAGCCTGCACTCAAGCCTGAGATCTCTGGGTTTTGAACCTGCGTCCTCTGTGCTCTGGTCCAACGCTCTATCCACTGCGCCACCACCTGGTCAGGCAGAAGATATATTTTTAAAGCTCATAAACGTATTGGGTCATATTATTTTCTTGCCTAAACTTCTACTTATTGGAGTGAAAGGGAACAGGAGAATGTTGATCTATTTCTCAGTAATAGATCTCTGTCAACATGTTATTCCTAGTGCCACCTCATCAAGCACTGTTACTTATTCGAAAGTTGGCTGGTTAGCTTACCACAACTCATTAGCAGTTCATGGGTGCTAGCAGAAGACATAAGATTCCTGGATCAGACACAAAAGACTTTATTACTCATGGCAGAGTAAGCAACGTGAGCATCAGCATTTTGCATTTTTACCCTCTGCCCAAAGTTTCACAGGGAGACATGACTGGGTCTAGACAGATGGCTGTACACAAAGTTTGCATGAGAGGTACCTTACTCTTTAATCATTGGAAGTGTATATGTTCATCCTTTGCTCTAAAGAGAGGATTTTTTTTACAGGGACAGAGAGAGAGAGTCAGAGAGAGGGATAGATAGGGACAGACAGATAGGAACAGAGAGAGGTGAGAAGCATCAATCATTAGTTTTTCGTTGCCGTTGCGACACCATAGTTGTTCATTGACTTGCTTTCTCACATGTGCCTTGACCACAGGCCTTCAGCAGACCGAGCCACCCCTTGCTGGAGCCAGCGACCTTGGGTCCAAGCTGACGAGCTTTTGCTCAAGCCAGATGGGTGGGCCCGCGCTCAAGCTGGAGAGCTCGGGGTCTTGAACCTGGGTCTTCCGCATCCCAGTCCAACGCTCTATCCACTGCGCCACCACCTGGTCAGGCTAAAGAGAGACTTTTAAAAAATTATTATTATTATTATAATTATTATTCAATAGTAAGCATGCCTGCTCTTTGCTTTGGAAAAAAGACACAGTCTTTTTAAGGCTGTTTGCAATGTAAATGCAAATAGGCATTTCAGAATAAGGGGGCAGTTAGTGCCTTTGTCATAAGACACATAGAAACATTGAGAGACCCAAGGAGAATGGTTTCAATACAAGAAAAAATGGGTAAAAAATACAAATTAATATACTACTGGCTTGGGCTATAACCTCTTTAAATTCTCCAAAGAACAACTAGAATTGGAAGACAAACTGTGTGTGTGAATAGAGGTGGTGGTAGTTTGTGTCTGCCATTTCACTGTTTTCACTGGAAGACTCTACAAGTAATATATATCAGGAAATTTGTGCATGAAGGAGAGCCTGCTATGGGGTAATGATTAAAGCTGGAAATGAGCTTGGCTTGCTCTCGACCACTTCTCACTGTCCTCTCCCCCTCTCTGACACATGAGGTGATGCAACAAAAACACAGAAAGCACCAGGTACTCCGCAGAGATTATAGACTGAAATCCAATAAGGATTTGTCAGAGCAAAGGATTTTCCTCAAGATGAGGCTCATGTTGAATGTCTGCACAAACAATATGGTCAGTTCTAACTAACTCTTGAAAGCCCCAGGGTTAAGCACAGAAAGAATTCCTGTTGTCTGATAGCTTAACTTTTAGCCTCTGTAAGGTATTGTGATACCAGAGCAGACCTTCTAGAATCAGGCTCTCAAGCTCATCTTAGCATTGTCGAGAGTGCAGTGTTCCTCTCCAACAAGGCCACTCCTCCAATGCAGAGTAAGTGATGTCAAGAGAAGCACTCTTTGAGGTCACACTCCTGAATGTTAAATTGTATTTCTGTTCCTTAAACACTTGGTGGCATTGGGGGGGTGTTGTTATAACTTCTCGAGTCTCCATTTCCTTGTCTGTGAAAAGAGGCACACATTGCTCCACTGAAAGATGCCCAGGCTGAAGGAGATGAAAGACAGTTCTGTTAGAGACCTTCTCAGGGCAGGTGCTGATGTCCCGTTCCCTTTGCTGCTCTGTTATTTCGCAGGTGCTGACAAGCTCTCCTCTTCAGCTATGTAGGTGTTGAGGTTGAGCCTAATACACTCATGCTGGAATATTAAATTTTGTATCACAGATTTTGCTCTCCTTTTCTCCATCTAGTTTTTCTTCCGTCCCTTTAGCCTACATTTCCAAGTGTAGCGGACTCTTCCTGCTTGGACTCTGTACACTGTGGCTGCCTTCTGTGGCTGCATCACCTCCTACTCCAAAACAGGGCTGCATTTTTTATTTTTTTACTATTCTCTCCACAAGCCTCCTAAGTAAGTCGTTCTTTCTGAACTACTTCATAGAGCAATGGCCCAGATTAAGTCATTGATGTGAATCTTTGTTTTAATTATGTCATTCACAGAAACATTAAGCTCTTTTCAGAGTGCTGCACAGATCAGTCTTTTTAAAAATGTGATGCCCCGGGTTATATAAAAATGGCTATAAATGAGGCAGATTAGAGGCTGCTTGATCTGCTTCCTCTGACACCATGAGATTTCCTTTGGAACTGCCTTTTTTTTTTTTTTTTTTTTTTTAGAGAGAAAGAGAGAGAGGGACCGACAGGAAGTGAGAGAGATGAGAAGCATCAATTCTTCATTACGGCTCCTTATTCGTTCATTGATTGCTTTCTCATATGTGCCTTGACGGGAGGGGGGTGCAGCAGAGCGAGTGACCCCTTGCTTAAGCCAGCAACCTTGTGATTCAAGCCAGATGACCCTGTGCTCAAGCTGGCAACCTCAGGGTTCCTCACCTGGGTCCTCAGTGTCCCAGTTTGACACTGCACCACTGCCTGGTCAGGCTGAAGCAGCTTTTTAAAAGGCCTCTTAAATATGGTGAAACCTGCTTGAGTTTTTGAGACCTGATTCCTTTTACTTCCTCATAAGCATATGTCACATAAATTTTTTCATTTACAGAAATTGTATTTAAATCACTGATATTTAACTGTGTGTTTTAGAAAGAAAGAGAGATTCAAAAGGAAACTCAGAGAAGGATTTTTTTTTTAAATCCATCTAAATGGGCTTTAAATTTACAAGAGGGATATCTTCAGTATCAGATGATCTAGTTCAATTACTCTTTTTTACAAACTAGGAAATTAAGGGACAAGGTCACCGAAGTAAGAGGCAGAGCTTGAAATAGACTAAACTCAAGAATGACCAGGTCATTGTGCTTACATTTTTATGTAGGCAAAAACAGCTTCAGTCAGACACACAAGGTATGGAACACTTAGTTCTAAAACAGGTTCCATTTTATTCCGAGAATAACATAATAAGACTCAGGAACCTCCAAGTCCTGAGCTGCTACTCAGCTTCTGTCCCCGGAGCTCGAGGAAAGAAGGACTCATCATGCAGGGAAGCAAGCACTTACTCGTGCGTAGGCCCATATCAGATACTACTGTCAACGTGTGAGAGCTGAGTTGGAGTGTGAGACTCAGACTTGAACCTATGTAGGACTTTTCTTCTTCTGAAAGTAAATTTTATGTATTTCTGGAAGAACTTGTTCAAAGCAGTTTGAAAAGCCAGGGACCAAAGGATCGTGCATCCTCTTGGAGGCTCAACTATATATTCAGAGGAAAGAAAAACGGAAAGAGAGAGCAAGCAGGTCAGGTCACACACAAGGACCACTGAGCCTCATTAGCCCATTCATCCCAGCCAATAAGACAGGATCCAATCCATGTTCCAAGCTCTGCTTAGTCTAATCTATAATCAGGCTTCTCTCAAGAGAGATTGAGTAAGGAGTTGGGGCACAGGAGAAGGAGCTGACCTTAGAAGACAGGTGCATTCATTCCCTTCCCAATAATGGTGCTGGAGTAACAAATCACAGATAGGCTACAAGATTCCAGTGACAGGGGCCAACTATCATCATTATTGGTGAGGTAATCCAGAATGGATTGGATTAATTTAAAGTAGGAATGCTATTAAGTACTTTCATAGCTCACAAACATGAGGATCCACTGTGATTAGAACAAAGTATTCATTCCATTATCTGAGCTAATAATAAGGTGCTTTATCAAATACTTCTTGAAACTATTTTAAACTATATAACCTTGTTGATTAGTGAATTCAGCCAAAGTAGAAAATATAAAACCTAATTAAAAAAAAAAAACTCCTGAAAAAGTAATTTCTTCAGCTAGCCCTAGAAATCTATCAGTAGTTTTCTACCAGTGGTGGACTCTGAGAAAAAAGAGTCATTGATTTGAACCCTGAGAAGGAATTTATCTTCTGAGAAGGACTCCCCATAGTCAACTGAGAGCCCATTTTTCCCCTTTATTATTGAATTTATTGGGGTGGCACCGGTTAGAGCAAAATTATACAGGTTTCAGGTGCACAATTGCACAGCACAACATAAAGTCTTCTTCCATCAGGACTTATCCCACTTATGTCCTCCCTACTTCCTCCTACTCTCCCCCAGTAATTACTACACTGTTGTTTATGTCCAGGAGTTTTCCCTGCTTTTTATTTTGCCTAATTCCTCTATTCTCCCACCCAGACCCCCAAAACCACCCCCTGAAAACTATCAGCCTACTCTCTGAGTCTGTCTCTATTTTGCTTATTAGTTGACTTTGTTCATTAGATTCCACATATGAGGGAAGTCATATGGCACTTGTCTTTCTCTGACAGGTTTATTTCGCTTAGCATAATGCTCCCCAGGTCCCTCCATGCTGTCTCCAAGGATAAGACTTCCTTCTTTTTTACAGCTGAGCAATATTCCCTTATGAAAATATACCACAGCTTTTTTGTTTTTATCACCTCATCTACTGATGGATGAGAGCCCAAATTTTTTAAATAGCAGGGGCCTTGTGGTCATTTGCTGACAGGGGCTTCTCACATACTCTGTGTAACCAGGAAGAACCTTAGACTGACCTTCCTGGACTATGCCCTGCTCATTTATATCAGCTGAGTCAACTGTTCTAAGGGAGTTAGTTCCTTGTTTAGTCCTTCAACCAATGGACTAAGATCTGCCCCATACAATCAGAACTGCTCTGTAATGACCAATCAGGAACATATTGCCAGTCTATCAGGGCTGTGCGATTCAGACCAATCAAAAGGGTACAAATTTGGATACCCTATTTACATAAGGCACACCTAATTGGAAACCTGGGTGGGAACATCCCCTGTTGTCTTGCTGGAACACAATTTAGGTTGGTACCTGAATCTGAGGGCTGCAGCTCCTTTTGCTTAAATAAATGTTTTATTCTTTATTACCTTCTAAAATTAATTTTGGCTTACACAGTTAGAAAGAAAGTGATATAGAGGTGTAAATGGGCACCATTAGAGTAGAAATGTGGAAAGACCTTCGGTTCCAGGCTTCCTGCTCAGCATTTCTTTATTCACAGCTTCTGAATGCAGGAATAAAGACACAGATGTTTTTCATTGTTTCAAAGTCAGCATTAAGGTCTGCTACAGATACACAGGATCTGGTCCACCCAGAAGCAGTAAACAAATTACTTATCACCGGTCACTGCTATGACCTTTAGTTTATTACTTGTCACTACATTTCAAAACAACTCTTTTTCAAAATGATCTTTAAGGCCTTTTGCTGCCACATCAAAACAAGGCTACCCACACTGAACACAGTTAAATGAGCAAGTTCACGTCCAGTACTAGTGTTAGGAAGACATCTGCCAGCCATCTTAATAGTGCACTCAGGAAAAAGTTCTCTCCCTCCCCCAATCAGAGCAAGTTGAAGTCAAAATCAAATCATTTCTCCTCTTCCCTCTTGTCAACTGTATGTAACCCAGACACAAAAGAAATTTTAAGTGAGTTGTTGAGTGAATTTTTCAGAACCCATTCACCCAAGCAACAGCTGCCACCACAGCCAAACTTCTGGAAGACTTGCTGAGTGTAATGCTATTGGCCGAGGCCAGGCAGGTCCACATTGGATTTGGACAGGCAGTAGAGAAATTGCAGACCCGGAAAGGGTTGGGCCATTCTATTTAATAAAGTCTCACAACAGTGGACAAGCACACAGGCAGGGGAAACTGCCTTTCGGGCAAAGAAACAGCAAAAATTGCTCCACACAGTGGCAGGAAGGTAATGCGTGCATCCCCAGTCGGCCTGAGAATAAGCAACCATAGTCTTATATAGGCTATGACACATGGCGCTGCCACGTGCTCGCGCACCAATCAGGCAAAGTGCTCACAGCTGGTAAACCAGCAAGCAAGCCTAACACAGCTGCTTCCCCACACTGAGCCATTGACCCGAGGTGGAGGTGAAAGTTCCGTTGGCTGAGTATATTCCAAAGTAACTTTCCTTTTGCCAATTTTTTCAAACACACACACATATTAATTTTCAAGGTAGAATTTTCTTAATGTCAATCATTTAAAACTGGGCCTAGTTACTCCTCAAGTACCAATAGGAGACCGGAAGAGAGAGATTCTTACAAACTCACAGAGATCTCTCAACTCCAAGGACTGGTCTGGAAAGAGATTTTTCTTTCCCACAATGCTTACTAATCCAAGAGCCTCCAGGAATCATGATAACTGAAAAAACTGGTCCTCGCTGTGGTTTAATCCGTTATCGCCAGCATTCTGCCATTATTGTCGGCGTTCTGCCTCCTTACCTTAATGTGAAACTGAGTGTACAGAGCTTTTTGAAACATATTATCTGAGTTTGAATCTTACCTCAAGGTGGTGAAGAAGTCAGAGAAGATACTATTTTTCCCTTTTATAAATGAAGAAACTCTGACAAAAAGCGGTTGAATGTCTCCAATCTCTCAGTTAATAAGTAGCAGAATCAGAACTAAAACTCCAGGTGATCCAAAGCGAAGCCTCCTGTTCATTTCCACCATCACACCCTCTGAAGTAGCACCCCACCCAGTCGTGGCTCTCCGAGCCATAGTTCAGTAACTGGCAGCCTCTCCTTCCACCCTCTGCCTTCACGAGTGATTCCCAGGTAGCACTGGATCTACAGCACAGTGTGGAGGTGACAAGGCTCTGAGTGAGACTACAGAGTTTGAATCCGGGCTCTTGAATGCATTAGCTATGTAAATAATTTGAGACATGATAATCTCTCTGCACCTCAGTTTCCTCTTGTAATATTTATTTATTTTGTAATTGTAACACTGACCTTGAGACTTGCACCCACCAGTGCACTGCCTTCCAACAGCATACCATCGCAGTCCCCACTTGCCGAATGACAGTTTTAAACATCACTAAGCTACCACATACCACATACCAGTGATTATCACTATTTCATCTATGGCATGCATCATTATTGCCAGCCAGATAGTGGGTGATTCAGCTCTAAAAATCCATTGTAGAATCTGTTTCCCGTGACTAAACCTTGTGCCAGTTGCCACAGATCAGGTTCTCTGGAAAACTGACTCTGAAATGGAGATCAGCTGGCTGCTGGTTTATTGCTGAGTAATTTGAACGAATGAGGGAAGGAAAGCAAAATTGGGCACTGTAGGCAGAGGAGTGGGTCAATCCCATAGAGAGCTTGGGAGTTGGACTGGCCTTTTAGAGAAGTCCCAAATTGAGTCCAGGAGCCAGACATTTGTTCTTCTGCATGAACTTGTAATGGTTAGAGGTATAATGCTGGTGGCCGAGGCCAGGCAGGTTCACACTGAATTTGGGCAGAAGGTAGAGAAACTGCGGAGCTGGAAAGTGTCGGGCAGTGCCCGTTTATTGGAGTCTCGTAAGGACAGACAAGCAAATAAACAACCAAAGGGAATGAACTAATGAACAGAGGAAAATCTGCTATTCACAGGACAAGGGGGCAAGGAAAACCACACCTCATGGTGGCAGGAGAGCGATCTAGGAGATTGCCACCCAGGGGAAGCACCCATAGCCTTATACAGGCTACCCACACATGTCTCTGCCACGTGCTCATGCACTGATCAGGCAAAATGCTTGTAGCCGGTAAACCTGCGAGCAAGCCTAACACAGCTGCCCCTCAAGATGGTTGTCTCTAAAGGGGAAGCTGAATTTTGGGCAAGTAGTCAAACAGAATGAATCATTCAAGAAGACAATGCTTCTGGTAACAGGAGAATGCCCTTGCGACAGACCCTGGGCTATGTACCACGGCATCCACTGGACCCGAACTGCAAACCAGACCTTGAATTACAGGTGGACAAATAGGTATCTTTGTGACAAAGAAGTGTTGAAGAATTCCTTGAACCATTCAAAGTTCCAGTTCAATGATAAAAGCTTAGTAAATTGAACTATATCAAAATTTAAAGCCTGGGTAGAGTTAAGGCCAGCACAGACAACTGGATAACGAGGGGCAGACTTGGAGAAGAACACGCAGAATGCGAAGCAAAGGTTTCATCCAGGATACGTAAGAAACTAGTGTCAATCACTTAGAAAAACACCAAAAGGGTGAAAATAGGCACATGAAAGAAAATCGATGCAACAGCCAGCAAATAAATTTTAAAATGCTTAACTTCACTAAGTATACAGCAAAGTCAAATTAAAGCAATAAAGCCCCATTTTGCACCCACCCGAAGGTCAAAGTTACAATGTCAGACCTGATGTTGGTGAAGCTGTAAGGAAACAACTGCTTTGCCACGTGCATTACTAGGAGAATGTAAATGGGGTCTTTGGGGAATAATCTAGCAGTGTATCTATGATTGAAAGTGTACATGACAAAAATGTGAGCCATTCTACTGATAAGTTCATGGACACTGTTGCACGTGAATACAAGGAGACATGAACGAGGATTTTCATAGTAATATTATCAGCAGTAGAACTGATAGGTAGAAATAGCCAAATGGTTATCAATTAAGGAATAAATGTATAAAATATAATTTATCTACAGTAGCTCATGCCAATGAACCAGCTTTATACATATCAACAGATCTTATGAACACCTCCAACTGGTCCCCTTCCAAGCCTTTCTCTTCCAAGCAACACTCCGCCAAGCCATAGCTGTGACCCTTGACGCTCTCAGGACTCATCTCATTTTGCCTAGGACTGCCTACCTCCCTCTCTCTGCATTCCACTGGCCAACTTTCCTTCCATAATAGTTTCACCACCCAACACGATACATACTTTACTTCTTTATTTGTTTGACTACTTCTTCCCAATAAATATATAAACTCCGTAAGGGCAGGTTAATTTTTATTGTTTTGTTAATCTCTAGCCTTACACCTGGAACATTGCACAGATCATTGTAGACATAAAATGCATATTTATTGGATGAATGAATAATGCAGAATGTGAAAAGCAAGTTGTAAAATAATATAATACAGCCCAGGTAAAACTTTAAACACATTCAAAATAACACTGCAAGCAAGTAGTTAAAACTCTTTAAAAATGGACTAGAAAAACATAAATTCCTGATAGTAATTTTCTCTGAGAAGAAAATGATTATAATGAGTTTATCCCTAATGTGTATTTTTATTTAAAAAATTAAAAGTAAAAATGGTCAATTTTTTAATATTTAGAGATTAGCAATAATGCTCTTATTAAAAATAATGACTACTTTTGTTAATATTCTGTTTCTCCTCTCTATATTAAAAGCAAAACGAAAAGAAGCTAAGTGGGAAAATGATAATTTGGTATCATTAATACACAGTTGGGCTAAGATTCCAAATCTCAGAAGCGGCAGGTGGTATATAACATTTCCCAGTGTAATTTCACCGGGACATAACTTCCAACTAGCATCACTATCAGTTTTATAACCAAGTGTCTAATGCTTTGATTTAGTCTGATTAAACTAATAGACAAAATTCTTCACACCAACATACTAAAAAAAAAAAAATGAGTTTGATCATTTGCCAGAGATGAACTTGATCCCTTCCATCTTTGGCTGCAGCCAGAGGGTTAACAACTGAGCACACTAAATGCTGGGCAGGTTTCTCAGGCAATGCTCACTCTGGGGAGGGGAGGAATTGGCGGGGGGGGGGGGGCGGGGGGCGGGGGGAGGCCTGCAGTTCTGGAAGGAGCTCCAGGAGGTGAGGGAGGACAAGCTTAGAGCTTTGCTCCTGAACCCTTTCAGGGAACAGGTGTGACAGTGGCATGCTCAGATTTGCTTCCTCTTGACAAAAGAGGCTAAGTTCAAAGTCCAGTCTGAAATACAATCAGCCCTCTCTAACTTAACCTCAATAAAATCAACCTGCTCAGAACACTGTGGCCCTTTGAACTAGCCAGGTCTCAGAAACAATTTGTATCACTCATCACTAAAGCAGATGTTATGGGTCAAGGACTTAACAACTACTTCCCACCAAAGACCCCTTTCAATAATATTTTTCATATGAATCCTATATTGTGAAATACATGCCCATCAAATGCATTTCAAGGAAAAAAATATTTTGCAGTTATTTGTTGAGCAAAACTGAAATACATGAAAGTACGTGAGAGGGACCAGAGATCACCAATGCCCAAAGCTCAGAACTCTGATATTTTAGTAAATCAGCCCAAATAGGAATAAATGTATAATTTAATTCTGGCATTTTAAGACCCCAAGCACAGCTCCAGACCCCATCACTGGCTTCACGAAACCTACTGACCCAAAGCTTTTTACTTTTGGGTTAAGGCAAAAATCAAGTCTGAGGAGGGGAAATTTAAGCCAACCATCCTTTATTTCCCTTACTGCTTCCCAATATTGGACTTTTCAAGTCATGGAATTCAATTGATCCTTCACTTTTTAGTTCATTACAGTTTCACACCATGAAGTCATCTCCACGGGACCTGAAAAAAAACACGTCTCTTGCATGGTACATCATCAAAAGAGTGACATAATTCTAGGCAGAGTATGGAGTGATAATGGAACATTATCAAGAGTCCAATCAATTCTGCATTTTGTTCTCCTGGTGCTGATGAATACCCTCAGACAGAGAGTCCAGTGCTATGACTTCCCTGAACACAGACCTGCTCTGGGAATAAAAGCCAAAACAATGATAAGAGGTCAAACTGTCAGGCTGCTTTGAGCCACATTAAAAAAAAACCACACACACACATAAAAATTTAATAAACGTTGTACCACATAAAAAATTTAATAACTGTTGCTCAGCAAATGCGCATGAATAATCACTAGGGTTGTTTCATGTCTGTGTCTCTGACTACTCTCGCCTCTGTTAGGACCTTCTTTATCTGTAGAATTGTTCCACTCAAATCACTTCTAAAATTATTTCACAGGTAATCCAAGTGTTATGCCCTGGCTTGATAATCAACCAACTGTCTGCATCAGGCAGCAAATGTCATAAATTAGGTGAATAATTCTACCAGAGAGCCTTCTACCTCAAAGAAAAAGAACAAACACACATTTATGTATTCCACAAATTTAATCAGACTAGCTTGAAAAACATTATGTGTTTTTCTTCCTTATTACACAGGTAACTGAAGTGTCATTTTTAAAAAAACAAATTCAAGGACCCAGGTAAATAACCTCCAGCAATATAATTAGTCAAGATAAAGTATGTAAGGATTGACAGTCTTTTTTGCTAGACTCAAAAGTAATAATGCTATTTTGTGTAAGCGGAGGGTTCATGATTACTTTCTCTTGCCCCTAGTCTACAAAGGAAGCCAAGAAGTTTATTCTCAGATGAAATCTGTAATGCTGGAAAAGACAGCATTTGCATAGAAATGATGTTGACCAAAATAATACTGTAATCAGCCAACATTAAAATACTCAAGTCTGAATCATACTGTAGAGCAGGGGTGCCCACACTTTTTCAGCTTGCGAGCTACTTATAAGATGACCAAGTCAAAATGATCTACCTACAATAAAAATGCAAAACATAAATTTATTTCTTCTATATTATCATTATTTAAGTTACTATTATTACTATTTAATATTGTGTATTCTTCTTTCACCTTTCTCCTTCTCAGCTCTCTTTTCAAAGGAAAGTCAATGTCATAGTTTTTATGAACAGTCCAAAAAAGCCACTCCACATTTCCCTTCTTTGAAATAGCAATGGCACACAGACAGATGAGGCAAATGCACTTAGAATATGACATAGTGAAAAAAATCCCCTCCCATTCTGTATGAAAGTGGTAGGTTTTAGGTTTCTTACTCGGACCAGCTATGGCACTCAGTTTTATACCCTTTGTTGTATTTAGTTTAAATAAATTGAAGGCTAACTACGCAGCAATGTAACTGAACAAGTTAGCGCGGTTTAATGCGCATGCGTAGGGTGTCAAAAGTTCAGACATCAGATTGGCTACCCTGTATGCCAATCAAAAGACAAATGTCTTTTTAATGTCATGCGATCTACCCACACTTCCTTCTCGATGGACCAGTGGATCGTGATCGACGTATTGAGCACCCCTGCTAGAGAGTGGTTGTGAATTTTTTGGATCCACAGGTGTATTTCCAGTTTGCTGCCCTACTGAATAGTGTTCCATGCTTGCAGGATGGCTAACTGAGGAAGAGGCTGCCCGTTGTGACACAAAACCATTGTGTCCACCAAGGGATGAGAGACACAGACATGTGTCAGATCAGATGATGTGACTACAAGCAGGTGGAGTTCATTGGGAAGAGTGTAGAAAAGCCACATTTGCAGTCCATCTGAATACCTTTCTGTGCATAGAGTGCTTTGCAGAAAAAGTGGCCCTTTCTTAAACCTGAGGGTGTGCTGACACTTGGCTTATGTAAGTGTTCATAGGCGTCTCCTCTTCACTAAGCCTCTGTTCTTAGAAGGCAGCCCTCCAGAACTGTCAAGTGGTTAAATAGCAGTAAGGAGAGAGAGAGAGAGAAAAAACACCCTGAAACTGGGCAGAGATTAGCACTCAATTGTTTCCAGTTCTGACGGGTGATGTTCTGAGCTTTACAAAGCCATGCAGAGCCCAGAGCTGACTGTGCGAACGGGCTGTACAACTACCTGTCCCTTCTCCATCAGGTAATGGCTCTGACAGGGGAAGACTGGGCATTCCCTGGCCTAGAAGACGAACAAAGTTGGGCGCGCGAACGCCTGAAGGCTTCTCAGAATGATCCAGGTTCAGAGCACACCTGTGGCCACCAGGAGCCGGCGGAAATCTTGGTGGATGAGTTCTGGAAGGAGGAGTCCACGTGCCGTGATGGGAGGAAGGGTTCAGCGGAGCCAGCGCATCTGCCGGCCACCGCGAGGCGCTCCATGAAGATTCTAGGGGGCTCCCTGGTATAATTTAAATCGGAAGGCCTCAGATCTCAGACAATTCTTCCCAAACGCACGGCTTGGAGCCTCTGAGAAATCAAGGGTGTCTCCCCCTGCCACCCCCACCCCAGGACAGGGGGCAGCAACACGGCTTCCACTCCTCACCACAGCCACCCGCTGCCCTGTGTGCGCAGCATCCAGCCTCCGGAATGGCTGCCCCTTCGTCACCGCTGGCAACCCGCAGGGGGCAGAAAGGTTAGCTTTCAGTCTTCAAGTCAGCACATCCTGGGGTGAGGACAGAATTGCCCTAACAATGAAACCACTGCAGTGATTGCAGACTCATCCCAGTGTGAATGCTGCTGCCCTGCTCCCTCTGGGCTTTGCGCCACATCCCATCGGGGGTGATTTTTACCAGCTAGACTGTGTGCTTTCTGCAGCCAGAAACCGCATCATTCATTTTCACAGCGCCTGGCATCTTGCAAGAGGCTCAAAAAATAATGTGGGGCTAAGTCCTATTCCAGCATTTTTCTGGAAGGATATCCAAAGATGGGTTACCGTTAACTATGACAAGAGATTCCAGGAGTAAGTGGAGGGACAAGGGCAGGGGAAGTGTACTTGTTACCTTTGCCACTTTGTGCGGGAATGCCTTTATAACAAGATGCTCATGTGCATTTGACACAATCTTCCTATGTTGGTAAGATGCACAGGGGAAAAGGGGTTCGGAAGGGTTCGGTCAGAAAATTCGTGACAAAGGTCTATGGCAGGAGGAGAAAATGCTTTATTGGAGGCTCAGCACTCCCCTCCCTCTTCCATGGCAGATACTTCTAATTTCTCATGACATTCTTCCCTGCTGGGCCCAGAAACCACCAATAGATCCCCAGCCCAGCATACCTGGCTATTCTGATGAATTGACTGGAGTTAACTTGTGATGAAATGCCTATACCATCTTCTGACTGGACAATTCAATGCATTGACAGCCTCCCTGAACCACAACCATGAATGAATCTAAGTTAAAAACTGGAGAAACAGATCCAGACGAGGACAGATGGAAAAACACATGGCTCAGAATTCAGTGAATGTGATGGGATCAAACTGCAGTGCTACAACCAGTCTCCAGGAAAAGCTATCCCCATTAAAAAAAAAAAGTTTTCTTTAAGGACGATGGTTGTACTGTGTGTGTCCGAATGATTGCCTCCAACCTTCATTGCAGTCCTATTTGGGGCAAACAAGCAGTTGTCAGCAAAGCAGAATACTGCCTACCAGCATGAAATCCTCACACTGACTTTTTTTTTTTTGCAAAAAGAGGCTCTAAAGGGCCATCATTTTACTGTTTCCATTGTCATTTCTCAAACTCTATGTTGTAGTCTCATCAGCGACACCATAGGGTGCTAATTTAAAAACGATCGTTTCAATATGTTCTGTTAATCCCGTGATGACCAAAGGCAGAGAAATGCTTGGGAAGAAAAATGGCTTCCACTGGGGGCCTCAGCTCTCTGGAAGTGGAGCAATTTTTCTACTGGTTGAAATAAGGCACCACTAAATCTGCTGAAAATAGCAGAGGAAAATCGCACTCTCATCCAGTTTCAGTATAAAGGAAATTGAGTATTTGTCTGAGAAGTGGCTCCAGACACCAGGCACAACTGGGCCACCCAGCGTGAGGTCCTTGTATGCTCTTGAGCCAACTGAACACCTACTAAGTGACCTGAACAGTTCTTAATAATGAGAGAGGGAAATCCCCAATATAGTCAAGGTGATCAATTCAGATATTCATCTATTAAGCACCAACTGTGAGTCAATATTCCTTCTGTCCCTGGGATAGGAAAGGTACACGGATTTTGGAACAGTAGCTGAGGCCAGCATGCATTTCGAGGTCAGAAGTCTATGTTAGCTTAAGTGCAGGTCTATAATATGCTCTGGGCATAAAATAGCCTTGTTGTACTTTAAATTTTCAGCTACCAGTAACTACGTTATAAGTTGAGAGGGTTAATTTTGAAGGATGCATTGGAAAATATTACTTATTAAAGCTTTTATTTTTACTGCTGTAAATTCCATTTCCATTTAAACGGAAGCAGAAGCAGACAAATTGCTTTCATGGTGCTCTTCCTCTTTGTGTTTCTATGGAAATGGATTCTTGATTAGGAAAGGGAAAGCTAAAATCAAAGCCTTAGAGGCCGGCAGAGCATAACCGAGGGTGCTTTATGAGCAGTTGGCCAGATCACATCCAATCCAAGCTAACACAATGTTAAAGGGGCCCAGAGTTACAGAAATAAACACTCATGTCTCCATTTGACCTCCCTTATGTTCTGATCACATCTTAGCTGAGGTTTGTCAGATACAAGAACCACACAGCCTCCAGTTACACATCCTCACTACTTGGCAATGGTAGCCTTCATTGAGTCTTGCTTTGGAATATTTCTCTGCTAATTCACTCTCAAAATATGATGTTTGCTCTAAAGAATGTGTTTAACATCAGTAGAAACTTTGTGGATGTTACTGAGAGAATACAAGCTAAAAAGAATAGATGATAGATAGATAGATAGATAGATAGATAGATAGATAGATAGATAGATAGATAGATAGATAGATGATAGATAGATACCTGGATGGATAGATAGATAAGCTGAATTTCAAAGAGCATATAATCATTTTGTATCACTTCTATTTTTACATCTCAACCATTTCTTAATAAGCCACATTTGTCAGGTTTATGCTCTCTAGTCTGTGAAGAACTGCCATGCAAAACCTATTAATAAAAACATCCATTGCACAAACCACGTCTGCCAGTTGCTATTAATTACCACACCCTTTTGACTTTAAAATGGCTAAGATTTTGGTGAACTTGCTAATACAGCCTTGCTTAGGACAGAAATTTCGCCTTTGTTGCAGCACAGGGACAGACTGCACTCGTGTTTTCTGAGAATGTTCAAAGCCCGAAAAAGTTACCTGATATGTATTTATGAAACCAAATGAGAAAAATTTTGGTCTAAAATAAGTTCACATTATTTTACACAATATTAAACAGTTCAACCAAACAGAAAAATTTATATCAAAATATATTATAAAATTTGAGATGGCAATGTTGATGTTATTCTCTTAGCTATTGGACATGAAAGATGTTACACACCACATATGACCTCAGTACTTATAAATTTCTGAATCAGCATAAGAATGAATTTGTATGTAGTATATAGATTACCTAAGATCTCTGATTTCCTTAGTTCTAAACACCCTATCAGTATCTCCAGACCAGAAATTTAAAAGCTAGCAGTGAGCAGGAATTGATTAATTGATCATACAGGAATTAGAATTTCTTTTAAGTGTATATGACTGACTATAAAGCAATAATATTACAGTATTGCTCAGGATGATAATTAAGGGTGAAGAAGGAAAGAAAGAAAGAAGGAAGGAAGAAAAAAAGAGGTAGGTGAGAAGGGAAGGAGAAGAGAAAGAAGGAAGGAAAGAAATTTGGAGATCTCCGAGTTAGGATACCCTAACTTTTGTGAGCAGTATATTTAGAAATGGGGAAAAAAATAAAAGTGACCAGAAGTTAACATTGATCATATATTGACCAGAGAAATAATGTTATATAACATTATTAGAGGGCCAGATACAAATAAATGAGAAGCGACAGATAAGAAAAGTTTTGAAGAGAAAAACTCCAATTACACATAAGTGTCTCTTCAACATATACTGGTCACTGGTATTTCTGTTGATGGGCAAACAAAAGGCATATAATATACACTGTGTCTGTTGAAATAATGTTTCTTTGGACACTGAACACAGGATAAGATGATTGCTATAAATAAAAATAAGTAAATAAATAAGAGGAGAAAAGCCAATACAGTTTTATAACATGTCATAAAAACAGCCACATTAACATTTGGAATCATATGTCTGACTGTACATTTCAGATTATTTGTTAAAACCAAATTATAAGAAATATACACAATCGCATTCATTTTGTATCTCAGCCACGGGGGAAAATGCATACTCAGAAGACTAAAAGGGCATTAATTAACTTGCAAAACTCTTTTGAAATCCATTATATAACTTCTGTGAAGGGGCTACACTCCTTTAATCTTTTTAATCGTTTTTATAAAGTTTCTTGAAGTGAGAAAGATGACAGTCGCTGTAAATTGCTGACCGGGTGTGTCAGGCAAACAAATGACTGTTTCTAACCAAAAATGAGCAAAAACCTGAATTTGATGAAAATAATAGATCATTGAAAGGTAGCCAAAGATTGTATTGTAGAAAACCAGAGACCATTTTCCACTTACAAGTATATAATACAACCCTTTCAGTCCAGTCACAGGGTGGGACCATGTAAAAACTGCAGCTTCTCATGAAGCATTCCTAGGTCTTCCCTGGACTCTAGTCCACATAATCTCTTGATTCTTTCCTGAACTGGTCAGCCAGGATGCACTGGTGTCTTGCGAAAATATTATTGATCTGTGATGTATCCTATTTCTTCATTCCCTTTTTTTAAGAAGTCTATAGGAAGTAGTGGTAACCACAGAGTACAAAGACAAAGCAAAACAATATGCATGAGTTGAATGTGGGACAGTTAGGTACAGGACAGGCATACGGATGATGAGATAGCAAAGATATGTTCCGTTGAAATGACCTAGTGGGTTTAGGCATAAACTGTGGGTGAAGATTCTAGACTTAAAAGAGATGAAAGAAGCAAAACCCTCCAAGTGTGGATTCCTTGAAAAGAAGGACAGAAAAGGACAGTGTTTTCAGGTATTTCTAGAAAGGGTTTTCTTTACCCTGTCATTTTGAAGGTAGAAATGAGAAAACGTGGGGATGATTACCTTTGTTGGGAACAGAGGCTAAAAAGACGACTGCAGTCAGATGATGAAGTAAAATCAAATAATTTTTTGAAAGCAATAACTAAAGTTTCTGATTATGGCCCTTAACAGCTAATTATTTGAAGGTTTGTTCTTCATTTTGTATCTAAATTAACTATTCAGGGATAACTAATATCCATCAGAAATATGGCAAATAAAAGAATAGAGCTCACCAGGGAAAGGTGGTAAGTGTACACTTTTCTCAATTTAATAGGATTTTCAGCTCTAATCAACATATTGGAAAATGCATCTAGATTATTCTCTTTACTAGTGACCCAGAATCAGTTCAAGATTTTACTCAATCACACTAATGAGCATTAAAAAAAAAAACAAAAACCTCATATAGACCAGAGAGAAGGGGAGAAGCAGAAGATGGAGCTGGGGGTGAGTAGGGGGAGAAGGAGGATAAAAAGAAAAGAGGCCTTACTGCTGCATTACTTGTAATAGGTTATAGTCAACTTAAAAATGATCAACTCACAGATGTTTCACAATTTAGAGAAACAGAGGTACAGAATATTCAGATAAGCTCAGTACTGTGATTTGACCTAAAAGATTGAAGTTGGAACACTAGTTTAAGATAAAGCAGAGGTTTTCAACCTTTCTTGGTTCACGGTAATTTCTCATGCCCTCCCCACCCAAGTCAAAAGAAATATATGAGAGTTAGTCAGATCCAGACAGCATAATAAGGTTTTATGTCTTAACATCTTAACAGTTAGTTGTTATTGTTTTAATACACAAAATTTGAAATGTAAAAGTAGTATTTTAATTATTTTATGTTTATTTTATTGATTTGAGAGAGAGAAAGGGAGAGGGGGGAGACATGGGAACATCCATCTGTTCCTGTATGTGCCTGACTGGGGATCGAACCAGCAACCTCTCTGCACTTCAGGACAATGGTCTAACTCAGGGGTCCCCAAACTTTTTACACAGGGGGCCAGTTCACTGTCCCTCAGACTGTTGGAGGGCTGGACTATAAAAACAACTATGAACAAATCCCTATGTACACTGCACATATCTTAAAGTAAAAAAACAAAACAGGAACAAATACAATATTTAAAATAAAGAACAAGTAAATTTAAATCAACAAACTGACCAGTATTTCAATGGGAACTATGGGTGCGGATGCATCCTGTGCTCCTCTCACTGACCTCCAATGAAAGAGGTGCCCCTTCTGGAAGTGGAAGTGTGGTGGGGGCCGAATAAATGGCCTCAGGGGGCCCCATGTGGCCCGTGGGCATAGTTTGGAGACCCTTAGTCTAACCAACAGAGCCATCTGGCCAGGGGAGTAAAAGTAGTATTTTAATTGCAATCTCAGCCATCATTGCATATAAGGAGATGAACGAGCCTAGTGGGTGTTATGTAGCTTCTCAACACCATGATGGACACTAACAGTTTCGTTTTCTGTTCCACATTAATTTTCTTGAGGTATTTGTTTTCTATCATAGAAACCATTAAATCCCAGCTTTACAATATGTTGCTATTCATTAATATTAAATAGTTAATATCTTAGTATGTTAATATATTTTATATTAATAACTTTATGTGTGTGTGTGTGTGTGTGTGAGTATAAAACTTTTAATAATATTTGTCCTTAACAACTAGGTAGAAAAATTCTTGAAAATTCTGGAGCCACAATGTACCACTGAAAACAAAAATACCTAAAATAGCCATATTCTTTTACTAAATCCCAGTAATAATATTTCTCAAATTCAGAGAGTTTGAAATTAGCAAAGTCAAGATTTAGATCCAGGTCCTTCTAAATCCAAATTCAATGTTGTCTCCTCTGCAATATGCTGTTACATCCTGAGTTGCAACATTTACCAATGTTAGGTTCTCCATCCAGCTGTTCTCTGACCAAAGGTTTCGAAAATATGAAAGTCTGAAAAATATAACATTCTCTATCTTGGAAATTCATGATTAATCTTAGCACAGTATAGGCTATGAAAATTCTCGATGAGAACATACCTACTTAACTTAAACTTAATTAAGCAGTGTTTCCTATATATGTCTGACCAGGACACTCCTCCTTGTCCCCTCTTTATAGTGCCAATTAAATTCCAATAGCACTCACATTCCAGGGGACCCATTTTATGGTATACATGTCCATTTCACACAATGTTCTGATCTCCCCCAAGATTGTTGGAAGCTTGGTAACCGTAGGAATTATATACTCCTGTACCCTCCTCAGCATGTGAGGTCTTGAGTAAGGACTCAGAACAGGGTTTTTTGTTTTGTTTTTATGGATTCAAACTCAAAGAAATACCAGTCAGGAACAATGGAAATACAGTGACATTTCCCTGAGGTGATCATTTCTCTCTTGCAAGATACAAAGACACTTTACTGATATATTTTAATTCAAGCTGATAATTCCCCCCAAGCTATGATTATTATCTCCACTTTACAAATATTGAGCCTAGAAAGAAATTAAATCTTGCTTAATAAAGAACTGTTTTCACATTGTTATTCTTCAGGTATAATTTAATCAGTCAAGCAATAGAAAGAAAATATTGGAACTCTCAAATGGAGAGAATAGGAATTTAGCTATATTACCACAGCACTTAGGGGCCACTTTTCCTGTTAAGATTGGATTTTAAGAGCTGTGTCATGCTTCTTAACATTCCTTAAGTAGATTTTACTTTGACTTCCAGTGTTCCTGGCTAGTAAATCATATAGCTTCTAACATAACCAGCAACTGCACTCAAGGTATTTATAAGAGGGTATAATCCTAAACTCACAGTCACTGAATCAGAAAGAAACTTAATTGAGAAAAGTAGTATTTATGGAGGATTTTCTAATATATATATATATTAGAGTAAAACCCATTTCTTATTATTTTGTCTTCCTTGTTAAGGCAATATCTGGAGAAATAGATTTAAAAAAACATATTCATATTTTATTATATAAATAAATAATTTTGTTTTCCTGCCCTAGCTAAATAGCACAGTTGATAGAGTATAGGCCCAAGCACAAAAGTTGCTGGTTCAATCCCCAGTAAGGGCACATACAAGAACAGATCATTGCTCCTGTCTCTCTCTCTCTCTAAAATAAATAATAATAATAATAATAATTTTGTTTTGTTTGCTTAATAAAATAAAAGTTTCTGTTAACTGATGAGTTCCAGGGCGGTGGGAGAAAGGGGTTGTACCGCTAAAGCTACTCTCATTATAAACTTGAATTATCAAACTTTCATAAAACCAAATAAGAGTGTATTCATGGGAATAAAAAAAAAAGTCAGATTTGCCCCTCAGCAACAGATGGTATCAGCGATTACTTGCCTCAGTGTCACATTGCTTTTTGAACCTTTTTTATTTGTAAATAGGGAAATTGCTGTCTCATTCCTTGAAGCATTTTGTGTTCAATTATTTCCAACGATCTCATTATTCCGGTTGCCTATCTCATATTGAATGCTATAAATGTAATTGTGAGTGGGAAAAAAAATGTATGCAACAAGAGAATTGACAGTCTTTTAATACTGAACTAGGAAACATTTTATGTGGATAAAATAATTGAAAACAGCTTCCAAAAGAGTGTTTGAAGCAATGTACTTGAAGAGTTGACTGAGGGAAGATTTTAAGAAAAATGTTCGTTTGTTCATGGATCCCACAAGTATTTAGTGACACCTACAATGTGTCAGACACTGTGACATCCACTTCCTGCAGAAATTTGCTTCTAATTAGATTTGCTTGCTTATGTTTTGGTTATTTTTCACTTTTTTTTTGAAGGATAATATTCACATAGAAACATGCATAATGTGTACAATAAGGGCACATGTTTATGAAAAGTGGGCATATCCATGATGCCAGAGCTCAAACCAAGAAACAAAATCTTACCAGCACCCTCAGGAGCCCTCCCTCTTGCCCCTTCCATTTACCACCCTTTCCCCCAAGTATAATCATTTATCCAGATCTTCACAGGCATAATTTAACTTGGTCCTTATTTTTTTTTGTATGATTGTTAGACACAGTAATTATCAACATGGAAAAATAATTTTATTTCTACTGCAAGATTGTTTTTAAAACTCATATTCATGATACTTCACAATGTTCTTTTGATGACCTACTGGAGAAATTTCTTTCTGGATTGTACTAATTGTGCCTCCCTCTCTTTGTACTGACTGACAGAATCTTTAGGACAAATGTGTGGTCCATGTTTCATGAAGAAACAGGACCCTTGCAGCATGCAATTTTGTATTCAGACTTCACTCCTGTATCCATTATCTCTTCTGTATTCTAAGTTTCTTTTGTAACATTTCTTTCATGCAGTTATTTAATTTTTAATCTTATAATGTCAATCATGTTAAACCATCTATAATAGTTACCTGTTACTATGTAGAAAATCACCTCAAAACTTAGCAGCTCAGAACAACAAACTTTTTTTCGTAGTTTTTGTGAGTCAAGAATCAGGGACCAACCTGACCTGTGGTAGCACAGTGGATAAAGCATCAACCTAGAACACTGAGGTTGCCTGTTGGAAACTCCGGGCTTGCCTGGTCAAGGCACATATAGGCGTTGATGCTTCATGCTCCCCGCCCCTTTTCTTTCTCTCTTTCTCCTCTCTAAAATGAATTTTTATAAAATTATATATATAAAAAAGAACCAGGGACAATCAGATGGTTCTGGCTCAGAATGGTCTTTCAGGAGAAAACAATCCAAGGGTCAACTGAGGCTACAATCAGCTGAGATTCAACCAGGGCTGGAGTTTCTATATCCATGCTCCCTCACTTGGCTATTGGCTGGAGACCTTAGCTTCTCACCACATGAGCACCTTTATAGGGTTGCTTACAACACGGCAGATGGATCTTTCCAGAGGAAGAGAAAGAGAGGGAGGATAAACCCAAGATAGAAGTTCCAAACTTTGATACTCATCTTAAAAATGACATGCCATTTTGTATGTGTCCTGTACCAGACCAACCTGGTTCAATGTGAAAAAGAAGTACACAAGAGTACGAATATAAGAAAATGGAATCATTGGAGGTCATATTGGAGGCAAGATACCACTACCACATCTTTCAAATATTCTCTGAAACAATGTGAGTATATGAAAATGTCAAGTGTAGGTAGGGTGGGAGGAGAAAGAAGCTTTGTATAATTTTATAGTAAGTGTAATTTTATGTCCATTCACAATTTATCTTATGGATTAATGGTACATAAGACCACACAGACACCATACTTTTGTGTGAGATTGGGGAGGAGGTAATGAAAATAAGAAAGACCAATTATTTGAAATTTTAGCTGGTCTTAGCAAACTCATAAAGTCCAAAACAACAAAGAATAATGGTGGGCGTTATTGTATTACTTTATAGAGAAAAAAATTATACTTCATGTATTAACTAGGATGCTTTTGGTTCAAGTGTCAGAAAATTAAAATTAAATTGTCTTAAGGAAAAAAAGTGGAGTGACCTATGTATACTGACTCATATAACTAACAGTTTTGGTGAATGGTAGGAGGTATACCTGGGTTCAAGTACAGCTGGATTCAGGTTTAGTTTCTCTATCATCTATTTATATCTATCTATCTATCTATCTATCTATCTATCTATCTATCTATCTATCATCTCTTGCTCCCTCCCTGTCTTTCTTAGAGACTCCCACACCTTAGCTGCAAGGGAGGCTAGGAAAGTGGGTATCTGGCATTTTCATCTTCAGTAGTGGAGACAGACTCTGTCTCATAATGTGAGAAATTCTTTAACAGTAAGCATAAGCTGCTATATAAGCACTGCCTTAAATAATGACTTTAGAATGCCTCCTTTTTGCAGTACTGTTGGCTGGGTGATTGAACATCTACTTCCAACCAGTTTCTCCTGTGCTCCTTTCCACTATCAAGACTAGAAAAACTGCCTGAGCAGGCAGTGGCACAGTGAATAGAGCATTGGCCTGGGATGCTAAGGACCCAGGTTCAAAACCTCAAAATGACTGACTTGAGTGTGGGCTCACCAGCTTGAGAGCAAGGTCGCTGGCTTGATCATCAGATCATAGATATGAACCCATGGTTGCTGGCTTAAGCTCAAAGGTCTCTGGCTTGAGCAAGGGGTCACTGGCTCAGCTGGAGCCCCACAGTCAAGTCACATATGCAAAAAAGCAATCAATAAATAACTAAGGTGCCACAACAAAGAATTGATGCTTCTCATTTCTCTTGCTTCCTGTCTGTTTGTCTTTCCCTCTACCCCGGGCCCCCACTTTCTCTCTCGCTAAAAAAAAAAAAAAAAGACTGGAAAAATTAACCCCTCTCCTAGTCTCCTGTGCAGATAGTGTGGCCATAGCTTCAGAATTCTAGGAAAGAGAGAGGAGGTGCTGCTGACCCTCAGCTCTCCCACCACCTTGAGCACTTACATCATCGATATTATTGCTGGAGCCTAGATCCCATGTAGGCACCAGAGACAAACAATGTGAAACTGGAGGCAGCAGAAGTGAGAAGAGCTGGGTCCCTGGTAGTTTCAATGAGCAACTGAATCAATGCTACCAGCCAACAAATCACCCTTAGACTTCCTGTAATGAGAGGTAAACAAACCCCTATTTGAGTAAGCCATCTTTAAGGCAAATATATGCTTTAACCAAACTGGTTGAGTTCCAGGATAGAAACTAAAATAAAACCATCAAACTGACCCAAGTGCAAGGGTCAGGCATCATGGGAGGCAGTTTCCCTAAGGCGTGATGTTAGTCAAATAAGTTTGTAAATATGATATATATGTTTGCTCGCTTATAGTTTGCATGGGGTGAGGGAGACAGGCTGTAAGCTGGCAAGGTCCTCATAGCCTAAGGCTTAGTTTTAAGACTAAGCCTTTTCCATCATTTTAATACTAAGATCTTTTCAAAACTAAGCCGTTCCCCACACCCTTGACTGTTGCATGATGTAGGTTGGTGCACTCTTATGAGGAATCCCATTTATGCCTCAGATAAGTGGCTTTGTATCAGAGACTTTTTTATTTGTATATTGGCTTAAAGGCTTTAATTTCTACACTATAAAATAAAGTATACTGGGCATGCTGGCTGAGATCCTGCCATCAGCACTGCAGAGGGGAGGCAGCTGAGATGGTGGAGTGCTAAAGGAGAAGCCAGTTTGTGCAGAGAGAAAGAGACGGGGAACAGAGGTGAATAAGGCTGGTGGGGCCCTTGATTCTAGGAATACTCAGATTAATCAGTGGCTTTGAGAGCCCTGAATGGAAAGGAAAGTGTTTTTCCACTGTGTATATTTCTCACCTTCCAGGTGTGAGCTAGGATTAAAGGTAATGGACTGTCAGTCAAATAAGTTTGCAAATATGATGTATATGCTTGCTTGCTTATACTTTGCATTGGGTGTGGGGAACAGGCTGTAAGCAGGCAGGGTCATTATAGCATAAGGCTTAGTTTTAGGACTAAGCTTTTCTTCACACGCTTGGCTGTTGCATGATAGGGGGTGGTGCATTCTTATGAGGAATCCCATTATGCCTCAGATAAGTGGCTTTGTTTCAGAGACTTTCTTGTTTGTATATTGGATTAAAGGTTTTGATTTCTACACTATAAAATGGGGCAGACCAGGAGCTTGCTCTCTCTCTCTCAGTTCCTAAGATTAGTATTAGAGGGGAGAGCTGAGAAAGGCCACATAGAGGAGAGGAGAAGCAGCCAAGATGGAGGAGTGCTGAAGGAGAAGCCAGTTTGTGCAGAGAGAAGGAGATGGGGAACAGAGGTGAATAAGGCTGGTGAGGTAGAAACTTTTGATTCTAGGAAACTCGGATAAGGTAGTAGCTTTGGGAGCCCTGAATGGAAAGGGAAGTGTTTTCCCACTGGGTGTATTTCTCACCCACTGAGTGCAAGCTAGAATTAAAGCTAATGGCCCACCAGTTCTTGGCTCCATTGTTTCATTACTGTCTGTTCGGATCCAATGCAAACCTGCATGGGCCAGGTGGCTGTGATGGTGGCCGTGACTACTGGCATTACATTTGGTGTAGTCTGTGGCAGGATTCGATATAGATTGGTATGGAGCCACCATCACATTTGAGTGGTGGAGTAGAGTACTTGTTGTTGTTATGGTTCCCCATGGCTGTCCTTTTGGGGACTGTCGGATGGCTGGCTTTTATAGCCATGCATGATGAAACCGACAGCTCTGTGAAAGAGGCTTCCCAAGACCTGCAAACCGAGCAGTGGCAGGAGCTGAAGCAAATGTGGGTGTTGTACAGATAAAATATATTATGTTCACTTTATTAAAGATGGCACTGCCCATGTGGAAGACTCTAGCCCAGGTGATAATGTTAGCTGCCCTTCTTGCTTGGGGTGGGTGTGATTATATTAATGTGTGTTGGGGGCGGGCTGTGGGCAGGCAGAATCCTTGTAGCCTGGAGCTTGGTTTTACTTTTTTATTTATTTATTTTCAAGAGAGAGTCAGAGAGAGGAATAGACAGGGACAGACAGACAGGAATGGAGAGAGGTGAGAAGCATCAATCATTAGTTTTTTGTTGCCATCGCAACACCTTTGTTGTTCATTGATTGCTTTCTCACATGTGCCTTGACCGCAAGCCCTCAACAGACTGAGAAACCCCTTGCTGGAGCCAGCACCTAGGGTCCAAGCTGATGAGCTTTTGCTCAAGCCAGATGGGCCCGTGCTCAAGCTGGCGAGCTCGGGGTCTCAAACCTGGGTCTTCCGCATCCCAGTTCGATGCTCCATCCACTGTGCCACCACCTGGTCAGGCTGGGACTTGGTTTTAGGACTAAGCCTTTTCCACTCTTTTTGATGTGGGGTGGTGCACTCTCATGAGGAATCCCATTATGCCTCAGATAAGTGACTTTGTATCAGAGACTTCCTTGTTTGTATATTGGATTAAAGGTTTTGATTTCTACACTATAAAGTGGGGCTGACCAGGAGCTTGCTCTCTTTTGGTTTCTGAGATTAGCATTAGAGAGGGGAGCAGATAAAGGCCATGTGGAGGAGGGGAGAAGTAGCCAAGATAGCAGAGTGCCGAAGGAGAAGCCAGTTTGTGTAAAGTTTGTGCAGAGAAAAGGAGATGGGGAACAGAGGTGAATAAGGCTGGTAAGGTAGAAACCTTTAATTCTAGGAAACTTGGATAAGTCAGTGGCTTTGGGAGCCCTGAATGGAAAGGGAAGTGTTTTCCCATTGGGTGCATTTCTCGCCCACCAGGTTCAAGGTAGGGTTAAAGGTGATGGCTCACCAGTTTTTGGCTCCATTGTTTCATTACCATCTTTTCGAATCTAATGCAAACCTGCACTGGCCAGGCATCTGTGATGGTGGCCATGGCTACTGGCTTTACAGTGGGAGAAAGAGACACCAACCCTGGAGTTGGAGCAAGCACTATAGGAGGCCAACCAGGTTTGCAAGATTTGCTTGGAAATGGAGCAGCCACTGGAGACGGGATCACTGTTTGTGAGTTGCAGATTGCCCTGGACATTGTGGAGAGCCAACAGTGAAGGGAGGCTGGAGCTGAGGCCAGAGCTGGGGCAGTAAGGCCCACAGAGCAGAAGGTGGCAGCAACCTGTGGCTCAAGCCTGGGAGCAGGAGCTGGTGTTTTCAGTTCCTCTTTGGAGAATGAGGAGAATCGGGCTGGAGTTGCAATCTGTAGTCTCCAGAAGGTGAAAGCCCAGCAGCAAGGAGTAGCTACTACACCCCTGGTAGGTCTGCGATTTTGGGACATAAGGGTGGATGCCATCATGCTCTCCAGAGCAGAGATGAAGATGCTGACTGCCATTGCCATGTGCTCCTCTTTGGGACAGTGTAAGACCTGCCAGAATGGCAGAGATGAGGGAGATGGCCGAGGCTTTGGGAGCCCTGAATGGAAAGGGAAGTGTTTTCCCACTATGTGTATTTCTCGTCCACTGGGTGTAAACTAGAATTAAAGGTAATGGCCTGTCAGTTCTTGGCTCCGTTGTTTCGTTACCGTCTCTTTGAATCAAATGCAAACCTGCACGGGCCAAGCGGCTGTGATGGTGGCTTTGGCTACTGGCTTTATATGGCCCACCAGTTCTTGGCTCCACTGTTTCATTACTGTCTGTCCAAATCAAATGCAAACCTGCACGGGCCAGGTGGATGTGATGGTTGCCGCTGCTACTGGCCATACTTGTGACTATTTCACTCCCTTCATTCCAGCATTCAGCCAGAGGCTGCTTGCCCAAAGAACAACAGCCCTTGTGACCTAGGAAGGGGAGGGGGAGCATACAACAGTCCTGAAAGCTGTGTTGGTTCTGCAAATGCAGATTCCCTAAAAGCAATCGTGGGACATCTAAAGAGCTAAAAACCAGGGAGAGCTTTCAACATGTTTCAAAAATCACTGCTGGGTGATCTGGAAGCAAAGAATGAATTAAGGATAAGTGATTAGAATCAACCTGTGATGTATCCTTTTATCATTTTATCTCTGACCATATGCTCAGGCAATTATAGCCTGGGAAAATACTTATTACAGGAAAAGAATGCAATTATCTCAAATGGTGGTGCCATGAGGAAGGGTTGGCTATCTAGATATCATGGAGCAAAGTTGAGCATGATTTAGCAAAAGAGTGCAATTATAAAAATTAAAATTATGAAACTAAAGTCTGCTAAGTAAAGATTTTGTGGTTACCACAAAGGCACTTACAACCCTGACATGACCTTGCCTCAGCCAGAACCTTCTCAGGGCACTGAGTAGTAGGCCTCAGTTTAAAGAAAGATGTGAGGACTTGGGGGAGAATGCAGGAAAAACAATAAAGATGATGAAGTTTGGAAAATACTTAATTTAGTAATGGCTAAAAGAATTGTTTTTATTGCATCCAGAGAAAAAGAGGTCATTTCTAATTTTAATAATCACCTCTAATGCCCCTGGTCGGTTGGCTCAGTGTCAGCCCGGTGTGTGGAAGTCCCAGGTTCTATTCCTGGCCAGGGCACACAGAAGAAGCACCCATCTGCTTCTCCACCCTTCGCCCTCTCCTTCCTCTCTATCTCTCTCTTCCCCTCCTGCAGCCAAGGCTCCATTGGAGCCAAATTGGCCTGGGTGCTGAGGACAGCTCCATGGCCTCTGCCTCAGGCACTAGAATGGCTCTGGCTACAACAGAGCAATGCCCCAGAGGGGACGAGCATCGCCCCCTGGTGGGCATGCCAGGTGGATCCCAGTAGGGCGCATGCAGGAGTCTGTCTGACTGCCTCCCTGCTTCTAACTTCGGGAAAACACACACACACACACACACACACACACACACACACACACACACACACACACACACAGCTGTTTTCCTTCAAAACTTCTCTTGTCACCTACAGGAGAGAGTTTCTAAGAAATTAATTCTGTGTTTCTACGAAGGAGTCCTGCTTTACTGTAGAGAGAGAGAAGAGTAGAGAAAGAGTCACCATATTTTATGTGCTTTGCACCATTGAGGATAAAAGTCTCAGGAGGAATGGTATGGAACATGGAGGGGGCTGGAGGAAAAGGTGAGGAGATAGGAGAGTGTCTGATACTGACCCTGACCCATCTCATGGCAGACTCCTGGGCTGGAACACATGACTCTGAAAACGAAACCCTGCAAAGGTCCAGAAGCCCCGCAGAATTAACTCCAGTGTTGTGGTGTCCAACTCAACATAGCCCCACAGGCCCGGACCCCACTGCCTGCTCAAACCTCAGGCTCCCTCCTCGCAAGCTGCTAACCATCAGATGAGTGGGACGGGTGGTCCTCGGCTTTGAGTCCACACACACCAGTTATGCAATCTCCTTTTGAGGATGCATGATTACCCCACCCCGCAGCTAAGGCCTCCCACCAGATGGGTAGGAGCATCGCTCATACATGACATTGTAATGGAACTGAGACACCAAGAGCTATCATTAAACTGTAACCAATGGTCATAGACTGAGACATACAGACACTTATTGATTGGCTCAGGTCACACTACTCAAAATTTCTAGAAGAAAAATTTGAACCCTGTCTTCTCTCTCATATGACTTGTATAAAGTTGGCCCAGTTGTCTAACATAACATACTTGGTTATCTACAACTGATGGGAGGGGATAGAAGGAACTAAATTTGTTATAAAGTTTTTTATTAAAAATATCATTGGAGCCTGACCAGGCAGTGGCGCAGTGGATAGAGCGTCGAACTGGGACACGGAGGACCCAGGTTCGAGACCCCGAGGTCGCCAGTTTGAGCGCAGGTTTATCTGGTTTGAGCAAAGCTCACCAGCTTGGGCCCAAGGTTGCTGGCTTGAGCAAGTGGTGACTCAGTCTGCTGTAGCCCCATGGTCAAGGCACATATGAGAAAGCAATCAATGAACAACTAAAGTGCTGCAATGAAAAATTGATATTTCTCATCTCTCTACCTTCTTGTCTGTCTGTCCCTATCTGTCCCTCTCTCTCACTCTCTCTGTCTCTGTCACACACACACACAAATATATATAATTGGAAAAATGTAACTGATGGATACAGGTTAAACATAAAGAATTTCCTGATGATGAGTACTGTCAAACATTAAAATACAACAGAGATACAAGTTATTTCTCATGGAAAGTCTTTAAAAACAGACTGCAGGGGTTAGTTGCATCCTAGCACTTAGCAGATGAATAACTTAGATGGTTTCTTCTAGATTGTTTTCCTTGTAATTCCTTCTTTAGACCAAAGAAAAAAGTATTATGTATTTATATTTTACTTCCTTCCAAAAAAGATTTTAGGTGATTTATAGAAAAACATAATATTACAAAAATTAAGAATATAAAATAGCCTGACCTGTAGTGGCACAGTGGATAAAGTATTGACCTGGTACGCTGAGGTCACCGGTTAGAAACCCTGCACTTGTCTGGTTAAGGCACATAAGGGAGTTGATGCTTCCTGCTCTCCCCGCTTCTCTCTCTTTCTCTCCTTTCTCTCTAAAAATGAATAAATAAATGTAAAAATAAGAACACAAAAATATTATAGTGAAAGAAATACTCTAATGGAATGGTATGACAAGATTTTCTTTTTTAAGTAAGGAAGTAGATTTGTCTTTTGCTTTGCAAGGAGAGTGAAAATCGTGCCAATAGATGTAGCCTCTCAATTTGTGGTGGTGAAGTTCACTGCAATAAAATGACCCTGAGAAATTAGTAGACTTGGTCTAACTGTCTGCAGTACTCATAGAAGCACTTCTCACTTTCCTCCTGCCACTAATTACATAAACCCTCAGGACTGCAGTGCTCCAAAGCAACGCCTGACCAAGTGACCTAGACATAATTCTCCTGTCTGGTCTAAGAACAAATAAGTAAACCCAGAGATTTACGCCGCATGACATGATCCTCAATTCCCAACACAGTCAGTCCAGGCTATAGGAGGCCACCCAATACAGTCACAAGGTAATGGTCTCACCTATTTTTTTTCTCTTCTTTATCTGTGTCACTTCCCTTCAGAGAGACGCTCTGAGCAATGGCCTGCTCTCAATGCAGGCAAGTTGAGTTACATGGTATTCCACCATCTCTTTAGTTTTTGTTAATAAAGGGAATAAATGAACAACGAATCAGTAATAAGAAACTGAATTATAGGCATGGTAATTGCTGAATTAATCAATCATAAAGGGCAAGGGAAAATGAGGGGTTAGCTTTCCTGGGCTGGCGTTCATATATGAAAGGGTCCCCTCGGATCTTTTCTCCCTTCATTCCCTTTCTCCTCAAATGTCTGCGCCAGCGCCCCCACAGTGAGCTGAGCACCAGCTGCTCCCTAGTACCCCCTAGTGCCCACTCCTGGAAAAACCTCACCCCCATATTCCTCATTTGAAATGTTTCTCTCCTCTTAATTATCTCACCCCTGCTCTTTTCCAAAACTCATTCTTTCCACAAAATCTCCTTCTTGTCCCAAACCACTGTGATTAGACTTTTTCACTGAATTCCTCCAGCATCTAGTCACATCCTCCCAATTTAATAATTACTCAGCTATGACCTTGAACTTTTCCTTAGTTGTTTCATTTATATTGTATGTCTTCTTTCCCTCAAAGCATCATAAACTCATGAGGGTTGGGTCTGCAGGACCAGACACTGTCTGAGTTTTTGATTCGGCCCATTTAATCAGGCCCAGCAGGCCCCACACTTGTCTGTGAACTGGACACAAAAACAAGCAAGAATCTTATGGAGGAAACGTGCTTTGGAAACAGGGACTGAAATATGAAATCATCTTCCTTCTTCTTCCCCCTCCCCTTCTCTTTACTGTGAACATTAAGTGCCTAATTCTTTTTTTTTCTCTTTCCCCAGGGACAGAGAGAGAGTCAGAGAGAGGGATAGATAGAGAGAGACAGACAGGAACGGAGAGAGGTGAGAAGCATCAATCATTAGTTTTTTGTTGCCGTCGCAACACCTTAGTTGTTCATTGATTGCTCTCTCACGTGTGCCTTGACCACGGGCCTTCAGCAGACTGAACAACCCCTTGCTGGAGCCAGCGACCTTGGGTCCAAGCTGACGAGCTTTTGCTCAAGCCAGATGGGCCGGCGCTCAAGCTGGCGAGCTTGGGGTCTCGAACCTGGGTCTTCCACATTACAGTCCGATGCTCTATCCACTGTGCCACTGCCTGGTCAGGCTAAGTGCCTAATCCTTTTAATGCACATGCTAAGTGGCCCAAATGGCAGCAAATCCACCAGTAGCGAAATGCTGCTGTATTCTATGGTCCTGACAAGCAAGCAGGATGACAGTGCCTGAGGCTTTTGCATATTTTGCATAAACATCACCAGTCTTCTTGCCTGTGTGTCTGTCTTCTGCTGCTTGGTTCTGCGTCACTGAGAAAAATGCTTCTCTGTACAAGACACGCATCCCTTTGGTTTCCATCTCTTTGCGTGGGCTTTTGATAATCTCATAGTAGAGTATCTTTTATATTTCAATCTCAAGCACAGGCTCTACAGTAAAAGAAGTTAGTTAGTTACCTGCCCAGAAAATGTCCGTTTTCTGAGAGTGGGTGGTTTTTGAAAAGAAAATTTAACAAGAGGATGTGGAAAGTTAAGTCTTCCTTCAAAGAGGATGAGCTCCAATTAAAAATAAACCTTCTGGACCTGACCAGGCGGTGACGCAGGGGATAGAACATCAGACTGGGAAGTGGAGGACCCAGGTTTGAGACCACAAGGTCACCAGCTTGAGCACGGGCCCTTGAACCCAAGGTTGCTGGCTTGAGCAAGGGGTCACTTGATCTTCTGTAGCCCCTCGGTCAAGGCACATATGAAAAATCAATCAATGAACAACTAAGGAATTGCAACGAAGAATTGATGTTTCTCATCTCTCTTCCTTCCTGTCTGTCTGTCCCTATCTGTCCCTCTCTCTGACTCTCTCTGTCTCTGCTACAAGAAAATAAAATAAAATAAACCTGCTGGTAATTACTATTACGTGTATTGCTTTTTGTCTCCTTCAGAAAATGGACACTTGATGCTCAAAATTTAGTGTCAAAATATTATGTACTATGAAGCATTTCAACCTTTAATTTTATTTTCCTTTGCTTTACTCTGGGTCCTGGCTTTTGTGAAGGTTAATATTGGTCCCCTCCTTGGATATACAGACTTCTAAAGGACACTTTAGAAAGGAGAATTATAAAATTCTGCTCAAAAAATCATACTAATACAAACTCTGCTTGTTTCATACCTTCAGAAAACAGCGACACACAATTCGTAAGGTACAAAGAAGACATTCGGCTTCTGAATCCTTCCTGAACTTTAGCCATTAGATGGTAACTCCTTCAATTTCCTACAACAGTGGCTGCAAATATATATGCATTTATTGCCGACCTTCCCCATTTCTTCCCTCTTACAATAAAAAAGAAAAAGTGTCCTTTGGCCAACCAAAGGCCAATTCTTCCTCACACAGTCTAAATCCTGTTTCTTCTAGCTTCTCAGAGATCTCACTCTGGCCACTGTATCTTCAGCCTCTTCTTCCCCACTGACTCTTCCCATCACTGACTGACTATAAATTTACTCTACTTAACAACAACAACAAAAATTAAAAAACACATATAAAAGCACTCCTTTCCCCTTTCATTCTCTCTAGACAATTCCATCCACCCAGTTTCAAGTATGTGTGACTTCCGGCCTCTCTTCCAAACCCGACTGTTCTCTGCACAGCTCACAAGACATCCCAAGTATGTTCAAAACTAGACTTGTGATCTTTGTTCCACTGCCACTCCTCCTGTGTGTACCATCTCAGGAAGTCATGCCAGCTATTTTTTCACGCCAGAAGCCTGAAGGGTACTTTTTAAAAATAAATTTATTGGAATCACATTAGTTAAAAAGTTTCAAGTGCACAATTCTATGATACATCATCTGTATACTTAATAGTGTGTCCACCCCCAAAATCAAATCTTCAGTCCAATCTCCTCTGGAAGGTATTTTTATCGCAGCCCTCTCTTTCACCTTCCACCCTCTAACACTCAGACAGTGTTACACATTCTACCATCTGAACACAGCTCAGATCAACTCACTTCTTTCCATCTCTGCTGCTAAGAATGGAGCCCAAGGCCTAACCAGGCGATGGCGCAGTGAATAGAGCGTCGGACTGGGATGCAGAAGACCCCAGTTCAAGACCCCGAGGTTGCCAGCTTGAGCGCCGGCCCATCTGGCTTGAGCAAAAGTTCGCCAGCTTGGACCTAAGGTCTCTGGCTCCAGCAAGGGGTTACTCAGTCTGCTGAAGGCCCACAGTCAAGGCACATGTGAGAAAGCAGTCAATGAACAACTATGATGTCGCAATGGCAACGAAAATCTAATGATTGATGCTTCTCATCTCTCTCCATTCCTGTCTGTCTGTCCCTATCTATCCCTCTCTCTGACTCTCTCTCTCTGTCCCTGAAAAAAAAAAAAAAAACAAAGTAAAGAAAAGAAGAATGGAGCCCAAGCTACCCAAACCTCTTTGTCACCATATAAGAGCTCCTGAAACAGTTGCTGTGTGGCATTTCTTCATGTCTTGTCATTGGGAACTGGCACTCAAGATGAGGACTTAAAGATGTCAAATACTCCTTATGACAGAAAGAGCCACAAGTAATTGAGGGCTAGACATCTCCTCCAGTTATCAAATAATATCTAAATTGATTCTGCTATACCCAACCTAATGTTAAAACTGATTATTAGTAGCAAGTACCAGAAACACCTGAAACACTTAAAAACATAAAATTATAATCCCAGGCTTGTCATAATATGGTGATACTATGGATACTAAGAATCTCTGATAAAAGATTATTTCTAAAGACTCATCTTATCTCCAAGGAGAGCCAGAACTATTTCCTCCCAGAGCAAACTGGTTCAGTTCTAAACTCAACTACATATTGCAGTTACCAGGAAAGTTTAAAACCATGATGGCGAAAATCTGACACACATAGCCATTTTTGATGACACGCAGCCACATGTGGCCGCATACCAGAAAAGTATGAGGCCGCATGCCAAGAAGGACGTTTCATCCCAGCTCCTGCACGGCCAGGTGCAGTAGCTGAGGATAAAACATTTGCTGTAGTGTAGACACTCTGTGCCGGAGGTCTGTAGGCCAAAACATTTTTGTTATTTAAACTATAAATATCGCAAAATTATGGGGTTTTTTCTCGAAGTGACAAAGCACCCGAGTTATGTTCGTGGTTTTTTTTTTGTTTTTTTGTTTTTTTTTTTTTTTTTTGGCGAATTTTGACACACCAAGCTCAAAAGATTGCCCATCACTGGTTTAAAAAATACTGAAGACTAAGCACCACCATTAGAGATTCTTTTGTAATTGGCTTGAACATTAAGATGTTTATCGGCTCTCGGGTGATTCTAATGTACAACCGAGACTGAGAACCACCGTCCTAGAGGAAACAGATGTTTAATGGCATGCCGTAGGAGCAGCTATGTCTACAAAGCAGTTCAAAGCTTGATCACTTTCCTCGATCATAAGCTCCTTGCTGAGAAATTTGCCTTTAAGGGTCCATCCATCTTCATGGCAACAACTTGTGTTAGCCAGAGAACGAGCTAATTGAGAACAACCACAAAATTGATGGAAACAGTAGCATTCCACCTCTACTAGAAATGTTGATAATATTAATATGGACAGATATAGTTACACCTTATTTTTTAAAATTCACTGAAAAGTACAAATATAATGAATAAAAACAATTTTCATTCCAGACTATCTCTGCAGCCCAAGATTAGTTGTCCCAAATCCTCCACCTTACTCTCATTTTTACATATCCATTTGAGTGGGTGTCATCCCCAGAATTTAATTCTTTAAATTAAAAACTTACTCCTTTGCCCGGCCTGCAGTGGCGCAGTGAATAGAGTGTCGACCTGGAATGCTGAGGTTGCCAATTCAAAACCTTGGGCTTTCCCAGTCAAGGCACACACAGGAAGCAAGAACTATGAGTTGATACTTCTTATTCCTCCCACCTCTCCTCTCTCTGTAAAACCAATAAAGTCTTTTAAAAACTTCCTCCAAATGTCAGTATACATTTTCTATTCTGCATTCTAAAAATGGATATTTTCATCAAAGAATAGAATTATTTTCATGAAGATTTATCATTGGGACATTTTAAAAGAAAAGAGATCAGCTGTGTGATATAAAGGGAAACTTGAAAACACAGAACATTTAAGAAAGCTACAAATATAATCCGGTCCTCAATTAAGAACATTGTTCAGTGAAGTCCTTCTTCTGATGTTCATTCCATATCACTTTACAATTTTTAAAATATTTCTGACATCCATAATAATGAGCAGTGTGTTATTTTAATGTATTAATAATTGAATCAATTGTATCTGTCCTCCGAAGTGATAAGAATATATCCTAGACAGGGCTGACATTCAACTAGTGTACACTGCACATTGTTCTAACTGCAACAATAATCTCCTGATGGCATTTGCTTTAAAGGTTTTTAAGGGCTATTTTCAGTATCACACTATTTAAATATTTTTTTAAATCCAGGATCAGAGGTAAGCAGGTGAACCAGCACTCCATAAAATAAACAAAACAAAATGAAACAAAAAAGTGCTTTATATCTGTGGTGGGTTGAATGATGACTCACTACAAAAATCCATGTCTTATTCTCCAGAACCTGTGAATATTCTATTAGAATGAATGTTTCCTGGCCAGGCGGTGGTGCAGTGGATAGAGCATTGGTCTGGGATGCAGAGGACCCAGGTTCAAAATCCCAAGGTCACTGGCTTGAGCATGACCTCATCTGACTTGAGCACAGGCTCACCAGATTGAGCGTGGGGTTGCTGGCTTGAGCGTCGGATCATAGATATGACCCCATGGTCACTGGCTTGAGCCCAAAGGTTTCTGGCTTGAGCAAGGGTCACTCACTGGCTTAGCTGTAGCCTCTGGGTCAAGGCACCTATGAGAAAGCAATAAATGAACAACTAAGGTACTGCAACAAAAAAAATTGATGCTTCTCATCTCTCTCCCTTCCTGTCTGTCTGTCCCTATCTGTCCTTCTCTCATTTTTCTGTCTCACTGTCTCTCTCTCTCGCTCTCGCTTAAAAAAAAAAAAAAAAAAAAAAAAGAATGTTACTTGATATGGCAAATGATGTGATTAAGTTAAGGATCCTAAATGGAGAAGTTTATCTTGGATTAGCTGGGTGGGCCCTAAATGTAATCACATGTATATTTTATCACTTCAAATTTATTTTAAAACATCCCCTTAATTTTTGTGAGCAGTATATTTTATAAGAGCAAGACGGTGGGAACTTTGAGCACTTACCTTAGAGACTTTGTGAGGCAGATATCTAAAGACAGCTTGGAGGAGATTGAGCCATGTGTCATGCTGTGTCACTCCTACAAGGAAAGGTGCAGCAAGAGGTCCCCACTATCATTAAACTAACTGAACTAATCTTCTGAAGATGAGTTGACAGGTGAAAACAGACTTCAAAGTAGTCAAGAATTACTCAGGTTACGCACTGGTGCTTTTTACTGTTATCTGGGCTGGCAGAATTAATATAGACTCAAGCAATTATCCATGAAAACAACTAATATATTTTTTACCCCATAAAAAAGCCATTAACTAAATTCCTCACATAGCTTTTCAGTGTAGATACATATTGTGATATTTAGTAAGAGTTAGGATGAGTTAAATTTTCTTTAAATCTCTTCATTCTCCATAATCCCAATGTTTAAATGAGATCCTTTTATGTATTGATTGGCTACAAAGAAAATAAAGCTACCTGCTCACATTTAATCCTGGCTTGGCTGGTATTCAAAGTCCCCTCTCCCATTCTTTGGCTACAAGACAAGCATACGGAAACAATCTCAGAGCAGTAAATGTTGCGGGGGGATAATGGATGACCTCAATTCTAACTGAGTGCGTTTTAAGAACAATTAATTTCCAGTGCTGATTCTGATTTCTAATTTCCTTCCCAAAGTACATCATCTCAATCAAATAATGTAAACTTGACACCAAAGCTTCAGAAATAAAATAGGTAATAGAATATATCCAATCCCTGTCCTCACCTCCCATCCTTCGGTTCCCAATATAAGGGACTTTTGTCAGACATGGCTCTACAGACTCATGCCAAAGTCAAGTTTATTTAAGACTACAATTAGACTTTTCTCTATAAAAGAGTGGTCATAGAGAGCTTCATTCAATACCTTTATTGTGTGTGCATAATTACCATGTGGTGCTCACCTTCACTCTAATATCCCTTTCCAAATTCTACTGTTAATACCACCAGGCAGGGATTACTAAATAAGATTTATCATCAAAGCTAAGTTGGAAAGAAAAAGAAAAGAAAACTAAATGGGGAACATTTTAGAAATAGAGATTCCATCGATCGCCTCAGATCCACTGACCCATCTCAGAGAATAATTTTGAATTTTTCCCAGGTGATGCTGAGCCTCACACAGATTCAGAAAGCACTTGTGGCACATTCTACTCACTGTGGCAATGTCTCCTGTGTCTGCTCTAGCACAACGAAGGACTATAGAGAAATTTCAGATCTCATTTAAATAGAACTTAACTTCTCTGGATATCCTCTCTTCGTTCTTCCTTCTCCCCACACCTCCAGGTTCAGGGCTGCCTGAGATTCTCATAAAAACCCACAACTGCTTGGAACAGATTACAGAAAGGAGGATGAGGGAACAATGGAACATGCATCCACTCATAATTATTATTTCTTCAAAAACAAGGAAGAGAAGAAAACAAAAAGTTGAAAGCAGACAGAGCCCCTTATCCTGCCACTCAACCAGGAAGCAGCAGCACCCCAAATGTTCCCTGATGAAGTTTTCTTCAAACTTGGATTTATTGGATGCAAATCCCTCTCCATCAGAAAAAGCCTGCTGCACTGCCCTCTGCTGGAAGACCAGCTCACCACTCAGCTTGGTGGGGTTTGGGTCCAGTCATTATTCAATGTGGGTAAGACTAGGAATCTCTCATTCCCTTACTCTTTCTGCCCTTCCCAATAGGCATAAAGTGATTGGAAAGGCCACCCTTTATAGGACAATGTAGTCGTTTGAGGCTGAGCTGCTCACAATAGAGCTCACAGAAGATGGGGTCTCTTTGACACCTTGCTGAGGTCCTCCTCCATCGTTGTTTTATTTCTGAACCCCATGTAAATGAGCATGGGCTGCAGAATCATGGCCCAAGTTTCATTCCAGCTCAAGGGGCAAATCCCTAGCAGCTGTTGGCTGACAACCCATTTGTTTACACCAATTTATTACAAGATAGAAATAGCTAAATAACTTAGGATTTGTTTGTTTGTTTGCAAGAGAGAAAGATGGAGAGAGAAGGACAGACAGAAAGGGAGAGAAATAAGAACCATCAACTCATAGTTGCAGCACTTTAGTTGTTCATTGATTGCTTTCTCATATGTGCCTTTACTGGGGGGGTCCAGCAAAGCCAGTGATCCCTTGCACAAGCCAGAGACCTTGGGCTCAAGCCAGTGACCTTGGGCTTTAAGCCAGTGACCTTAGGGTCATGTCTATGATCCCATGCTCAAGCCGACAACCTTGGGATTTCTAACTTGGATCCTCAGCATCCCAGGCCAACACCCTATCCATTGCACCACCACCTAGTCAGGCTAATTTAGGGCTTTCTGACACCACCTAACAGGTGGCTACCAATATCAAGGGTGTGTTGAGGGCCGGAAATTGTCCTTAGACTTCAAAGGTTAGACCCTAGAGTTCTTGCTTTCTGAAATAGAAACCAATTAATAACTAATTCCAATAGCAATCCAGATGTCATTTCTTTTAATGATGAGCAATGGTTCATTATTTTAGCCAAAAACTTCTCTATAATAAAACAAATTATTTCTTAGGAGAAAATACTAATGACAAGAATGTGGAGTAGTTATTCCTCAGATTGCTGCATTTTCAAAGATACGTGTTATATCATTTCCTGGGGAATTAGTTATTCTCTCCACATTATACTTCCTCTTTGTTTCTCTGTCCTTAAAGAAAGATAAGTTTAAGTGCAATTAATCACAAGAATTTAGCAGGTCCCCAAGTTAGTTAAAATACTGCCTCTTACCTACCGTGCCAAAATCACCAGCAGGTGTCAGATCTGTGCTATTTGTTTCTCCTAAATTTTAGTTCATGACTCTTCCCTGCATTTCATTCTAATTTTGTGTTGTAACTATGAGCGAATCTCGGTGTCCAGAGACAGCGTCTGTCTCTTCCCAATGCCACATCCCCAAACTGCCTCTGAATGTTTCCACTTGGGTGAGAGCAAAGACTACCATTTTGGAGCTTTTATCTGTCATCAATTAGCATCTTTCATTCTTAAAACTATTCTTCAGTAATTATTACTCACCCATTTAACTGAGAATGAGAGAAGTTAATGACTCAATTGAAGGGCACTTGCGAAAGAGTCAAACTGGGAACCGAACACAAATACTTCAGATACCAAAACCTACGGTCTTTACCACACATTAGACTGTTTTAAAGGTATGAAAAAATGCCATGCTTGAGGTTGAACTTACCCTTCATGCCACCAACTTCTCCACTGCTGTTAGTATTCAGTTCTTTTTCTTGTTTTCTTTCTGACTTGCATTGCGTATTTCTCTATATATTAAATGCCGAACAATTTTGATCTTTAGTGCCTTCCAGATTCAGTGTTCTCCAACCATCACCACCCTGGTACAAGTTTTCCACATTTATGATATATACTCTGAGGACAATCTTTTAAGAATCTTATTACCCTCATCTTTATGCAGCTAGTCATGCTTCATAGGTCTGGGTTATTCCTTGAAATGTCCTTAAAGAATGTTTAGTACCTAACTTCACACTTCATCAGTAGGTAGTAGTACCACTCTAGTATTTTTATATGTCTTATATTTCCATGTTATTGGAAATTCCCCTACAGTGGAGATGATTGGTCATCAATAAAACCTTGGGACGATGCAGACAGCAAAGGGATGTTGGTGAATGACAGCCAGGAAAGATCTTAGAATTCAAGGACCTCGACCTAGTGGACATTTAGGTCTCCATTTTGATATGCACATGAAAATTTATTTTTCTTTATAGAAAAGAAGTCAAAACAGGTTCTATCACCTTTACCTGAACAGTTATTTGAGACCTTAGGAAGAGAAAAGGCTGCAGCTCTTTTCTTTTGTTTTTCTTTTTTGTATTTTTCCGAAGTTAGAAGCGGGAGGCAGTTAGACAGACTCCCATGTGCATCGAACCAGGATCTACCCGGCATGCCCACCGGGGGCAATACTCTGCCCATCTGGGTGTTGCTCCCTTGTGGCCTGAGCCATTCTAGTGCCCGAGGCAGAGGCCAAGAAGCTGTCCTCAACGCTCAGGCTCACTTTGCTCCAATGGAGCCTTGGCTGTGGGAGGGGAAGAGAGAGATAGAGAGGAAGGAGAGGGGAAAGGGTAGAGAAGCAGATGGGCGGTTCTCCTGTGTGCCCTGACCGGGAATCGAACCTGGGACTTCCACATGCACGCCGGGCCAACACTCTACCGCTGAGCCAACCGGCCAGGGCTATAGCTCTTTTCTAAACAGAAAGATGGATTGCTTGGTGTCTTCACCTGGGCCCCTCTGGAAGCAGAGCCTGGCAGGAGAACTCCACTGCAGGTACTGATTTGGGGAGTGATGTGAGGAATTAAGACTGGGGGTGTAGAGAGAAAGATGCAGAGAAAGAGGAAAAGCCAATAGAAAGGTATGTGATCAAGGTGTTGCTGTGAGCAAAGGGGCTACCAGCATTCCCCGGCTGAGGACAGAAGTCCTAACAGTTTCCTTTGGTTCCCACTCCCCACTGGCCAGGGGTTGCCCAGAGGGCATTAAGTTCCTGGCACTTCAGGCCCAACTTGCAGACAGACAGACTGCCTTCCTTAGGTTGGAGAAGGCTCTGAGGCAGAAATGGCATCCTGACTAACTTGATTATATCAAGTATATTATATAATATTCCATAAAACCGTAATTGTGGGCCTTAAAATGGAAAAAAAAATTATAATTTTGTTTTTGAAATTACTATCAATTTTGACATTGCAAATTTTTTTCATATTTTTAACTGATTTTCTTTTTTTAATATTTTAATTGATTTTAGTGAGAGACAGAGAGAGAGGTATACAATCTGTTCCTGGATGTGCCCTGGCTGGGGATTGAACCAGCAACCTCTGTGCTTTGGGACAATGCTCTAACTAACTGAGCTACCCCGCCACGGATTGATTTTTTTTTTCAAAGTCCTAAACAGAGGCAGATTAAGGTTGGTTGAGGCCCTGGGTGCAGAAGAAAATATTGAGCCCCTTAAAAAGAGAGAGAGAGACAGGGAAAATAAAAACACATGTTAACTATATTTTTAAATAAATAAAAAATACTATTAATGTTAAAATTGCACATATGAAACCAAACTTGGTGTCATTAGAAAAAAGTGTAAAGTTGGGGTTTTCGGGGCCCCTCAGAAGTCGGAGCCCAGGGCATGCGCCCTGTGGGCGCACCATTAAATCCGCCTCCGGTCCCAAGTATCTTTTTTTCTTTTTTAAAATTTATCTTTATTTTATTCATTTTAGAGAGGAGACACGGAGCGAGAGAGAGAGAGAGAGAGAAAGAGAGAAAGGGGGGAGGAGCTGGAAGCATCAACTCCCATATGTGCCTTGACCAGACCAGTGCAGGGTTTTGAACTGGCAACCTCAGTGTTCCCAGGTCGATGCTTTATCCACTGCGCCACCACAGGTCAGGCCCCAAGTATTTTTTAAGGTTTCAAATAGTTTAGTCAAATGAATCAAACGGCCTTGAAAGTGCCTCAAAAACTGTTCAGTAGAAACAAGTAGCTACAACTCTACTCCAAACACTACCCTTTGAACAGCTGTAAATACTAGGAACAGAATTCATGTTCTCTGGAAACAGTATTGCAGGCTCCGACATCAGGCAGCAACCATTTCCGGTGCAGACAGGAGCGAGACGAGAACAAGGCAGGGCAAGAAAATGATCAGAGACACAGAATCATAAAACCAGGACAGAATCCAGAGCTGACCAGGAAGGAGAGATTTCTTTCCATTTCACCTGGTAAAGACTCAACCATTCCCTAGTATAATGAAATTATAAATGAATATCGGAACCATAGAAGATGTAATCACCATAATCTATTTAACTGTTTCTTTAACTAACTCTTCAAAATTCTGATCCCAATGTGGGTTTATATTTTCAAATTAATATTTCAGTTTTCATTATAAAATCAAAGCCAGGAGCCCTTCCAGGCTTTGATAAAGAAAACTACTGTATTGTAAAGGTGTGTTCTCCGAAGTAGATGAGCAAGACATCATCTACAAAATACTGCCTCAGCAATGCTCTTTTGGTCTGTTTCTGTTTCTTAATATACTCAGACTGAGGACCCTGTGCTGACTTTCTTTCCTGCATTCTTCAGTTCACAGGTCTCCCCAACAGTGGTTCTCACGCTCCACCATTCCCAGTAGAGCTTGAGAAAATCATTGCCCATCTTTAACTAAATAAATCACCAGCATTGCACAATCACAACTCCGCTACACAGAGTAGCCAGCTAAAAAGAAGCACAGTTGTGAAAACATATGTGACTCAGAAATTTTCCCTAAAGATTTTGATTAAAGCTTATATATTGACACTATTCTTTATTTCACCTGTCTTGACCCCTTAAGAGATAGCCTTTCATCCAAAACAAGAAAAATCTGTTAAAAGTAGAAAATTGGTTTTTTTAAAAAAAAAACAACATTGCCCTTAATCTTTAGAAAACCTTGATCGGTAAAAGGGTCAGATTTTTAGCCAAGAACCAGAGGTCAACATGCTATGCTGCTTTCTTTGACAGGCCCAAATCTCTTACTAAGTCGTTCAATTCAGGTTGGCTAAACTGCTAAGGGGTTAATGACTGCTTGGCATCATTGTGACATGCTATGTGGTCATATCAGGCTACACAGGGGACATTCAGTTGGATGAACTAGATTTTCTACAAGGTTTTTATTTTATTTTTTTTTAATTTATTCATTTTTTTTAGAGAGGAGACAGAGAGAGAGAGAGAGAGAGAGAGAGAGAGAGAGAAAGGGGGGAGGAGCTAGAAGCATCAACTCCCATATGTGCCTTGACCAGACCAGTGCAGGATTTTGAACTGGCGACCTCAGTGTTTCCAGGTTGACGCTTTATCCACTGCACCACCACAGGTCAGGCCTCTACAAGGTTTTAAATTCTATTTTTCTTTTTTATTTTTATTTTTTGACAAATAACAGCTGTTTATATTTAAGGTATATACTTGATGTTTTGATATATTTAAACATTTTGAAATAATTATCACAAGGTAATTAATATATTTATCACCTAGCTTCATTAACATTTTTTTCTTTGTGTGTGGGGGAGAGCTAAGAACACTTAAGATCTACCCTCTTAGCAAATTTCAAGTGTATAATACAGTGTTGTTAACTATAGTCACATTGCTGTACAGTAGAAATTCAGAATTTAGTTAACTGTCTTGCATAACTGAAACTTTGTACCCTTTAACCAAACTCTACCCCCTTCGCTCTTCCTCCAGCCCCTGCCAACCAGCATTCTACTTTCTGCTTCTATAAATTTCTCTGGGGAACAATTGTTTTTTTTAATATTCTGTTGCATGAGGTTTTAGAACTTTTCTTATATATCTCTGCATCGCTGATTCCAAGTCTGCAATCCATATTTTGGTATATGCTCTAGTTTTATGCAATTTTAATTCCTTTTTGTTACACTTAATGGCATGCATTGGTTTTTAAATTGAAGTTAAAGGGCAACGACTCTTGGACTGAACAGAACCACAAGGCAATCAATGTTTTACAGACATCACTTTTACATAATTGTAGTTGTTTTTAAATGTAAAAAAATTGTTATCTTATAAAATCACCCTCATATTTTGTTTTAAGATTGAATCATGGCTTCTTCTAGTAGGCATAAATGTAAGAATAGTCCTGACACCTTCTGTTATATATGTGGCTATTCCACACTTCAACGTCAAAGGCACAATATTTCATCATTTGTGACACGTGCATATATTGCCTATTTTCAAGTTCCCCTTGGGGATCAAGACAAGAATTGGGCTCCTCATATTGTGTGTCATAATTGTGAGGAAATGCTTTGTGACTGGACAAAAGGAAAACGCAAAGGAATGCCTTTTGGTATTCCCATGGTTTGCCGTGAACCTAAGGACCACAGCAGTGACTGTTCTTTCTGTCTGATCCATACAAAGGGCATTGGCAAGAAAAAACGGCATTTGATCGCACATCCTAATATTCCATCAGCAATACAACCTATCCCACACTCTGAGACACTCTCCATTCCAGTTTCCAATGATTTTATTTCTTCTAAAGATGAAGAAAGCGAACATGGTGATCAAGTGTATTTTGATAAGATGCATGAGGAAATGGTTGTAGAATCTGAAAGGTCTTCTTCTGATGCCAACCAGTCATTAACCCCTCAGCAGTGTAGCCAACCCAAATTGAATGACTTAGTAAGAGATTTGGGCCTATCAAAGAAAGCAGCTAACTTATTAGCCTCCAGGCTTCAAGAAAAGAATGTACTTCACTGGTTAGCTAAAGTATCCCATTTCAGGAAGCGTGAACAAATTTTTGTGGACTTTTTCCCAAAGACAAACACTTTGTTTACTGTCATGATATCAGTAGTCTTCTTAGACAGCTAGGTGTTACCACTTACAGTCCAACAGAATGGCGGCTATTTCTTGACAGCTCTAAACGGAGTCTGAAATATGTTCTCCTACACAACGGTAATGTTTAAGCAGCGACTCCAATTGGTTATTCAACTCATCTGCAAGAAGATTATAATGACATAAAAATTGTCCTCAACTTACTGAAGTATGAGGAGTATAACTGGATCATTTGTGTGGATCTTAAAATGGTAAATTTCCTGCTAGGACAACAGAGAGGTTTCACGAAGTACCCTTGCTTTCTGTGTTTGTGGGACAGCCAAACTCAGGAGAAACACTGAACACAGAAGGAGTGGCCGAAACATGAAGCTCCGGAAGTAGGGATGCAAAATATTGTGAATGAACCTGTAGTTAATCGAGACAGGATCATTTTCCCCCACTTCACATCAAACTTGGCTTCATGAAACAGTTTGTTCAGGCTTTGAATAGAGAAAGTGAATGCTTTCAACATATTATTTCTGCTTTTCCTGCCTTGTCTTTTGAGAAGATAAAAGCAGGTGTATTCGATGGACCTCAAATTTGAACCCTCATACGTGACGAAGAATTTGCCAGGAAGATGAATAAGGAGGAGAAAGCAGCATGGCAGTCTTTTGTGGCAGTTACAAAGAACTTCCTTGGCAACAAAAAAGCAGAAAACTATAAACTTCTGGTTCAAAGGATGCTGTTGGTTCCGCGACATTGGATGTAACATGAGCATTAATATTCACTTCCTGAACAGTCACCTTGATAAATTTCCCGAAAATCTTGGAGCTGTTAGTGATGAGCAGACTACCGCTGGAGCATCAAATGAGATTGTCCTCAACAAGTACACAAACGTAAGAGCTACAAATGCAAATTTTTGACTGAATAGAATTTAAATAAGTTTTGCACAAATTTTATGATTAAAATAAGTGTTTTAACATGTTCTATTTCAAAATTGTAGACAAATTCTGCTGCAATCATATCTTTTAGTGTATTAGTGTATTTATTGCATTATATATTATTGTATTTTCGCAAAGATGATGTCCAAGAAGACATTCTATTTCATTATGTTAAACTAAATGTTGAAAATTTTACAGTAAGATGATAACCTAAAATCTTGAATTGCAAAAATACAGAGAAAAACTAATGTCATATTTGAGATCAGCACACTAGAATTAGGTAAGAACAAGTGTTTTTGTGGATGCAACAAGAATTTTGTTCCCCAGTGTTAATTTAGATTCCACATATAAGTGACAACAAGCACTATATTCTTTCTGAGTCTGCCTTATTTCATTTAGCATGTCCCCCAGGTTCATCAAGTTGTTGCAAGTGGCAGAATTTGATTGTGTTCAAGGCTAAATAATATCCTATTATACTGTTTTCTTTACCCATCTATATCTATTTACAGGCAGGTTGTTTTTATGTCTTCACTATTGGGAATAATGGTGCAATGGACGTGAGAGTGCAGGTCTCTTTCCAAGATCCTCATTTCATTTTCTTTGGATGTATACCTAGAAGTGGGAGGATTGTCTGGTAGTTTTATCTTGTAATCTTTTATCTTTTCAATAATAGCCATTCTAATAGGTATCAGGTGATAGTTCATTGTGTCTTTTTCTGTTTGGTTTTTACTAAGTGAGAGAAAGGGAGGCAGAGACAGACTCCCACAGGTGCCCTGATCAGGATCTACCCAGGAAGCCCCCTACAGGGCAATGCTCTACCCATCTGGGGTGTTGCTCCATTGCTCAGCAACCAAGCTATTCCTAGCACCTGAAGCAGAAGCCACAGAGCCATCTTCAGCACTTGGGCCAATTTATTCCAATCAAGCCATATGGGAAGGAGAGGGAGACAAAGAGAGAAAGAGAGAGAGAGAGGCAAGACAGGGATGGGGTGGAGAAGCAGATGGTCACTTCTCCTGTGTGCCCTGACCAAGAATTGAACCTGAAACAATCACACGCTGGGCAGATACTCTACCACTGAGCCAATGGGCCAGGGCCATGTTGTAGTTTTAATTTTACATTGTCCTAATAATTAGTGGTGTTGAGCATCTCTTTTCATGTACTTGTTGACCATTTGTATGTTTTCTTTGAATAAATGTCTATTCAATAAATGTCTATTCATGGTGCACTTTTGACCGGTTACCAGTCAAAATTGCACCATGACTTTACGGACACACTGTATATGGTTTCCAAACTCCTCTCCCATTTCATAGGTTGCTTTTTCATTTTGTTGATTGTTGTTTCCTTTGCTGTACAGAAGCTTGTTAAGTTCGATGCAATTTCATTTGTTTATTTTTGCTTTTGTTGCCTGTGCCTTTGTTGTCATACCCAAAAATAATTTCCAGACCAATGCCAAGAGGCTTATATTCCCTGGGAGGGGTGGGGTGGGGGGAACAGAAGCAATAAATACAATAAATTTAAAAAAATTATACCGCAAACTTGAAGAAAATAGCACTGAAAAGGAAAATAAAAGCTAAGTAAGAGCAGTGAGAAAACATGCGTAATTTTAAGTAGTATGGCCAGAGCAATCTCATTAAAATAGAGACACTGGAGAAGAGACTTGAAAAAAATGAGAAAACATCTTTTTAACGTTTTCATTTTCCAAAATATGTGATTACCTCAAATAAAAAGATAGAGATGGTATACTGTTTTGATGTGAAGGCCGGAAGATTAAAGAATAAATCATTTATCAAAAGTATGTTTACCTTTTGAGCATGACTTTAATTGACATTTGAGTTTATCTTAAGGGGAATACATCAAAGAAGAGAAAAAAATAAATAAATGCAACAATGATACACATTACTCAAGATAATTTTGATTGCAAAAACTTTCTATGTATTTCTTTTTATCTTTAAAATGCTTGATCAGATGGAAAAGAATATCAAGTTTCAGGATCTTAGCTAGAAAGACCCCCAGCCCAGAATATATAAAATACAAAAAGTGGTTTTAGGTTGTGCAGTTAGAATTTGAACTGTTATGATTTCTGGTATATAAATTAAAATGTTATGGACCTGGATGGCTCAACTCAAGTTTCAGTGTTCCAGAAGATATGTTGCTTATAAAAGCATTTAACTTGTTGAATCTTTAGATAGATGCTGCTATCTTCTTACTGCAATCCTACTTTACCACTATTTTCAGGATGTTCTGAAATTAATAAGTTTTTTAGAACATGGACCTTAATTTCTAATGCTTAGCATCATATACTCTATAGTTCTTTGACATAGTAGGCCTTCAATAAATACATGTTGACTGATATTTTCAAACATAGGGAGAGGTAAATATGCATACCATTTGCTTTCTTATTTCATTTGGGAAATTGCAGATGTATCAGAAAGATCTATTTAAATAGAGCAAATCATTACAATGCTCTTTACATTGAACCAAAATCTTCCTGTAAATTCTATCCATTGACTTTGCCCTCCGTTGTGAATAAAAGCAATAAATGCAGCTGTTTTAGCTTTTATGGAAAGTTGCCTATGTCCTAAGAGAAGGCTTTACATATGTCATTCATTCAAACACAACATCTCAAAATAATTCTCCTTTACAAATGGGTCACTTGAGCATCCAAAATGAAGTAACTTTTAAATGATTTAAAAATAAGAATATAACATTAGAAGTCAGTCTTTTGAAATCTCTTTTCTGCCCTTCTTTTACTACCTAATGCAGCAGCAATGGCATCTGGGCCGTTTTCTTGGACAAAGGAAGAACTAACTACTTTTCCCTCCGGAGTGGAGGCTGAGACTGTAGCCGCAGCACCAGCTCTGCGCATGGCTTGTGCAGGACATCATGTGCCAATTAGTCATTACCTGCTTGAAAGAACAATAGCACAACGGGTACAAAGCATCCTTTCTGCCATTCTCGTCTTGCTTCAACATGTCAAATGTACAAAATTCAAAGAGTAATTTTCAAATGAAATTACTATAAGGGGAAGTGGGATGAACATGACAAGAAAAATATCCCTTTCAAATAAATTCTAACATCCTCTTAGCTGCTAGCCATTATCTTGACTCTGGTACAATTAGTTCCTCTAAAAATGTCTTAAAATTAAAATGAAGTTTTGTTCATAAAAAGTCCCAGACACAACGTTTTGCAATATATTCAAATGTTGAATCATTATGCTATATACCTGAAACGAATATAATGTTATATCAATTTTTTAAAAAGTTCTATACATAACATCAGAATGGTTTAAGTACTGCAGTGTCTCATTTTATCTTGTAAGTTTTTATATTTGAGTAGTTATTTACAAAGTATTGAGCACGTTTAAGATACATGGTATAGACTCAGAGCTGGAAAGGCATCTTAAAAAACTACTCAAATCCATCTCATAATCTCCTCTTATTCTTGCAACAACCTTGGCAATTTTATAGAAGTATTCTACACTGCTATAGTTGAGAATGAGAGAAGAGAGGCATTTACACACTTTTCTAGATTACAGAGGTGGGAAATGGGAGAATTAAAACTAATACCAAGCTTCTGAATTCTAGGCTAATGCCTCTTCCTCTAAGTAGTGCCTGCTAAGAACTGTGTTATCTACCTCAATGACCTTTTTTATTTTTTTAGCCTGTGAGTGAGAGAGAGAAACAGACATATGAACAGACAGGAAGGGAGAGAGATGAGAAGCACCAACTCATAATTGCAGCACTTTAGTTGTTCATTGATTACTTTATCATATGTGCCTTGACCAAGGGGCTCCAGCTGAGCCAGTGACCCCTTGTTCAAACCAGCGACCTTGGGCTCAAGCAGCAATCACGGATTCATGTCTGTAATCCCATACCCAAGCCAGCGACCCTGCACTCAAGCTGATGACCTCCAGGTTTTGAAACTGGGTTCTCAGTGTCCCAGGTCAACTCCCTGTCCACTGCACCACTGCCTGGTCAGGCTTCAATGACCTTTTTAGCTTTATCTCTTTAAGTGCTTGATATTGGTCATAATTGTGAATATTCATTATTCTTGCCTAGAACGTTATACTTTTATACCCTTAGAAAATAATTTTGTGTATGGTATTAAGTAAAAGAAATAAAAAGAAAAACTCAGAGACACAGACAACAGTATGATGATTACCAGAGGGGGAGTTAGAAGAGTATAAAAGGGGGTAAATAGTGATGGAAGGAGACTTGACTTTAGATGGTGAACACACAACAATATACAAATGATGTATTATAGAGTTATACACTTGAAACCCATATAATCTTTTTTTTAAGTGAGCAGAGGGGATATAATGAGGAAGACTCCCACATGTCTTACCAGGAACCACCTGGCAACCCTAGCTAGGACCGATGCTAAAGTATCAAGCTATTTTTAGCACCTGAGGCTGATGCACCTGAAGCTGAGGCACTAGAGCCACTGGCTATAGAAGGGGAAGAGGGAGAGAAGGGAGCAGGGAGGGGGACAGAAGCAGGTGGTTGCTTCTTCTGTGTACCCTGACTGGGAATTGAACCCAGGATGTCTATATGCCAGGCCAACACTCTATACACTGAGCCACCAGCTAGGGCCAGGAACCCACATAAATCTTATTAACCAATGTAATCTCAATAAATTCAATAAAAATATTTTTTTAAATAATTGTTTTCCTTTGCGTACTATCTAATTCCAAAATCTAACAGCAAATTATTATAGAAATGTAGCAAAAAGTATAATGGAAAATACTGAAACTAAAAATTAAAGTATTTTAGTGCTAACACATTTGGGTTAGACTCTTATCTAGGTGAAGGGGTCAAAAGTTGCAAATTTACAGCTAATTTAATCAGCCAACAATCTAATCAATCAGTAATCTAATCATCCTCCCATCTAATCAGCCAAATCTAACCAACTACCCATCTAATTAGTCACTAATCTGATCAACCCCAATCTGATAGGCCATTGATTTAATCAACAGCTAGACCGATTACCTGCTAATCTGATCAGCTGCTAATGTGATCAGCTGCTAATCTAATTGGGGGCTAATTTGGTGTGTGTGGATAAATATGAGACTGCATAGAATTTCAAGTGTCACCTTGTTCTCCAATGAGTTTTACTGGGAAAACTATTGGGGGTTGAGTGGCTATTCAATGTCTCTCAGGACTGAGACCCTTGGGTTGTCTGACAGCTCTAATCAGTTTATTGCAAAATTTACGGGTGTTTCTGTGCTTCTTGGATGGGTGTGGCGATGTCAGCTTCAGGGTTCAATTCTGTCTTGTCAGTTAGACAACCAGTGTAGCAAAGGTCTCTCTCTCTCTCTCTCTCTCTCTTTTTGTCCCCCTCTCTCTCTCTTTTTCTCACTCAATGTCTCACTCACTTATTTTACTAGTAATGTTAGAAACCTGGAGACAAAACTAGTTGTGATTTGCTGATGCGTGTGGGCTAAACTTTTCTGCAAGGTGTCGTTTTCCAAATTTTCAGACACCTGCCTTCATGGGGCAGAGGGTTGATGTGTTTGTTCCCTGGGAAAAGTCTCTTTGGTCCTCATGGAGGATGTGTGAACTGTTGCTAAAAATATCCACAATCTTGATTTTCTCCATGGGAATAATCATACGGAAGTAATGTACTAAAAAAAACAAAACAGATCAGCATTTCTCATCTGTGAATTAAAGATGTTGACAAGTAGATCTTACTTGCAAGAGTCTGCCTGGTTGGTTTTGAAGCTTTAGATAAGAGAAACCACAGGATTTTGTGTTAGAGGAGAAATCAAAACCAAAATCAACACTATTTAAAAGTACAGTGACCTGACATAGTCCTGTCTACCAAGTTCTCTCTTGGTTTATTCTATTGTAAAACCAGTAGTCGCGGCTACCATTACAGCCGCCTGGCCCATGCAGGTTCACATTTGATTCGGACAGTCGGTAATGAAACAACGGAGCCAAGAACTGGTGAGCCATCAGCTTTAATCCTAGCTTTAACCCGGCAGGCAAGTAAAAACACACACTGGGATCCAAAACCCACTCATTCAGTGCTCACAAAGCTACTGACTTATCCAAGTTTCCTAGCATCAAAGGTTTCTAGCTCACCAGTCTTATTCACCTCTGTTCCCCATCTCCTTCTCCAGCACAAACTCTGTACAAACTGGCTTTTTCCTCAGCACTCTGCCATCTTGCTGTTTCTCCTCTCCTCCACATAGCCTTAATCTGCTCTCCTCTCTAATGCTAACCTCAGGAACCGAGAGCACACAAGCTTCCTGTCTGCCCCACTTTATAGTGTAGATTCAAAACCTTTAATCCAATATACAAACCAGGAAGTCTCTGATACAAAGTCACTTATTTGAGGCATAATGGGATTCCTCATGAGAGTGCACCACCCTACATCAAAAAGGGTGGGAAAGGCTTAGTCCTAAAGCCAAGCCCCAGGATACAAGGATCCTGTCTGCCCACAGCCCACCCCAACACACATTAATATCAATGAGCTTCCCAGTGGGCAGCGCCACCTTTAACAAAGTGAGCATAATATATTTTATCTGCCCAACACCTATTACCTGCTATCTCCTCATGTTTAATTTTCCAAATAAAACGGGACTTCTCAATGACATGGCCCAACTACAATTTAATAAAGGATAAGGAAAAATTTTTAAGTGTGGAATTTCTCACATATAAATGAAATGTTATGGTACGTGTCTTTCTCTGACTAGCGTATCACACACAGCAAACTAACTCTTCATCTTTTTTCTCAAGTTTTTGTCATTTTATTCTGGTTTTCTGTGTCTTGCATCTCAGCACTATTCTAGTGTTTTTCCCATTACTCCATTCCAAAAACACTTGCACATTTTCAGGTTTGTTACTTCAATGCCTGTTTCTCAGTACCAAACTCTGCATTCATTTTGTAGGACTGCCTAACACAGACTGGGGCCCTGGCTGGTTGGCTCAGTGGTAGAGCATCAGCCAGGCATGTGGAAGTCCCAGGTTCAATTCTCAGCCAGGGCACACAGGAGAAGCACCATCTGCTTCTCCACCCTTCCCCCTCTGCCTTCTCTCTGTCTCTCTTCCCCTCTTGCAGCCAAGGCTCCATTGGAGCAGGGTTGGCCCGGTCGCTGAGGATGGCTCTATGCACTCTGCCTCAGATGCTAGAATGGCTCAGGTTGCAACAGAACAATGACCCAGATGAGCAGAGCATCGCCCCCTAGTAGGCATGCCAGGTAGATCCCGGTCGGGTGCATGCGGGAGTCTTTCTCTCTGCCTCCCTGCTTCTCACTTCAGAAAAATACAAAACAAACAAACAAACAAAACAAAACCACAGACTGGGAGCTCAGAACAACAGAACTTTATTGTCTCCAAGTTCTGGAACCCAGAAGTTCAAAATCAAGTTGTTGGCAGGACCTTTGAAACCACAAGGGAAAGATCTGCACCTCGTCTTCCTTCTACTTTCCAGGGGCCTCAGGCATTATTTACCTTCTGGGAAGTGGCCAGGAAAACCAAGTAAACAAGGCTAGATTTGTTACGCAGATTTCAACCCTCACCTTCTGCATCAGTGAGAGTTTCTAGACCAGTGGTTCTTAACCTTTTTTGAGGTACAGAACCCACCAGTTTCATATGCGCATTCACTGAACCCTTCTTTAGTGATAAATAAAATATGATTTCTTTTTAAATTCAAGACATAGGTATATGTTTTTTTACTGGTGTACAAAATGAGCTGTGCATGAACATCACCTTGCTCAAAGAACAAAACCAACAAAGTGTATGAATTCACAACAAATTACGGTATTACTTTATTCTGGCCTCCGTGGCAGAGGCTTCTCCAAATCCCTGAGACCAACTCATTGAACCCCTAGGGTTCGATAGAACCCAGGTTAAAAACCACTGTTCTAGACAGACAACTGGTACTGCTAGGGAGACACCCTTACAAAGGAGATTTCCTATCTATGTGTAAATGTCTCTTACAAAAAAGTAACTTCTAAGTCTTAGAGCTTTTTCCCATGCCTGGGCATTCTTAAAAATAATTAACCTAAAATAAGCCTTATGCCAAAGAGGCACATTTTAGAGAGGCAAATTCAGCTCCTTTCCATGTGCATCTGAAACCCAAACATGTAACTAAGACACAAAAAGGGAAAAAATCATATCTCAGACAGTTAGTTATTCATCAGTAACTTGTCTCCAGTGCTACTGTAAAGGATAATGCATTATGAAGACATAAGTAGTATCTGATTTATAAATGCAAACTATTGTCCTTTGAAATTTTTTTCTTTTGTATAACAAAGAATGAGGGGCCAAAGTATGCCAGATACATTTTTTAGGTACTGGCTAACCAAAGGAAAGTGCAACTTAAAATGTCCTTGCACAATTCAGTCTATTTGTAGATACAGAGGTAGAGAAACTAACTACAAAACACTGACATAAGAATTGGAACATATAATTTATTCAAAGATCCTTTGGAGTAATAGAAGGAAGAGGTAACTGACTGACTTGCTCTACTAAGAGATTGGAAAGACGCTCTTACTGAAAAGTAGCAACAACAGGCCTAAACGCCAAAGATCTGAAAAACGTAGGGTGATGATAAAATGCAATAATCAACCTGACCTGTGGTGGCGCAGTGGATAAAGCATTGACCTGGAACGCTGTGGTTGCTGATTCATAACCCCGGGCTTTTTTTCCAATTGGAAAAGAAGTAAAACTATCATTATTTGCAGATGATATGATACTGTATATAGAAAACCCTAAAGGCTCAGTCAAAAAACTACTGGACCTAATAAACGAATTCAGCAAGGTGGCAGATTATAAAATTAACACACAAAAATCACAGGCATTTCTATAAATGAACAATGAAATGTCAGAAAGAGAAATTAAGGAAACAATCCCCTTCACTATTGCAACAAAAAAATAAAGTACCCAGGAGTAAATTTAACCAAGGAGGTTAAAGACTTGTACTCAGAAAATTATAGAACATTGATAAAAGAAATCAAGGAAGACACAAACAAGTGGAAGCATATACCGTGTTCATAATATCTATTTTGTAAAGCAGTGGTTCTCAAAATTTGACATGAATCAAATTACCTGGGTGCTCACTGAAAATGCAGACTTTTAGTCCCAGACCTACTTGGTAGGTATTATTGGAGTCTTGTTTTGAGAAATATTATTTTAGGAAATAAATTAAACAAGAAAATATGAAGCCCTTGTTCTCATTCCTATACATGATTAGTAATTACTATTTAGAACATATACTCATCCAAGAAATCAAATCTGAGATCAAGAAATAGTGGCTTGCCCTGGCCATTTGGCTTAGTGGTATAGCATCTGCCTGATGTGTGGAAGTCCCAGGTTTGATTCCCAGTCAGGGCACACAGGAGAAGCAACCAACAGCTTCTCTACCCCTCCTTCTCTCCATTCTTTTACTCTATCTCTGCCTTGCTCTTCTGCAGCCATAGTTCAGTTGAAGCAAGTTGGTCCCAGACACTGAGGATGGCTCCGTGGCCTCGCCTCAGATGGTAAAATAGTTTGGTTGCTGAGCAAGAGAACAATGACCCCAGATGGGCAGAGCATTACCCCATAGGGGGCTTGTAAGGTGGTACCCGGTTGGCGTGCATGCAGGAGTCTGTCTCTCTGATTTAAAAAGAAAAGAAAGACATGGTGGCTTATTTTCACGATACATTTGGTCAAAAAAAGAAAAGGAAATTAAAATAGCAAGTCTAAGTACTATTAAGTTAAAACAAAATAGACTTGTGTGTACTGGAACAAACCATGCAGGCACAAGATTCAGACCAGTTTCTCTGCTGTATTTTTATTATTATTATTCATTTTAGAAAGAAGTGAGAGAGAGAGAGAAAGGAGGGAGGAACAGGGAGCTCTAATCCCCATATGTGCCTTAGACTAGTCTCTGCTCTCTTTTAAGATCCTCAGCACAACTGTCAGAACCACCGCCACTTTTGGAAGGCTTATTATATATTGATGACCAGGCATTTGTATGTACCATGTAACATGGACCCACCACTGACAAGACCAGAAAAATATGAGGGGTTCATATGTATCCAGTAGTCTATGGAGTGAGTGACCCAGTACAACAGCCCAATAGGAGCACCCTATACAGAAGGGTAACTTCTTTACCCAATCATATTCTCTCTCATAGGAAGCTTCCATCGGAGGCATATTTGAACCTTGAGAGGGATGCAGAAGGCTTGCTTCACCCACATCCAAGATCCAGGGCTCCCAAAGAAAGGGCAGGGGTTGAGAAAAAGAGAAGTACTGTGCTTCTTGTTTGTCCATTCATGATGTGCGGCCATTTCCCTGGCAGAGTAAGATATAAAATCTGGGCTTGGACTACATGATTCACAAGATCGTTTGAGGCAGTTAATGGCAAGAGTTAAGATTCTATTGGTCAGTTTGAAAAATCACCAAGTATTTGGTCATTAACACTGTGGCTCCAGCAGTGACATCTATTTACAGTGAGGGGGAGGGGGGGAAATGGAGAGAGGAGGAGAGGCAGTGGAAGAAAGAAGACCTGGGTCTTAGCTGAGGGGTTTACATTCTAACCAGGGAAACAGAGTCATTTGAAAAATGCCAGAAGTTTGGTCAGTAAAAGAGACAGTTAAAGGACATATACATACAATAACTTTCATCACATCATTTCCAATCCCTAAGAGTTTTATCCTTTCTGTGTCTAAATTTTTTTATGTATTAAGGATGCCCTGATCTTGTAGGGTGAAGAGATCATATGAGATAAAACTTATAATATTGGCTTTAAAAAACACTAATTGCTAGCTAGACCTGTGCTATTAAACCATTGTAAAGCAATGTGCCTGAATCATGTTTTCTCTGGTTCCTGAAGGTAGTTATTTTTAACTTAAAAAAAAATTATTAATTGATTTTAGTAAGTGAGAAAGGGGGGGGGGGAGGGAGATATGTCCTCTGTTTCTGTATTTGCCATGACCAGGGATCAAACTGTCAACCTTTGCATATTGAGATGACACTCCAACCAACAGAGCTATCCAGCCAGGGCCTGAAGGAAGTATTATTGAGTTCACATTTAATGTTACAGCATTTTTTTTTCTTAACGTGGTTGACATAAGAAATATTCAATTTCCTTGAAAGCAGATTTACTCCAGATTTTCATTATCCATTATATGACTCTCGTGTACACATCAGAATGATAAGTCCTTCCAACTCCAATAATGAAATGGAAGAGGATATGAAAAGGAAATTCATGAAAAAAATTACAAACTTCTAGTGAATATAGGAAAAATAAAGATGTTCAACATGATTAATAAAGAAATGAAAACTAAAATATCAATGAGTCATTGTTTTCATGGGTCCTACTATGAAGATTAAAATGTTAATTCTCAGTATAAAAATGCAGAAATTTACATTCTCTTACTGAAGTAGGTGAAAATTGGTCAACTTCCTAAAAGAAACTTGATGATGTATATTAAATAATCTAAGATTCTTTTCTTGGTTCTAACGCAATCATTCTACTTATAGAAATGTATCCATAGAAAATATGTATGGATGTTTGAAAGGATTTATCTTCAGCATTGCTATTTGCTGTATCTTCTCCCCAAAATCCTTAAATGACAATATTAGGAAGTTAGTTAAATTATGATATAGAAATACAGTGAAATACTATATTTACAGATATTTTAAAGGCTATATAGTGGGGAAATGCTTTCTTGACATAGTGTTGTATGAAAAAAAGTACAGGGTGTTCAACATTTTATTAAAAGTTTGTACTAGCCTGACCTGTGGTGGCGCAGTGGATAAAGCGTCGACCTGGGAACACTGAGGTCGCCAGTTCAAAACCCTGCACTGGTCTGGTCAAGGCACATATGGGAGTTGATGCTTCTAGCTCCTCCCCCCTTTCTCTGTGTGTGTGTGTGTGTGTGTGTGTGTGTCCTCTCTAAAATGAATAAATAAAAATAAAATTAAAATTAAAAAGTTTGTACTAAAAAATAACACTCATAATTACCATGATTCCGGTTATGTGGGGAAATGTTCATGATATATCATGTAGTTAAGAAAAAATGAATTACAAAACAGTATTACCATGCAATTAACATTTTTAAAGAAATTTCAGATTTTCAGCGATGACTAAGATGAATTAAGTCCAGTACTGATCATGACCATTGACTCTGGAGAAATTATAAAAAGCAGCTAATTGAAAATTAAACAACAGAAGAACAATCAGGAAGGAAAAAAAATTGGAAAATGATTAGTAGCAGTGAGTTTACTGGGGTTGTTTCCCCTCGTTTATCTCTAAGCTTTTGCCCAAAAGTGGACCAAAGTGGTGGTTACCGGGGGGTGGGGAGGGGAAGAGAGGAGGAGGGGAGGGACACAAAGAAAACCAGATAGAAGGTGACAGAAGACTATATAACTTTGGGTGATGGGTAGGCAATATAATCAAATGTCAAAATAACCTGGAGATGTTTTCTCTGAACCTATGTACCCTGATTGATTAATGTCACCCCATTAAAATTAATAGAAAAGAAAAAAATATATAAAAGTGGACCAAATCCCAGAACTGTGTGAAAGCATGGGTAATGAAAACTGCAGCAAGAACACCCTCTCTCTAGCCAGAGGCCCAGAGAAAGGAGGACCTATGCATGCTGGTGAGTGAGCAGAGATTCCTCCTTTTCTCCTTTCTCTTCTTTCCTCTCCTGGTTTTCCCCGGGCCCAGTCCCATTGTAATTCTACCCTGCCCTCAGGCCAGACACCCCCAAGTGGATTTCTCAAATGTCCACTAAAGCTTATTTCTTCTGCTCCTCCGGTCCCACGAATGCCTAGGTATCTCCCGGAACTCACTGCCACTTTCACTCTGCCATCTTCTTTCCCAGGCCTTCACATTGCTTTTGATTTCTGTCTAAAGGTCTATTAACCTACCTTGGATTTGAATTTTCAGAGACAATTTGTTAATCCAGAAATCTAGACATCTCACATTATTTTTATTGATTTTAATCTATTGTGTTTACATAGATTCAAGTGTCCCACCAAATACATCCTCCCACCCCGTGTTCCCCTCAACATCCCCCCTGCCACCCTCCCCCCAACGCACTCCCCCCTTCCCTCCAGGATTTGCTTTTCTGCTCTCTATAAAGCTGTGTTATGTATATATAATTTCACCAATCTCTTTCCCTTCCCTGATCCCATCCTATCATCCCCTTTCCCTCTACCCGCTTTCTCTCTGGTCCCTTTGATCCCGCCTCTGTCTCTATTCCATTCCTCAGTTCACATTGTCCATTGGATTCCTCAAATGAGTGAAGTCATATGATATTTTTCTTTCTCTGCCTGGCTTATTTCACTTAACATAATATTTTCCAGGTACAGCCACTGTGGAAAACAGTATAGAGATTCCTCAAAGAATTAAAAATGGAACTGCCTTTTGACCTAGCCATCCCACTTTTAGGAATAAATCCTAAAAGCACCAAATTACTGATTCAAAAGAAAAAATACACCCCCATGTTTATGGCAGCATTGTTCACAATAGCCAAGATCTGGAAACAGCCCAAGTGTCCATCAGTGGACGAGTGGATTAAAAAGCTATGGTACATATACACAATGAAATACTGTGGGGCCATGAAAAAGAAGGAAATCTTACCTTTTGTGAAAACATGGATAAACATCTCACTTTAATTCAAAAACAATTCTCTCTTAACGATTGTCCCTTCTGTACAGATGCGCAGATAAACAGCAAAATGACACTGTTAAGAAATCACTAGGCTCTACCTGGTAGACTCGGCTGTAAAAGGGAACTCAACTTCTTTCCTGTTTAGCTTGGATTTAGCCATGACAAGACAAAAGAGAAAGCGGCAGAAAAGAAGGCGGCAACAGTAAAATGAGGGCTGAAAGGCAGGATCTGAGTCGATGTTTTCACAGATAGAAATGTTATTAGTAAAACTGATGCTTGGTTTTTGTAATATGGTGCTGAACCTGGGACTATGAGGCTTTCTCTGAATGACCCGGAAGTCATGGAGCATTCAGAATTCTGTTCAGAGATGTTGCTGACATTTCTGGAGTCGCTAATATATTTCTCATCTATCTACACTATTTTCTTAATTCCATTAAATGCCACACTTTATAGCTCCTAAGTGACCACTGTCCCTCAACCCCTACCCAGCACCTCATAGGACAATATAATGATGATGTCCCCGTTATTGTTCTGCAGATTTTAAGAACCTCAGCTAAACATGCACTTTACAATGGTTGTAAGTTAACCAGGACCTAATTAGATTTGCAGAGCAAGGTGGTAGAAAGTTTTCATTTATTGCATTCTAACAGAAAAAGTAAAAATAATGATAACAAAAGCTTTTTATAAATGTTAAAAGGGAATTTTAGCTTTTTATAAATATGACTTAGGGCAGAGTGAAGAGTTTAAAGGTTCACTCAGACTCTTTATACTGGGTATAAACCAAGAGAGCCAAATAAATTTCTACTGGGTCCGGCCCCTGGAGGTGGGTTTCCTGGGATTTGGAAAGCCCGTGAATACCCAGCAGCACACCAGAAATAGGAAGTGCAGCGATCAGACATGAATGTCCCTGTTCCAGCGTTAAACAGCATGGAAGTCACAGGCTGAATGGCCTCCAAGGTGGTGCAACCCTTGAACATTTACACATGAAATTACCTGTCTTGCTTTTTAGTCTTCATAGCATTTTTGCATACATCATTCCCAGATTGCAACACATTTGTTGAGTACTTAAATAAGTTTTAAGCATTTTATGTTCATAGCAGCCTTATTTTTTAGATGAGGAAGACTGAGGCAGACAGATTAAAAAACTTATCTAAGTAAGATAGCTGATAAGGTATTTCAAAATTTGTGATCTGTGTAAGCTTGCTGAACATCCACAATGCAAGCTCCATGAGGGCAGGGACCTTTTCCACTAGGTTTACTGCTGTACCTCTAGGGCCTGAAGCTCCCCCAGCACCTTAGGCTTTCAGTGACTGTCTGTTGGTTAGATGAACGACTGAACCAGTGAATGGCTCGATCCATAGCACTGTCCTTCATATTCTATTCCAAAATTGAAGAACAACTATCAGTGTGGGCTGTTCAGAACCTGCAGGAAGAAACACAGAATAGATTAAATCAATTCTTTTTAATTCCAAATGCTTGAAATGCAAACATTTCCCACTGATTAGAAGATGGTGTTGTAAAAGAAGATGTGATTACACATTCATTTTGATGAGACCTTTTATTTGACCTTCTTGTGCACATATCCTCATAATAATTTTCATAACGAAAAACTGCAGGGAGTCCCATGGCAACAGGGCCTAAGCTTTGTCAAGAAGAGACACGGTTCCATCATTTGCTGATTCAATTTACCCATGAAGCAGAGAAAAAGAACTACAGGAAAAGGTAAAAAAGAAAACAAAGGGAGACAAGAAAACTGATTACGTCAGTGAATCACCGATGTTTTCTAGGTGGATGCACCAATGGAGTTAATAAATCAGTAGGCAGGTCTGATTTCCTTGCTCTCCCACAGCCTCCCACAGTTTAATCACTGTCCTTCCTGTTCTCTCTGCAAACACACTGAGACAGTCCTGCCATCCCTGGTCCTCTCAGTGCTGCCCACAGTGACAATGCCTCACTGAGCAGTCACAGTGTCTTTGGCTTCTCTCTCCTTAGTTCCCTTCCTGTCTTCTGATCACTGCTCCCTTGGCCTTCTGTCACCCTGTCCTCTAAATGCCACCATCCTCCAAGACACCATCACATATTTCTGCATCTGCACCCCTGCGCCCTCCCCAGGGATCTTTCTCCTTGCCAGGACATAAACATTTCTCCTTTTCCAAATCTGGAACTCCAGCCCCACCTCCCTGACAGGCCCAGCGCCAGCATTTCCACCTTTGTGCATGGCACCTTCCAAAGGGAAGGAAAATCACAGGTCAGAGGCTGTGGAAAGGTGGACAAAGGAAGAACTGAGATACTATCTCTGGCCTGGGGATTTAGGAGGCCACTGGGGTATATAGAAAAGCATTTCTGTAAAGCCATAGAGAAGCCATATTAGGATGATATGAGTTGTCCACCCAGCCAAAAAGAAATAACCTGCCTAACTTCTTGTTTCTTTTCAATTTTATTAAATTTATTGGGGTGACATTGGTTAATAAAATTATATTGATTTCAAGTGTATAATTCTATACTATATTATTTGTATACTGTATTGTGTGTTCACCACCCAAAGTCGTCTCCTTCATCACCATGTATTTGACTCTCTTTACCCTCCTCTACCTCCCTCAAGCCCCTCCCCCTCTGGTAATCTCCATACTGTTGTCTGTGTCTATGCGTTTTTGTTTATTTGTTTGTCTTGTTCATTTGTTGCTTTCAGTTTTATATCTCATATATGAGTAAAGTCATACGGTTCTTGAATTTTTCCATCTCAAGATCCATCCATGTTGTTTCAAATGACAGTATTTCATTTTTTTCTCATTTGCCTAACTTCTAATTTCTCTATATTCCAACATTGCCCTGGCTACCCAAACTTGTTATCCCCACTCCTCGTTAACTCGGAATCTCAGTCACTCTCACACTTGACTTCTGAGCTTTATTGCCTAGGTTTCATCTGTTCTTGGAGTCTCAAGTCTCACCCTCTCTGAAGAATCGCACCTTGATATACCCTAGTCTGTTCTCCTGTTGCTGTGAACTCAACCTAATTCAATTTGGTTTTACACGATTCTCAGCATAAATATTTTTGTAGGTAATCCTCGCCTCTAAACTGATATGGATGAGAGCTTCTCCCTCACAATCTCTCTACTATGCTTTAATAAAAGCAAGTTTCAGACCAAATTCTGTCACATACATATATTTATTGTACTAATATTCATTAGGAAGTAGGTACACAAATGTTCATACATTCTGTCTGCAAGCTCCATGAATTATAGTTCTTTATGTTTTTAGTATTTAAATTACCACCATATTTTAATTTTTTTTTAACAGGGACAGAGAGAGAGTCAGAGAGAGGGATAGATAGGGACAGACAGACAGGAACGAAGAGAGGTGAGAAGCATCAATTATTACTTTTTCATTGCCGTTGCGACACCATAATTGTTCATTGATTGCTTTCTCACATGTGCCTTTACCGCGGACCTTCAGCAGACCGAGCAACCCCTTGCTGGAGCCAGCGACCTTGGGTCCAAGCTGGTGAGCTTTTTTTTTTTCTTGCTCAAGCCAGATGGGTCCGCGCTCAAGCTGGCGAGCTTGGAGTCTCGAACCTGGGTCTTCTCCATCCCAGTCCAATGCTCTATCTACTGCACCACCGCCTGGTCAGACCACCATATTTTAAATGATTGATCAAGACAAGATAATATTCCTGAGATTCGTTTACAGTTTGTATCAGAAAAGCAGAATCCTCTGATTCAATTGCTGGAACCAGGATAATCAAGTTTCAAATCTTGGCTGTTAAACCTCCTACCCTTGCTATCCTGTTCACACAGAGTAGAAGGGGAGAGTATGTCTAGGTTATGTTAACCAGTCTACACAATTCAAATATTTTTAATTTCACCACTGAGAACCCATTTCTGACATTTAGCATGTCATTCAACTAAGCCACTTATGTCAACTGGTTTTATTTCTTTAACACAATAGAGCACTTACTATGTGGCAGACCACTAAACATAAATAACACACATTAACTCATTTAATCCTCTTAGCAGCCTATGAGGTAGTAACTAATATTATCCCATTTTATGGTTTCATAAACTGAAGTGCAGATACATTAAATTCCTCAACTATTGTAACTAGTAAATAACAGAGCCAGGATCCAAACTGAGGTAGTCTGGTTCAAGAGCTCATTGTCTTCACAAGTCCTCTGCCCCTCTGGGTAACAAAAGTGTTTACAGAAGTCACCCCTGGACTATGGGCTTCCTGATCAGAATGCTAGCTGATATAATTAGAATACTAAGACTACTTGGGTCGTAACTTAACCTGACTAATAATGATAGCCATAAAGTCCAACTCTTTATTATTATTAAATGAGATGCATGGAGGCAGAGAGACAGACTCCCGCATGCACCCCAACCGGATCCACCCAGCAAGCCCCCAATGGGGCCGCTGCTCCATTGCTCAGCAACTGAGCAATTATAGCATCTGAGGGAAGGCCATGGTGCCATCCTCGGTGCCTGTGGCCAATTTATTTAAATGAGACATGGCTGCGGGGGGGGGGGGGGGTTGGGGCGAAGAGAGAAAGAGGAGGGGAGGAAAAGCAGATGGTTGCTTCTCCTGTGTGCCCTGACCAGGAATCGAACCTGGGACTTTCACATGCAGGGCCGATGCTCTACCACTGAGCCAACTGGCCAGGGTCTACCTAACAGTTATCTTTATGCTTTATTAGTTTGTCAGTAAAGAATACTGGCTTTTAGAAGAGACTATTCACTGATTATTTAGGTTTATAGATCTTGTTTCTACAACTCTACTGTTTATCCCTTGTGCTGATAGTCATTTTAGGTATTACATTGTTTTGCCCACCAATATATGTTGGTATAATGTATAGAATTATAAAACCTATACATAACGGGGCTTGGAGCTCAACTAGTCTAACTGTCTTTCTGAACTTTTCGATTCTCTGTCTGCATCATCACTGTCAGATAATTGTGCAGCTTTTGCTTGAACAAAACCCATTCGGAGGATATGTACTCTCTTGGGGCAGCCATGTTGTTTGGTAGATATTTCTGCCCAAAAGAGAGTTCTTTCTTATGTTAAGCAGAAATTTTTTTCCAAAATTTCCACTGAATTATTCATTCTATGAGGCCAGTGGGAGGTAGAACTTAGAGAAACAAGATATGCCCCCACAAATAGAAATAAAAACCCAGTGTTTCCCGGAGCTGCACATTGCTCTAACGAAGGAGGTGGGTCTCTGGAGAGGAGTTTCATTGTGACGGGGTTAACCACTCGGCAAGCCCACAAACACAAACTCAGAGAAGGGAGCTCAGAGGGGACTGGTGTGGTCAAGGGATTTTGGCAGAGGCGGCACCAGAATGGCCATGTTCATAGTAAGCGAATGATAAATTTTGTTGATAGATTTAGTTTGTATTAGGCAACCTGGTGTCTAATTACGGTTCCTTTATCATTATTCCTGATTCTTGCTTTTGATTGATCTTAATCAAGACTCAGCTGTAAAATGCCCCAAAGGTGCCAAATTAGTTTCTTGCAGTTTGGGGTAGAAACACAACCCAGCAAGCCTTGGGTGATTGTTTCATCCTTCCGGGTCTGCCCCCAGCCTGCTGCTGGTTCTAAATTGCAAGTTCTTGATTGCCAAGTGGGTCACATGGAACAAGGCTGTTATGCATGGCTGGGCAAAGTGTGAATAACAAGTGACAGATCTGTCCATGTTAGAAAACCTCAGTCTTCATATTGATAATAAGAATAATGAAAAAATATTACTAACAAGAATGCTTGGGCAGTACTTTTGTAAACGCTCGTACTTTTAACTCAGATTCACACAGCATCCTTTGAATAAAGAGAATCACAGTTGGAACGCTTCTAAAATCAAACATTTAGTAAATATCAGATTTGACACCATAATTCAGATAGTCAGACACCCAATTCAAATAGTAAATCTAGGACCAACAATGAGACAACGCTGATCTGTAGACATAAGGTTTGTGCATTTTACTAAGATTTCAACTCAGTAAAAATATGAAAAAATAAGACCCAAAAAAGAGATGACGGAGCCTGAAATGAAGGCAAATCTACTGTTCACAAAAATTAGGGGATATTTCAAAATGAATACAAAGCTATAAAATATCCCCTAATTTTTGTGAGCAGTATAGTAAATGGAAAAAGAAATTTATCTATAGAGCATCTTCTCTGGGCTCTACCGTTTGGTCATTGGGTTCTGAGCATCTTGTTACTATCCTCCCTGGGAAATTAGGGATCTACCTTTTACAGATAAAGAATTTAAGTCTGAAAGAGGTAATCTTCCCTTCTGGAAAGTCTAAGATACCATACCAAATGTAGGTAACTCCAAAACCTATGTTCTTTCTATGTTATTCATTTTCCCCAAAGTGTGCTAGGAATACCACTCATAGTACATAAGATAATGTTTGGTGTAGGTGTATGAAGATGGGCAAGATTTTCTCTGTGTTTGTTTAATGTTAACTTGTGAAGATAAAACAGCTTTGTTTTAGGCGCATGGCTTAAAATGTCTGTAAAAATAAATTTATGGATTTAAAAGTTGCCCAATTTAAAGAAAAATATTAAATATTACAAATAATAATATAATTGGTTTGCAGAAGCGTTACCCCATGATGTCGTGGCAAAAATTATAATGGTAGTATGGGATGTGTAAAGTGTGAAAACACAGGGCCACAGCATGCTTTCTTTCCACAGGCAGCAGTCAACAACTTTGTCAACAGCTTAAATTGAACCCTGAACTGCTATCCAGGATACATTCTACACATGCTAAAGAAAAGAATTCCAGAAAAGCGTGAGTCATATTTTTGGCACAAATGGAACTTTAAGAACTTTCTGTTCATAAATATACTCCACCTAAATTTTTGTATATTCTCTCTACCTCCTGGCACTACTTCCTGTCAGGTCCCGTTTGTCTCATTCTGGGTCATTTGATTTTCCCTAATAAAAAGGGTGGTCTCTGCATGACCAGGAGGTGGCACAGTGGATAGAGCATCAGCTTGAGACACAGAGCACCCAGGTTCAAAACCCAAGGTCACTGGCTTGAGCTCAAAGGTCACTGGCTTGAAGCCCAAGGTCACTGGGTTTGAGCCAAAGGTTGCTGGCTTGAGCAAGGGGTCACTCACTTTGCTGTAGCCCCCTTGTCAAGGCACATATGAGAAAGCAATCAATGAACAACTAAGGTGCCACAATGAAGAACTGATGCTTCTCATCTCTCTCCCTTCCTGTCTCTCCCTATCTTTGCCTCTCTCTCTCTCTTTCTTTCTCTCTCTCTCTCTCACACTTAAAAAAAAATATGGTGGTCTCTGAAGAACCAGAATGTTAGGGGGGATAAGAGAAGAATATTGTTCTATAGGCCACACAGAAAAGAAGTAACAATTATAAATACAAATATTAATATTTTTATTGCTGTAACCCACTCAAAAATGGTAGAGTCCACTGCCCAATGCCCCCGTTTGTGAAATACTAATGAGAGTTAGAGGATAAAGAACAACAAGCCATACCAAAGGGGTTGGAGAACCCAGGGCACTGAATTATTCACTCATTCAACAAATATCGATTGATGACTATTATGTGGCCAAAGACTATCTTATTTGGGGAGGATATGTGATGGAGAAAAAGCATCTAGTCCTCCCAGTAGTGTGCTGGTAAACATTTAAACAATCAGCAATTCAAGAAAAGGGGTGGGGAAACAGTGTCTAACATTTGCACATTTTCATGGTGTAAATACTCTCACCCTGACTAACTCCCAACAATCAATATGCTGTCTCTGATTATAGAGTTAGAAAAGGATGCCCACAATAGATTCTTACAGTAGTCTCTAGCATACCACGGAGCCCTTCTCTACTGGCACTTAGAGTCATTAGTCAAAAGTCAGAAGGAAGGGCATTTTATCATTTATTCTTCATCCATGTGCAAGGCATTGTGCTAAGTGCCCGCCCATATCAGGTAGGGCAATATGCTTTATTTATTCTACTTATTTAAATGTTAATTCCATCCAAAAACACCCTCACAGACACACTCAGAATGTTTAACTGGATATGTGAGTACCTTGTGGTCCGGCAAGTTGACACATAATATTAACCATCACAGTATTTAATCAGAAGAGGTTGTGATAAATTGTAGCTGGCAATTAACATTTGAGTCATTTCTGGTTTGTTGAACTAATTGATTTTTTCTCCCAACTTCTTCCCTTATGGAGAACAACACACTTGAGTCACTTTTCACATAAGACTTACATTCATGTCCATCATAAAACACTTAACTTGTTTCATTACAGAAGAACTAAATGCCATTGAAATGAATTTCAAAAAAATGAATTCCACTTATCAGAAATGAAAGAGCGCATGTCTCTTTTAGAAATAAAGTATCAGCAAACAACTTCTGGTTACTTGCAAACCAGTTATGCCAAAGAGGTCTAGTACTAAAAAGCAAGCCACCCCTAGATGGAGAATTGAAAGCATATGTCCACAAAAACTTGTACATGGATGTTTATAATAACATTATTTTTAACAGCCAAAAAGTAGGAAAAACTCAAATGTAAATCAACTGAAGAATGGATTAGCTAAATGTGATATATCCATACAATGGAATATTCTTGTTATAAAAAGAAATGGAGCTCTTAAACATGCTACATCAACAAACTTTAAAAGCATTATGCTAAGTGAAAGAAGCCAGACACAGACAGTCACATATACTATGATTCCTTTTGTATAAAATGTCCAGAATAGACAAAAATAAAAAGACAGAGATAGAGCCTGACCAGGCAGAGGCGCAGTGGATAGAACGTTGGACTGGGATACGGAAGACCCAGTTTCGAGACCCAGAGGTCGCCAGCTTGAGCGCGGACCCATCTGGCTTGAGCAAAAGCTCACCAGCTTGGACCCAAGGTCGCTGGCTCCAGCAAGGGGTGGCTCCATCTGCTGAAAGCCAGCAGTCAAGGCACATGTGAGAAAGCAATCAATGAACAACTAAGGTGTTGCGACGGCAACGAAAAACTAATGATTGATGCTTCTCACCTCTCTCCGCTCCTGTCTGTCCCTATCTATTCCTCTCTCTGACTCTCTCTCTGTCCCTGTAAAAAAAAAAAAAAAATACAGAGATAGATTAGTGGTTGCCAGGGATTGGAGGGAGGGAGGAATGGGAAGTGACTGGTAATAGGTACAGGATTTCTTTTTTGGGTGAGGAGAATATTCTAGAATTAGATAGAGATGATGGACGTGCCACTTTGTGCATATACTAATATCCCTGAATTCTACACTCAAAAGAGTCACTTTTATTTCAATAAACCTGTTACTTAAAAGATAATATTCTATTGTGGTTGCTCTCCTTAGAGATAGTTCGCATTTAAAAACTTTTAAATATAAACATAATTTAGGGAGAAATAAATATTTAGAACATGAGTCTCTCACCTAAACTCCAGTAAAGTATTTCTAAAGATATTAATAAACACATTTAAGGAAGAGTATGGTATTAAAAATTTCTGTTTTAATGCTCTCATTTTTAAAGGAGACTCAAGGTTTAATAAAATTCAATGATTTCAGGGTCAGCCTGACATAAATTCAATTTTTAAAAACTCAATCTTTGGTCACTGAAGGAAAAATTGCAGGTTTGTCGCAGAAAATGTGGCACACAGTGGTAAAAAGCTTCGGAGCCATTTCTGGGAAGCAGAAGTGAGTGGAAAACGTACCTACCATCCCGGGGGCGGTGCAATTTGGCACAAGTAAACAGTCCTGGACATTATATTAGAAAGCTTGTCTTTTCCGGAACTTCAGTTCAATTTCTGAATGGCTGAAATTCTCCATTTGAACTGAAATGCCTAACCATTGAAGAGTTGTACATTCTTCTCTTGTCCGGGCAGAACAGTGAGGGAGCCTGCAGAAACAGCACTCCCATCTGATCAAGGACAAATGGCACAATTCCACCCATAGAAGCTGAAGGATCTTGCCACTAGTGCTTTGATAATATCCCATTTTTCTCTGAAATGACCAAATCTCTAAGTTTTCACTAAAAACAGATAGCCTTTATTTCTCTTTCTGATAGGAAGGACTATGTGAAAAGCTTAAGCTACTGCCCAAATCTACGTCGGCCTTCATGTTAGCGATGTAATTAATGCCTCAAAAATAAGAGTAAGCATTACATGTGATTTCATGCTTTGTGGGCATATATTCACTTTTTTTTTTCCAGTACAAAATAACAAAAAGCCCAAGATAAAATAGACCTCTGCTCTGGTGTTGCAGTCCCATGTGTCATTAACTAGCTCTGTGACCTTGAACAGGCCACCTGCCCTCTCTAGATCTCAGTTTCTTCCACCATAAAATAAGGGACACGAGCGAGATGGCTTCTGGGCCCTGCAGTGGTATGACTTATTCTCCGTTTTGTCTCAGTGGATGCACACACTGGTTCAAACCATGTGGCCTGTGGCCTGCAGGCAGGGGAGATGGGCTTTCACGCTACTTCCTGGTGTTTTCGCTTTCATGTGAGCCTTCCTGAGAGGGCAGTGGCAATGAGGCAGTCACAAGTATGGGATCAGAATACGAAAGTTTTGCATGTTATATTTTTTCATGAGAAGGGCTATCTCTTTTCTTAATTACTTAATAGCTTAGAACCTTGTGTGTTTTCCAGAATGAAGGTCTCAAAGTTGGCCTTAGCAAGGAGGAAATACGGGTCCTCTCATTTGAGTAGGCGATGGGGTGGAGGAATTGTGAGTGAATCTGAAACCTCAGTGACCAGATCTGACATCCCAACTGCTCTTGATTCACCCCCAAGAGTCTCCTTCTGCCTCTGAGTTTCCAAGCAAGTTTGAATTCTATAGTTCCAATTGTCCATTGAATGGTTTTGTTTAGGGATCCTTCTGAGGCCTCAAATTAAACATTCCTAAAGCTGAACTTACTCTTCTTCTCCTCAACGAATTAATTTTTCCAATCCTTCACGTCAGCCTTTGCACAAATAAATCAGTTTATTTGGTATAATTTACCTTCTTTTGTTTCCTTAACTAAAATATTCTTTAAAGTATGTTTCAATCCTGTGTTTCTAAGACCATTAGATTTGTGTGGGAGTTTGGATATAATGATTTATAGCGCTCTAAAGACAAAGGGAAGGTAAATAATAGTAAATCAGTAAATTACTGTTTTGCCAAGAAAAAAAATCTATAATGTTTTTCATTTTAATCACCTAATTTATACATGAGTAATCCAGAGTGATCCCTTAAATATTTAGCTTCAAAATATATAGAAAGGAAAAATAGGCATTCAAAATACCCTTTTTGTTACCCAATTTTTCTTTTACTGTACTTTAAAAGTATTTCTCATGTATGAGAAGGCTATGAAAAAATAAAAATAAACTACATGATTTGATTTATGAATACAATGCAATAATGGTGAAACCCTCTGTTCACATTATTATATAAATTACTCCCAAATCAGTATATTTTTCCTGTTCTTAAGATGCTGAAATTATGCTCTATTCCCACGATGGCGAACCTATGACACGCGTGTCAGCACTGAGACACGTAGCCATTTTCGATGACATGGGGCCACATACCAGAGAAGTATGGGGCCACATGCCGAGAAGGACGTTTCATCTCCGCTCCTGCATGGCTAGGTGCAATAGCCGAGGATAAAACATTTGCTGTAGTGTAGACACTCTGTGCCGGAGGTCTGTCAGCCAAAATCCGGCACAGAGTGTCCAGTTCTGGGACTTCCGGTTAGGCAGTTTTTCTCGAAGTGACACACCACCCGAGTTATGCTCCTTTTTCTGGTGAATTTTGACACACCAAGGTCAAAAGATTGCCCATTACTGCTCTATTCTGTTCTAGATGCTAGGGTATGGTAAAGAATAGCACAGAGAAAAAAAAATCACATCTCTTATGAAGTTCACATTTTATGAGACAAACAGAAAATAAGCAAATTGCCTGACCAAGCGGTGGCGCAGTGGATAGAGTGTTGGCCAGGAACACTGAGGATACAGGTTCAAAACCTCAAGGACCCAAGGTCACAGGCTTGACTGTGGGCTCACCAGTTTGAGTGAGGGGACCTGTTTGAGTGTGGGGTAGCCGGCTTGAACGTGGGATCATAGACATGACCCCGTGGTCACTGGCTTGAGCAAGGGGTCATTGGCTCAGCTGGAGCCCCTGGTCAAGGCACATAAAGAAAGCAATCAATGGCCTGACCTGTGGTGGCGCAGTGGATAAAGCGTCGACCTGGGAACATGGAGGTCGCCAGTTCAAAACCCTGCACTGGTCTGGTCAAGGCACATATGGGAGTTGATGCTTCCAGCTCCTCCCCCCTTTCTCTCTCTCTCTCTCTCTCTCTCACTCTGTGTCTCCTCTCTAAAATGAATAAATAAAAATAAATTAAAAAAAAAAAAAAAAAAACTTAAAAAAAAAAGAAAGCAATCAATGAACAACTAAGGTGCCACATCGAAGACCTGATGCTTCTCATCTCTCTCCCTTCCTGTCTGTCCCTCTGTACTTTTCTCCCCTCTCTCTCACTAAGAAAAAGAAAAGGAAAGAAAAGAAGCAAGCAAATGAATAAAGAGAAAATTAGAAAAGGAGATCAGAGGGAGAGTGACTGGCTGACAGGTATTATATATGAGGAAGTCAAGGAAAACGTTAGTCAGAATGACAAGAAAAATCACCAAGCAACAATCTGCAATCCTATATTCCGGCTGGGAGAGCAAGAAATGCAAAGGCCTTTAATCAGTCTTCAGTGACCACTCCAGGAAGAGGTCGGTATAGCTGGTGCAGAGAGTGGCTAGTTATGGTGCTCCAGATGTTATCAGCATTGACTATCAAAACTGTTGTGATAAAAGGCAGCATTCAGTTTTGCTATCTCCTAGACAAGAACTTGGCAAAAGGAACATTACTCTTTTATTTTTATAACAGAGACAGTGTTAGAGAGAGGGACAGATAGGGACAGAGGAAAGGAGAGTCTTTGTTGTGGCACCTTAGTTGTTCATTGATTGCTTTCTCCTATGTGCCTTGACAGGGGGTGGGGGACAGGGAAGGGCTACAGCAAAGCAAGTGACCCCTTGCTCAAGCCAGCAACCTTGGGCTTTAAGTCATTGACCATGGGGTCATGTCTGTGATTCCATGCTCAAGTCAGTGACCTCAGGGTCTCGAACCTGGGCCCTCTGCATCCCAGTCCAATGCTCTATCCACTGTACCACTGCCTGGTCAGGCAGGAGCATTACTCTTTCACACAACTAGATTCCTGTCTTAGGCAAGTGTTGAGCCCTTCAAGATCATCAGAACAAAACTTTAAGGTGATTTAACTGCAATGCTTACTTCTCTGCGCTCCTACTTTAGCTGGTCTTTATCTTTACAAATTCCTTTCCTGCTAACCCACTCATTGATGCATATGAAAAGATCGTTTTAAAATATTTCACCCAGTATTTTTAGGTGTTTGCAGTCAGACCATCAGCATGTTCTTTATAATGAAACTGGAAGCCAAGGAAATATTCTTTAAGTTCTTACTGCCTTGTAGTGGAATTCAAATGTGAACCTCATTGGGATAATTCTGGATCCCATGAGCTGAGCATTGTCCAATATTAAACCAGTGGGCTTACGTCTTTTAATTCCATTGTAAAACTTTTTTAAAAACACAATAGTCCAAATGAAATTAATTTTGCTCCCCCTTTCCCCTCCTGCTGTCTGTGTCTATGGGTTATGTAACAATATATAAGTTTATTTCAGCTAATCCCTTCGCCTTCTTTCATCCAGTCCCTTCAACCCCCTCCACTCTGACATGTGTCCATCGGTTCCCTGTGTCCATGCCTGTTTCTATTTTTTCTATCAATTTATTGTGTTCATTAGATTCTACATATAAGTAAGATCATATGGTATTTGTTTTCCTCTGACTGGCTTATTTCACTTAGCAGAGTAATCTCTAGGTCCATGAGGACAGGAAGAGGCTGTGCTTGGGGCCGAGGGTACACGATGCAATGTGTACATGGTTTTGTTATATTGAGTTGTGCCCTTAAAACCTGATGGTTTAGCAAGCCCTGTCATCCCAATAAATTTTAAGTTTTTAAATAAAATAAACTATAGTAACAGGTAAAAAATAAATCAATTTTGAAGTGCAAGGCCTAATTATAAGTGCTTCAAGAACAAGGACCCTTCCTTATTCATCTTCTGTATTTCCAGTCCTGACCGGATAATCAAATGAGGGAACAATTTACATGGAGTGTCCCTACATATGTCTTGGAATCTAAGAACCGTTCTATGAAAAAGTAGAAGCAAGAGAAAGCAGGGTTTTACATTTATTTCTGCCACTCAGATTGTAACATATATCACGTATATGATATATGCTTTATATATGTTATATATAGCTTGGTGAAGGTGGAAATTATATAAATCACTGTACTTCAGTTTTCTGACTATTCACCAAAATCACTGTAGGAAAAAAAATGTAAATAGTACTGCCAAACAAAATTGCATGCTTTTACTAGATTGAACAACCTTCTGTTCCTAAAATTTCTAAAACCTAGTGAAGTACAATGCTAAAGTAAAAGCAAGGGAAAGAATACCATCAGTAGAATAAAAGAACAGAATTCTTAAATGACCCAACAGGAGAGCTGGAGAAAGCTGAGCACAACATTTCACTTTAAAACTGCTCTTTAACAAACTGAACAAAAAGAAAAAGTAGGTGGAAACTGCCATGCACCAGTTCTGAAAACCCTTTTGCTTCAAGTTCCTAGGGGTTTGCATGTTCATGTAATTTAACAAATATTTATTTAGTACTTACTGTTTATCAGAGACTACAAGGCACTGAGCACATCAGAATGCTCGGAGATAAACAGAGCAACAAATATGTAAATATAACATACTGAAAAAATAAGCGCATGCATTGTGCTTTCTCCCTATAAGCTAAATAATCTACAAAGTCTTATTCAATTAAATGCTGGTTAGTTATAAACTAATATCCACAAACATAGCTGTTATTTACCAACTGGCAGCTTAATGCTTAATCCAAGGTTGTCTAATATAAAATTCAGTGAAAATTTGGTCCTGAGTGTTCCTGCCTTCACAGGGTGTTGGTTAATTTGAATAAAGTACTATAAGACACCTCTAGTCTTGTCCTGCCAATATAAAAATATATATACACTTCATTATGCTGCCAATCTCTAAGCTGTGGAACAAAGAGAGATAAATGAAAGTAGGCATTGGATGAGAGTCTGTGAAATGGAAGCACAGCGTCCCCTTCCCAGAAGTTAATGGTTCTCGTCAAAGCAGAAAGATACAAAATCAAATTTTAATGAGCTTGAAAATTCCCTCCTCATAAACATCACATTACTGAAAGTAAATAAAACTAAAAATAGAAACAGAATGAGGGACAAAATTTATATGTTTAGACTAAGAGTAATTCTAATGATGCCATGAGTCCTTTGCGGAATGATTTTAATGCTTGGTATATAAAAATAAATGCATTCATTACATGTAACTAAAGGCTCAAGAAAACCAGAGAAATGTCTGCTGGAAAGTGGCTTGCCAGACTTCAGAGGGGAGCAAATGCTTGGGTGCTCTTGCCTCCTGGCCTTGCTTCAAGCATACTCTCTCCCTTAATAAGTCTTCAGAACTTATAACCTATACAAAGCCAACGAGTACATGTGAATCAGTGATCAAGAGGGAGACAAAAAACACAATAATCAAAAGCTGAATGCTAGAACGTGATCCATCATAGAAATTGGGCAGAAAGACCGCCACAGTGCAACGACAGAAAGACACAAGGGAAAGGCAGATAAACTACAACACAGCGGGCAACAAAGCCACAGGTCCAGTTGACAAAGGAACTTGCTTTTGAGTCTTTGGACACTTCCAATTAAAATCTTACAGTGTATTAGCCAGCTTCTTTAAACAGAGACTGGATTTGCCTTTGGAGCATTCCTTACTTTGGAGAATCCTAGCAGTGGGTGTTCATTGTGCAAGTTAAGACTTAAGTAACCACCCGTTATTCTAGGAGGTGACTGATCTGAAATTACTTCTAGGTTGTATGCTGTGGTGGGTAAATGTAGAAAGTGACATACCCAGGTTTCTTTGCATATGCAAATTGTAAAAGTCTGAGAAAAGGGGAGGCATGTGAAACAGAAGAGGCTAAAGGAGCTTTGAAAACTCATTTGGTTTCATTTTTCAAAGATTCCCCCCCCCCCCCCCCCCCGATATCACATTGTAGATAGACAGAAGGGTATGTGAGGGCCCTGGCTGGTTGGCTCAGCGGTAGAGCATGGGCCCCGCAAGTGGAAGTTCCAGGTTTGACTCCCAGCCAGGGCACACAGGAGAAACAACCATCTGCTTCTCCACCCTCCCGCCCCCCTTTTTATACATTTAAGGACCACTTGTCATCTGCCTATTCATATATTTTATCCGTATTTCTCAAGTGAATGACTTTTTTTCTCATTGATATATGGACATATTAGAGATTAGTACTTTGTGAAATGATTTCCAATTGTTTTCCTCACTTATCACTTCTCTTTTGACATAACCTTTGGTACTTTCTTGCCATTCAGGCATTTTTTTTAAAGTGGACCTACCAACCTTTTCTATTATGGCTTCCAGATTATGAGTCTACTTACAGAAATCTTTTCTACTCCAACATTGTCAATGAAAGTCAGAGAAGAGACAAAGTTAAAATTTCTGTACAGAATTGCACAAAGAAATGATAAAGGGCTGCCTTTAGAACTGCCTCCCTGCTCAATGAGCTGTAAGATATAGCTAAAAGACATCAATAATAGCTTGTGACCAACTGACTATGGAAGCCCTCATATCTTAGACTGCAAGAATTAAAGCAGCAAACAACAAGTAGCTATGTTTATAAGCCAAATAAATTTTCATGTCCAGGGTGACAAAAATTAACTGCTCACCCATAACATCATAGAAAGGGACAGTGTTTGACATGAATGTAGTAATTTCTGTATCTCTGGATGAAAAACTGGCACAGTGAAGTGAATGTATTTTTTGTACCGGTTGAGGCAAAAGTAGGTTTACAGCTGAGTACACAAAAGTTTATTCTGTTGTTATTGTGTTAGTTTCCTTACCCACAAGTATAAACCTACTTTTTCCCCACCCTGTGTGATTATACCAATATAGTAGCAGCTACCACTTGAGTCCCTTGTATCTGACAGGTGTTTGACCTTTAATATTATGAAGTGCATATCACCATTTTACAGGTGTAAATGCATGGTTCAGATTTTTATTCCTATATTTCATAAACCTAACAATCTTCTGTAATATCCTTTGTTTTGGTCCCATGAAGACACTAAGCCTATGACTGTGTACCCAGTAGGAACCTGTTCTCAAGAAAATGTCAAGCTTATTGTGAGAGCTAATTTTTTGGTGCATAATAACAATAAAAGAATAAAACACATCCATTAAACATCACATATTTAATGTCAAAGAATTTCAATTCAAGTACAAAAATTAAACAACACATGATTTCAACATGTAAAAACCATAACACATTACTCAAACTACATAGTGAATATCAAAAACACAAAGCATAACTATAAAAACAAATACATTAACAGCAAAATTGTAATTTATTTCTTTAACAAATAATTATTAACGAAAATATTTATAGATATTTTCAAGGACCACAATGGTAAATTGCTTTTTTCTTTAGTACTGAGTAAAATTTTCATCTTAATCTTTTTGCCCTTCAGTTCTTTCTACATAATAGTTAGATGCTTCTGGTTATGTAACTGTTTTAATTTCTAATACAGATAGTGACCCTTGGTAATCAAATCCAGTGTAACCACTGTCTACAAGTGCTTTAACATTGTGAAATGCTATGTAGCAAAGTTATTATGCAAAAATTTAACATAAACTACTGGGTTCTATTGCTCACTCAGAAATGAGAAGTATTTAAAGTCCCAAAAGTTTAAAAAGAGTAGTAGTTTGTTATACCTTTATCATGAGAAACCACTGAGTAACTTTTTAAACTTATAATTTTACACGTTCTAAAAACTGTGGGTTATTCTGAATTATGGCTGATGTTTATTTTACTATATTGAAATAAATATATATTTATCATTTTAAAACCAAATGTGCAAACCCAATTCTAAAATAAAACAGTATTTTACTTAGCATGCTTTACAAAGAAACTTTTATATTCAGGTTTTCAGTATTTCCTTCAGAAGAATGAGGCCTGATTGGAGATATACAGTCGCTGTCCAACATGACTGCCATTAGCAAGTGATATTGGTGACAAGGGATAGCTTGGATAAGAATAAGGCCTTGAAGTATAAGGAAGCACGCTGGGAGTCCCAGAAGAGAGGGTAGCACTAACAGGGGAAAGACTATTTATTGAGCTGCGGCGGAAACTGCAGTCTGTAAATAAATACATGAACAATTATGCTGCACATCTTTATGGATACAAATTTAATTCAAAGTGACAAAGCATTAAAAATATAATCACATTTTAACATAATGTTCTAACACTCAAAATCCTGATAATAGTATATTGCTGGTAAAGACTGTGTCAATATTCATAGCATGGCAAATCCTAACAGTTTTATCAGTCAGTAATAAATTTCTTTCACTGACAATGCTTCACAGATCTTACTAAAATGCATTCTTGGATATCTATTGTTTTGTCTTTTTTCTTTTTATCACAAAAAGAGAAAAGCTCTGATTTTTCTTATTCCACAATAAAGCTCCTCTTAAATAACTGCTTCTGACACTAAGGGGTAGTTCATGAAGAAAAGCTAAAACAGCAAATTCATATTTGCTTCTTTTTTGGAAATTGTATTATGTATCAAACCAGCAGAAACATTCACCCCTGGACTACAAAAACTAACTGCACAGTATTTCATTATTTAAATACTAATGTAAACATTTATATAACTCAACACACCAATTTAATATTAGTACCTGGCTGGTACCATAAAACCGTAAAATGAATCATCTTTATAAAATAAACTTTAAGAAACCATTATCAACTTATAATATAGAAAAATCCAAAAATTTAACCAAATTTTTAAAAAAACAATTACATTTGAAATATTAGTGTTCCACAATAAACAATCATCTTACGCAGCAATAATTTCCTGCTTCGTTAATTATAATGTTTATAGACATGTGTGAATATTAAAGACCAAATTTGTAAATCCCATACTTTCCAAAAACTCAACTATGTTCTTTAGTGTAGAATTAGCCATGGGTATGACAATAACTATAAAATGATTATTTAGAAAAGTTATGGTGTTTCTAAGAATGAACAAAAAGGAACAAGGTCATCTACTATACAGGTAAGGCCTTTTCCTATATTATCCTGGGACTGTAAATGAGGCCTAAAACAAATGAGCATTAACTTAATGTTGTCATGGGACTTAATATTTAGCCAACAGGAATGAGATCAACTGCAGAAGAATAAGCTCAAGCAACATCAGAAGGGACCTAGTTAAGAAAGAAAATGGAGAAAATAAAAATCAATTAAATATAGGTGTAATTTCTAGCATTATAAAACTCTAGTAAGAATAATTTTATAATCTTTGTATTTTTATTAATGGTACCATAAGATTAATAAAAGCAGTTTGTTCCAAGAAGACATAAACACATTAAAAGCATTCAGTTAAAAATATTTTCAGTATTTTAAAACTGGATAATAAATCACTTTGATACCAGAGTAGGATAAGTCCAGGTATCTCAGAATTCTTCTCTTAAGGGACCCCCTTTGCCTGAAAGGTTATGGTATTAAGTATAAAGAGAAAGTTGATGTTCCTATAATTCAAATCACTGCTCTACACAAAGTTCTGGTTCCCCCAGAGATTTCCACACCCAGACAGTCTGCCCCTTGCTGGCCACATGTCTATGACAACCTGCCCTTTCCACCGGAACAGCGCAGTCTCAGACAAGACTGAGCAGAGATCTTTACAGTTACACTTCTGTGCATGAGATGTTCTTCAGAGAACTCACTTTCACTTGGGGATTTTATCCATTCAGGGGCTAATGTAGCCTACTCATGAAATGTGGATAGAAGAGTTATCTTCAGAGGAAAAGTTCACAAAGATAGGCAGACAACTATGGCATAGTGTGCTTAGGTCGTAAAATGGGTGTTTTCTGATAGTATCATACTGTAAGCTTTAATTTAAAAATTAATCAATTGTTGTTAAGAAGACTAAACCAAAATACAAAATTAGAAATTGACAGATAACTTTATTCATAGATGATAAATCAAGAGAAGAAAAATTCCTCCAAATACTACAAAGATTAGAAAACAAAAAGCTTCAGATGTTTGAAAGATTTATAAGTACTCATAAAGTTGTGCAACCAACACCACGATCCAGAATACTTCCATCACTCTAAACAGAAACTCAGTACCTATTAGTCACTCCCTTTTCCCTCTCCCCCAGTCCCGGCAACCACTAATTTTCCTGTATCTGTAGATTGGACAATTCTGGGGTTTTCTTATCAAATGAATCATCCAACTTATGTGATCTTTTTTAAATGGCCTCTTATCATAATGTTTTCATGGTTCATCCATGTGGTAGCACGTACCAGAACTTCTTTCCTTTTTATATTCATTGAATGTACATACCACATTGCTTATCCATTCATCAGTCAATGGTCATTCAAGTTGTTTATACCTTTTGGCTATTATACATAATGCTGCTAAAGAAAGAATGTGTACTAGATTTTGTGTGGATATATATTAGTTCTTTTGAGTAAACACCTAAGAATGGGAACTGCTGGTACACATGGTAACACTGTATTTAGCTTTCAAGGCAGCTTCTGCTGCTGCACATTCTCAGCCCTGATCTGTGAGAGGGAGTGAAGCACGTGATATTTTCCTCTATGCAATACACCTCCCTTACCTTTATTTTAAGCATACATATTAAGCATTTCACTAGATTTTTATGGGCTATTAAAACTTCTGAAAAATGTCCTCATTTCACCATTTTATTATTTCAACTGCGAACATTCAAATAGCTATGACTGAAATAACTCAATAGCTTTCCTTCACTGAACCACTGACTTTCATCTGCACAACAAAGTTTTTTTTAATAGCACTGTATATACCCAGAACGAAAAATACAGTTGGGTTCAAACATTAAGATAAAAAAAATCATCTATATTAAAATATAAATAACACTTGTCATTTATTACTTTATACTTTCTATCCTAGTATAGAAAATTAAAAAGTAAAGGCAAAGTAAAATAATTTTCAGAATTGCTAGTTATTAAGAAACTTAAAACCTATGAAATACTTAAAAATCATTAACTAGAAATTTTAAAGTAATATGTTTGGCTAAAATACATTAGTATTACCAAATTTGCTGGGGTTTATCTCATTTTCTTTTCCTATTACTATTTTATTTTTACAAAACTTATAAAGGTCTTCCCCCAACCTCCTTTATCTAATTTTTCCTATCAGGCAACTGGCAGCAAAGGGCAAGAGGCAGGTAGATACGGAGTGATCAATGTTTTTTCCCTAAGACTAGGCCCACAGAGAAGCTGTCAGTCTTTCGGTTTTAAGATGATTTATAGGAGGCTTTGAGTAGGCTAATCTTAGTAATGAATGGCTGGATAAGAAAGTTATCATCTATAACTGTTTTCTTATTAAGTTATACTTTGTTTATTCTCCATTTTTACTAAATATATTTTTCAGATACAATTTCAGGAATTATATGCTTTTGTAAATTTTAAGTAAATTATTTTTAAAATTTACAATATATTGTCTGATATAATTGTGAAAGAGTAATTTGGGTTTTAAATTTGTGTTGTAAAATTCTGATAGTGTAGAACAATTATCACACAAAACCTGCCAGATGTCTGTATTTTTATTTTTAAGAAATTACAGCTGTGCCTGACTAGGCAGGGGTGCGGTGTCAAGTAGTCCCAATCCCAGCATCACACTGGATGCTGAGGACCCAGATTCAAATCCCCCAAGTTGCCAGCTTGACCATAGGGTTGTTGGCTTGATTATGGCATCACAGAGATGACCCCAAGGTTGCTGGTTTGAGCCCAAGGTCACTGGCTTGAGCAAGGGGTCATTGGCTGGCTGGAGACCCCTGGTCAAGGCTCATATGAGAAAGCAATCAATGAACAACTAGGAGCAGCAACAAAAAATTGATGCTTCTTATCTCTCTGCCTTCCTGTCTGTCTCTCACACACACACAGAAAAAAAAAGAAATAAAAAAAAATTACAGCTATTTCATTTTAAATTATCTGAAGATTATGATTTAAAGCTTCAAAAACAGGGGTGTGAAATTGCAAACTAATCTATAGTGACAGCAATCAGATCAGTGGTTGCTTGGGAAAGAAAGGAGGGGAATGCATTACATTAGGGGTGATGGAAATGCTTGTTCTTGATTGTGGTGCCATTTCACAGATGAATACATAAATCAAAACTGACCACAGTGTGGACTTTAAATATGTGTAATTTATTGTATTTCAAATTGTATCTCAATAAAGTTATACACAAGCCCAAGTGTTTCCCAACCTAAATCCCATACAACTGAAGTACATCAAAACAAGAATCTTAGCCAAAATAATCTTGGGAAAAATTTAGAAAAGATGAGTTTAACAGTTAAACAGAACAGATTGCTACTACAATTATCCAATATGCTAATATGCATTATAATTTCTGAGGGGAAGTACACAGTACAGTTTTTCCAAACTTGTTTGACCTTAGAACAGTTATTTCACTGAAGAACTTTATAAATCATTTCGGGAAGAACTTTTAATGAGAATAATATGTAATAAAAAACTTTAAGAGCAAGCCAGAAAAATTCTTGAAATATGTGAAACAGCAATTACAAACTCAAATGCCTTCAGAGGCCAAGCTGTAACAACAACAAAAACTGAACAGAACCAAATGGAAAACAATAGATGTCTAGCTTTTTTAACTGAAATTAAGCCTAACTGCTTTCCTGTCAAAAAGCTGAAGAGACCAAACAAACCATATCTAGTGCTTCCAAGTTTGTCGCCTTTATATTAAGAGATTAATTATGTCTGGCCCTGGCCAGTTGGCTCAGTGGTAGAGCATTGGCCCAGCGTGTGGATGTCCCGGGTTCGATTCCCAGTCAGCGCAAGAGGAGAAGCACCCATCTGCTTCTCCACCCTTTGCCCTCTCCTTCCTCTCTCTCTCTCTTCCCCTCCTGCAGCCAAGGCTCCAACGGAGCAAGTTGGTTGTATGCACTGAGGATGGCTCCAAGGCTTCACCTCATGTGCTAAAATGGCTCCAGTTGCAACAGAGCAACAGCCGCAAATGGGCAGAGCATCGCCCCCTAGTGGGCATGCCAGGTGGATCCTGGTGGGGCTCATGCAGGAGTCTGTCTCTCTGCCTCCCCGCAAGAGATTAATTATGTCAAATTTCTTTTAGTTTAGTTCCTAAACTACTAGGAAAGACAGTAATAAAACAACAGCCTATAAGAGGGAAAATTATCATCTAAGCTAAAACAATCTAGGCTTCAATATTGTAGAGCACCAGAAATACTATCTGGGCCTGACCTGTGGTGGCATAGTGGATAAAACATTGACCTGGAACACTGAGGTCACTGGTTTGAAACCTGGGCTTGCCCAGTCAAGGCACAAACTGAGAAGCAACTACTACAAATTGATGCTTCCCACCCACTCCTCCCTCTGCCACCATCACCACAGCCGTTCTCTCTCCTCTCTCTGAAAATCAATAAATAAAATCTTTAAAAAAAATAGAAAAGAAATAATCTGGCAAAAGTGAAGAGAAGATAAAAGCCTTTAAAAAGATAACTTTTTTCAAGTTACATTTCTATCAGTAAAATTAGTCCTCATGATTCAAAATTTCAAATATAAAAACTTATAGGAAAAGGAAGTTCTGAGAATAGCATCACATATTTAAATTTTTATGCTAAGATTAAGATTTATAAAAATAGTATGTCCCAAGCATAACAGATATATTTCTTTGTATCTGCAGTATGAGGTATATTAATAAAAGCTAATATTTATGAGCACTTATTAAGTGCTAAAAATAACTACATACGATCAGCACTACTTAATCCTTATATGATAGGTACTATTATTTTCCTCTTTAAAAGTAAGTTAATTGGGACACAGAAAAATAAAGTACTTTTTCAAGAACACAGAATTAGTCTACTACCCACAGGACCAAAATTCTTTTTGCCTCTGCATGTAAAAAAGAATTTAAGATAGTAAATAATCTTTACTCAAACTATAAACTATCTTTAACTTCCTCTTAAAACTTATCCTTAGTACCATGCTGAGAAAACTAAACAGTGAATCCTCATAAATATAACTTTTATTCTAAACCATATCAAAAATAATTTTGTATTCATAAATTTGGAAAAAAAGAATAGAATTCTATTTTCAGATAAATGCTAGACAACCTATATATATATAAGATACCTACTCCCACTACATCTACTTTAAAATAGTTTAATGTCTTGGTGGTTTACAATGTACACTAGCATGTTAAAAGTTTTGAGAAGACCTGAAATACAAAAAGTTTAACTTTTTAAAACTTCACTTATTTAATAAATAATAATTATAAAACTATAATAATCAAAATATTTCACAAGGTTGTATCAGACGATTTTAATCATTTCTCCTTAAAACTATAAGGATAATAATTTGTAATGTGCTTTCTGAAAACTAAATATATCACTAAATATTCCTAAGAGACTTTTTCTTACCTGTTTATTTTCTCCAAATTCTTCTATATAGGTCCAGGCTGAAGAGATTGTGTTCCCTGTCTGTAAGCAGTGAAGACAGAAAAGGATTGAGTCTTTTGAGTGATGTTAACCCTATCTTGTGAGTGCATGGAATCCTTGTGAACTTTAGTTAAAAACTTCCTGATCAATAAATAGAAAAATAAATTTAGAGAAAAGGAAGTAAGTGACAAACAGTTATCATTTCTGAAGTTCTGCAAAGGTGAACAAAGACAACAGTATTTTGCTATTTGAATGAAAATCATGAGTTAATACATTATCAGAAAAAATTATATCTTTCTATACAAATTAAGTCCATCTTAGTTTTTCTAAGAAGGGCTACTTAAGTAAAATTTAAAAAAGAAAAGGATTTTAAAAGCAAATGAAATTACCCAGTTTCTGATAAGCAGATAGCCAAAGAATCTAAGTGAATTTGAAAAATATCAGTATCTTTTTCTTCTGTCTTAAAAAGAGATAGATAGCCAAAATAGCCCTAAGCTTAAAAAACATTTTGCTTATTAACAGGTAAACTTTATCTACTAGAAACCTAATTTGACCATATATAGTACAACTCTGGACAGTAATCCATTTTAGTCACTCATTTCTTTACCTGCCTTAAAGCTTTCTGGTAGAAAGGTATATCCAGCTCTATGCTGAGAAACTGTGCATAAGAGTATAAACAAAAAATGTTTAATGATCTACCTATAACTGTAGATTTTTAAATAGCTATGTTGACTATTATAACTCAGTAGAAAAAAGTCACAATATTTTCTTATTTTTACATGATCATCAAATAGGTAACTAATCAACACTCCCAGTAAGAACTTGAAAATGTAGACAATTATTTTAAAAGCAAAAGTATCTATCTGCAAGTATTGAGTATGACCAAGGCAGTGAAGAATTATGGGGTCAATATCCTAGACAAAGAAGTAAACTCTGAGAAGTATACACATCTTTTGTAGGAGTACTTCCCACAGAAGGACTGCAAATTCTGAAGAGGCATCTTAGAGGCAAGGAAAGATGAAAACACGCTGAAAAAATCTGAGGATAGGAGGACAAAAAAAAAAATAAATGAGGATTTAATGATGAAATTTGCTTGGAACCCTGAATAAAAATGAGCTAATAGACCTACTTTAATGGAAAATAAATTCAACTTCAAATTTTCTCAATTCCTGCCTGAATTTAAGGCAATCAAGGATTTCCAGTTACTTGGGCCACCTTTCTGAAACAAAAATAAATCATCTTTGAATAAAAATAAGCATGCTAGCTTTCAAATTATTTCTACTTTTTTTTATACACAGTATCTGTCATTCAGTAAAAAATAACCAGTCATACAAAGAGATAAAACAATGTGACCAAAACCCAACAATGTAACAACAATGAATAGTAACAGACTACAAAAAGTTTCCAGAACTTTCTATTAAAATAATTATGTCTAATATGTTCAAGAATATTAAAGACAAGACTAAAAGTTTTGGAGGAAAACTGGAACTCATTAAAAAGGAGTCAAGTGAAATAGCAGAAAGGGAAATACACCCAAATGGAATGGTTTTATCAGCATATTAGACACAGATGAAAAAATAAGGCCCTAGCCATTTGGCTCAGTGGTAGAGCATTGGCCCAGAATGCGGAACGGTGGGTGGAAGTTCTGGGTTCAATTTCAAGTCAGGGCACACGGAAGACGTGACCATCTGCTTCGCCATCCCTCTCCCCCTTATCACTCTCTCTTCCCCTCCCATAGCCATGGCTTGAATGGTTTGAGCAAAGGCGGCCCTGGGTGCTAAGGATGGCTACATGATCTTGCCTCAGGCACTAAAATAGTTCAGCTGCTGAGCAACAGAGAAGCAACCCAAGCAGGCAGAGCATCGCCTGCTAGGGGACATGCTGGGTGAATACCAGTCAGGGGCACATGCGGGAGTCTGTCTCTGCCTCCCATCTCTGAATTAATAAAAAAATAAAATATAATAATAAAAAAGAAAGAAAAAGTAATTCATGAACCAAAAGAAAAGTCTGAAGAAAATATGCTGATTAAACATACAAACAAAAAAATAAGTATAGAAAAATACTATAAATATATGATATATATACATAGCAAAAAGGTCTAATATATGTGTAACTGGAGTATCATATAGAAAGGAGAGAGATAATGGAACAAAAGCAATATTTGAAAAGTGAATAACTTAGGACTTTCTAAAACAGATGAAAACATTGATAACAGATTTTAGAAATAGTGCAAGTCCCAAATAAGGTAAACACTAAGGAAAGCACATATAAGTCCATCATGGTAATACTTCTGAAAATCACAGATAAAAAGAAAATATTACAAATAGCAGAGGGCAAAAGGTTTATATTCAAAGAAATAGTAAGTAAACTACAGCTGACTACTCAACAGAAACAATGGAAACCAGAAGACAGTGAGTGAAAGATAGGGCTAATGGAAAGTAACTGCTTACCAAAATAAAGAAATAGGTAAGTAACTACTTACGTAGTAAAAATGCAGTTTCAAAAGGTAGATGAAATAAAGGCATATTCAGGCGAATTAAACTGAGGTAATTTATCACAAGCATATCCAAAGGCAATACAAATGAATGTGCTTTGGGCACAATAAAGAAACAATCATAGTGGAAGCTTGAAGGTGTAGCAGGAGTAAAAAGCAGAGATAATTATAAATACAATATGTAAATGGTAAATGAATACAAATGTATATTAAACAAAAACTATGATCAGATATATGGGATTATAAAATATAGGTTGAAAACATGGAAATACCAAGACACTAAATAAACTGGAAGAAATAAGAAGCTGAAGTGTACTAAGGTCCTTACATTATCTGAAATATGAGAAAAAAAAGCAGTAATTAGTATTAGGCTTCAATAAGTTAAGAATGCATACTGAAGTATACAATGCAATCACTAAAAGAATAGTAAGGACTATGACTAATACAACTAAAAGAAGAAGAGAAAAAAGGGCAAAGAAGTAATTTATCAAAAGAAGGCAATAAAGAAGAAAATATATAGAACAGGAAAATTTAACAAGGAATAAAAAGCAAATGGCAAGATGAGAGACTTAATTTAAAATATATCAATAATACTAAATGCAAGCTGACCAAGCATTCAAAGGACGGACTTCCAACAAAAACAACACAGACTAACTGGGCTCATCTTAAGGCTAAGCTACAGGAAAAGTATAGTTAAAAACTGGAAAAATGCCCTGGCCGGATAGCTTGATTGGTTAGTGTTGTCCTGGAATACGAAGGCTGCCATTCTGATGCTGGGTCAGGGCACATACAGAAACAGATCAATGTTCCTGTCTCTCTTCCTCTCCCTCCCTCTCTTCCTAAATCAATAAAAAAAATTTTTTTTAATGGAAAAATGTATAATATGCAACTTGAACCAAATGAAAGCTTCTATACAGTGTGTCCATAAAGTCATGGTGCACTTTTGACGGACACACTGTATTAACATCAGGGGAAGTACACATTAAGGCAGGAACACATGATAGAGATAGAATAATACAGTGTAATAATAAAAGGTATACTTCCCCAGGAAAATATAACAACTCTAATTTCTATACACCTAGTATATTAACCTCAAAATATATAAAGCAAACACTGACAAAGCAAAAGAAAAATATATAAATTTATAATCATAGTGGTGACTTTCATAACCATCTCAGTAAGAGACTAAGCAGACAAAAAAAATCACGAAAGATTAAATTTAAATAACTTGACCTGAGATATGTGTGTATACATACATATATATATACACACATATAAGTATGTATACATTATATATATATACACATATACACACACATATGTATTTACATATATAGGTTGAGTTAAATTATGTGCCCAAAAAGATATGTTGGAAGTCCTAACCCCTAGTACCTCACAATGTGACCCTATTTGGAAATGAGGTCATTGCAAATATCATTAGTCAAGATTAGGTCATACTAGAGTAGGGTGGCCCTTTAATCTAATATGACTGGAATCCTTATGCATGTAGAAAAACAGAGCATGTGATGAAAACTCAGAGACTCACAGGGAGAAGGTGAGAATGTTACAAAAGAGGCAGATATTGGATTAATACATCTACAAACCAATGAATTCAAGAACTACTGGCATCATTAGAAGCTAAAAGAGGCAAGGAAGTTGTTCCCTGTCAACTTCAGAAAGAATATGGCCCTGACAACACCTTGATTTCTGGCTTCTAGTCTCTATAACTGTGAAAAAATATATTTCTGTAGCTTAAATCACCCAAATTGTGTCACTTTGCCACAGCAACTCTAGCAAATTAGTACACTTCAATTAACAACTGTAAACAAGTTCTCTTTAAGTAGGTATGAACTATTTACTTTAATTGGTCATTAAAAAAACAAAAAGGAGCCTGACTAGGCAGTGGCGTGCTGGATAGAGCATCAGCCTGGCACACTGAGGACCCAGGTCAAAACCCTGAGGTCGCTGGCTTGAACATGGGGTTGCTGGCTTGAGTGTGGAATCGTAGACATGACCCCACGGTTCCTGGTTTGAGCCCAAAGGTCACTGGCTTGTAGCTCAAGGTTGCTGGTTTGAGCAAGGGGTCACTGGTTCAACTGCAGCTCCTGAGTCAAGGCACATATGAGAAAGCAATCAACAAACAACTACAGTGCCGCAACTCTGATGCTTCTCATCTCTCTCCCTTCCAAAAAAAAGTTAAAATATTGATAACACCCAAGTGAAACCCATATATTATTGCTAGTAAAGTCACTTTGGAAAACTTACATTGTCTACTAAGTTATTAAAATATGACCTGCCACATGTTACTTCTACATTGGTTAGAGCACTGTCCCAACATGCCAAGGTTGAAAGTTTCATGCCTGGTCAGGGCACACATACAAGAATCAATGAATGTATGAATAAGTGGAACAACAAACTGATGTTTCTCTCTCCCCCCTTTTTCTTTCTCTAAATTTTTAAAAAATCATATTCAAAAGAAATGCATGCAAATAAGCACCAAAAAAAAATGTACAAGAAACTTCACAGCATCATTACTCTAACAGCCCAAACTGAAAGCACCTTAGATCTCTATCAACAATAGAAACAACAAATAAATTATATCATTTCAATGTAACACTTAACACCACGCAAAATGAATGAACAATACTGTTACGTGCAACCACATGGACCAATCTCATAGTGTTAAAAGAAGCCAGACAAAAGTATATAACCGGTTGTATAAATTTTGAAACACAAAGGGTAGTATCTGGATGGGTAGGGGGGGGTATAAAAAAACCTTCTGGGGTGTAGATATTTTATGTTTTCACTAGGCAGTTACACAGATGTGGTCCCTCTGTATACACAAAATTGCAGTCATGACTTGTGCACTTTTCTGTTGGATGTAATATAATAACTTAAGGATAAAAAAAGAGGGCATTACCATAGCTACCATAGTGATATACATAAATGATGAGTTGATCATTTGTAATTAAATAAAAATAAAACCACTGATTATAAAACAATTCCTATGAAAATAGAACATAAAAATTCAGAGTAACTAAAAAATTATAATGTTGATTTTCATTAGAGATGATAAATGGAATTACTATTAAATATGGAACCAATCTACCCTCCATAATGCCTTCTTCATATACCACTACTTCACATTTTATAATTAGTTTTTGTTAGTCTTTAGTTTGAAAAATATCAAGTTTATCAAAAAATACTGGGATTTAAATTATCGTTCTAAGACAATTACTTTTCTGTTAATAAACAGAATAGATGATGATCCTCAAAACAAAAGTAAAAACTATCAGCAGAATTTTTCTTTTTTTTATTATTGAGAGGTAGGGAGGCAGAGAGACAGACTCCTGCATGCGCCTTGACTGGGATCCACCCAGCAAGCCCCCTATGCATGATGCTCTGCCCATCTGGGGCCATTGTTCTGTTGCTCGGCAACCAAACTATTTTAGTGCCTGGGGCAAGGCCATGGTGCCAGCCTCAGCACACAGGGCCAACTTGCTCAAATGAGCCATGGCTGCAGGAGGGGTAAACAGAGATAGATAGATAGATATATATAGAGAGAGAGAGCGGGGGGGGGGCAAGGAGAGAAAGAAGAAAGAGGAGTGGAGAAGCAGATGGTCACTTTTCTTGTGTGCCCTGACCTGGAATCAAACCTGGGACTTCTACATACCAGGCTGATGCTCTACCGCAGAGCCAACTGGCCGGGCCAGCAGAATTTCCATTTAAAGTCAAACACAGGTTATTACTGTTGCTTTAGCTCACTTTAATTTGCCATAGTGTCATTCCTTTAAAAAAATCACAAATTGTTAATAAACATATTCTGAGAAGTTATTTCAAAAGGGATTCTTCAGTAGTCGAGATACAAGAAAGAGACTACACTTGATCTTAGCCAAAAGGCCGAGAAGCGAACAAGAAAGAGACTAAAGAAAAGATGTCAAAAAGTCAAGAATAAGAATCCCCTAAACCTCAAAGATCAGAGATAGAATCTTCATTTCTATAAAACTGGAATCATTAAATGTGTTTTTTTAGTCTTCTGCTTTATAATAAGACCCAAAAGAAGTAAGGTAAAATGCCTACTAATTAGGATACTAATTTTCATTATTTCATTAAGATGTAACACTATAGATATGTGACTTGTCTACAAAGATCTGATGAAAAGCTTTAAAAGTTACTTTAAAACTAATTGTATGTATAAGCATATTCTATATCTGAAGATTGTACTAATTTTCAATTTGAAGAACAATTCCACATAAATTTTAAAGTAACTGGTATTAAAAATGGAAAACTTGCAGACTCTCAGATACATCATACCACTACTACTTTTGAAAGCAGAAAATAACAATGCATAGAAGTCCAGTATCCTAGCATCCTGAATTTGCAGGGCTTTTGCCTTTATGAAACTAATTTGAAAGGAAAAACACCATCTTCTCAGTCTATACCTGTGTAGAAGAATGAGTAAGAAATCCAATGCAGCTGTAAACTAAGTTTAGAAATAACATTTTAAGCTATTGCCAATTATTTTCCATTTGTGATATCTAAAGTGTTTTACATGGCACTAAATATAACTGTGGCTTATGTAATGAATTTAATAAGCTATCATAATGGTCAATAAAATTGTAAAACTGTATTTATATGATCCATTATATTCTATAAAACCATAATCTCCTATTCTTCCACTATCTAAATTTGACTTATATATACATATATAATACATATTCAATATACAGTAATCCATATGACTCAGTCTATATTTCAAGGGTTTCGCTATTTTCAAATACTTGTTTCATCAGCATTAAATTATATACATATTTCTACTTCAGTGAAATATTAATATGTCATCCTGTTAAACACCACTCATAATTGTTCTGTTTGTACCAACTCCATATCTCAGATATTTATTTTCAAACCTGTTCCTCTTTCTGCTCAAAGTACAGCCAAAACTGATCTTTCCTGAAAATATTTACCTTTGAAACTTACAGCATGTAGATCACTTTTGATTATTTGGAAAGCAATACATGCTTCCTACTAGAAGAAACAGTACTGACCTGTACAGGAAAGGGCATAATGACAATATAAGTATGTATAAATTCAAAATATTCACTTTATAAACCTGATGGATCAAAAGTTTTATAACAATAAACACACAGTAACATAAAATTGCTAAATTGTTGAGTAGTATTATAAAGAAAGGGTCATTCTTGGTTACTATGTCCCAGAAAAGCTTAATATAAGAGATTAAGTAGATGAAAGTAGAAGACTATTCCAAGAAGAGTAAGCAGCACTAGGAATAGCCTGGAGGTACTAATAAATAGGACAAACTCTTCAGATAAGCAAAGCAAGAGATATTTATCTATGGTTAGGTAAGAGGGGGCCAATTATTAGAGCATGAACAAGAGAATGTGGAGTTCAGAGGACTTGATTATATTACAATAGCAAGCCATTGTAGGTTCCTGAGCAAGAAAATAACAATGGAAAAGCATAGTTAGACATAATTGGAGTGATAAATTATATAGTAGGTTCAATTATGTATTGAGATGTTTTGAATATGACCAAAGAGCAAAATGAGAGCACCAAGCAACGGGAACAATTAAATAGATATAACAAACTTTGCTCTTCGAAATTCTGTCTAGCATCTGATAGCAAGACACACCATCTACCACCCTGACACACCTTCCAGTGGCAATGCTTATCCAAAGCTACTTTGTTAACAAGACACATGTTCACAAGATCTTTGTGACTTATAATTAATTTAGGATTTGGTCAAATATCCTCGGTCCACATTAAACGGAAATGGTTTGGTTTATAAGCTTACAGGGCTTGTGAGCATAAAACTATCTCTGAAAAGGAGGAAAAACATGGAAAAAAAGCCCATTTCATTATATTTTAATTTTAAGAGAATAACTTGCCAATAATGCCCCACAAGTTCACAGTCTGTTATCAAATGTTTAATGCTAGACAAAGGTCAGTTTTTCGTTGGAATCAACTGAAGTTAGAGAGAACAGTAGTTAAGAGCACAGCCTCTTAGCTGAGGTCCCTAGGCAAATTAACCTACTAAAGCCTTAGCTTCCTTATTTGTTAAAAAAAGTGTAGACATTAAAATAATATCTACTTCAGATATTATCAGAATAATGTATTATATAAAGGCATTTAGTATAGAACCTAATATATAATTAGTGCTCAAAGAATCTTAATTATTATTAGTAATCCTTATTATTATTAATATTAGAAATCCCAATGTCTTGGCTTCGTTTTCTGAATATTATTATTCAATACTTATATGGCACAATTTAAAATAAAAAAGGCACTGTTGTAGCCCTTGTACACAATTTTAATTCAAATACATATAATTACCTTATGAAATAAATACTGTTAACATTTCCATTTTACAGACCAGAAAATTGAAATATAGGGAGGTTAGAGTATCTTTTCTAAGTAAGTAATGAAGCAGAAATTCTGGATCCAAATGTCATGCTCGTTATTCTATGCTGCCTATGTGCTGTACTAAATTTAAAGTTCTAAATCTCCTTCTCATGAAATTCTTCCTAAAATGCAATACACTTGTTCCTGACTTTCTCATCTCAAATTAGGTCAGATGATCTAATTATACATTCTCATAACACCCTGTACTTCAGTATTTATCAATACAGTAGCAGGATACAAAATAAATATCCAGAAATCAGTTGCATTTTTATACACCAATAATGAACTTTAAGAAAGAAAATCTAAGGAAAAAATCCCATGCATAATTGCTTCAAAAGGAATAAAATAACTAGGAATAAATTTAATCAAGGATGTAAAAGACCTGTACTGGGAAAATTGTAAGACACTGAAGAAGATACAAGTTGAAGAATATATACTATGTTCACAAATAGGAAGAATTAACATCATTAAAATGTCCATACCACCCTAAATAATCTATAGATTCAACTCAATTCCTATCAAAATACCAATGGTATATTTTATAGAATTATAAGAAATACTCAAAAATTTATATAAAACCACAAAAGACCCCCAAATAGCTACAGCAATCTTGAGAAAGAAGAATAAAGTTGGAAGAATATGCTACCTGATTATCAAACTATATTAAAAGATCACAGGCCTGATCTGTGGTGGCGCAGTGGATAAAGCCGTCGACCTGGGAACACTGAGGTCGCCAGTTCAAAACCCTGCACTGGTTCGGTCAAGGCACATATGAGAGGTGATGCTTGCAGCTCCTCCCCCCTTTCTCTCTCTCTTTCTCTCTCTCTCTCTATCTATCTCACTCTGTGTCTCCTCTCTAAAATGAATAAAAAAAAAAAAAAAAAAAAAAAGATCACAGTAATCAAAACAGCATGGTACAGGTATAAAATCAGGCATATGGATCAATGAAACAGAATAGAAAGCCTGGAAATAAACCCACACCTTTATAGTCAATTAATATTTGACAAAGGAGGCAAAAACATACAATAAATATAGTCTATTCAATAAATGGTGTTGGGAAAATTAAAAAGATATGTGCAAAAAAATAAAATTATACCACCTTCTTTTTCTTTTTTTCCCCAAAGTTAGAAGCAGGGAGGCAGTCAGACTCCTGCATGCGCCCCACCGGGACCCACCCGGCATGCCCACCAGGGGGCCATGCTCTGCCCATCTGGGGTATTGCTCCGTTGCGGCTGGAGCCATTCTAGCTCCTGAGGCAGAGGCCAAGGAGCCATCCTCAGTGCCAGGGCCAACTCTGCTCCAATGGAACCTTGGCTGCGAGAGGGGAAGAGAGATAAGAGAGTAAGGAGAGGGGGAGAGGTGGAGAAGCAGATGAGCCCTTCTCCTGTGTGCCCTGACTGAGAATCGAACCTGGGACTTCCACACTTCGGGCCGATGCTGCTCTACCACTGTGACAACCGGCCAGGGCCTAGACCACCTTCTTGAAACATGATACATGGATTAAAGACTTAAATATTAGACTCGAAAGCATAAAAATTCTATTAAAAAACACAGGCAATAAAATCTTGGACACAGTTTTGCTGTGAGACAGATGGAGGGAGGGAGAGAAATGAGAAGCATCAGTTCATTGTGGCACCTTAGTTGTTCACTGATTGCTTTCTCATATGTGACTTGACTGGGGGGCTACAGCAGAGCAAGTGACCCCTTGCTCAAGCCAGCAACCTTTGCACTCAAGCCATGACCCAAGTCATGTCTATGATCCCACGGTCAAGCTTACAAGCCCATGCTCAAGCCAGTGGCCTTGTGGTTTTGAACTTGGGTCCTCAGGGTCCCAGGCCAGTGCTCTACCCACTGTGTTACCACCTAGTCAAGCTGACATTTTTAATAGCATATTTTTTCTGGTATATCACCTGGGGCAAGGGAAATTAAAAAAAATAGGATTACAGCAAACTAAAAAGTTTTGCATAGCAAAGAAAACCATCAACAAAATGAAAAAACAGCCCACTGAATAGGTGTACTCACTGATATATCTGATAAGGGATTAATACCCAAAATTTATAAGGAATTTATAAAACAACATCAAAAAAGCAAACAACCCAATTAAGAAATGGGCAAAGGACCTGAGTAGACACTTCTTCATAGAAGACATAAAAATGGCCAACAGACATATGAGAAGATGCTTTATGTCACCAGAAAAATTCAAATTAAAACCACAATGGAATATCACCTCCCACCTGTCAGAAAGACTATCATCAATAATAGATCAACAAAAAAAAGTGTTGGTGAGCATATAAAGAAAAGGGAACTCTCTTGCACTATTGGTGGGAATGTAGATTGGTGCAGCCACTATAGAAAGAAGTACAGTTACCTCGAAAACTTAAAAATAAAATTGCCTTACAACTCAGCAATTCCATTTCTGGGAATATGCCCAAAGGAACCCAAAACACTAATTGGAGAGAATATCTGCACCCCATGCTCACTGCGGTGTTATTTACAGTAGCCAAGATCTGGTAGCAGCCCCAGTGCCCATCAGCAGATGAGGGGATAGAAAAACTGTGGTACCTTTACACAGTGGAATACTACTCAGCCAAGAAAATCTAATCTTTTGTGACAGCATGGATGGACCTGGAGATTATTATGCTAAATGAAATAAACCAGCCAGAGGAAGACAAATACCACATAATCTCACTTATATATGGAATCTAATGAACAAAATAAACAAGACTCATAGATACTGAAAACAAACTGACAGCTGTCAGACAGGAAAAAATTTGGGAGCTGGGTAATATGAAGGGATTAAACAAAGAAAAAAGCTCACAGAGACAACAACAGTGTGGGAATTACGGGAGGGCAGGGGTGGGGGAGGGAGAAGAGGGTAAAGGGGGATAAATGGTGATGGAAGGAGACTTGACTTGTGAATGTGTGGCACAGTGCAGATGATGATGTATTATGGGATGGTACACATGAAACCTATGTAATTTGATTAACCAATGTCACCTCAATAAACTTAGTTTTTAAAAATGTTTTTACAGACTAAACATCCACAATACTTCAGTTGTTCACTGCCCTACTTCATATAACAGTTTCCAAGTCCTCCATAGTTGTCAAGGTTTAATTAAACTCAAGTGCCTAAAGAAAACACACCATTCCAGATATGGTCGGAGCATAATAAAATTATTTAGCCTGGATACTACATAACTCTTCTATTTTTCAATGAGTTATTTTAATCTGAGAAAATTTTACAATAAGATAAAAACCTAAAATCTTGAATTGTAAAAAAAAACGGTAGCTTACAGATTAAAACTAATGTCAGATTTGAGATGAGCACACTCGAATTAGGTAAGAACAAGTGTTTTTGTGGATGCAACAAAAATTTTGTTCCCCAGTGTAATGGAACACAAGTAACTAATATTATCTTTAGCCAAATACTACAAATTTAAGGAGCTAGAAAAAACAAGTAGTTAATAATATTCTGGTGATTTAAAGCCTCTAATTAGTTAGGGAGACTAAGTGTTTTACTTTGTTTTCTTTTGTTTCAAATCCCCAAAGGGATGTTCATCATTCTTGGAGGTAATGTACTACCTGGTCTTAGAGAATTATTACTCTACGATAGATGATATATACAAAATTAACTAATAAAGAGTAAATTGTATATTTAATCTTAACCAAAAAGCCCAGAAGCAACTGACTCTGAATAATTTAAAGTGGTTAAAAGTACAGATAATCACTATTTAAGTTTCAAGAGGAATAAATTCAGTATAGGAAAAACAATTTTCCAAAACACCTTTTATCTCTATTTGCTAGTTCATTCATGAAATTATACTGCTACAGCAATCACTGTCTACTAAGTATTAAATAGGAAGCACAAATAAAGGCATAAAAGCAGCTTCTAACATAGATTTTACTGATTCTAAACCCCCCCAAATAATTAAGCCACAGAGGAGAAAAAAATCAGTCTCACACTGAAATTCCTGGTAAAGCCAGGTAAAGAAGTATTTAGGTGACACCATGTGGCAAAATTATGAATTGCTATTGACATCTAAGAATGGAACATATGAGACAAAGTTTATTGTGGCATTTATTCAAGGGAAATTTTCAAACCATTATTCTCTAAATATTTAATGATAAAATCAGATGTTAACTTTATAATAAAGCAGTCGCTACTGTTAAAACTACTGTATTAGAACAAGTATTTTAGAAAAGTAATCACCAAAAATACTAAGAAATTATAGGACAGAGGACCAAGCACGATCGTATATTATACAAATGTATGAAAAGTAAATGAAGTCACATGATCACTTTCAGTTAATATAACTATGAAAAAATACTAGTTAGATAATATGTTTTAATACAAATCATTTCCCTAGATTGTTACAAAAAGAAAATTAATTTCAAAAATTTTAATTAATTAAATTGTATTATCAAGACTTAATTTTTATTTGAATTAATAAGTTCAGATTAGGAAATCACCAAAAAGTAATTACTTGTTCATACAAATAAAACAGGTGACTGACCGAATCCTTCATTTTTTTTAAATCCAGTTATTCTGCTGTGAAGTAGACAGATATAAGCTTTGAACTATATAAAGTAAGGGATATTAAACTGATAAGAGTTAATTCACGCAAAAGCACCTCTTAATTTTAAACTCTTTGAACTCAAGTATGTATCTTGGTAGACAAAAGAAGTGTTAATTTTTTGTCCTTCAATATTCCTAACCATAACTTAAACAAAACCATGGATTTGGGGGATAAGAGAGTCCTCAGAGATCACCAAATGAGGCTCTTATAATTTAGCAGTCAAGGCCCTGAGATCCTTGAAGAGTAAATGCTTCATTTGCCATTCCAAGGTCACAGTTTGCTGATGGCTCAGACTTGCTTCTGGTATTTCTATCTGATTACTCATTACTGTATTAAATAAGCTGCTTCTCTCACAGTACTAACTCCATAATAACTATGGTCTGTTAATACAAGTGTTAGTAAGGTAAAAATTATGAGGAAAACCACATGATGGTCTTTTAGAAAAAAATATTTAAGTTTCAAGAGGAATAAAAATATTTTTTCATGAATATTGGGCCCTTTGGGAGGGTCAAAGACACATAGTTGAGTTAATGGAATTTTTGTCTCACCACTTGATCATATGAAAACAAATTAAAGTATAAAATGTTGATGTTGGTACTACTTATTTATCTAAGTAAATTTTAAAGCAAATTTAGTTCTTTAATATTCCAGTTTGAAATACTATCATAAAAGTTAAATCTGTAATTAAAACGGGAAAAAATAACTTTCTAAATCAATGATTATTTTTCTTCTAATTATTTATAATTAAATGTTTCATTAAATATATCACCATTACTGTATATTGTACCTAGCTTAAGAGTCTCCTAAAATTATGTATTTCTTAAATTCAAAAAAAAAGTTGAAGGTTTTTCTGTTTCAAAGATATTTATTGGCAAATTATTAAAATCAAAAATTCTTTTTGTATTTCTGCCCATCAATCTGGAAATAATAATAGCTCATAAGAAAAAAAGCACCTTATTTTTCACATTAAAACTTCTCATAGTAGTATACCTTCATCTGCTGTCTTCTATTTCGTAACTTTTAATTAAGTTGTAAGTGATAACAGAAATCAAAACCTAATTTAAATATCAAGGAAATAGAAAACATAATGGTTATCATACTTAGAATATATACACTACTACTATTTCACCACTCAATAACCAGAAAAAGTTAAAGATTCTAATAATGTATGTCACTACAAAGTCAAATATGAGAAGAAATGCAAGTCAGTCACAAATGAATACTTTCTTTTTGCAAGAGAAACAGAGAGAGGGACAGATAGGGACAAACAGGAAGGAAAGAGATGAGAAGCATCAGTTCTTTGTTGTGGCACCTTAGTTGTTCATTGACTGCTTTCTCATATGTGCCTTGACCAGGTGGCTACAGCAGAGCGAGTGACCCCTTGCTCAAGCCAGTGACCTTGGGCTCAAGCCAGTGACCATGGGGTCATGTCTATTATACCACACTCAACCCAGCGACTCCATGCTCAAGCTGGGGAGCCTGTGCTCCAGCCAGATGAACCTGTGCTCAAGGTGGTGACCTCGGGGTTTCGAACTTGGGTCCTCTGCATCCCAGTCTGATGCTCTATCCCACTGCGCCACCACCTGGTCAGGCACAAAATGAATACTGAAAAAAAGAAAGTGCAGAAGATATTTAAAAAATGAATATTCACACTTAAAATGGTCCACACAAATGAGAATATCCTTTAGAAAAATAAAATCACTTGCTCAGAGGAAAAGCAATATTGACATAGTTGTACTAAAAAAGTACTTGCAAAAGTTTTAAAAAGCAGAACTTATGAAATTTCAGTTACCATATTTCCCATGTATAAAACGCACCATTTTTTGAAAAATTTGGGGTCTAAAAACTGGGTGCATCTTATTCTGTGGTTGTAGATATTTTATTAGCATTTCCCGCTTTTTCATGCTTGTTTTTGCGCTCACTGTTGAAGTCTGATTCATCACCAGACACAGATGAGGACAAGCTAATGCATGAGAGTTTTTGACAGTGATGAGGAGTTGTATGAATTTTATGATGAATAAAACTTGAGTTCAATACTTTATGTAATACATTTTTTTTCAAATTTCGGGCCCCAAAATTAAGGTGCGTCTTACACATAAGGAAATACGGTAACTGAAGTCCAATTCCTTTCAATTTCTAATTCTTAAAATCTGACTAAAATTACTAAAGGAAACATTATAGAGAACTGTTTGCCATTAACCCATCACCATGCTGTTTTTCTCAGAGTTTGCTTATGTTGTGTCCTCTCTGGCCATAAACTTTGCAAGGTTTACAACTCAGATCAGGTGGGAGGTGTGCCCTTCTTTTGTACTCTCAAAAAATAACCTGTGCATAGAGTTTTGTGCCTCTCTTCTGCAGTAGACTATGACTCCTTAAGAGCAAAGATAATGTTTTATTTATCTTAAGCTCCAGATTGCTTAGGAAAGTACACTTAGCACAGGAGAGGCATTCAAAAAAGATTTATTCTTTAATTAAACTTGATCAGTCATGGCCAAAGAAAACACTCAGTTGATATTAAATCAATGGCATAAGCTGGTTTGCGACTGAAGCTCTTCACACCTGCCTTAAAGAAAGCTTCAGCTGACGATACCAGTTAAAAACTTCTACCTTATCACTATTACAAACGGAGAAACAAGAAAAGAAATGTCTTGCCTACAGTTTGTTAATAAATTATTTAAGGTGAATTATCAACACACATTGAGGTGACTTTCTTCTTTCCAGTACTTACTGGATCTCTGAAAGTGTGACTTTCGTTTTCTGATCAAAAATTCCTAGACCCCTGATCCCTGACTCTTCCATGTCCCTGAATTCTCTCTCCTTCTCCTCAGTTGCCTCTAACTCAACCTTCACTCTCACTTCTAGACAATTATAATAAGGATTGTTCTGTTTCTGTCTGTAGACAAGGGCCGCAGGCCTTATGTACTGTATCCAGGACTTTCTTCTTCAAAACTATAACTCTCCAGAGCTTTTCTTTATCTCCTTGTCTTCGCTTATTCCACTCTTAGATGGGAAAGAATCCTCCAGGAAAATGCAGTAGCAATATTGGAAGATCCAGATTTAAAACAGAGGCCAAGTTTTAAGATAAGCAGGGTTATACAGAATGATAGTCTGATGTATTATTAAAGACAGAAAATTATGAGATGGAAGAGTCTTAGAGATGATATTGAATGACCCAAGATGTCTCCATTCATCAAATATTTGATATTGAACTATCTATCTCCTATGCCCCCAACTCTGTATTCCAGACATTAAACCCACTGAGCTTCCCACTTATTACAAGTTACTAAATATAACCAGGTAACGCGTAATAAATAACCAGGTATCCTATGTGTTGAGGTTAGAGAGGTTATTCTCTGACATAACGAAGATAGTCTCTAACTTTGAAGTAAAAAAAGAAATGAGAGTTCAATTTTGGCATTAACCCCTAGCTTTCAGCTTTTCTTCTATTTATGTGCATTTTGCTTAAAATAGAGCTCACTTTAAATGGGAACCAAAAAAACTCCAAAATATTTTTAAATTGATATTAAGGGACTAAATACTAAGAATAACGGGGGTTCTGTAAGAAGATTAAATGGTCACCAGAAATAGTCTCTCTGATTTCTAGTGCTCATTAAGATGTCCGTTATGCCTTTAAAAACCTTCTATTTTCTTGATAACACCAATGAAAATCATTTAACTAGATAAAGTCTAATTTTTTTCTCTTATTTTCCAAACTTGAAAAATGGGAATGGGAATGCCCAAAACAAGTGGACATTAGAAGCACATTCTTAAAGAGTTCTGAAATGAAAAGATAAATGACTATATTACATATACTAAGTCAAAAACAATCAAGGTAAGACTGGATAATAAAGCTCAAAATATCGATAAACTTAAAGAATTAATAGAAATGTATTATATCAACTTTTTAAAAATTACTACGCCCAAAGAGATAGTTTTAGAATAATAGTTAAATTCACTATCTAGGAAATTATATTCAAATTCTTTAGAGAAAATAGAGCCAAAAGATTATTTAATACTTAATGAACTCCATTTGAGGGACTCCAGGAACAAACCAATAACAACCTCTCAAGAAATCAGAAAAATCCAAGGCTTGAAATATGATACGTAAATATTTAGTAGGCTATCTATAATGAACACAACATCCCTTTCCCTCTAAGAACACACCGCTACCACCATGGTCTCAACCCTGAACCATCCAATGAAACCTTGCAAACTTGATCTAAAGGACACTCCACGTAAAAACTCATCAACTTTTTAAAGCTCAGAGGCTCCAATATTATCTGAAGGAAAAAGCAAGCCAGAGTATTGCCACAATGATAGTAACTATCCTTACCCTGCCATGTGGCAACATGTAATCTTCCAGCTGTCTGTACCACCTGTCCTTAGTGAAATGCTCACTGAAAGTCTGACATATATTTTTAAATCAAAAATTCCTACACCCCTGATCCTTGTTTGACTCTTCTATGTCCCTAAATTTTCCCTCTCTTTCTCCTCAGCTGCCTCTAACTCAACCTTCACTCATATTTCTAGATAATTACAGTAAGGATTTTTTCTGTTACTATCTATAAACAAGGCCTCAGGCCTTGTGTACTTGCATTCAAACATCCTAGTGTTTAAATGAAAGTTTTGGCTTATATTTAGATCTTAGCTCTTTTAACTGATGGTGAATAGAAACTAACACAAACTGTTCAACATTTTTTCATTATAATCAGCTTTAATATAAGGTTGGTAAAACCTGAAATAGATGACTATAAAGCTAACTGCCTACGTCCTCTAAGGATTTCATTCAGTGAAGTTCATTTTATCCCTTTGGGCATACTATACCTGAACAGGGGTTTTCTTTGGGAATTAAAAGCTACAAATTAAGTGCTGTCCCAGAACAAGTAAAAAAATATTTTAATAGTAAGTTAAAAGCTGATGAAAAACCCCTGGTTTCATATAACACCTGATCTTTTTTATGGATTTACCAGATGGGCAAACAGAAAATCTGACATAAAATAACTTAGAAGACTGTGTTTTAAGAATCTTGGAAATTGAAGTTCAATCTATAAGGAAAATGAATGAAGATAGGAATAAAATATATCTCAACGTTACCATGTTGGATCAGGCACAAGTGTCTCGGGAAAATCTTGCTCAGGAACTAATTATATTCCACTCCAAAGAAAAATTTGATTCATTTTCTCTAAGAAACTTAATTTGAATTATTTGCTCTATCCTTAATTTTATTTTTAACTTTCATTATCTTAACTAAAATAAATTGGAAGGCTTCTTTTATGTACATTAATGGAAACCAAACCTAATAATTTATTAACTTAAATGACTGTAATACCAAAATATTTTCAAAGTAATAACTGAGGACACTACTGACAAGTTTCATTCATGTCCTACCTTCAGTCGTAAAATTATGACAAGATCTCCAAATCAAAATCTCCTCAAAATCTTCGTAACACTTTGGGAGTCAGTATAATGGATAAGCAAGTATATACATTATGTAAGTTACTTTCCCTTTTGGCAATGGTTTTCCTTTTTGACTGTGTTCTCTTAACAAATTTGAGGATATCAATTTTAAAGAGATATGGCTTCAGTAGTATGGTTCTGCCACCATATAACAAATCAATTTTAAGGTAAGAGTTTGACAATTATAATTAAAAAACAATTAAAATCTTTAGTAGGTGACCTTTCCTCTTTATTATTGATTTTCAAGAAACCACTGTTCTGCCTGACCAGGCACAGTAGATAGAGTACCGGCCTGAGACAGAGAGGACCCAGGTTCAAAACCCTGAGGTCACTGGCTTGAACATGGGCTCACCACCTTGAGTGCAGGGTTGCTAGCTTGAGCATGGGATCATAGACATGACCCATAGTTGCTAGCTTGAGTAAGGGATCACTCGCTCTGCTGGATCCCCACCCACCCCTGGTCAAGACACATATGAGAAAGCAATCATTGAACAACTAAGGTACCGCAACTATGAGTCGATGCTTCTCATCTCTCTCCCTTCCTGTCTGTCACTCTCTCTGGCTGACAAGAAAGAAACCACTGTTCTAATAAATGTTATTTGGGGCACAAAGTTATGACCAACTAAAATATATACATAGCTACATTAAAATATATAAGACAAACTGGCGGGAAGGGGGTATATAACAAAACAGTGAAAAACAGCACATAGAAAAATACCAGTGATATCACATCTTTGTTCACAATGCCAAACACTTAGTTAGCGTATGGCCCAAAACTGTTCTTAATTATACTTCAAATGCTTTAGAGAAACTCACTTTTTTAAAAAATATGAAATTAAAGAGAATAGTCATAAACCTCTTTTAATGATGCTTTTTGTCTTTCATGAGTAATAAGGACAAATTTCCAGATTGGTGAGCAAGCTGAATCTACACATGACCCATCTGAGATGCCTCTGATGTTAACAACTTCTTACCCCTACTCCCTTAAAAGATTATTGGGTAGGCTTCACCAAAGATTCAGGGACACTCATAAGCTGGCTTAAGTAACAAATCCTGTAACTTATACAGAAATTATTATTTCAAATGAGGATGAGTCACTACAAAACAAACTAATGAAACAGGACCATGAACTCTAATGTAAATAAAGTTTTAGAAGCTAAATATAGGAAGTCTCAATAGAAGATAAGTCTCAACAAAATTTATCACAAATTCATAAAACTGATATAAAATTTATGTTAAATACTCACCACTAATGTTGAATTCAAAAGAAATGAATTTTTAAACAACCTATAATAGTTCAAATTCTACAATATTATCTACAGTATTTTTAAACTTACCCAAATGAAGTAATGTAAACTGGGCTGCTAGTTCCTTTGCATCCTCTAACGTAGTACAGAGTTTGTCTGGCATGAAGTAACTCTGGGATCCATTTGCAATAGCAGGAATGACGATTTTATATACCAAGAGTACTTTCCCATCTTGACTTGTTGTTGAATATAAATAATATTCTGGTGGTGCCCAATTATTTTTGTTGCAGTAATAATCCAAATGCATTACTGCAGAATTGAAATGATTTGATTTTAAAGAATACATACTAATTGGAGTAAGCTTTGTTCCAGGAAAAAATGGGTAAGTGCATCTATCGATTTCAGGGGGGGCTGGGCTATGCTGACCATTGAGACGAGCTGGAAGAGCTGGTGGCTTGCCTAGAGTTTTTGGATGGTTCTCCTCTTTGTTAGCAAACACAATCAGGTTTTCAGAACTGGGGCTAATCTGACCATTAAGATGCTGTCTCCAGGTGTTTTCTTTATTTACTGGTTTTGCCAGTGTTACCTCAATACTTGCTCCATCAATGCACTTTCCATTCATAACAGACATAGCAGCTACCGCATCTTCTCGGTTGAAAAAGTGAACAAAAGCGTAATCTCTAAGTTTTTTTACTCTTTCAACTGCACCAGGTTTGAATTTATTGAATTCTGCTTTAATTGTTTCCTCTGCAGTTGAGATCATTAAATTTCTAACATAGAGAACTTTAACTCTCTGCATGGTTTCCTCATCAACCTCTTTCTCTGGGTCAGCCCAATCTACTTGAATGGTATGGCCCCATAGTTGGAATGTTCCTGTAAAAAAAAAAATAATAATAATCTGAAGACAAAACAAAAGCCAAATATTAAAACTGTTTCTTCAAAGAAGCAGAAACTCAAATACGTATCAACACATTTTGTTAGACATTAAAGTTTCCTACTCACATGAAAATATACTAAGACAAATCTAACCAAAACTTATGATGAAATTAAGTCAAAACAAATATAACTCAGAGACAGCTTTATAGAAGAATTAGAATTATAGTATGTCTTTTGGATTTTTGTCAAAAAACAATTGTTACCTCAATATTAAGTATATCATTCAGTAATCTGTAAATTATTATAATTAATGACTCATTTTATAAAAACAACGTCTTGTCTTTGAAAATCCTTTATTTAATTCCTTACTTAATCCTTATTTCTCTTTAATGGCATTACGTGTTTTCATAATTATCAACCTATGAGGCATTGTCATTTTTTCATATTTATAATAAAGGGACTATGGAAAAACAACCTTTAAAAGGATAGCTTACCTGGAATTAGTTTTCTCCGGGCCATTGCAGCAGCTCTGTGAGATTCATACTCAACAAATGCAAAACCGCGATTTTTAGTCTTATCGGTTGCACTCGGATAAACAATGACATCTACAACTCCTTCCGTAACTTTCTTCATTTCATCCAAAATTTCTTCTTTCTTCTTCTCCTTGGGAATAGCTCCAATAAATAATCTGCAATTATCCAAGCTTACACACACACCAATAAACTTTCCTGGTCGAATCTCATAATTATTAAGAATTCTGATGGCTAACTGGGCTTCTTCTTTTGTCGTGTACATCACAAAAGCATAACCTCGATTTTCTCCACTAAATTCCATCATAAGTCGAAATTCATATATCTTCCCAGCTCTTTCAAATACAGGGACTAACTCATCTTCATACATATCACGTGGTATTTTTCCTACAAAAACTTCACAGCCTCTAGGTGGGGGTGGACCTTCCCAACCTGAAAGACAAAGATAAGTCAATACAGATAAATTCTAGTAACAGATTTATATTCACTATTCAATCACTCATCCATCGCACAGACGTACTGTGGGCCGTCTGTGTCATGCACCTGTCTAGGTCCTAGGGGAAACAATAGGGAAAACAGAAGCCTGTTCCCTTGTGAATCTTGTATTCAATACAGAAAGTAGACAAGTGGTGAGCACTATAAAAATGTAGCCACAGAACAGTTGATATTTTAGATAGGTAAATCATTTCTGAGAACATGAAGTTTAAGCAGACACCTGAATGAAATAAGGAAATAAACCTTGAGGATATACCAGGAAGAAGAAAATACAAGAGCTTTATATGTTAGATTAGAACAACTGAGAGACAAAGGCCTGCTGGCTAATGCATACTGAGGGAGGAGTGAAGTGGTAAGTAATGTGGCCATCAGTGTAGCCAGAGGCCAAGATTTCATTTTAAGTCTGACAGAAAGTTAGAGAGTTCTGAGTAAAGAAATTGCATTGGCTATTGGTAGAAAAACAAAACATTATACCTATTTCCCTGTTGTCATCTAATATAGACACCACTCCTCTAAAACTCACTGCTCTTTCAAATTCCTCCCCAAATGACCTCCACCTCTTAAATAGCTAGAGTACCCTTTTCCCCACTGACCCAATTCGGACTTCTTTCTAAACTACCCAACTTCTTTCTCAATTGCTTCCTAAACCAAGAGCAGAACTAAAAAATGAAAGAGTAAAACATGCATAAAATTATAAAACCTACCTCTTTTCCCTAACATTAAAAATGACTGCTAAGGTTTTAAAGCAGTTATAAAGAATAGGGCTATTGTTTGGAATACTTGTGGAGATTTATACCTGTAAATCTATGTAAATAACTACACTGGAGATTCAATGTTATTTATTTACTTTTTAGTGAGAGAGACAGAGAGAGGGACAGACAGGCAGGGAGGGAGAGATATGAAAAGCATCAATTCCTCATTGCAACACCTTAGTTGTTCATTGATTGCTTTCTCATATGAGCTTTGACGAGGGTGGGGGTGAGAGCTCCAGCAAAGCGAGGAGTGACCCCTTGCTCAAGCCAGTGACCTTGGGCTCAAGCCAATGACCATGTAAACAAGCTGGTGAGCCCATGCTCAAGCCAATGATCTCAGGGTTTCAAACCCAGGTCCTCTGTGGCCCAGTCTGATGCTCTACTCACTGCACCACCTGGTCAGGCAAGACTCAATGTTTTTTAACATAAACAAATCCACACCTGGAGGAGGACCACCAAATTTCCTTTGCCCGTTTTCTTGAACCATGTTGTAACCAGTTTTTTCCATCAAAGCAAGTAATGCTGCTTCATTCTGAGTACCCGTTCGGACTTTACTGCATCCATTTGTTCCATCTATATTTTCTTCATTCATGGTTGCTGTTCCTAAAATAAAGTACAAAAACAGTGATTATGAAATGGAGCATCAGGAACCTATGAAGTATTTCTTTGGATTGCAAGTCATCAGGGATAGTTGTGGCTACTACATTTGGGATCACTGTAGTCCTGCCCCCCAAAGTTCTCTAGAATAGAAGCTGGAAAGTTCTTTTAATGTCAATTAAGCAGTATCTTTATAAGGCCTAAGCTACAAGAAAGGGAGGCAAGAGAGCCTGGCTGTGTAGCTCAGTTGGTGCTTCATCCCAATACACCAAGGTTGCACGTTCAATGCCCAGTCAGGGCACATACAAGAATCAAACAATGAATGCATTAATAAGGGGAACAACAAAGTTGATGCCTGTCTCCCCCCTCCCATTTCTCTCTCTAAAATCAATAAATAAAAAAAGGGAGGTGAAAGCGTACAGACATCAAAAGGGCAAAAACCAGAGTGAAGAAACAGAAGTGAAAGAGAGTTGGAAAAGAAAAAAGAAAGCAAAAAGGAGAGTAACAAAATAAAAATACTACTGTCAATGAATATATGATCATTGTCAATCTATACAGCCCAAGGTTTAAATTACTCTGCCATATAGTCTAACTGCATTGTTCTGTGCCTTGTATTTGTCACATAAATGTAACCTATGCCAATACTGCTCATGTTGTAAGCAACCTCAAGGGTTCCCCAGTTATCAGAAATTGAACAAATGCTTGGAATCTGTAAACAGAGCTTCAGTTCAACCCCTGTTCCTATCTACAGGAAGAAGCTAGTAGAGAAGAGGAATCACAACCATCGCTTGCCCTCTCAGCAGAAACAGGAGCTACTGTGATTTCCAATTAGCAGCAGGTTAAGAAACTGACGTTAATAGGTGGGCAGGAACTATGGAAGAGGAGTTGAGATCTATGTTGACTACTGAATATAAAAATGTTTTTAATATTTTTAAAATAAACTTAATTACCATATTCTTAGTTTGTCAGACAAATCACAGTGATCCTAAAATTAATACTGTAGTTTCTTAATTTTATGCCTCTCTCATTTGGTGCTACCGTGAACAAATATAAAAATTAAAACCCACAGTATAGGAAATGCGCTACAAAAGCTATCTTGGCTTTCAATACAAATTTTCTAATTATAAATGGAAAGTCACTGCAGCACAGCATTTTAAAAAATATTAAATCTTCAGCCACGGCACCTCCAATTCAGACTCAGCTCTGCCATTTCCTAATTATGCAACCTTGGGAAACTTCCTCAGTTTCTTTATACTTCGGTCTTTTTGTTTGTACAGTGGGAATACCTACCAATACAAGTTACCACAAGGCTGCTGTTAGGATTCAATGAGGCAATGTACATACAAGGCTTTCTGTTTACATAAGGCTAAATCAAGGTTAGCTCTGATGAATACTAGAGAACAGTAAATCTTAATATTTCATTCACCCACATTGTTGGCACAGGCAGCAGCATTTTGGTGGGTTTGTTTTGCTCGGAGAAAAATTCATAGTTCAAATGTGGAGGGGTGAATATGACACAGTAGACTGTCAGCATCACTAAGGTGGACGACAGAGTGGGAGTGGAGAGGGCATCACCAAAGATTCACCACTCTAGAGCGAGTGAAACTGTCACTCCAGTTATACTCACTCGTACTTACAACACAGCGGCTCTGGAGCCAAACCGCTTAGATTCTAATCCTTTCTTTTAACCTTCTATCTGTACAGTTCTGGTAAGTTACATAGCTCCTCTGTACATCAGTTTCCTTAGTAAAACACAATCAAGCTGCCTATTTCATATTCTTTATGACTACTAAATCCAGTTAACTATTGTTTAAAAAAATAGAAACAAAACAAAAACTTCAAGGACTCTTCTATGGCTCTGAACACAAATACTAATTTTTATGCATATAGTGGAATATTTTAAACGATTAAATATCTACAAATAACTGGAGCTTAGAATTCAGATACTCAATTTATCTTTATAGTAATTGATTTCAAAACATAACTGTGACAACAGATAGAAAAAGGCTGAGAATACTATCGTGAAAGGTTCAGTTTACTTTAAAAATCTGTTATAAATGCCAGGGAATTTCTACACATTATCTCCAGTCTCTGCAACAGCTAAAAGGGAGTCTCAACCTTGCTAACTTATTATTTCCACAGATGAGAAAACTGAGGTGAAGAAAGATAAATTATCCAAGATCAGAGCCAGAAAGTGGCATTGACAAAATTCAAACCCAGGTCTGCTTGATCTTAAACATCCCCTCTTGCCAAGGAAGTATTTTGACATATCTTTTGCCACAACTGGACCTTTAAAAGTCTCCCAAGAAACAAAGAAGCCCCCAGATTGATTTTATGCAAATAGTATACTCAAAAATTATGAAATAATACAGCTAAGACTAGGTGACCTCTCAAGTCTTTCCTAGTTTTAAAAATCTGAATTTTTCTGGCTGATGGGTGGTGGTGCAGTGGATTGAGCAGCGGCCTGGGACACAAAGGGCCCAGGCATGAAACCCCGAGGTCTCAGCTTGAGGATAGGCTTGCCCGCTGGTGCACCCCCCTCATCCCCCTCCCGTCAAAGCATGTACGAGAAGCAATAAACAACTAAAGTGAAGCAACTATGAGTTGATACTTATTCCCCCCCTGCCTGTCTCTCTAAATAATAAAAATCTGAATTTTTCTGACTGATGATGAATATAGCTACAAGTATTCATACCACATAATCTTTTTACAGCCTTTAAATCTCCTTCCAAGCTATTATATTGTATCCAATGAAGTAATGCTGAAGAAAACCAGGTAGAAAAGTAACTCATCTCCCCGAATAGCTTCTGCCTGACATCTACCTCATTTCTTTACACTTAGTGTCCTATTTTTCTTCACTAAGCAAAGATTCATTTATCAAATTGTGTAATGAAGGTGAAGTATTGAGAATGAGACCTTCAACAGGCATCCTGACTTCAACATATCTAAAATCAGTGGTGGGATTCAAATAATTTAACAACCCTAATGACCATTTTAAGTATAAAAAACTTACAAACTGAAAGGTATTATTTCATGCATTTAATACTTAGATAATAAAAGAGGTACACAAACCTAGATTATACAAGTTTTAAAATATTAATGAATATTAAATAATACCTGACAAAAAACAGTAAAACTGTTAAATAAGATATTTCCAATGAGAGCTTGTCATCCCCTGGTTGTTTGGCACTTTTTCCTCTTTGTATTAAATGTTTGTTTACTGAAGTAAATGCGACTGAATTAAAATGTAGTATTTCATCAAAGATATAATAAGTTTTATGAAATGAATAAATATTACAAGCACAATTCTGTCAAATTTTTTTCACCTATGGACAAAATAAACATTACTATGGGCACTTAGAATACGCTGTTGCACAAATGAACATTAAAAAAGAGTAAGGAATGTAAATTTGTGATTTCCACATTGGGCCAGTGCCCGGGCACCCCCCTTAGAGAGAACCCCAATTACAAGTGCCACTTTAACAACCGGTTCGCGGAACTCAACAAAAAATTAGGTATCAGTTCTGCCGAACCAGTGCGAACCGCCTGAATCCCACCATTGGTCGCTGGCTTGAGCCCAAGGTCACTGGCTCAGTCCCCCAGCCCTGGTCAAGGCACATATAAGAAAGCTATCAATGAACAACTGAAGTGCCGCAACTACAAGTTGATGCTTCTCATCTCTCTCCCTTCCTCTGAGAGATTTCCCCCAAAAGTGTCCTTATTTTAAAACTTTCAAAAAAAAAAAAGTAATATATACACATCTCTAATTCACAATAAAGAAAATTTAAGAATATCAACTTTAACATAATACTTAATTTAACCAAAATACATGTCTAAAAAAGCCAGAATTCAAGAACTAGAACCAGAGAATTATAAATCTAAAATTTATACCTTTATATTCACTCTAAAATATTCTAGAATCAGTCTGAGAATTACCAAAATTCCAATCCTATACATATGACAAAAATGATATACCAACTGAAGCTTCCAGGCTCAATTAGTCCTCTGACATTTAGTGCTGTCAATTCATATTCCAAAGTGTTCTACAAGCTTTAATCTTTGCCCTGATGACCCAAGGAATCCAAGTAAAGGAAGGAGGACCCTGAGCAAAAGAATGACATAACTGGTTTGTGCAACAACAAAAAAAGTGGGAAGGGTAGATTAAAAATTGTTGTACCATCTGTAACTCTAGCTTTCACAGATAAATCCTTTCTCCTAAACTTTCAAAACTTCTTCTTCAGATCGTTTTATTTATTTATTTATTTTTACAGGGACAGAGAGAGAGAGAGAGAGAGAGTCAGAGAGAGAGGGATAGATAGGGACAGACAGACAGGAACAGAAAGAGGTGAGAAGCATCAATCATTAGTTTTTCGTTGCTGTTGTGACACCATAGTTGTTCATTGATTGCTTTCTCACATGTGCCTTGACCGCGGGCCTTCAGCAGACTGAGCAACCCCTTGCTGGAGCCAGCGACCTTGGGTCCAAGCTGGCGAGCTTTTGCTCAAGCCAGATGGGCCCGCGCTCAAGCTAGCAAGCTCGGGATCTTGAACCTGGGTCTTCCTCATCCCAGTCCGAAGCTCCATCCACTGCGCTACCGCTACCGCCTGGTCAGGCTTCTCCAGATCATTTTAAAAAGTAACAAAAGAAAAAAAATCTACTAAATTATAAAGTAGAAGGCCAAGATAGCATAGCCAATCACATGATAGATATTCAAATAGCAATTTAAATTAAGGCTTTAGCTTTAAATGAATGCTAACTATATCTTCAATAATTTTAAGTATCTTAAGTTAAAAATATAAATTTTCAAATTTGCACTGCCTTTCAAAATAGAAACTATTAATGAAAAAGGTATGTAAAATTTTAGCAAAATATGAATGGAAATTCATCATTTATCTAGAGAAATTTTTTAGCTCAAATTACTTAAATTGAAACTTCATCTCCTGAATTACTATAAAAATTTATGAAGTTATGAAAATGAACACTTCATAAGTTTTACTATAATTTTAAAAAACTGAATAGTAAAAACAAAGTTTAAGGCATCAGAACACTTACAGAAAGTAAAGTCTTTATGGCATTCCTTAAATTACATGGTATTAAAATGCAGATTTGTTGGTTCAGTTGTTGAACACAGTACACTGAAACCATGGATGCCAGGTATATGGACATTCTTTAGGAGCAACTTATTTTGGTGACAGATTGCACTATAGCAACATGGCTAGAAAATAGAAAGAATTAGTCAAAAGTATAATGATGTTAAGTCTAACACTTCAAAATAAGGGAGAATTAGAGGGCTCAGTTAAATTCCATTTAAAATTATTTTCATTTAGGAATGAGAACGCATTTTTATTCTTGCATGTTAAATTATAATGCGTAAAAAGTTTTAATACCAGGTGTTTTACAACCCATAGTGATACTGTGGAAAGCAGGTTTAAATTTAGAAATATTTTGCCTGACCTGTGGTGGCGCAGTGGATAAAGCGTCGACCTGGGAACACAGAGGTCGCCAGTTCAAAACCCTGCACTGGTCTGGTCAGGGCACATATGGGAGTTGATGCTTCCAGCTCCTCCCCCCTTTCTCTCTCCCTCTCCCTCTACTCTCTAAAATAAATAAAATAAAAAGAAATTTAAAAAAAAAACACAGTTGTTAAATTTAGAAATATTTTTAAAATTGAACTATTTTTTTAGCAACTGTTTAGTAATTTTTTAAATATTGCTTTGAAAACAAAAATGTAATGCTCTTTGAACTTAAAGATATACACACAGAACCAAAATTCTTTGTACACTACAAAAAATAGTACACTAATATTCCTTACATGGTTTTCTATAATGTCATCTGAAAACTGTTAAAATGTTAACACAGAGATCATATTTTCTTCCTTTTTTTTCTTGGTTCACCAACCATCAGGCAGTAAATGGAAAACAACTCCCAGCATGACTATGAAAATCTGAGCATATTTTACACCAAGTACTTGACCTATATTCACAAACCCTCCTTAAACCGACATGTCTAAGATTCCTAACAACAAAAATGACACCATGAAAAATATGATGCTTAGTTTTAATGCATAAATTAGGTATAGTCTTATGAATAATGATTACCTCATAATATATCCAGGAATACATATACTGCTCGCAAAAATTAAGGGATATTTTATCGCTTCATATTCATTTTGAAATATCTCCTAATTTTTGTGAGCAGTATATGTTTATATTTCAAGTGTTTTTACCTATTATAATCTTTGGCAATAATGGCGAAGTCCAATAATCGGCTTTAAGTCAAAATTAACAATTAAAGAAGTACCTTAAGCAGAAACGAAGGCAACGCTAATATTTAATAACCGCAGCACAGTCATCTTCATGTTTGCATAAAAAACTAACTTTTAAAACAGAACCTTTTAAATGTGAATTCTGGAATTTATCATTAGAGCCCATAAGGTGCTTTAATATTGAAAGGCTCCAAATGGAAGTTTGTCCAACTCCTCAGCTACACGTTGTATTGCTTCTCGAAATGAAAATATCTTCCCACTATTTAAATAGGCAAAATTCTACCGACAAGCAAATCTGTCATTTATATTAGTATTACACCGCAACATGTCCTGCTTCCTGGTTCCCTAAGGCCATACTGAAACACAAGCTGGGCAAATTTGTGAGCCCAATTTTAAAAGTTCCTGCTGATCCTCCATATTAACAGTATTATAATCACAATATATCATAACGGCTATAGAGTATTTATCAAGAATGTGTGAGCTTGAAGAGGCTTCAACATATACTACTGGGTGCCCAATTAAATCAAGAGGCTTCACAAGGACCTCAGAAGTAGTATCAATGCCAGGATTAAAGCCAAAGTCTCCTGACCGCACGTTCAGTGGTCCTTTCAGTAACCCCAAAACTTTCACAAATTAGTTAAGTCAAACTGTCTGTCAGCAAACCGCTGGTACTACCGGCGGTACTGCCTTCAGGATGGACCGTTGCCTGTCCCGTACGCCCGCCCGCAGCCTCTAAGGGTTCAGAACCCAACAGACAGCAGGGCGCCAGCGGAAGAAACAGGAAAGGGGTCCAAAGCCGAAGAAAGTTCGAGGCTCCTCTGCAGTTAGAACTCGAAGAAAACCAGGACGTGACTACCAAATCTCACCCTGCAGCCGGGACGCCCCGCCGTCTCCCCAGAGCCTCCGGAGGGGACGCGCGGGCTCAACAACGGCCGACGGGCAAGGGGGTACGGAGACCGGCCCGACCTCCACTGGTCCACGGGGGAGGAGTGTTAGGAGAACATGGAGGGCAGAAGGTGGGAAGGCCGGAAGGCGGCGGGGAAGAGCGGAAATAGGAGGAGAGAGGGCAGGGCGACGTGGGGCGGAAAGAGCTGCCGGTGGTCCGAGGAGAAGGCGAGCTGGGGGCTGGACGGCCGGGCCAAGCGCCCGGAGGAGCGGTGGCAGGGGCCGTCGGACCCGCAGATGCCCAGACGGCCGGCACAGCGCGCCCCGAGGGGCGGTGGCAGGGGCCGTCGGGCCCGCAGATGCCCAGACGGCCGGCACAGCGCGCCCCGAGGGGCGGTGGCAGGGGCCGTCGGGCCCGCAGATGCCCAGACGGCCGGCACAGCGCGCCCCGAGGGGCGGTAACAGGGGCCGGCGGGCCCGCAGGTGCCCTCCGGGCGGGAAGCCGCTCCCCGAGGGGCGGTGGCAGGGGCCGTCGGGCCCGCAGGTGCCCTCCGGGCGGGAAGCCGCTCCCCGAGGGGCGATGGCAGGGGCCTTCGGACCGGGAAGCCGCGCCCACTCTGGCACCGGCTCTCCCGCTGCTCGAGGGGACGGGAGGATAAGAAGGACCAACTCCGCAGACACCGCCTCAGGCCGGGAGTGGGTCCTCACTGCGACTTTGGCGTGAGCAACTAGGATAAGGCTTTCTGCGGCCGTGAAGCAGGGTCCCCGGCAGTTACCAGCCGTTTGACAGTGACCCCGCTGCCCACATCCCCTCCTCACCCCTTCGGGTCTTCAAATGTTGGTCCTAAATCCCTGGGACCAACGACCACAAACCGCCGCCACCGTTTCGGGGACGTGTGGGTGGAAGTGAGGGGGGGGGGGGGGGTCGCCGCCCCGGGGAAAGGGAGCCCACACCGTCAGCTCGCGCCGTCCTCGCGCCTAATCTACGCTCCCAGCGGGCGCCGCGCGCGATGGCCTAAACAGCCCACGCGGAGCAGTGCCTGGACCAATCAATGGCCAGCCTCAGGGAGGAGCGAGGGCTAGTAGGTGGGGCCGTGATTGAAATCTAAAGGGGGCTGTCAGGAGAAGAGTAAAAGTGCTCAGAGTGACAAGCACTTTAGCCAATTGGAGTGAGGAAAGCAAATTTTGGCAGACGGGGTGGGCATGGAGTGATACCAAAAGTAGATCTTAAGTGTTTTGTCAAGGCATTTAAAAATGAGTACTGTTATATGAACTTTTCTTACTGAAGGAAATTATAGGTGCGTGGTAAAGATTCTCTTTCTCGGTTTATGTTTTCAAGTATTAAACTGCTAGTTCCACCCCCAACAGCCAAATGTTGTAACTATGGACCTTTTAAAATAAGGACTTCGAAGTAATAAGGCTAAAAGGCTGATTTGTAAATAGTACTGGGCTATAAAGGGCAGTACTTTAATATTAAAAAGGCCGACTCTATCTCTAATCAGTCTAGAGAAAGATTTGGCTGTGGCAGAGCTGAAAACTCAATTCTGTGTTGTATAAAACCAACTCTTGTGATATGGTTGTGTGGCATTCTGCACACATACCATGAATATTGTTTTCTTTAAAGATAGAGCTCAGGCCCTGGCCAGATAGCTGGGTTGGTTGGAACATCATCCTCCTTCAGGACACGTACAGGAAACGATGTTCCTGTCTTTCCCACTCTCTCCCTTCCTCTCCCTAAAATCAATAAAATAAACATTTTTTTAAAAAACTCAGTATTAAGTAGCGGACAAAAAGAAAGATGGCTTTAGGAACCAACTATGTAGATTTATAGACTTAGAGACTATTACAACTGGAAAGAACCTAGATCATGTAGCTTCTCCTTTAATAAATTGAAGAGTTTAGCACCCAGAATAATACATAGTATGACAGGTCTCCTAATTCCCAACCTCAAGGTGCTTTATTCCGCAATAACTCGTTATTTCAGTTTGTTGTCTTCAAATGTTCAAGGCAGTAATGAGTGCCTATTATTAACATACTCCAACAGTGAATAATTAGCAAACTGAAATCAAACGTATTGGGGCTCAAATCCCTCTATTACCATTTTGTGATTGTTACACATTGGGCAAATAACTTCTCTGAACCCCAGTTTAAAATAGGGATTGTGGGGATTAAATGATAAATAATGTTAACCAATAATGAGCACTTATTATGTGCCAGAAACAACTCTAAGGGATTTTCACCTATTCATTTAATTTTCACAGTAGCTTTGGCAAAGATACTAACCCCGTAATAGCCCCATGTTACAAATGAGGAAACTGAGACACAGAGAACTTAAGTAGCCAAGGTCATACAGCAAATAAGTAGCCCCAAGTTGACTTAGAAACCAGTAGAAATAACCACTATTCTATACTGTATCAAAATGTGTCCAGAAATAAGTGGTATAAAACCCAAACCACACATGAGCTCAACAACAAATATTCTTTCCTACACTCTCTGCCCCTCAGTCAATGAATCCCACCACTGTTAATAGAGGCTGCATGCATCAAAATAAAGCAACTAGAAAAAAACCTAGACTGATAAACTGTATCTACTTAGCTTTTTTATTAATTTTTTTCAGCAAGAGAGAGACAGATGAGAAATATCAATTCTTCGTTACAGTACCTTAGTTATTTATTGATTGCTTTCTCCTGTGTGCCTTGGGTGGGGCTTCCAGCCAAGCCAGTGACCCCTTGCTCAAGTGATAGATTCAAGCCAATGACCTTGGGCTTCAAGCTAGTGATCATGGGGCAATGTCTATGATCCCACGCTCAGGCTGGAGACCCACGCTCACCCTGGTGAGCCTGCGCTAGCCTGCACTCAAGCCTGCAACCTCAGCGTTTTGAACTTGGGCCCTCTGTCTCCCAAGTTGGTGCTCTATCCACTGTGCCAGCGCCTGGTCAGGTCAGCTTTTTTATTTTTAGCATGTCGTTTCTCCACCTCAAGAACTAAAAGGCTGGTCATTGTTTTATTATATTGATTACTATTTGTGGCTGCTTGTTTATTTTCCCATAAAAAGGATTTATGTTGGTGCCTCTCAATTCCCAGTAATTAATTCTAAATACATGTTTAAAATTAAACTAATCGAAATTGTGTTAAACATGTCAATCTGACAAGTTAAACAGAACCTTTTTTAGGATAGGCTGTGGGGTCCTTAAAACATCACTAGGTGGCGATGTTATCTCGTGAGTTGCAAAAGATGTTCTTGCAAGTAAATTAACCTGAAGGGTTGTTTTATATTTCCCTCCCCACCTCTTGGCAAGTGTGAAGAAAACCATAAAAATAAACAAAGGCTTCTCAATAGGCATTAGAGTGAGGCCATAAAATCCTGCTTTAGAAAAGACAGTGTTATTTAAAGATCATTCCAGTGCTTAACATTGTATGTCCTTTGGGTTAGATTCCTCTATAATATTTAGTGGAATATAATATCCAATATAATATTTATTATCCATGGTCTATAAATAGATGCATTTTTCAAATGCTATAATACTGTATTCTCTCTATGTAAAATTAAAGGGATGGCCTTTAAGTTTATTTCTCAAGGCTCCTAGAAAAAAATATCTAAAATAGTTATACCAACTGGAATTCTTTTTTGAAATAAATCCCAAATCAAGGTTTGTTATACATTTATTTGCAAGTTTATGGGAGAAGGTGATCCATGAATGAATAGGAAGAAAAAAGATAAGATTCACGCGTCTGTACAATTTCTAGGACAACCCTTAAATCACTGACTGTTTATGTTTTGCCAGCTTTTACGTTTTATTACGAGTCTCATTCTTTAAAAATGAGATAAATTTTCATCCCAACTGGTGTCTTAGCACCAGTGAATTACTAAACTCTTGTGACTAAAGAGAAAAAAAAAAATCTTGTTCTGTTACTGATGTATGTAAATGTAAACTGTGGAAAGAATTAGGATCCATGAAATATAGGATCCATGAAAGCAGATATTTCTCTCTATTTAATTTCTTGCTCTATTTCCAGTCTCCAGCACAATGCCCTCAGTAATTATTAGTTAAATGAATGAAGAAATGAATAAAAGATTAAAATTTTAGAGGTAGCTTATTTTAATCTCAAGTTTGATTTTTTTTTTTTTTTTTTTTTTTTTTTTTGAGATATGGGGAGGTAGAGACAGACTCCAGCTGGTGCCCCAACAAGGATCCACCCGGCAAGCCCCCTACCAGGCAATGCTTTGCCTATCTGGGGCCTGCTGAGCCCTTGATCGGCAACCAAGCTATTTTAGCACCTGAGGCAAGGCCACGGAACCATCCTCAGCACCTGGGATCAACTTGCTCAAAGTGTTTGAGCTATGGCTGCGGGAGAGGAGAGAGAGAGAAAAAAGAGGGGAAAGGTGGAGAAGCAGATGGTTACTTCTTTGTGCCCTGACCGGAAATTGAAACTGGAACTTCCACACCCTGGACTGGCGCTCTACCACTGAGCCAACTGGCCAGGGCTATCATGTTTGAATTTTTGAAGTGACCTAATGAAATGAAAGTAATTCCTGTGATTTCCTGAAGTACCAATATGTAAAAAGACATTAATTTCATCTCCCTACTTTTTTTTTTGTGACAGAGACTGAGAGAGGGACAGATAGAGACAGACAGACAGAAAGGGAGAGAGACGAGAAGCATCAATTTTTCATTGCGGCTCCTTAGTTGTTCATTGATTGCTTTTTCCAATGTGCCTTGATCGGGGTGGGGAGGGCTGCAGCAGAGTGAGTGACCCCTTCCTTAACCCAGTAACCTTGGACTCAAACCAGCGACCTTGGACTTCAAGCGAGCGACCTTTGGGCTCAAGCCAGACCATGGGGCCATGTCTAATTCCACGCTCAAGCCAGTGACCCCATGCTCAAGCTGGTGAGCCCACACTCAAGCTGGATGAGCCCACACTCAAGCCAGTGACCTCAGAGTTTCAAATCTGGGTCCTCTGGGTCCCAGTCCAGTGTTTTATCCACTGTTCCACCACCTGGTCAGGCCATCTCCCTACCTTTATAGAAACTTAGTGTACTGTATTCATTTTCAAATTTGAGTGCAAAGACTTTTATAATGTCAGGGTTTGGAGAAATTATAGCTAAAGTCTTTAGAAACTGATAGAAATTTGACTCCAAAATTAGCTTTTGAACAATTTATGCTGCTCTGTTTATTTATCCCTTGATTGAAAATTATGGTGAAGCTTAAATTCCTGCAAACCCAAAGAAACTTTCACAGCCAGGCTTCTCTTTAGTCTCTAGATATGTACTTAGCTGGCACCGTACAGGACTCTATCCTTTCACTAACCCCAGAGTAGTTCATCGGCATAGGAAATATTGTTTAACAAATATTTGTCTAATACCTACTGATTTCTAAGCATTTTAGGAGATTTAATGAGTTGTATTTCAAAACATTCTTTTTCTGTAAGACGGACAAGGTTGAACTACAGTGGGCTTTGGAACAAGACAGTTCAAATGCTTGCAGTGTAAGTTTGGATGCTAATTATTTAACCACCCAGAGTCTTCATTTTCACATTAATTGCATTTACAACAATATTTCCTGCCTTGTATGTTGGTCCAGATTTAATAAGCTACTGTATCAGTCAGGGTTAGGCTAGGTTATACTGCAATAATAAACAATCCCACAAATCTCAGCTTAATCTAGCTAAAGTTTATTTCTCCCTTGGGCTACGGTAGTCATGGCTCTATTCCCATTCCTCAACTCTTTATGAAGGAATCCAGCATGATAGAACATCACTAGCTGTTACATTGCAAGGAGCCATGACAGAGAGAAAGGAGGGAGAGCTCTGGACCATCTCACATGGAGAAGTACATGCCAGATTCTAAACTAACACATGTCCCTTCTAATCACATTTATTAGCTGGGACTGTTCACATGGGGCCACCAACAAAGGGGTTTAGGAGGTATAATCCTAGGTAACCAAAGCGTGGCACCTGTATTTTTGCTGTACAGCATCAATGACTACCGTGGATATTAAATGTAAGGTGTCTAATATAGCATCCACCTCGTATTCATCCCTTTCCTCTCTAAGCTACTCCCTATATGCCTTCTGGTTTATAAAGTAGAGATACCTATATTTCAAAAGTATTATTCTTGAATGATCAAACCGTGTTTAGTACAATGCTTGAACCAGAGAAAATGCTCCTTGAAATAGTCATGTAATCAAATTAATTTTAAAAATATCACATATCCCTTCTTAGAAATTCTCAGCACACAATAGTTTATGAAAGTTCAGAGATGTCTTAACTTATTTAATAAATAAGTCCTAATCCAAGACTTAACAAACTTACTTAACAAGTTGATACTGTGCCTATCAATACCCTAAGGTTGATACTATGCCTATTAATACCCTAAGAAATACCTATTCAATACTTGTTGAAAAATGCTGCGCCAATGAATGTAAGACTAGCCTCACTAAATTTCCGAATGACAAACATTCTTATTGTTTTAGAGAGACAGACAGACAAGAAGGGAGAAAGATGAGAAGCATCAACTCATAGACATGGTGCCTTAGTTGTCCATTGATCGCTTTTTCATATGCTCCTTGACCCTAGAGGCTACATTAGAGTGAGTGACCCCTTGCTCAAGCCAGCAACTTTGGACTCAAACCAGCGACATTGGGCTTTAAGCCAGTGACCTTTGGGCTCAAGCAAGTGACCATAGGTCATGTCTCTGATCCCACGCTCAAGCCAGCAACCCCACACTCCAGTCAGATGAGCCCACACTCAAGCCAGCAACCTCAGAGTTTCAAACCTGGGTCATCAGCGTCCCAGATTGATGCTCTATCCACTGTGCAACCCCCTGGTCAGGTGACAATGCAACATTTAAAAACAAGCTCTTACTCTGAAATGTATTACAGATTTCCTAGTATATTTAATAATTTTAAAATAATCCTTTATCAATATAAAAATAAAAGAATGTTAATTACTTTCTTTAAGAAGTATTAATTGAGAATACAATTCTACCATCAGTACTATTGCAACTAATACTACTATTTGCATTTATTGATCACCTCCTTGAAGACCAGGTCATAGGCATGATGGGTTTCAAGCAATGGAAGATATGGACCTGCCATTGCTGGCGTGGCTACTAGTCCAGGCATTCAGTCTTTTTAGCTAGAATGAGTGTGAGATTTATTTGCTCAACTAGTTTAAATACCAGATACAAGATTGGGGATAAAGTCTAGCTTGTAAGAAGAATGTGCGACTGTCTATGGTTACTTCTGGGTTAAGAAAGTCTTTGGCTAATAGACACAGACAACAGTACAGTGGTCACTAGAGGACAGAGGGTCGGGGAGTAAAAAGTAAAGAGGGTCAAACATGGTGATGGAAGAAGATTTTACTGTAGGTGGAGGGAACAATGCCAGATATAGAGGATCTGTCACAGAATTGTACACTTGAAATCTATATGATTTTATTAACCAGTGTCACCTCCAGTAAATTTAATTTTAAAAGAAGAAAGTCTTTGGAACTTATTCATGTTCATTACAATGGCCACAGTAGCTATTGTTGGCTGGTTATGGATTTGGTCTTGTGATCGACAAACTGACCTGACAAACATAGGTCAAACATGAGCAATATCAGATTACCATACTGGTATTCATTTTGGAGTTATTAGAAGCAGGATCTGGAAAATGGCTAAATTTGAGGAAAGTGATCGTTTTTCTTCTTTATTAAAAACCTTATGGAATAGGCTTTAAAGAATGTATGTAATAAAGTTTCACAGACGTTTTATCATCTAGTCAGAAACACACAATGAAGCTGAAATATTTAATAAAAGGAAGCATTACCAGTCATGGTAACATTTATTGATTACTTCTTTTAGGCACTATGTTCAATACATTACATGCTTTATTTTAATTATTCTTCACTGCAACTTGATTTTTTAAAACTACTATTTTTATCTCTATTTTACAGGGATGGAAACTAAAGCTTAGAGAGTTTAAGTTGTTTTGTCTTTCTAACTTCAGTGATGCTGCTGATATTTATTTGTAGCTCTGAATTTAGCAATCACTGTCTTCAAACATGGCCCTATGATGCTAACTATAGGATTTCTGGAACTAGTTCTCAGTAACATATGCCAGCACTCACAGGGCAAAAGGAAAAGATAACTTGGGTAAGTTAATGTATTCCGTGTTATAGGGAATCTAGAAATACAGGCTCAAAGGGTGTTCTTTTTACATCCTTTTAGAAAAGTTAGATAATCAGCACCTTGAAGCTTATGCAAGTGGGTTATTTCCAATGTGCTCAGTGAGAATATTGGATCAACATATATCATTGTTGAGTTCTGAGCACCACAGTTCTAAATGAAAAAATGTAACAACTTTTCACTCAAGGTACTGGCATTTTCATTATCATAATTATCAATAACTAATTGCCATAATGTTGGAGGACATAAATGCCCAGGAACTTAGAAATTTACTTTGTTCATAAAATGCTATGTGTCCATATTGCGTGTGTGTGCACACGCACACACACACACACACACACACACATCATTAAGATTTTCCAACAAGTATTCAATAGGTATTTCTCAGGTTATTAATAGGCACTGTATGAATCTGTTGGTGATTAACTAAGTTTGTTAAGTCTTGGGTTAGGACTTATTTATTAAATAAGTTAGCCATTGCTTTGTGTTTTGAACTGGTGTTACCCCCCATGAAGCTAGCAGCCCTGAAAGACTGATACTCTTCTGTAACACTATGGGACTCATTCTCTTCTGGTAACAAACTGGAAGGAGCTCCAGAGAGCAGCCACCGCATTGGACAAACGGTGCTGTCACTTGCTGCTCATGGGAGAGGTAGTAGTTTACTTAGGACTTTCAAAGCAGAAGGAACAGATTTTTCTTCCGAGTGTTTCTTAAGACTCTCTTCAGTTAAGAAACATCTTCTCTGGTAGCTAAAGGCAGAAAATGAGAAGTGAAACAGTAGACTTTCCTTATCCATTTATTATTCTATAGACTTTAATGGATCATATCCTATTGTTTATCATGGTACTTAAAGCCTGGACAATACGAGCAAAGGCATCATGTACACAATCTACATCTCTGCCTGGTCCAAGAAATAATTATAAGACTATAAATGGACTGTAGCCTGGCTGTGGTGGCGCAGTAGATAAAATGTCAACCTAGGATGCTGACGTCGCCAGTTCAAAACCCTGGGCTTGCCTGGTCAAGGCACATACGACAAGCAATCAAAGAACAAGTAAATGGCGCAACCATGAATTGATACTTCTCATACCCGCCCCCTTCTGTCTCTGTAAAAATCAATAAATAAAACTATATATGGGTCTTATATATCATGGCACTGGTTCCTAAATTGGATTGTGCTCAAGAATGATCTCAGGTGGTTGTTAAAAATGCAGATTTTCAAGACACCCCCCCCCATACACACACACACAGAAATTTTGACTGAGTAGATTTAGCAAGTGGGATTAGGTCAACTGCATAGAAAAGAACATTCTAAAATAACTGCAGTTGCCTGAAGAAATTAGCATCTTATTTCCTCTGGAGGAGGACAGTCCAAATTTGATATGGTATCACCATAGGGACCCAAGGTTCCTTTTTCCTGCTTCACCATCCTGCGTGCCTGGCTTCTATCCACAAAGTCACCTTATGATCCGCAGTGGCTGCTGGCACCCCAGCCATTGTGTCTGTTTCCACACTGGCAGCAAGAGAAATGGGAAAGAGAAGTAAGCTCTTTCCCTTTCAAGGGGCACTCCTGGAATCCCCACACAACACTTCTGCTTTCATTAGATTGGTCAGAACATTGTCATGTGGGAAAGAGGGCCAGGAAATGTAGTATTCTAATACCTGTATTACCAACCTCAGTTAATTAAGGGTCATGTTATTAAATAGAAAAGGAACAATGACATTCTGATACTCAAGTTATAATCACTGCTCGTTGTATGTGGAATGTTGCCCAGGAACATGCGATTTTTAACAGGTTTCCTGGATGATTCTGGTGCAGGTGGCCCATGGATTGCTCATTAAGGAACAGTACTATATGAAATCAGAATAAGGGAAAAATTATAATTGCCTGATATTAAAGTTTAAAAAAATGTTTATTTGATGGAGGCGATTAAGCCTAATGAAATGCATACCTTGAAAAGAATACTCTCGTTTATTAAGTATGCTAGAAAATGGCGGGGTGGGTGTTAATAAAAAATTTTAGTTGGCTAATATTGCCATATTATTATATATGGATTATTATTTCCAAATATCTAGAAGAAACACTGAATGCACACATTCACCCCATTGGAAATTTATACTGTCTAGACACAAACTGATCATAATTGTATCTTATGAATCATTTGACTCTTACGATCATAAGTGAATCTTTGCCTCAGGTGGAATCTTGAATACTGTAAAAACCCCAATCAATATGATTGCTAATTACAACTGATAAGTTGTTTTAACCTTCCTAGATTCAGAGTTTAGCTCTGAACTTTTCTTAGCCAGAGCTCAAGAATTGAGGTTAACACCTGGTGCCATTTCCCCGCCACTAACAGTTTAAATCAGCTGGACACAGGTGTGGTGACATTCCACAGTTTCAGCATGCTAATTAAATAAATCTTCAAAATTTCACGTTCTGGTCTCCTGCTGAGTACTCATTGTGCATGTTGCATCTGTTCACCTTACAATGAAAAGTCCAGATGAGCAGGTGGCGCCCTCGAAAGCTGAGACACATAAGACTAGACGTGATGGCAAGATGAACACACAAAGCTTTAAAATAAAATTAAAAAAAAACAGGAAAAAATACAACATTCTGAGAACGAATGTTGACTCATCTTTCTCAAAGAGTAAAAGTAAAATTAATAATAAAAGATGAAAAGGAAACCAGCAAGTTTACAAATTATATTTAATTATACTTAATTACTCTGTAAGAGGCTCAACTTTGAAACTTTACAACTCCTTCAGTTCCAACCATGTAGTCCTATAAACCTATGACTTAAACTTTTATTTCTGCCTCATTAAAAGAAGATCAAGACTGCAATTCATCTACCCATCCATTCCCACTCTCTAGTACAAACAGAAAAACGGACCTACTTTTGGGGGGAATCAGTCTGAGACCTGGCAGGGACCAAGTGAAGGTCTGTATTCAGAGAATCACTGCTCTAAAAGAAAGTCTTCATTTTTCCACCTGTCACTGAGGTATGTAGAGGGGACAGGCAAAGAGCACATTTTCTCAAAATCTCCTTGAGAGAAAAACTCCACCTGGGTCCAGAGTGGCTAAGACAGTGGTTCTTAACCTTTTTTGAGGTACTGAACCCACCAGTTTCATATGCGCATTCACCGAACCCTTCTTTAGTGATAAATAAAATATGATTTTTTTTTTCCAAATTGAAGACATAGGTATATGTTTTTTTACTGGTGCACAAAATGAGCCGTGCATGAACATCACCTTGCTCAAAGAACAAAACCAACAAAGTGCATGAACTCACAACAAATTACAGTATTACTTTATTCTGGCCTCCGCGAACCACTGGGCTAAAAGGATGAGCACTAACAAAGAAGAGGCAGTTGAGCGACAGAAGACAGCGCCCAGCCCTGCAGCCAGCCACAGAGGGAGGAGGGAAGGGTGTCGCTAAGCTCCCATCCCCCAGACTGCTCTGGTGCTCTAACTCTATTTTCTTCATCCTCTTCATTGTCAAGATTTCTCCCAGCTTGTCTGTGTCTGAAATTCCTTTCTAGAGTTTAAAATACTTGTCTCCAATGTTATTGTCTCTTTCCATCTTCATTCAGGAAAAATTAGGTGTGGTAGGAAGTGAAAAGTATTTACACTGTTTAATTACCGGGCAGTCTGCTGTGGCTTGCCACACTGAGGGGAAGTGGAGGGAGATGTGTGTGGGGAGGGGGGAGGAAGGAAGAGGTAAGGGAGTCTTGGAGAGGAAATACATCTTCATCTTGCTCAAGCATGTAGCAATTGATAACTTTTTGGTTTGCACCCAGCAGTGAGACACCTGGTCAGGTCAGGTGTCTGGACCAATATGGAGCCTACAGCTCTGATTCTTCTACCTGAGCAGATCCTTAATTCTAGAATTTCGGCTCATTATTTGACTCAGTGGAAACAAGAACATTTTTTTTTGGAATACTCACATTCTTCTTCAAAATAGGTGATTCCATCAAGTATAAGATAAAATGGCCTCAAACTTTACATACAGTATATTGGGATCAATATTGGACAAAGGAATAAAAAATGGTGATTTTGTGCAATTTTTGCCAGACATGTTACCACTTGGATTTTTTTTAAATCTTCCATTATGATTGTTTTCATGAGCATTTTAATTATAGAAAATGTGAAGTACTTAGGAGGTTAGGCTGCTGAAAAAGGTCCCAGAGTGTTTGAATGTAGTCTTACAGTGTGTCTTTCCATCTGTGCAAGGAAAGAGATGGTAATGGGCTTCCCTCAACAGGTTGTTTGAATGACAGCCCGAGACTAGAAAGTCTATGCGGTAGGGTTTTTCTTCCGACTTCCCCTGAACCTATCAGAATTTCCTTCTGCGCATGGGTTCTTTTTAAAGAAGCCAGTAAAAATGGGAATTGAATCAGTCATTGATTTGATCCTCTGATAGGATCATTATTCTGAAACAAAAGTAGAGTTCTGCTATCACAGAGTGTTCCTCAAAAAAGAATTGTGAAAATTAAATTATGATTTATGCTTCTGCAATGAATCCTAAAAGCAGTTGAAAGTATGTTCCATTCCAAAGAATGCTAAAGTGAAAACAAAGATGTCAGATAAATATGGTTTTCTGAGTTTTTCATCTTTGGCTTGTCCCTTTTCCCATCAGACTTTGTAATAAAGTGGCCCATGATTGTTTACATTTATATTTCAACCCACAATGTCTTCTTCCCCGGCCTTTGTAACACCCCATACTAGTGGGGTGATTATTAATCAAGATCACTGAGTCTCATTTGTCAAACCCAATGTGAACACGATTCAGTTTTTATCTCTCTTCTATGTTTTGATGATATTTGTACTCTTACCTTTAAAACTCACTTTTCCTTGGCTCTCTTAAACTATCTCTGGGTCTGCTCTAAACTTTTGTATCATTATTCCTCATTCTTTTTCTGAAATTGTCCTTGGTCTTCCTTCTTCCCTTTTGTGACCCTAGTTTTTCATCCTTACATTAAAATAAAATCTTCATAGACTCCTCCAAGATGGTCTAATTCATATCCTTGGTTTCAGCCACCACTATTGTAATTCCCAAATATATCCCCATCTCTGAGCTCTGTCTTGAGTATGAGACTCCAGTTGTCTATATTTCTACCTGTGGGACTCTGGGCTATTCAAACTTTATATATTCCAAGCCAGGTTCATCCTACTTCTCCCAGGGCCCACTCCCCTAAATTCACCACTATGACACAATACAACCAGTACACCTATCCTGGTGCCCAGTCTTGGTCTCTCTGAGGTCCGTTTCTTGCCTTTCCCAGCAAGCTGTTTCCCAGGTTCTCCTGTCAGTTGGTTTTTGGCTCAGTCGGCCAATATAAGGACCTCTTGGAGGGAGAAAGGAATGGAGAAACTAAGGTATTAACAAACATACATCTAACCAGACTATACTTAGAATGGTTTGCTTTGCTTGGTTGGACCATGTATGAAACAGCCTCCCTCTTTCTCAACCCTCAAATCAGTACATTGTCTTTTCTCTCCATCCCCCTTCCATTGACTTATATCTAGTCTTTATCATTTCTCTCCTACATTTTGGTAATAGAGTTGATGTCCTTTAAGTTATATGTATGGCACCTTGTCCATTCTCTACATTATTGCTAAGGATGAGCTAAAGTGATCTTTAGTTAAAGTTAAAACTGATAGCCATTTTCAAAGGAAAATCAGTTGAAGGAGCTCCTTAGAGTAGATCATCATGACTTGCATAAGTCTGTGTGACTTGGTAGCAAATGATTGTCCCAAGGGTGTGACTTAATCTGAAGGTAGCTGACCTAAATGTGACCTTTCATTGTTTTGAAATCTACTTATTTGCCATCTTTTTCTCATTAGACTAAGCAACTACAGGACTAAGATTCTAAGTAGTTCATTCTTGTGTGGTCTTGCTTGGAGTAGAGAAGGTCTGCAAGAAATGAATAAATTCACTTTAGACAAGTTTGTCCAGTCAGTGGGAGACCTATGGAAGTCAATGTTGTATGGTTAAAAGAAAGCTGGAGTTGTTTTGTATCTGGCTCTGATTATTTGCATAATTACAAAATATCTCAACGTCTGTGCCTAATTTTCCAAATCTGAAATGTGGTTAGATGTTTAAGGGTACAGCCTTGTGATTTCTGGTGGTCCTTTGCAATGCTGTGAATGCCCTTCAAGACTGCCCCTGGGACTTCCTTCTACTCATACTTTATCTCCACCTCACCCACAGTTAGAGTAAAGCTACAGGTTCCTTGGTGGCATTCCACATCTGCTTAGAGGGTTCATGCCCAGGCCTCTAATTATTTCTTGTTGCTCAATTTTGTGGGATGGAGAAGGGATTTGTCATTTAATGTTGCACAGAACCCCTTTTGCATAATGAAGGTAGGCTTCAAGATGTACTTAGACCATGTCAGTCTGAAAGGAGATCCACAATAAGTTTTAATTTCAAATATATGTTCAGTAAAGGAAGCTGTGAGAGGTATAATTCTTCAGGCTACCATTTTCAAAGAAATATGAGTTACCTTTTATGTATTTAGGATTTGAAGACAAGAGAGGACAGACAGTATGTAAAACTGGTTTTATTTAACATACGTGTATACCAAATATAAAGTCAATTGAACTAACAGATCTAGCTTGGGTAAAACTTTCTAAATATATCATATAAGACAGAAGGTTGGCAACTATCATTTTTTATATGCTTCTCATCTGTAACAAAAGTTTTGCCATTGATATAAATTTGATATTGCAGGAAGACAGTTTTTTCTACCAAAAAATAAAATAATAAGAACTATATCCATATTCTGAAAAACTAATTTTTTAAATAACAAATCCTTATATATTTGCTTGTCCTTAGAAATATATCTAACAGAACAAAGATCTGGAATATCCAAAAGACACACAATCACTTACTAATTTATTTTCAGGAATCAACTCTCTGGCAGGAAGCAACACATACCTTCTCCCTGACACCCCACCAAGAGTTACTCAAACTTCAGGATGTGGCTCAAGTCTGTTGACACGGCCTTGACATGTCTGCTCTCCACCCTCACAATTAGACCTTTATTTGAGAGATTTAGGACTATAGCTAGTTTCCTAATAGATCCCTTTGTCCTGTCTTACCCCATGCGAATCCTTCCTTCATGCTTTTGGGAGTTACCTTTCTGAACCCCAAATCTCCTCTGCCTCTTCATAAAGTCTACACTTCTTGGTCTACGTAAGACCTGCACCACCTTATATGCTTTCCTTTCTGACATCTCATCCTTCTTGCTCTGCTCTAGCCTCTGAACCACGTGCATTTGCCCAAATGTCCCATGCAGTTTCATGCTTTCAGTTAACTAATAGTAGAGTATGTCACACCTATGTGTCAGGCATGTTGGCAGCTTTTATGCATTTGTTCATGCTCTTCCTGTTATGTTCTGCCCATAGTTGTAACCCTCAAAACTACCCTATTTTCCCAAGTTGCAGTACACAATCCCTATAATTTTGGCTTTAGCACTTCTTCTATGCTGTCAATCAGCTCTATTGTGTAAAGTCCTAACACTTCTATGTCCATGTGGCCATAAACTTTGAGATAAGGTTCATATCTTACTGACCTTTTCATCCCTAATACCTGCAAAATACCTGACTCTGGCATTATTTCATCTTAGCCCAAGTCATCCTATTTGGCCATCACCTCGGTATGACAAAGAGCAAAATAAGCAACAAAAAGCTACATCAGATACTACTTGATGATCATTTCACATATTAAAAGTTTAGAAATATATGGGACTTGCACGATCATAAGGATAAATCTTAACTGATGATGCCATCTTGAAATTCATTACAAGACACACTAATGGTTCAGGGTTTCTTCTACAACCACAATCATGGATATCTGTACCTTTTTCTACATAGTTAAGCAACTAATCAAACTGAGCCAACAAAACCAACTCTCCTTCTCCCAAGTTCAACAAATTCTAGTGTTGTGGAACATTTAGCAAATAAAATTTTCCTCCAGTTCCTTCTTCTACTAAGTAATGAAACAACACATCAATGTGAAAAGATCACCTCTTACTATTTTTCACCTTTATGCTAGCATTGTCTCCTTTAGTGAGATTTCTCTGACAATTTAATGTCTTCTTCCCTAATTCCCACAGCATTGTATACTCTTGAATGTGGGTCGTTAAAAATGATTAATTCTAAACCATGAAGTTGCAACAGGTCAGTGCCTGGCCTATAGTGAGCACTCAAAGGAATGATGAATTGAATCTTGCTGTAGGGATATGAAGTGACTCAAGATTAATTATGTTAATCCCAACCATAAATACTTCCCTTGGCATTTAATGAGGGATCATTATCTTTCAACACAGATTTAACATCAGACAGTGGTTTTGCTTCCTGCAATACTAAAGTCTGCAAAAAGGTGTTAATTATTTATAAGGACACCATGTTTTTGAAAAATGAATTTAAACAATTGCTACAAGGGTAAAATATAATAAGTGAAAAAAAAATTAATACAATGGATTTTTCATCATGGTTGCTTTAATGCACACATATTAAAATAATTTTAGGTGGTTAGACTAGACCCACAGAAGAATTTTATTCTCTGGTGCTGTCATTTCATTTTTAATTATTCAAAATACTGAAATGACTAAACACAAAATTAAGCTCCAGCTGAATTTGTTGTGCATAAATTAGTGGTGATAAACTATCCGTTACTACAGTGTGCTTTTAAATTTATTCTGGTTGGGTCACTGAGTGACTGATCCCAACTTTCTTGTACCACTCATGTGACTTATTATTTTGTGAATCTTGATAGTTTATAAAGTGACTTTAAGACTTGAAATGTGCCTGACCAGGCAGTGGCGCAGTGGATAGAGCATCGAACTGGGATGTGGAAGACCCAGGTTCGAGACCCTGAGGTCCCCAGCTTGAGCGCGGGCCCATCTAGCTTGAGCAAAAGCTCGCCACCTTGGACCCAAGGTCACTGGCTCCAGCATGGGGTTGCTCAGGTCTGCTGAAGGCCCGCGGTCAAGGCACATGTGAGAAAGCAATCAGTGAACAACTATGGTGTCCCAATGGCAACGAAAAACTAATGACTGATGCTTCTCACCTCTCTATGTTCCCGTCTGTCTGTCCCTATCTATCCCTCTCTCTGACTCTCTCTCTCTGTCCCTGGGGGGGGAGGGGGGGAAGACTTGAAATGCAAGTCTAGCTTGTGGCTTAATTTTAGAATTTGGTAATTTTGGAAAAGTACTTGAATGCTTGCTTTAACACCACTACGTCTTAACTCTAATATTAAAACAGCCTCAGTATAATCAATTTACGTGCCTAGCGGCACTAAGACATTTAAAAATTATTTCTAACAGTTACTTCCTACTTGTTTAGGGTTTATATATTGCTATGGCATACTTCTTTTAAAGATGTAAGCTATTACTTGGAATGAAACTGGAGAAAATTGACTAGAAAACAAATCTGAAGGCTTTGAAAAATTATACAGTACGTTAGGAATTGATTTAAAAGATAAACGATCCAATGTCATGTATGCAAGTTACCCCATAGGCAAAGGCATAAGAAAATAGACTAAACTTGCTGTAGTATTTACATCTACAAATGCTCTATAGTAACCACACTGTATGATAATAAAGCAGCCAAGAACAAACAATTTGTCTCCAAATAGTCTGAGTGTATGGGTATATGTGAATTTTTAATTGGTACATGTACATTCCAAGTATTCAAATTATTTCAACCCTATACTTACCTCTCAGTGACTTCAAGTAACCACAGTGACAAATAAAGGAAAAAACAAATGCCAGGCTTCTTATTAAGTAAGTAAGCTATATCAAATTATTCAACTGATGTTATAGTAGCTATTTCTGCAGGAAAACACAGATTTCTGTAGTTCTGGCCAGTTACTTTATCAGTAAACCTTAACTTTGCTAATGTTTCAAATAGTGAAATATTTTTGACTTATTAGGAATTATAATACATGAAAAAAAGACTAGCCTGACCAGGCGGTGGTGCAGTGGATAGAGCACCAGACTGGGATGCGGAGGACCCAGGTTCGAGACCCAGAGGTCACCAGCTTGAGAGCGGGCCCATCTGGCTTGAGCAAAAGCTCGTCAGCTTAGACCCAAGGTCGTTGGCTCCAGCAAGGGGTGGCTCGGTCTGCTGAAGGCCCGTGGTCAAGGCACATGTGAGAAAGCAATCAATGAACAACTACGGTGTCTCAACGGCAACAAAAAACTAATGATTGATGCTTCTCACCTCTCTCCATTCCTATCTGTCTGTCCCTATCTATCCCTCTGTCTGTCCCTGAAAAAATAAAATAAAAAGACTAAAAATTGTTTTTCTTTGGGCAATCATCAAACGTGTTTTCATCTGAACAAGGGAAATTCTTTCAATTTAATATAAGCTTATCAATGAAACATGATAAATTTACAATAAAGTGGTGATTTCATTCAGTAAGTCTTCCAATCTTCAGATTCAGGCCTAACAGAAAAATGATTACAGGAGAAAATAATAATTCAAATAATCTCCTGTGGCCATCATCTTAGAGGCTGGTTTTCTTACAATGATGAATTCTATCACAAGTTGTCATGTTTCCAAGCTTTTGCACAGTGTTTTAAAATGGAACTGTCTAAGGAAGATTCAGAAAGTCTTTGTTCTTGGGCTTACACAGTAAGCACTTCTTGTGATTCTTAATCACATCTTTATCCAGAACACAATGTTACAGGTCACATTTTTCTTGACAATGCTTATACTGACTGTGCTCTATAAATATAAACATATTTACACATGGAATACACACATTGACACGAGGATATGAAGTTAGCCGGCCATCCATAAACAGAATGGAATAAAAATTGCAGGAAGAGTAGTATATGATGCCAAGCCCAGGCAGATTATAGACGCCAGTCCCAAGAATGCTGAAGCAAGAACACTTCTCTGATCCCGAATAATTATCTTCAAATTCTCACAAAACTAGAAAATAAAATTTAAGAATGTTAGTTTAAAAGGTGGCTAAGCCTGTGAAGAATCACATATACCAAATAATACAGCACAATTTTCCCAGTTATTTTCTGTCTACCAGAAGAACTAGAATTTCTCTTTATGATTATGATTGAATTTAGATGTTAAACGGTTCAGTGTGATTCCATATCCTGTAACAGCCAGCTGTAATGACACCTTTGGCAACTGAGTTAATAATAGCAGTTGCCTTAGTAAATACAAAACTTTTATAGAAAACTGTAGAGAATGTAACCACATAAAAATTCAGGATTAAATGTTAAAAACATTAAACTGCCTAGCAGTAACAATATATTCTAAAATTAGATAAGCAAAGAGATCTCAAATCTCAAATAAATAAAGTATCTATTATTATTGGTTAATTCAATTCTTACAAATAACCAATCTAGAATATGGTGATATATTAGTAACATGTTAACTTCCTTTTTAATACTGTTTGTTACACTTTCTTATGTCTCAATATTTAATGGCATAGAAACTGATTTATTGCCATAGTCTGTTCCCTGCCTAAATAAATTTAACAAGTTCACAAATCAATTATGGGATATAAAATTGGCTTTTAGAAAGATAAATATTATCCTTAATTCTAAAGACTGTATTCTAATGTGTAAAATTGGAAGACTAATTTTACTCAGAATTGACGGCCCATGTTTGAGTCCAAGATCTATCTACCTTTTATTAGTTGTATGACTCAAGTAAATCGCTTAAGCTGTCCAGGCTACCCTCTCCCTCCATGGGAATACTGAGGTTGTTGTAAGGATCAATGAAATCTTTTATGCAAAAGTGCTGTGCATTTTTCTACATGCTGTATAAATATAAGGTATTACTTATTATTACTGGTACATCTGCTGTCAGTTCTCTCTAACTCATCACTGTCAGGCCAGAATTTAGCAATTAATTGTCCATTTTTATGTGAGTTTTGTTACTCACTAGTTTTAGACTCCTCCCGTAGGAATATTGTATATGTTTTTAGGGTCTCCTACAGTGGCCTATATAGTCTAGGTTTCCAAATTCTTAATAGTGTGTTAAAACATTGGGCTTGTGCATTCTGTCTTGACTATAAAGTTATCTCCATTCTTTTATGTAATAGCTCAACAAATATAATGTTGATCTTTTTAGATGGCAAACATATTTTCCTTTTACTAAGCTAATGACACTGAGTAACACATACACTATCTTTAAGTGGTGATGATCAAAATAAATGAACATTTCAGGACAATGAGACATTGTCTTGAAACAGTTCTATTTCTTTTATCTTTTTCCCAATAATTTCTAATTAAGGCAAACAATCATTGTGGACTCTTTTACCCAAAAGCAAATTTTGTCAAGGAGCACCTCATTTCTAATGTCTCATTCTTGTTTACATGGCCTTCAGCTTGGGAGGCATCTTTAATGGTGCTCAACAGTAGGAAATGGCTTGCATTTCTAGAAGGTGTTAAGAAGCCAGTAGGGACACATTTTTGAGCACTGAATCAAAAAGGGGTATTTTGCAGATATTAAAAGGGGCATATTAAAAGAGGTATTTGCATTCATTTTTGGGAATGAAAGCCATTAACATCAAAGTAAAACAAAAAAAGCAGAAAAAAGCATAAGGAATAATAAGTTACTAATTAAAGGGTTTTATAGTTTATGAAATTGTTAACAGCAATATATGTTGTAAAAATCCCTTAATTTGATTTCTAAACTTGTAAAAAAAAAAAAAGCACATCATTATGAAGATTCTTTTCCAGTTAATTTTCAAATTAGTTGCAGCGTTTTCATGAGGGAAAGTGCTCTTGAAAGTTTTTATAGATTCAAATTTAAGAGACAACTTTGCAACTCTCGTGTTAAGCTGGTAATAGCTGCAGACATAGAGAATTCAAAAATCAGATCCAGAATCAAGCAATTCATCACTCTTTCTGAAAGGTAGAAACCAGCCTTCCTTCGGCATTAATAACCTACTTCTCACAGAGCACATTCAAAAAACAGTTCTGAGAATTGGAAAAATTGGGATGGGAATTGTTTTTCCCCCAGGAAATCCACTCTGTGGCCAAATCGTTTGTTAGGCCATTCAAAGTGAAGACAAAAACTCAAGTTTCACAAGAGGTTCTATGCAATAACAGCAATTAAAACCTCTACTTCTGTAAAACCCTACAGTGTCCAAAGATGAAAAACTATTCCAACTAGTTATTTATGCAGATTAGATATTTTACTACCTAAAAAAGCACTTATACTGTTTTCTGTATAAACATATAATACAAAGTTATATGTGTTCGACGAAAGGCTAACTCCTAATTACCGGATAGAAATACTGTTTCCTTAAGAAAAAAAAAAAAAAAAAAAAGATTTGCTTGGTCCCTAAGTATATCTGACGCATTTCCTTTTGTAAGCTTGTAGAGGTCGTGTTTGTAAATGTGGTCAAGTTCATTTCTAAACAGGCCTAGACTGGGGCTGTGATTCTTGAATCACTACACAGTGCTCTAACTGTATTTTTACTTTACTTACAAAAGTAAGTAAATTCCTAGGTTTACTTAATTCCTAGATTAAGTCTGTTGTGGCTCTATAAATAATTACGAGTTCCATATACTGATGTATGAAAACATAATACTTTCATGCTCTGCCACAAAGGACAGATTTTCCCACATGGGTCAAAAAATTAAAAATGGAGCATTAAAAAAAAATGGTTACGGGCTCAGATTCTTTTGGTCCAAAAAAATATCTAAACATGAAAAGTCAAACATAAAGGTCATTTTGTGATTACCTAGGCTTCCATTGTTAAGAGTGAGCATTAACAATACCTCTAAGAACTGCAGGGGAAGCTGAGAAAGTTTTTAATTACAAATAAATTTGCAGGCTTAAAAATATTAGCTATTTTTAAAAGTCAAGAGGTTTTGAACGAAAATTAAAAAGTAAAAATCCACTTTCTCCCCTTTGGGGATATTATATTGCAGCACACATTAAAATACTACCTTCCAACAGCTAATGACTCTTCTTGAAAACCAAATGTTTGGATCTGTAGGAAATCCAGAAACAACCCAACCGCCACCTTTGGGGCAAATGGGTAAAAAGGATGCTTAACAATGAGGGAGTCTAGATGAAAATTAGAGCCAACACAGAAAAAAATTTTTTAAATAGGAAAAGACCTATCTGAAGCCCAGATACACGAATAAGATGTCTACCAGGGAGGTCTTACTGAGAATATGGGTAGTTTATATTAATCAAAGGGAATTCAATGCCTGCAGTTTACAGAGGGGGAACAATACTAGGTTTCTTATTTTCAATGCACAAGGTTTTGTACCCAGCATTATGGATTAAATATAAACTCTGCACACCTTCATTTCAATTGCAGTTCTTGGACAAAGTTGCAAGCACACGGCGGATTTTGTCATTTCAACTATGCTGCGTGGACACCCTGAAGCCTTCCCAAGCAGTAACTGGGCAGCTTTCTTGGAACAGCGGGCAGCGGTGCCACACTGCCACACTGTTTCACCTCGCCTTTTGAGATATCCTGCAAGGCACATCGCCCTGATCTGTCTCCCTTAGAAACACCAGATCGTTCGTTAATCACTCTAGAACTCAATGCCGGATTCCAGGGAGTGGTTAGGGATGGGAGAGGCGTCACCGCCTGGCCCACCGGCGAGTCGTACCTTGTCCGCCTGGGGGCTGACCGCGATGTCGTATCTGCAGTAGGTTACGAAGTGCTCGCAGTTGTTCCACAGCAGGCTGTAGGTAGTGGTGCCCAGCAGCTTCTCCGCCCTCTGCGCCACCTCTTCGTTGAGCAGCGCCTTCATCTTGAGTGACTTGTCCAGGTGATTGACTAGGATTTCGGCTCCATAAGCGAAGTCATCCACTGTGTCCACGCGGACGCTTGCCACCCTGCCAATAACGCCCAGGATGAGACGCTTGTTGGAGACCACCTTCTGCGTGAGCTCCTTGTTTTCCTTCAGAGTCAAAAGGATGTCCGGCATCATGTGGGCGACACGGTTGTCGCCCAGGTAGATGCCATAGTGCGTCAGATGGGTTCGGGGCACCTCGAGGACGTCGCCGCGGTGGAAGGAATTGATCTCATGGACAATGTTCCTCCCCTTGTCTTCACCTGGGGCGCCCGAACTGAAGAGCTTGAAGTTGGAGATGAGGAGCAACTTCTCCAGCAGTAGGGACAAAGCCTCCAGCATTGGGTTCTTCATCCTGCAGGGAAATGAGTCTGGAGGGGTTCGGCCACCGCGGGGGCCCTAGTCGGGCCACGCAAGGCGAGGTCGCCAGACAGGAACGCTGCGTTGCAGCTCGCTCACCCGCACGCCGGCGGCCCAACGCCGCGGGGGACGGCGGCTGCCCAGGAGGGAGGGACAGAAAAGAGGAAGGGGGAGAAGCCCGGAGATTGGTTTGGTCGCACAGGCCTGGTGACTGAGCAGGGTCAGGAACTGGCAGCGGCTGACGCGGGACAGTGAGACCAGCGCTGCGAGCAGCAAGTAGAGAAGTACACCTGGACTACGTGGCGTGCGGGGCACAGGGCCTTGCGCGTAACTGCGGTGCAGGCTTCTCAGAGACCTTTTATCTCCGGCCAGGGGGCGGGGCCGAACCCCGTCACAGACCCGGCAACAGCGCTGATTGGGCGCCGGTGGCCGGCGCTGCTCGCGGAGGGGACTAGGGGGACCTTAACTTCAAAAGGGGCGGGCCGCCTCGAGGTTCGGGGGTTCTGCACTGTGACTCGTTTTAGTCAGGTTCCGTCTTGGACCCAAGGCTTAAACACGTAGGCTTTTAAGCGTCCACTTGCGGAGAATAGAGGCCGAGGCGTGGCTTCGCGAAATGTTCTCACCTATCTGGAGCAGGACATGTTCTGGGTACTAAACGTTTTCTGAGAAAAGTCCCTCTGATGAGACTTCTATCACTGTAAGGGAGAAGGGGGTTGGATGCCCGCAGACCTCGGCTAACTCAACTGCATTTACTCTGCGAAGTGTGCGCGCCTTGAGCGTTTGTGGGTTCCTTTCTAAACTTGGTAGAACGGTCCTCGCACACGCCACGATCCCCCTCCTTGAATGCCGCGAACCCCCAGGGGCTCAGCTGGCCCGCGGGTTGGGTAGCGACCAGCGCGTCCGGATTCCGCGCGCCCGCGATCAGAACCCCAGGAGCCTCTGCGCTCCGAGGCATGGTGACCGTTGAGCGCGCGGCTCCCAACCGTCAGTGTGAAAAACCGCGAAGCCCCTAACGTTTTCCTGGAAAGCCGTATTCATGTCAAGGCTATTTCTCCGGATGCAGGGTTACATAGATCTAGCTTCGGTCACCCACCCAAACTGTGCCGATTTCTTTTAAAATGCAGCGGTCCAGAGGTGGCCAAGGAAGGGCGAGGCGCCGAGTTCCTTGCCGAGTGCCTGCACCTTGACCCAGGTGCATTGGCGAGGGTGGTCCCAGGAGCAACCCGGGGAGGGAGCTGCTGACGCGCCCTCCAGGCCAGGCTCTGCACGCGGTGTCCCTACCCTGCGCAGAGTTCTGCGCTAATATATTATGCAAATGTCTTAATTCTGCGGACAAAGGCCACAATGAAGAATTTATCTGGGCTCCACAAAGCTGCGCAGTGCCAGGCTAATAGGTTTCCTCGCCTGGGGAGGAGGCTCACTGCGGGTGATGGAGGGCCATTCATCTTACCTGCAAGATGAAGGGGGACCAAGGAGACCCTGCTGGGAGGAGGCCCGGCCTTTGATCTCACGCAGGTCTGCCATAGATCTCTGTCCCAGTCGTTCCGCTTGCCAGTGATTTTGTTCATTTCATAAACGATCCCGAATCACATTACAGTCCCCAGCAAAGAGAAGAAAATTCCATTTCCCACAAATGAATAAGAAAAAAGGAGAGAGAGGCAGTGGACGTAGAAATTTAAAATAATCTCTTTCCCCAGTCTCCCCACTAAAAAAATTTTAAAGTAGAGCGCCGAGCTATGGAGTTGCTGAAACTAACGAAAGCCCTCTCTGCACAGGAGCGCTTGTTAGCTTCCCGCAGCACGCCAGGGCAGCTGCAGAGTTTACAGCTGCGGAGGCCCTAGCCCGGGGGCCCAGTTGGTTGGGACGTCCTCCCCATACGCCAAGGCTGCGCATTCGATCCCAGGTCAGAGCGCATACAGGAATCGACTAATAAATGCATGAATCCACGATTCTTTCTCTCCTTTCCTCTCTGTCTCTCTAAAATCAATTTTTAAAAATATTGCCAATAAAGCTTATTAAAAATAAAATCTGGGGAAACTTTTAAAAATCTGATCAAGACCTCGGTGTACGAGGTACCGCAGGTACCATGTCCGACTCATGGGCTCTGGACTCCACAGTCCGCTACAACTCAGAGAAAGCACCGAAACCTGGAGCCTCTAGTGTCGAACCAAAGGTCCCAGGAAGATCAAAGGGGATTTAGTAATTAGCGATATCCGTCTCCCGTGGTCACTCACGCAGTTTATAATGCCTCCAGTTGTCACCACCCCGGGAATTTGCCTTAGACTAAAGCTTGGAGAGCTAACTGCCTCACGGCTCTACAGAGGGCTCCTTTAGTGGGAGGGGGGGAAGGAAAAATCGCCTAAAAACCCTCTGTTGCCGCATCCCCAGGGCGTTTTGTGAGGCAGGCAGTGCCAAGCCTTTGAGCTTTCTTTCTTTCCCTGTGGGGTTAATGTTGCTGCCACCGCCTCCGGAAAGGAAGTCACTTTAAGAAAAAAGGTGAGATCAGTCTGAGGCATGAATCCGTGTAGATTGCTTAAGATATAGACATTATGCTATCTTTAGAAATCAATTGGGATGGGAAAAGTTCATAGTTTATTTAAAGTTACTTTTGTCTCTTTCTTTCTTTACTGTTTTTCTTCCTTTTTAATTTTATTTTTTTATTTTTCTGAAGTGAGAAGCCGGGAGGCAGAGAGACAAACTCCCACACGTGCCCCACCGGATCCATCTGGCATGCCCACCAGGGGGCGATGCTTTGCCCATCTGGGGCATTACTCCATTGCAACTGGAGCCATTCTAGTGCCTGAGGCGAAGGCCATGGAGCCATCCTCAGCACCTGGAGCCATCCTCAGCACCCGGAGCCAACTTTGCTCCACTGGAACCTTGGCTACGGCAGGGAAAGAGAGAGATAGAGAGAAAGGAGAAGGGGAAGGGTGGAGAAGCAGATGGGTGCTTCTTCTGTGTGCCCTGGCCGGAATAGAACCGAGGAACTTCAAAACGCCAGATGGACGCTCTACCACTAAGCCAGCCCGCCAGAGCTCATAACTACCAATTTTTAAGTCAGAATAGTATGCCATTACATTTTTTTTTCAAAGAAGCTGCCTGAAAGCAGCATTCTCCTGGTCGGGGCCTGCAAGGAATTTGGCTTGGAGTAACCCAAAGGGGACAACAGAAGATCATTTGTCTTCTTTCCAACCTCTTAAGCGGAGAGGGGTGAGGATGAGGATTAGACTACTTGTCAATCAAAAATACAGCCCAGGAGGAGCTTTTTGTGTGTGTGTGACAGAGTCAGAGTGAGGGATAGATAGAGACAGACAGGAAGGGAGAGAGATGAGAAGCATCAATTCTTCATTGTGGCACCTTAGTTGCTCATTGATTGCTTTCTCATATGTGCCTTGAAGTAGAGGGAGGGGGGTACTACAGCAGACAGAGTGACCCCTTTGCTGAAGCCAGTGTCGGTGGGCTCAAGCTGGTGAGCCTTGCTCAAACCACATGAGCCCAAGCTCAAGCTGGTGACCTTGGGATTTCAAACCTGGGCTCTCTGCATCCCAGTCTGATGCTCTATCTGAAAGATTGCCGGGTGCCACCGATGAACGAACGAAGAGCCGAAACAGCCAAATGAGCAAAAGTCAGGCTTTATTGGGAGGACTCCGGGCGAGTTCACTGACCCTCGGATGTGAGTCTGTGAAGGCACGCCCAGGGAGGGTTTTTGGGTTTTTTATATCTGCAGAGGGGGAGGATGGTAACGGTCGACTGGGTGAGGCGTGCAGTTCCTGGAATGGCCTTGGGGACAGACAGTTCCAAGAATTTGGGCGTGTGCGGTTTGAGCAAGATTAACAATTATCAGAAAGCTCAGGGCCAGAGAGGGTTTCACGACCCAACCCAGAGGCAACTACCGGACACTATCCAGTGAGCCACTGCCTGGTTGGGCAGAAGGGGCTCTTTTGACTCAACTGATTGCAGTCTTCTTCCCTACTCTTCAACAATCATTGTACCTTGCAAAAGGCAAATCCTCAACGTTCTCAGAGTTGGATATATTTCTGTGGCTGAGGGTCAGTTTTTGATGCCTTCCTAGGGGAACTGTAAGGCCAGTGGCCATCACCGTGGCCATGCAGGCTCTCATTGGATTAGGGGAGATGGTAAAAGAACTGTGGAGCCAGAAAATGGTGGACCATTCCATCTATTAGAGTCTCCTAACAGCGGAAGATGAAACAGGCAGGGAAGACTGCTGCCCTTTATTTTAGGGCTCCTGTTGGTCAAATAAGTTTGTGAATATGATATATATGTTTGCTCGCTTATAGTTTGTATTGGGTGTGGGGGACGGGCTGTAAGCAGGCTGGGTCATTATAGCCCAAGGCTTAGTTGTAAGACTACTAAGCTTTTCCCCACCCTTTTTGATGTAGGATGGTACACTCTCATGAGGAATCCCATTATGCCTCAGATAAGTGACTTTGTATCAGAGACTTCCTTGTTTGTAGATTGGATTAAGGGTTTAGATTTCTACACTATAAAGTGGGGCAGACTGGGAGCTTGCTCTCTCGGTTCCTGCTATCACCATTGCACGGGCATCCCTGATCCCTTGCCCTCCATGGGAAAAGCAGGTTATCTGCTTTTCCCTTGTCTTCTCTTGTGACTTGCCTGTTTTGGTGAGACACCAATAAACAAAATGACCTACCATCCTCCGACTCTGCCTTTCTTTACCGTCTTCCCGAATCCAGTGGGAACCTGCATGTGAATGGCCATGATGGCGGCTCCTTGCCATACAACTGGTATAGTTTGCGGCAGGATTCAGAGATTGCTATGGGGCCACTACCCTTGAGGGGTAGGGTAGAGGACTGGTTGCTGTTATGGCTCCCCATGTGTCAGGCAGATAAAATATATTATGCTCACTTTATTAAAGATGGTGCTGGCCACGTGCAAGACTGTTGATATTAATGTGTGTTGGGGGATAGGCTGTAGGCAGGTCGGGTCGTTATAGCCTAAAGCTTAATTTTAAGAGTAAGCTTTTCCCCACAGCCTTGACCGATTGGATGATGTGGGGTGGTGCACTCATGAGAAATCCTCCCATTATGCCTCAGAGAAGTGACTGTGTATCAGAGACTTCCTTGTTTGTAGATTAGATTAAAGGTTTGAATTTCTACACTATAAAGTGGGGCAGACCGGGAGCTTGCTCTCTCTCAGTTCCTGAGACTAGCATTAGAGTGGAGAGCAGAGAGAGGCCATGTGGAGGAGAGGAGAAGCAGCCAAGATGGCGGAGTGCTGAGGAAGAAGCCAGTTTGTGCTGGAGAAGGAGATGGGAAACAGAGGTGAATAAGTCTGGTGAGCTAGAAACCTTTGATGCTAGAAAACTTGGATAAGTCAGTAGCTTTGTGAGCACTGAATGAATGGGTTTTGGAGCCCAGTGTGTGTTTTTGCTTGCCCGCCAGGTGCAAGCTAGAATTAAAGCTGATGGCTCACTAATTCTTGGCTCCGTTGTTTCATTACCGACTGTCTGAATCCAATGTGAACCTGCATGAACCAGGCAGCTGTGATAGTAGCTGGAACTACTGGCTTTACACCATGGCTGTCCTTTTAGGGGCCATGGGCTGTGTGTTTTTTACTCAAGAGGAAACCAAGAGTTCTGTGTGAGAAGCTACCCGAGGTTGAAAGCTTCAGTATGAATTGCAAATTGAACGGCAGAAAAGGCTGGAATTGGAGCAAGCACTGGAGAAGGAATTATGGGTTCATGAGTTGCAGTTTGCCCTGGAAGCTGAACATTTGCACCAGTAGTTGTTGGAGCAACAACTGTGGATTCAAGAGCTCGAGTCTCAGCTTCCAGCCAAAGCCAGCAGCCACAGGAGCCTAAATGCTCACCAAAGGAGCAGCAGCACCCGTGCCGGTGGATTGGCTTTGAGTCAGCAGGAGCAGGTGCTTACAACTCCTCTTCTGAGGATGAGAAGGCTCAGGCTGAAGCTGCCATATGCACACTGAGAGCCGGACCAGTGGTTTCCAAGAAGGTAAAAACTCAGCAGCGTAGAGTCCCTCATGGGCAGCCACAGCCTCCTGCCCAGGTAATGGAATATTCTGTGGTCCAGCCTTATACCCAGGCAGAGCTGATGGAGTTGGGGGCACAATTTAGGCAGAAACCTACTGAATCCCAGGTAGCCTGGTTACTACAATTATGGGACATAGGGATGAATGGCATCATGCTTTGTGGAACAGATATGGAGAAATTGGCCGCCATTACCACACACTCCTCCTTGAGGCAGCGTCTTCAGAACTGCCATGGCAACCCAGGAGACCATACCCTATTAGAATGGGTGATGGCCGCCATTTGTATGCTCTGGCAGAATGCTGGAGAATTGCCAGGGGCAATGAGTTGGTGGCAGTGCTACAGTGACTTAGTAAAGGTCCTTCGGGATCTAGGTATGAAGAATGCTGTTTTTAACCCTGGGTCCCGTGGGCCAGACGAGGAAGTGTTTACGGCAAAAATGAGGGAAGTTATCCTTGCTAGAGCCCCATCAGCCCTTTTTGGGTCACTTGTGGCTATCTTGGCCACCTATGTGGGGCAGCCCATCAATGCAGTTACATAGATGATAGCAGATTTGGGAGAGCTGGAGGCTGCTAGGGATCATAAAGCAGTGAGGGCTGCTGCCCATGTTGCCCCCACCCCAACTAACAAGGGAAACGGGTCTATAAAGGTTACCCGAACACAAATGTGGGTAGATTTGATTGCGGCTGGAGCAGATAAGGGGAAATTGGATGGCCAGTCTAATAAAATTCTTTTGGAGCTTTGGCGGCAGCTTAAACCAGAACAGAAGTTCCAGCCACTGAGACAAAAGGCCCCAGCAGATACCAATAAAACGTTTGGTGTGCGGGCAGCTCGGTTACAAGATTATATGATAGACAGCCGAGGGAGAGGAGAACTCCCAAGACCTATTGAACCAGTTTGAATAGGAAAAAGGCCGAGGGACCCGTCTAACGGTGATGGGCGGGGACCGGAGGTCACACGTGGAACTGGTTATCCACTGGTCCCCTTCCAATGTACAACAGGTGTTGGCCTTGGTGGATACAGGTGCAGAATGTTCCCTCCTCTATGGGAACCCAGAGCAGTTTGCTGGGACCCCAGTGGCCATTGACGGCTATGGGGGCCAAACTGTTCAAGTGGAGCCAATAACTATTCCATTGGGATAGGAAGACTGCCTCCTAAGCCATATAAGGTATATGTATCTCCTATTCCTAAATATATTTTGGGGTTAGATGTCTTGCAAGGACTATGATTGAAAACTACAGCCGGGGAGTTCCGGCTACGGATCAGGGTTGTGAAGGCAGTGTTACAATTGCCCATCCCTTGGCATGTGACTAATGCCAAGCAGTACCAACTGCCAGGTGGTTATGAAGAAGTCACAGGGACAATCCTCGAACTAGAAAAGGTGGAGATCATCTGCCCAGCATACAGTCCTTACAACTCCCCAGTATGGCCTGTGCTCAAACCAGACGGAACCTGGAGAATGACAATAGATTACAGAGAACTTAACAAAGTTGTTCTCCCTTTGCACGCTACTGTTCCCTCCTGTTGGGCAGATAAAATATAGCATGCTCACTTTGTTAAAGATGGCGCTGCCCACGTGCAAGTTTTAAGAGTAAGCTTTTTTCCCGCATACCCTTGACAGATTGGATGATGTGGGGTGGTGCACTCTCATGAGGAATCCTCCCATTATGCCTTAGATAAGTGACTTTGTATCAGAGACTTCCTTGTTTGTAGATTGGATTAAAGGTTTGGATTTCTACACTATAAAATGGGGCAGGCTTGGAGCTTGCTCTGTCTTGGTTCCTGAGGTTAGTATTAGAAAGGAGAGCAGATTAAGGCCACGTGGAGGAGAGGAGAAGGAGCCAAGATGGTGGAGTGCTGAGGAAGAAGCCAGTTTGTGCAGAGAGAAGGAGATGGGAAACAGAGGTGAATAAGTTTGGTGAACTAAAAACTTTTGATGCTAGGAAACTCGGATAAGTAAGTAGCTTTGTGAGCACTGAATGTGTGGGTTTTGGAGCCCAATGTGTGTTTTTACTTGCCCAGTGTGTGCAAGCTAGAATTAAAGCTGATGGTTCACCAACTCTTGGCTCCGTTGTTTCATTACCGACTGTCCAAATCTAATGCGAACCTGCACTGGCCAGGTGGCTGTGATAGTGGCTGCTACCACTGGCTTTACACCTCGATAGTTAACATGATGAATTGGTTAAGCCATGAGTTGAGGACATACCACTTGTGGCAGACTTGGCCAATGCTTTTTTCTCTATTGATATAGCTGCAGAGAGTCAAGACCAATTTCCCTTCAGTTGGGAAGGAAGACAATGGACCTTTACAGTATTACCCCAGGGCTATTTGCATAGCCCCACCTTGTGCCATGGGCTGGTGGCTGCTGACCTGGCTAAATGGAAACAGCCAGAGGCAGTTCGCATGTATCATTATATTGATGGTATTATGTTAACTAGTGATTCTCTCCCAGAATTGGAGCAAGCAGTCCCTACCCTGCTATTCCATTTGAAAGCATGTGGCTGGGAAGTCAACAAGAACAAAGGACCTGGGTTATCTGTTAAATTCTTGGGAGTTGTCTGGTGGGTAAGACAATAGTTATCCCTGACGCAGTTATAGAAAAGATCCAAGCATACCCCGTGCCCACTACGGTAAAACAGTTACAGGAATTCTTAGGTTTGTTGGGGTATTGGCGAGCGTTTATACCCCATTTGGCTCAGTTACTATGCCCCTTGTACAACCTTATTTGGAAGTGGGTTCATTGGGATTGGACTGAGCAGGCGCAAGCTTCATTTGCAGCAGCTAGGGAGCTCTCAAGGTGGCACAGGCCTTGAATGTGTTTGATCCTGCCAGGCCCTGTGAGCTGGATATTCATGTAACCGCGGAGGGGTTTGGATGGGGCTTGTGGCAACGAACAGAAGGCTTACGGCAACCTATTGGGTTTTGGTCCCAAATGTGGAAAGGTGCTGAAGTTCGTTACTCATTAGTGGAGAAGCAGCTGGCAGCTGTGTATGCTGACCTCCTGGCCACTGAGAGTATTACAACCACAACACCTGTTACAGTCAAGACAACATACCCTATTGCAGGATGGGTGAGAGATTGGGTGACCAAACCACGTAGTCATATGGCCCAAATGTCCACTCTGACCAAGTGGGGTACCTACCTGCAACAACACTGTGCTCTTAGCACCATCCCGTTGAGGGCAGAACTGCAGGAAGTCTTGGATCCAGTCACCTATGCAACTTTAGAGTCAGGTGCAGCTGGGGCTCAGGAGACAGAACCTGAAGTCAGTCCCTACCAGGAGCGGCGGGTGCCCATCCCTGAGGATGCCTGGTATACTGATGGTTCCAGCAGGGGCCAACCTGCCAAGTGGACGGCCATAGCCTTCCATCCGGCCACTGAGACTATTTGGATTGACACGGGTACAGGCCAAAGCAGCCAATGGGCAGAATTAAGAGCTGTTTGGCTAGTTGCCTATAATGAACCTTCACCTTTGGTGACCTATACTGACAGCTGGGCTGTATATCGTGGACTGACCCTTTGGATTGCTACTTGGCACATTAACTAGTGGATGGTAATGTACCGTCCACTATGGGGTCAGGCCATGTGGCAGGACTTATGGGAAATAGCACACCAGAAGCAGGTGACAGTATATCATGTCACGGGGCATGCCCCTCTAGCCCATCCTGGGAATGATGAGGCAGATACATTGGCAAGGGTGCGATGGTTGGAGACTGCACCTGCAGGTGATGTGGCGCAGTGGCTCCACTGGCACCTGCTCCATGAGGTACAGAAAACTATGTGGGCTACGGTTAAGGCGTGGAACTTGCCTGTGTCCTATGCAGAGGTACCTGCAGCTTGTGAGCAATGTGCAGTGTGTTCCAAGGAGCACTCACGGAGACCACTGGTGTCACCTGGACAGGTCCAGAAGGGTCATGTTCCACTGACACGATGGCAGATAGACATCATTGGACCCTTACCAAAGTCAGAAGGGTACCAGTATGCAGTCACTTGTGTAGATACTGACACGGGTCTGCTTGCTGCTTATCCCGCCCGTAATCCTGACCAGAGGGCAGTCATACAGGCTCTGGACCGCCTGAGTGCTGTATATGGGTGACCACCGGTCCTTGAAAGTGACAATGGTACCCACTTCCCTGGTTCGATGGTGAGGCAATGGGCTCAAGAGCTGGGGGTGGACTGGAAGTACCATGTTCCCTACCACCCCCAGGCTGCTGGTATCATTGAGCGGTATAATGGACTCTTAAAGCAGGGACTGTGACAGGAGGGGGCACCAGCTCCCTTACTGGATGGACATGCCGCTTATGGACAGTACTCCTGATTTTGAATGAGAGACCTTGACGTGGGAGCCCAGCTCCAGTAGACGCCCTCCTGCATCGGGCAGCTGCCCCCATTCAGTTGCAGATATGCAGCAAGGACATTTTACTCAAGTCAGGTTTTGGACAGCAGGGTAAGGTGTTCTTGCGTGCCCCAACAACCCTTCTTAAAGGCCAACGGCTTCGATGGACTTGGCCCTGGACTGTACAGGCCCCCCATCTGAAATGGGTGGCCTTGTTGGCACCATGGGGAAAGGAGCTAGAGGTGGACCTTCAGTTAACTCCTTGGGCAACCAGCACCTGGCCACCTAAGGTAGAAGTGTGTTAACCCTTGAATGCTCAGGGGGACAGCATCAGTGAAGGGCACCTTTGTAATTTCTTTATGGCCAATAATGAGTTCTCCTATTTTACTACACATAGAACCAGCAGATGCCGGTGTACTGGCCAATAAGTTTTGGTATGCCCGCTCAGGGCTGCATCTGGTACCAGTTTTGTCTGCAGACAAAACTCTGGCTTGTATTCTGCCAGAGGGAAAAGATTTGCCTCTCTTGATGCCGTTGACAGCTTTCTCATTTCACTCATAGCTTTTGATTTGTTAATCCTATTGCTGTAGTTGGTACTGTTTCTGTTTATGCAATTGTATCCTACTCCTTGCACAGTGACCATCATGGAAGATACCTGTGGTTTAGATTGTGAAGCGAGCAAAAGGGGTGGAACGTTGGTCAAATAAGTTTGTAAATATGATATATATGTTTGCTCGCTTATAGTTTGTATTGGGTGTGGGGGACGGGCTATAAGCAGGCTGGGTCGTTATAGCCCAAGGCTTAGTTGTAAGACTAAGCTTTTCCCCACCCTTTTTGATGTAGGATGGTACACTCTCATGAGGAATCCCATTATGCCTCAGATAAGTGACTTTGTATCAGAGACTTCCTTGTTTGTAGATTGGATTAAGGGTTTGGATTTCTACACTATAAAGTGGGGCAGACTGGGAACTTGCTCTCTTGGTTCCTGCTATCACCATTGCACGGGTCTCCCTGATCCCTTGCCCTCCATGGGAAAAGCAGGTTTTCTGCTTTTCCCTTGTCTTCTCTTGTGACTTGCCTGTCTTGGTGAGACACCAATAAACAGAATGGCCCACCATCCTCCGACTCTACCGTTTCTTTACCGTCTTCCCAAATCCAGTGGAAACCTGCATGTGAATAGCCACAATGGCGGCTCCTGGCCACACAGCTCCCAAACCCGGATCAGCTTCAGCACTCTCAAGCCCTGACCAGCCCAAATCTCAGGGCTCCTAAGCCCCTCAGCATTTACTCTCTCTCTCTCTGGACTGTCCAGCAAAACTGGCTGGTGATAAAAACCCTTCTCCAGCAAATAATAGCAAACAACCTCCCCTTCCCATGGCGGCAGGCAATCCGCAAATTGCAATATGCCGCCTTGCAGACAAGCACCAGCAGCCTTCCACAGACTAAATACACATGGGCCTGCCCCAACACAAGCAAGCAAACCTGAAAAACACTTGTTACCCAACAGGGACACTTCATAAAAATACTTTTATATACTAAAAGTCTCACAATCCCTCTAATACTTTCCTGCCTGCACCAACTTTAGCTAAACTATAGGAAGAAAATTGCTGTTAGAAGCATATGCCCAAGAAAAATCTAACATTAGAAAATTCTTCCTTTTGGACAGATAAAATATATTATGCTCACTTTGTTAAAGATGGCACTGCCCACGGGGAAGCCCGTTGCCCAGGTGATAACATTAGTTGCCCTGCCCTTCCTGCTTGGGATGGGCATGATTGTATTAATGTGTTTTGGGGGAGGGCTTTCATGCCAAAAGGTTTTAAAAGGAAGATAGATCACGTTCAGGAGAAGATTGATTGCGTTCTAGGAGGAGGTGAGAGAGCAGGGAGGAGAGCAGAGAAAGGCCACGTGGAGGAGAGGAGAAGCAGCCAAGATGGCAGAATGCTGAAAGAGAAGCCAGTTTGTGCAGAGTTTGTGTAGAGAGAAGGAGATGGGAAACAGAGGTGAATAAGTCTGGTAGCTAGAAACCTTTGATTCTAGGAAACTTGGATAAGTCAATAGCTTTGTGAGCACTGAATGAGTGGGTTTTGGAGCCCAGTGGGTGTTTTTACTTGCCCGCCAGGTGCAAGCTAGGATTAAAGATGATGGCCCCCCAGTTTTTGGCTCCATTGTTTCATTACTGACTGTCTGAATCTAATGCGAACCTGCATGGGCCAGGCCACTGTGATGGTGGCCATGGCTACTGGCTTTACGTTAGTAAACCAGAACTGGTCATTTGGAAAGAGACTGACCCCCCGACTCCCGTTGCTAAAAGATCTCGTTTCCCAGATTATGTGAAAAGCATGTTCTTCAGCAAGTTTCAATGTGAAGATGCCTTAAATGCACAGGAATGGGTCTCAGGTCTGGTGATTTTTCTGGTCAACACATACCAGGCACTGAAAAGTTAACTCTCACCTCCACCAGCCACCACTTCCCAAGCGTCCTGTGGAAAGAAAGCAACAGCAATAGCATCCTGACCTGCACTTCAGGCCATGGCCTTGGGCCCTCCCAGCTGTGATTCTCAAGCCAGGGTTCATCTCTGCCAGCTTCTCAGGCCAAGACTCTACCGGGTCTCTGTGCAAAGGAGGCTGAAATTGGGGCTTGCAGAGCCCACTTAACTTCCCGGCTTCACCATCACAGGGTTCCCAGGAGAAAGAGGTCCTGCTCTCAGGGACAAGGTACAGAGTCCAGCAGAAGCCTGGAAGGCTAACAAATTTTCTACTGACCACAGACTGTGTTTGTTTGTTAGTTTGTTTAGTGAGAGAAGGGGAGGCAGACACAGACTCCCACATACACCTGCACTGGGATCCACCTGGCAAGCCTACTAGGGGATGATGCTCTCTGCCCATAGCTATTTTTTATCACCTGGGGCAGAGGCCATGGAGCTATCCTCAGTCCCGGAGACCAACTTGCTTGATCTAATCAAGCCATGGATATGGGAGGGGAAGAGAGAGAAAGAGGGTGGAGGGAAGGGGTGGAGAAGCAGATGGTGTCCCGACTGGGAATCAAACTCTGGACATTCATACGTTAGATGGACGCTGTACACACTGAGCTGGTTGGCCACTGCCCCGACAGACCTTTACCTTCTGTAGTCTCCTTGTTCCTTGCAGAAGGCTTTGAAGTGGAGGATATGATCACTATTGTGTGCTTCCTGTGTGCTATGCACTGCACAAAATATTTTCACTGCAGAGCCAGTAGCCAGGGCCACCATCACAGCAGCCTGGCCAGTGCAGGTTTGCATTAGATTTGGACAGTCGGTAATGAAACAACGGAGCTAAGAACTGGTGAGCCATCAGCTTTAATTCTAGCTTGCACCCGGCAGGCAAGCAAAAACACACACTGGGCTCCAAAACCCACTCATTCAGTGCTCACAAAGCTACTGACTTATCCGAGTTTCCTAGAATCAAAAGGTTTCTAGCTCACCAGACTTATTCGCCTCTGTTTCCCATCTCCTCCAGCACAAACTCTTAACAAACTGGCTTCTTCCTCAGCACTCTGCCATCTTGGCTGTCTCCTCTCCTCCACATGGCCTTACTGTGCTCTCCTTTCTAATACTAACCTCAGGAACCGAGTGAGCAAGCTCCCGGTCTGCCTCACTTTATAGTGTAGAATCAAAACCCTTAATCCAATTATACAAACAAGAAAGTCTCTGGTACAAAGCCACCCATCTGAGGCATAATGGGAGGATTCCTCATGAGAGTGCACCACCCCACATCATCCAATCAGTCAAGGGTGTGGGGAAAAGCTTACTCTTAAAACTTGCACGTGGGCTGCGCCATCTTAACAAAGCAAGCATAATATATTTTATCTGCCCAACACTCACTTAATCCTCATAACCCTCTTAAGTATCATCCCCATTTTACCCACGGAGAAATTGAGGCTTATAACTTTGTTTCCATCACGATGTTAGTGTGGATCAGGACTTAGCCCAGGTTTCCTGTCCCCGGATCCACCACCATTGGGGAAAGCCTGACCTTCCATCAATTGAGACACATCATCTGTTCATTTACAGAGTACCTACTATATGCCAAGTACTGTGCCCAAGTTTAGTGAAGTATTGTGCCAAGTACTCTGGAAGTTTAGTGAAATACCTAAGCTTAAACTTGGATCCCATACCTTTTAATTTAGAATTCGTTTTTCTGCTTTTCAAATACCAACTGTTTCATTTTTTTTTGGGGGGGGGGGAGAGAGAGAGAGACAGACAGACAGGCTGGAAGGGATAGACGAGAAGCATCAGTTCTTCGTTGTGGCATCTTACTTGTTCAATGATTGCTTTCTCATATGTGCCTTGACCAGGAAGTTTAGCAGCTCAAGCCAGAAAAAAGTCATGCTCAAGCTGGCAACCTTGTGGTTTAGAATCTGGGTCCTCAGCCACCCAGGCCGATGTTCTATCCACTGTGCCACTGCCTGGTCAGGTTTTCCTCCAGTAGTTTTGATGGCATTGCTTCCCATCTCTTCTGGGACTGACTTCCATCAGCTATGTTATATTTCTTTGCTATTTATTTTTCCTCTCTCCTGATTTCTCTCACTTTATGTACATATATTCTAATGTGCTCCCCATTTAAAACAAAAAGTAAATAAAATGTTAAAAAGTAAATAAACAAGACACATTTCATTTGATCCTCTCTCCTTGTCTTTCCTGCAAAACTTTTTAAAACACTCTTCTGCATTTTTCCTAGCTCTTCCCTTTGCCTGATTCTTACTCTCTCAAGCTCAGCAGTCTGGCTCAAGGAAAGTACTCCAGCACTTTCCTTATTGCCTATTTCAATGATCCCTTGGCCCTCTTGCTAGATCTTCTGTGCTGGCACTACTGAACATGCCCTCTTAGTAAGACTTTCTTTAGCCTGTCCTTCCTTCTCCAGCATTTTGGCAACTCCTTAGTGCATGCAGCCTTCCTTTCTGCGCAGCTCTCTTCTGGCTGCCTGTAAAGCCAGTGGCCAAGGCCATTATCACAGCAGCCTGGCCCATGCAGGTTCGCATTAGATTCAGACAGTCGGTAATAGTACAATGGAGCCAAGAACTGGTGAGCCATCAGCTTTAATTCTAGCTTACACCGGGCGGGTAAGTAAAAAACACACACTGGGCTCCAAAACCCACTCATTCAGTGTTAACAAAGCTACTGACTTATCCAAGTTTCCTAGAATCGAAGGTTTCTAGCTTACCAGACTTATTCACCTCTGTTCCCCATCTCCTCTCTGCACAAACTGGCTTCTTCCTCAGCACTCCACCATCTTGGCTGCTTCTCCTTTCCTCCATATGGCCTTAATCTGCGCTCCTCTCTAATGCTAACCTCAGGAACTGAGAGAGACGAAGCTCCCAGTCTGCCCCACTTTATAGTGTAGAAATCCAAACCTTTAATCCAATCTACAAACAAGGAAGTCTTTGATACAAAGTCACTTATCTGAGGCATAATGGGAGGATTCCTCATGCGAGTGCACCACCCCACATCATCCAATCAGTCAAGGGTGTGAGGAAAAGCTTACTCTTAAAACTAAGCCTTAGACTATAACGACCCGGCCTGCCCACAGCCTGTCCTCAACACACATTAGTATCAACGAACTTGCAGGTGGGCAGCGCCATCTTTAACAAAATGAGCATAATAAATTTTATCTGCCCAACACTGCCTTTTCATTTCTTGGGAAAATATGTTTGTAAAATTTGTGTTATTTGATTTTGCTCACTTTTATTGTTAAAAATAGTCACTGGCAGGTGATACAGCTAATTACCTACCTGCTTGGGTAGGGGCTTGGTTATGCTAATGTTTGCTGGAGGAGGGGTTGTCACACCAAAAGTTTTAAGAAGAAGAAAGAAGAAGGAGCTAAGGAGGCCACATTTTTGCAAAGGAGAGAAAGCAGCCAAGATGGTGGGCTGCTGAAGGGGAACAGAGGTGAGGGGCTTTGTGAGCTGCACTGAACTGGTGGGGTCCTCTGAATCTAGGAAAACCAGGAGAAAGTCAGTGGCTTTGGAGAGCCCTGAATGGAAAGGGAAGTGTTTTCCTGCTGTGTGTATTTACTCGCCAGCCGGCTGAGAGGCTAGAATAAAGGAATGGCCCACCATTTCTTGGCTCCGTTGTTTCTCTACCATCTATCTGAATTCAATGAGAACCTGCATGTGCCTGGTGGCCGTGACTATTGGCCGTATATCATCCCATTCTCTGTGCTGTTTCTATGCAGTTTCATTCACTCCCAAGTTCTGAACTACCACTCAGACATTTCTGACTCTCCAGTCTCTATCTCTTAGCCAGACTCCACTCAGACTCAGAGATCTTGTTTCATCTATTAATCTACCTACTGAACATCCCCACTTTGAAAAGCCATTATCCAATTCATTTTTTTCTGTTGGGCAGATAAAATATATTATGCTCACTTTGTTAAAGATGGCGCTGCCCATGTGCAAGTTTTAAGAGTAAGCTTTTCCCCACACCCTTGACTGATTGGATGATGTGGGTGGTGCACTCTCATGAGGAATCCTCCCATTATGCCTCAGATGGGTGGCTTTGTACCAGAGACTTCCTTGTTTGTAGATTGTATTAAAGGTTTTGAATCTACGTTATAAAGTGGGACAGACTGGGAGCTTGCTCTCAGTTCTGAGGGTAGCGTTAGAGAGGAGAGAGATTAAGGCCACGTGGAGGAGAGGAGGCAGCCAAGATGGTGGAGTGCTGAGGAAGAAGCCAGTTTGTGCAGAGTTTGTGCAGAGAGAAGGAGATGGGAAACAGAGGCGAATAAGTCTGGTGAGCTAAAAAACCTTTTGATCCTAGGAAACTCGGATAAGTCAGTAGCTTTGTGAGCACTGAATGAGTGGGTTTGGGAGCCCAGTATGTATTTTTTTTGCCCGCCAGGTGCAAGCTAGAATTAAAGCTGATGGCTCACCAGTTCTTGGCTCCATTGTTTCATCATGGACTGTCCAAATCTAATGGGAACCTGCACAGGTCAGGCGGCTGTGATGGTAGCCGCGACTACTGGCTTTACATCTTCCTCTAATAAACCTATTTTTTTAAATTAATCTTATTTTATTTATACATTTTAGAGAGGGGGGAGAGAGAGAGAGAGAGCAAGCGAGCGAGAGAGAGTAGGAGCAGGAAGCATCAGCTCCCATATGTGTCTTGACCAGAGAAGCCCAGGGTTTCGAACCAGCAACGTCAGCATTCCAGGTCGACACTTTATCCACTGCGCCACCACATGTACGGCAATAAACCTATTCTTACTCCTACCTTCCTGCTGTCAGTGGAGAATTTCACTGGTTGTCCAGTTGCTCCAGCCAGGAACTTCAGAGTCATTCCTGGCCCTACCTTGTTCCTCTTACCACTTCTACCAACACCATACATTCAGGTCACTATATCTTGTCAGTTTTTTCCCAGGAATATTATTCAGCCTTTTCCCATGCCTCTCCATCTCCCTTCCCAGTGCTTTATGTCCTCTCCTCATCTCTTCCCTAGGCTGCGGCCTTTAACTGGTTTCCACCTTCAGTTTCTCTCCCTTCTCTCTCCAATCCTTTCCCCACCCTGCCCCCACAGCTACAGCGAGTCATCTCATTCCCCTTCCTGGGTCTCTGCTGCCTACAGAATTACTGCTGCATTAATTAATACATTAATCATTTATAGTAAACTGTATTCATTTTGGTCAATATGTTTCATAGTAGTAAATGTAAATACACTGGTTTGCTCAGTGTTCTTATTTTACTGTTGAGAAAAAAATAATCCCCCAATTCCTGTCTGCCTGGAGCTACAGCCTTTAATCTTTCCAAAGACAATAGGCAGGATTTAGGCTCTTCTAATAAGATGCCAGCCAACCAGGAAGCTGGAGAAATCTTCCTCCAAGGGGGTAATCGATTCCTGTTAGTCTAACACTCCAGGTAGCTCTGAGTTAGAAGGCTCCAGGAAAAGAATTCTGCTCTTATTCCTTTGCTTCCAGAGGAACGTTCACAAAAGCCTTTATTCCCCTTACATTCTTGGAGTTAGCTCCTTTGAGCCTCTGTGCCCCTGGGGCCAGACCTGAGTACATGTAAACAAACTGAAGAAAATCAGTTAAGATTATCTTTACCTGTCCTGGCTGGATATTTCAGTTGGTTAGAATATAAAGTGACTAACTTTTTTACAATGAAAAGTAGGATAAAAATAAATTGAAGAAAATAATATCATAAATAGAAGAAACATTTTATTCATTACAACAATACACTATAATATGATAAATGCGTAATAAAAACATTTGTAAATTTTATATAGTAATTATGCTTACATGCCTATTAATTTTTAATAATTGTAAGAAAAAAGTACTTATTTAGATAATATTATCTAAATAAGTACTTTTCCATTGAATGATTATTTTACAATGTATCCTCTTGTAACAATATATTGGAAATACCTGAACAAGAAATATGCTTTGTAAAGCCAGTAGCCACGGCCATCACAGCCGCCTGGCCCATGCAGGTTCACATTTGATTTGGACAGTCGGTAATGAAACAATGGAGCTAAGAACTGATGGGCCATTAGCTTTAATCCTAACTTGCTCCCAGTGGGCAAGTAAAAACACACATTGGGCTCTAAAACCCACTCATTCAGGGCTCACAAAGCTACTGACTTATCTGAGTTTCCTAGGATCAAAGATTTCCAGCTCACCAGACTTATTCACCTCTGTTTCCCATCTCCTTCTCTCTGCACAAACTGGCTTCTTCCTCAGCACTCCGCCATCTTGGCTGCTTCTCCTCTCCTCCACGTGGCCTTAATCTGCTCTCCTCTCTAATACTAACCTCAGGAACCAAGAGAGCAAGCTCCTGGTCTGTCCCACTTTATAGCATAGATTAAAAACTTTTAATCCAATTTACAAACAAGGAAGTCTGATACAAAGTCACTTATCTGAGACATACTGGGAGGATGTAGGGAGAGTGTACTACCCTACATCATCCAATCAGTCAAGGGTGTGGGGAAAAGTTTACTCATAAAACTTGCACGTGGGCAGCACCATCTTTAACAAAGTGAGCATAATATATTTTATCTGCCCAACAATCCACTCCTATGCTCACTTTACTACCCAGAATCTACACCACCAGCATTCCTGTACAAGGAAATTAGGCACATTACACAAATTACAACAACATGACAAATCATACAACTTCAACAATTAGAAAGCTACATTTCACCAGTCTCTGAGCACTTTGCCAAAAGTGCAAAATGTCTTCAGCCTTCACTCTTGCCATTTGAAAGGCTTCCTGGGGCAGGGGAGAGCCTCCATCAAAGCCGCCTGACCCCCATCGAGTATTTCACATTGTCCAAAATCCATAAGTCCATTCAACAAAGATGCCAGGGCCCACTCCGGTCGTAGTCCAGGAAATCAGTGCACACACATGAGGCGTTAGCCTCCCCCTTCATCCCTGCCATCTTGGCAGGTTTTACACTGTCCCAAGAAAGAGCAAATGGCAATGGCAGTCAGCATTTCCATCTCTGCTCCAGACAGCATGATGGCATCCACTGTTATGTCCCCAAATTGCAGACCTACCAGGAGCGTAGCTACCCCTTGCTGCTGGGATCTCACCTTCTGGAGGCTGTGGATTGCAAATCCAGACCAATTCTCCTCATCCTCCAAACAGGAACTGAAAACACCAACTCCTGCTGCTGGGCTCAAGCTCCGGGCCACTGCTACCTTCTGCTCAGCAGGCCTTGCAGCTCCAGCCCTGACCTCGGCCTTGGCCTTCTGCCGCTGCTGGTTCTCCACAATGTCCATGGCAATCTGCAACTCATGAACCTGTGATTTCTTCTCTGCCAGCTGCTCCATTTCCAGGTGAATCTCACGAACCTGATCGGCCTCCTCCTTTAGTGCTTCCTCCAGCTCCAGGATCGGCATCTCTTTCTCCCACATTTCCTCCAGTTCCTTCCACTGCTTGGTTTGCAGGTCCCAGGCAGCCTCTTCCATAGAGCTCTCGGTTCTCCTCATGCATGGCTGTAAAAGTCAGCCAGCCTACAGTCCCTCAAAAAACAGCTATGGGAAACCATAACAGCAGCCAGTTCTCTACTCCACCGCTCAAAGGTGGTGGTGGCTCCATACCAAACTGTATCGAATCCTGTCACAGACTACGCCAAATGTAAAGCCAGTAGTCACGGCCAGTGCAGGTTTACATTTGATTCGGACAGTCGGTAATGAACAACGGAGCCAAGAACTGGTGAGCCATTAGCTTTAATTCTAGCTTGCACCCAGTGAGCAAGCAAAAACACACACTGGGCTCCAAAACCCACTCATTCAGTGTTCACAAAGCTACTGATTTATCCGAGTTTCCTAGCATCAAAGGTTTCTACCTCACTAGACTTATTCATCTCTATTTCCCATCTCCTTCTCTCTATACAAACTCTGCACAAACTGGCTTCTTCCTCAGCACTCTGCTTCTCTCTATACAAACTCTGCACAAACTGGCTGCTTCTCCTCTCCTCCACGTGGCCTTAATCTGTTCTCCTCTCTAATACTAATCTCAGGAACCAAGGGAGAGAGCAAGCTCCCACTTAGCCTGCCCCACTTTATAGTGTAGAATTCAAAACCCTTAATCCAATCTACAAACAAGGAAGTCTCTGGTAAAAGTCACTTATCTGAGGCATAATGGGAGGATTCCTAATGAGAGTGCACCACCCCACATCATCCAATCAGTCAAGGGTGTGGGGAAAAGCTTACTCTTAAAACTTGCATGTGGGCAGCACCATCTTTAACAAAGTGAGCATAATATATTTTATCTGCCCAACAGCCTCTGTTTCCCATCTCCTTCTCCATGCACAAACTCTGCACTAATTGGCTTCTCTCTCAGCACTCCACCATCTTGACTGCTTCTCCTGGCCTCCTCCATGTGGCCTTTCTCTGCTCTGCTCTCTAATGCTAATCTGAGGAACCAAGAGAGGGCAAGCTCCTGGTCTGCCCACTTAATAGTGTAGAAATCAAAACCTTTAATCCAATATACAAACAAGGAAGTCTCTGATACAAAGTCACCCATCTGAGGCATAATGGGATTCCTCATGAGAGTGCACCACTCCACATCATGCAATCAGTCAAGGCTGTGGGGAAAAGCTTAGTCTTAAAACTAATTCTTAGGCTATAATGACTTTGTGGGCTTACAGCCTGTCTCCCACACCTAATGCAAACAAACTATAAGTGAGAAAACATATATATTATATTTACAAACTTATTTGACCAACACTGGGTGACAGGCTTCCAAGTGGGTAGCACCATCTTTAACAAAGTGAGCATAATATATTTTATCTGCCCAACATTCTTCATATTGAATTTTACTTGAATTGTACTTACCTTTGGTTGAATATTCACTGAGAAAGAAATAATAGTGAGTCTACAATGTTGCATGTGCTGTGCTGTGTTTCAGTATGAAGTACACAAAGCCATTTGTGCACTTGGAATATTGCACATTCTCTCAAGGTTTACTGTGCAGAGCGCACGCATTTCATAATCACATCTCGCTGCACTACTGATCCTTGATGAATCGTCATGTTAAATATAAATACTTCACATCACACGCAATGGATCAACTCTGCATCGATCATATACAGATATTTACAGATTAGTCTTCCACCACCAAAAATGAGAACATGTAGAAGGACACTTTTTGAGGGAGGACAGAACTTACAAAAGAAGGACTGTCCTCCTTTATGGAGGACAATTGGTCACTTTATTAGATTATCATCCCAATACACCAAAATTGTGGGTTATTCCTATTAAGGTTCATAGAAGAATCAATCAATGGCCTGACCTATGGTGGTGCAGTGCATAAAGCATCAATCTGGAATTCTGAGGTTGCCAGTTGAAAATCCTGGGCTTGTGCAGTCAAGCAAGGCACATATGAGAAGTGTTGGTGAAATAAGTTTGTAAATATGTGTAAAGCCAGTAGTCAAGGCTACTATCACAGCAGCCCGACCCACACAGGTTCGCATTGGATTCGGACAGATGGCAATGAAACACCGGAGCCAAAAACTGGTGAGCCATCAACTTTAATTCTAGCTTGCACCCGGCGGGCAAGCAAAAACACACACTGGGCTCCAAAACCCTCACATTCAGTGCTCACAAAGCTACTGACTTATCCGAGTTTCCTAGAATCAAAGGTTTCTAGCTCACCAGACTTATTCACCACTGTTTCCCATCTCCTCCTGCACAAACTCTTAACAAACTGGCTTCTTCCTCAGCACTCTGCCATCTTGGCTACTTCTCCTCCACATGGCCTTAATCTGCTCTCCTCTCTAATACTAATCTCAGGAACCCAGGAACCAAGAGCGAGAGATCAAGCTACTGTTCTCTCCCACTTTATAGCAGACTCAAAACCTTTAATCCAATTATACAAACAAGGAAGTCTCTGATACAAAGTCACCTATCTGAGGCATAATGGGATTCCTCCCTACATCATCTAATCAGTCAAGGGTGTGGAGAAGAGCTTAGTCTTAAACTAAGCCTTAGGCTATAACGACCCAGCCTGCCCACAGCCTGTTCCAGAACACACAATCCAAGCATAAGGCCAAATAATATCACCTGGGTGATGGGCTTCCATGTGGGCAGCTCCATTTTTAACAAAGTGAGCATAATATATTTTATCTGCCCAACAATATGATTTATATGTTTTCTCACTTATAGTTTGCATTGGGTGTGGGGGACAGGCTGTAAACAGGCAGGGTCATTATACTGTAATGCTTAGTTTTAAGACTAAGCCTTCCTACCCTAAGTGACTTTGTATCAGAGACTTCCTTATTTCGATATTGGATTAAAGGTTTTGATTTCTACATTATAAAATGGGACAGAGAAGATCATGCTTGAGGAGAGCAGAGAAAGGCCAAGTGGAGGAGAGGAGAAGCAGCCAAGATGGCGGAGTGCTGAAGGAAAAGCCAGTTTGTGCAGAGAGAAGGAGATGGAGAACAGAGGTGAATAAGGCTGGTGAGGTACTGTTGGGCAGATAAAATATATTATGCCACTTTGTTAAAGATCACACTGCCCACATGCAAGTTTTAAAAGTAAGCTTTTCCCCATACCCTTTACTGATTGGATGATGTGGGGTGGTGCACTCTCATGAGGAATCCTCCCAGTATGTCTCAGATAAGTGACTTTGTATCAGATATTTCCTTGTTTATAGATTGGATTAAGGGTTTGGATTTCTACACTATAAAGTGGGGCAAGCCGGGGGCTTGCTCTCTCTCTGTTTCCGAGATTAGTATTAGAAAGGAAAGCAAATTAAGGCCACGTGGAGTAGAGGAGAGGCAGCCAAGATGGCGGAGTGCTGAGGGAGAAGGCAGTTTGAATAGAGTTTGTGTAGAGAGAAGGAGATGGGAAACAGAGGTGAATAAGTCTGGAGAGCTAGAAATCTTTTGATTCTAGGAAACTCAGATAAGTCAGTAGCTTTGTGAGCACTGAATGAGTGGGTTTTGGAGTCCAGTGTGTGTTTTTGCTTGCCCGGCATGTGCAAGGTAGAATTAAAGCTGATGGCTCACCAGTTCTTGGCTCCGTTGTTTCATTACCGACTGTCTGAATCTAATGGGAACCTGCACTGGCCAGGCAGCTGTGATTGTGGCCCCGTGTTGGGCAGATAAAATATATTATGCCCACTTTGTTAAAGATGGAGTTGCCCACATGGAAGCCCGTCACCCAGGTGATATTATTTGCCCTTCTGCTTGGGATGGGTGTGGGGGAAAGACTGTAATGTAAGCAAGGCGGGTCATTATAGCCTAAGGTTTAGTTTTAAGAGTAAGCTTTTCCCCAAACCATTGACTGATTGGATGATGTAGGGTGGTACACTCCTGAGGAATCCCATTATGCCTCAGATGGGTGACTTTGTATCAGAGACTTCCTTGTTTGTATAATTGGATTAAAGGTTTTGATTTTACATTATAAAGTGGGACAGGCTAGGAGCTTGCTCTCTTGGTTCCTGAAGTATTAGAGAGGAGAGCAGATTAAGGCCACGTGGAGGCCAGGAGAAGCAGCTAAGATGGTAGAGTGCTGAGGGAGAAGCCAGTTTGAGCAGAGTTTGTGCTGGAGAAGGATATGGGAAACAGAGGTGAATAAGTCTGGTGAGCTAGAAGCCTTTGATTCTAGGAAACTTGGATAAGTCTGTAGCTTTGTGAGCACTGAATGAGTGGGATTTGGAGCCCAGTGTGTGTTTTTGCTTGCTCGCCGGGTGCAAACTAAAATTAAAGCTGATGGTTCACCAGTTTTTGGCTCCATTGTTTCATTACCGACTGTCTGAATCTAATGCGAACCTGCATGGGCGAGGCTGCTGTGATAGTGGCCCTGGCTACTGGCTTTACACCCCGACTACTGGCTTTACAGGTAGTAACCTTTGATCCTAGGAAACTCAGATAAGTCAGTGACTTTGGGAGCCCTGAATGGAAAGGGAAGTGGTTTCCCACTGTGTGTAGTTCTTTCCTGCAGGGTGCAAGCTAGGATTAAAGCAAATGGCCCACCAGTTCTTGGCTCCGTTGTTTCATTACCGTCTGTCCAAATAAAATGCGAACCTGCATGGGCCAGGCAGCTGTGATGATGGCCGTTGCTACTGGTTTTACAAGAAACAACTACTATGAGTTGATACAAAGGTTCTCAAACTACGGCCAACTGGCCGCAAGCGGCCCTCTAAGGCTATTTATCCGGCCCCCACCGCACTTCCAGGAGGGGCACCTCTGTCATTGGTGGTCAGTGAGAGGAGCACAGGATGCATCCACACCCATAGTTCCCATTGATATACTGGTCAGTTTGTTGATTTAAATTTACTTGTTATTTTAAATATTGTATTTGTTCCCATTTTGTTTTTTTACTTTAAAATAAGATATGTGCAGTGTGCATAGGGATTTGTTCATAGATTTTTTATATTCTGGCCCTCTAACGGTCTGAGGGAGAGTGAACTGGCCTCCCGTGTAAAAAGTTTGGGGACTCCTGCTCTAAAACAAGTTTCTGTCTCTCTGAAATCAATAAACAAAAAATTAAAAAAATATATTACTGTTATTTATGTACTAAATATAATAATCTAAAAAAATTTAAGGACAACAACCAATTAACCTTAAAGGAAAACAATAATTTAAAAATATAAGTTTAGAAAACCAAATTTATCTAGCTAGGACCCAGGGCAAAGAAGGTCCAACAGGTAGGAGAAAGGCAGACACTAAGAGCGGAACCAAAAACACTAGGCTAAGGTGTTCCAAAAGGAAAGTTTATTTTAAAAACACCTGGATGCAGGTGGGCTGAGACCAACAAAGGTTTTCAGCGCTGAGCTGAAGGAGTGAGCAGTAAATATAGGGATTAGGGGTGGTGTTGGGCAGATAAAATATATTATGCTCACTTTGTTAAAGATGGCACTGCCCACATGGAGGCCCATCACCCAGGTGATATTAGTTGCCCTTATGCTTGGGAAGGGTGTGGGGGAAAGGCTGTAATGTAAGCAGGCCAGGTCATTATAGCCTAAGGCTTAGTTTTAAGAGTAAGCTTTTCCCCACACGCTTGACTGATTGGATGATGTGGGTGGTGCACTCTCATGAGGAATCCTCCCATTATGCCTCAGATAAGTGACTTTGTATCAGAGACTTCCTTGTTTGTAGATTGGATTAAAGGTTTTGATTCTACACTATAAAGTGGGGCAGGCTGGGAGCTTCCTCTCTCTCAGTTCCTTGGATTAGTATTAGAGAGGAGAGCAGATTAAGGCCACGTGAAGGAGAGGAGAAGGAGCCAAGATGGCGGAGTGCTGAGGAAGAAGCCAGTTTGTGCAGAGAGAAGGAGATGGGAAACAGGTGAATAAGTTTGGTGAGCTAGAAACCTTTGATGCTAGGAAACTCGGATAAGTCAGTAGCTTTGTGAGCACTTAATGAGTGGGTTTTGGAGCCCAGTGTGTGTTTTTACTTGCCTGCCGGGTGCAAGCTAGAATTAAAGCTGATGGCTCACCAGTTTTTGGCTCCATTGTTTCATTACCGACTGTCTGAAACTAATGCAAACCTGCACTGGCCACGCGGCTGTGATAATGGCCGGGACTACTGGCTTTACATGTGGATTAGCATATCGTGGTTTATGGCCTTGGTCACTGACTTCACAAGAGCTGGAAAAGGGATATTCAGTTGCAGAAACAACTCCTTTGCAAGTTCTTCTGATGTAGCACAGGCCTAATCAGCATGGTCCTATCTGGTGTCCTTGGTAAATTTTCAAGACAGCTGAGTCAGGTGTCTCCCAGGAACAGCTGGGTCCTGGCGACCCTGGGCCTGTGGCTAGGCTTTTACAAACAACCATTGTGATTTAAACTCCTCTAATTATCAGTTCCCTCCCCAATTTTGCTACATTTCAAAGTAAATGCCAGGAAGCCAATAAGAGAGACAATAGCAAGCAAATTATCTATATAACCTTACAGTAGGGGATAAGAATGTTTTGTTTCTAGCCCTTCTACCTCCTTCAAGCCTGCACTGTTTTAGGGATGGCAGAGAGTAATCATTTTATGTATCAGTAGGAACTCTGGGACACAGCCCTGAGTCTGTTTCTGGCTCTGTGTCCTTGGCAGGACATTGAACCGCCCCAGATTCTTGTGTCTAACTAAGGACAGTGTAGGACTACTGGTGACTCAATTGGAGGGTACTTCCTGGTGAGGGAACCCCACTAACCAAAACAGAAGACCTCTCTGTTATAGTAAAATAACATGTTAAAAACTGCAACAGGTGGGCCTGACCAGGTGGTGGCGCAGTGGATAGAGCGTTGGACTGTGATGTGGAAGACCCAGGTTCGAGACCCCCGAGCACGCCAGCTTGAGGGCGGGCCCATCTGGCTTGAGCAAAACTTTGCCAACTTGGACCCAAGGTCTCCGGCTCCAGCAAGGGGTGGCTCAGTCTGCTGAAGGCCTGCAGTCAAGGCACACGCGAGAAAGCAATCAATAAAAAACTAAGGTGTTGCAATGGCAACGGCAATGAAAAACTAATGATTGATGCTTCTCACCTCTCTCCGTTCCTGTCTGTCCCTATCTATTCCTCTTTCTAACTCTCTCTCTGTCCCTGTAAAAAAAAAAAACAAAAATACCCAAAAAAACTGAAACAGGTGGTGGCACAGTGGATAGACCATTGGCCTGGGATGCTGAGGACCCAGGTTCGAACCCCTAGGTCACCGGCTTGAGTGAGGGCTCACCAGCTTGAGCGTGAGGTTGCTGGTTTGAGCCCAAGGTCACTGGCCTGAAGCCCAAGGTAACTGGCTTGAGCAAAGGGTCACTGGCTCAGCTGGAGCCCCCCAGTCAAGACACATATGAGAAAGCAATCAGTGAACAACTAAGATGTCCCAATGAAGAGCTGATGCTTCTCCTCCTCTCTCTCCCTTCCTATCTTTCTCTCTCTCTTACTCTCATTTTAAAACAAAACAAAACAAAAATCTACTGGTGGAGCCTGACCAGGCGGTGGCGTAGTGGATAGAGCGTCGGACTGGGATGCGGAAGACCCAGGTTAGAGATCCCGAGCTCGTCAGCTTGAGTGCAGGCCCATCGGGCTTAAGCAAAAGCTCGCCACCTTGGACCCAAGGTCACTGGCTCCAGCAAGGGGTTGCTTGATCTGCTGAAGGCCCGCGGTCAAGGCACATGTGAGAAAGTAATCAATGAACAACTAAGGTGTTGCGATGGCAACGAAAAACTAATGATTGATGCTTTTCATCTCTCTCTGTTCCTGTCTGTCCCTATCTGTCCCTCTCTCTGACTCTCTCTCTGTCTCTGTTTAAAATAAAAACACAAACAAAACAAACAAACTATCTGTGGAGAGTTAAATTTGGAATACATAGGACTTTTGTTTCTCTGAGACAGGTATGGAGAAAGCAGATACGAAGTGTAGCTCTGAAGACCTTTGCAAGTTAGGAGTCAAAAAGACTGTACTGCCATTTGTGCTATAGATTCTAAAGGGGTGACAAAGTTCATACAGACGTGTAAGGCCAGGAGACACGGCCACCATCACAGCTGCCTGGCCCATGCAGATTCCCATTAGATTCGGACAGTCGGTAATGAAACAACGGAGCCAAGAACTGGTGAGCCATCAGCTTTAATTCTAGCTTGCACCCAGCGAGCAAGCAAAAACACACATTGGGCTCCAAAACCCACTCATTAAGTGCTTACAAAGCTACTGACTTATCCAACTTTCCTAGAATCAAAGGTTTCTAGCTCACCAGACTTATTCACCTCTGTTTCCCATCTCCTTCTGTCTACACAAACTGCACAAACTGGCTTCTTCCTCAGCATTCCGCCATCTTGGCTCCTTCTCCTCTCCTCCACGTGGCCTTAATCTGCTCTCCTCTCTAATGCTAACCTCAGGAACCAAGGGAGAGCAAGCTCCCGGTCTGTCCCACTTTATAGTGTAGAAATCCAAACCTTTAATCCAATCTACAAACAAAGAAGTCTCTGATACAAAGTCACTTATCTGAGGCATAATGGGAGGATTCCTCATGAGAGTGCACCACCCCACATCATCCAATCAGTCAAGGGTGTGGGGAAAAGGTTACTCTTAAAACTTGGATGTGGGCAGCGCCATCTTTAAGAAGTGAGAATATATTTCATATGCCCAACAAGACGCCTCAAGAAGTTCATGCTGATATATTGATCATTTGCTATTGTAAAGCCAGTAGCCACGGCCACCATCACAGCCACCTGGCCCATGCAGGTTTGCATTTGATTCGGACAGATGGTAATGAACCAACAGAGCCAAGAACTGGTGGGCCATCAGCTTTAATCCTAACTCGCACCCGGCGGGTAAGTTAAAACACACACTGGCCTCTAAAACCCATTAATTCAGTGCTCATAAAGCTACTGACTTATCCGAGTTTCCTAAAATCAAAGGTTTCTGCCTGACCTGTGGTGGCGCAGTGGATAAAGCATCAACCTGGAATGCTGAGGTTGCCAGTTCGAGGCCCTGCGCTTGCCTGGTCAAGGCACATGTGGGAGTTGATGCTTCCTGTTCCTCCTTGCTTCTCTCTCCCTTTCTCTCTCTCTCTCTCAAAATAAATAAATAAAATCTAAAAAAAGAAAAAATTAAAAAAAATGGTTTCTAGCTCACCAGACTTTTTCACCTCTGTTTTCCATCTCCTTCTCTCTGCACAAACTCTGCACAAACTGGCTTCTCTTTCAGTGCTCTGCCATTTTGTCTGCTTCTCCTGGCCTCCGCCACATGGCCTTACTCTGCTCTCCTACAGCATGTGCTCCTTTTAGAACGTAATCACTCTTTTCCCCTAACGCTAACTTCAGGAACCGAGAGAGAGCAAGCTCCCTGTTGCCCCACTTTATAGTGTAGACTCAAAACCTTTAATCTAATATACAAACAAGGAAGTCTCTGATACAAACTCACCTATCTGAGGCATAATGGGATTCCTCATGAGAGTGCACCACCCCAAATCAGAAAGGGTGGAAAAGCTTAGTCTTAAAACTAAGCCTTGGGCTATAACAACTCTGCCTGCTTACAGCTTGTACCCCCCCCCACATTAATATAATCACGCCCATCCCAAGCAAGAAGGGCAACTAATATCATCACCTGGGCGACGGGCTTCCACGTGGGCAGTGCCATCTTTAACAAAGTGAGCATAACATATTTTATCTGCCCAACGCTTATGTAAAAATTGAAACAAAAGTGAGAGTTTTTCACTTCATTACTATTCAGAGCATTTCTTTACATTTAATTTTATATGCATGTTCCTAGGAGCTAGATCTTCTTCTGGCCTCATTTGTTAAGTAACAATATGCTCTCACTTAGTGATGTTAGTCTCTAGTATTAAACTAGGGTTGTGGTGGGGTGTTGATAAGGGAATCATATGAATGATAAACACTGAGAAAAACTAGCCTCATCAGAGCAATTTTTTAAATTCTTAATCATATGTTTATTATATCATATCACTGCAAAATCATCACCATACTATTTACCATGGAAGACAAAATATTGATAGTTAATTAAAAGTGGTCAAATGGTGTCCCCAGACTGAAATGTGAAAATAGTTGTATAGCAAAGCTTGAATTTAATAAAATTATTCTAGCTTGGATTTGGATATCAGAGAGATTCTTTAAAAGTGAGTATATTATTAAGCAAATCACAGTTTATCAAATTTTTAAGTATATGCTTGACAGAAAAAAAAATATCAAAAAAGAATAGGATCTACCTACCATTTCTCTTGTCTGCCTCACATACATCTCTGATGTTTATAGTTTTATACTTGTTAAAAATCACTGACTCTCTTCTACCTTTGAGTGACCACATTGTTAATGCTGGTATTCAATCCACCAAGCTGGTGTTTATTTTAACGCATATTTTCTTCCTTTTTTTAATTTAAAAGTTAAATTTAATGGGGTGACATTGGTCCATAAGAACATATAGGTTTTAGGTAAACATCTCTATAGCACTTGAACTGTTGATTGTATTGTGTGCCCATCACCCCAAGTCAAATAATTTTTGTCACTGTATTTTTGTCCCTCTTTAATGCATGTTTTCTATATTCTTTTATCTTCTATTCAATTTTGTATTTGTACCCAGAATAAATTTCCCAATGCCAAAGCTCTTTTAGCCACCTACTAACGACTTTAAATCAGGAACATCTTTTATCTGGAAATCCAGCACCATTTGTCCAAGTGCTTTGCCCTGTTGAACAAACAAACAAACAAAATACTGAGTGTGAAAAAGAATTCTATTATAGTTATTAATGTTCACATCATACATTTTAATAAAATGATTTCTATATAAATAATCTGGGTAAATAAGATTTTATAAGATTGATATAATGAAAATAAACTTCAAAAACATAATAAAGGAACACAGTTACAAGTAAAATATATTATTTGTATATAAATTTTACATGAAGAACAAAACGAAAAAAATGTTAATGTGTAAAAACTACAGAGTTCGCAAATCAAAAATCTTCAATGTTTATATGGAAACGCACTAGTTGCAAGGAAGTGATGGAGAAGAAAATTTAAGGGGATAATCAGAATCACATACAAAGCAAAATAAACAAGAACATTGAAGTACAGTAAATTGAACATACAAAGGAACTGAAGTATCTTTTTTCTGCTAGTGATTCACCATAAAATGACAATTATTTTAATTTCCTCAGGGATGTCTATAGGTTATTGGCTACACAAGATGTATAGCTGATGATGTGAGAAGTTTTTATCAACTTTACAATTCTTTCTTTTATCCAATGGCTACTGTGTAGCTTAGGAAGACTTCATGAGTTTCAGATGATTCAAAGGACAAATTAAATGACAATATTTAAAGCTAAGGGATATAGTGGACTGAGTTAAATTATTGATTTTAGTTCCTTCCTAGGATGATCCAGATGTATTTCAACCCAATTCCATAGTATCTGGCTTCAGCATGATCTGAACCACGATAGTAAAATGTTGGTCAAATAAGTTTGTAAATATGGTATATATGTTTGCTTGCTTATAGTTTGCATTGGGTGTAGGGGACAGGCTGTAAGCAGGCAGGGTCGTTATAACCTAAGACTTAGTTTTAAGACTAAGCTTTTCCTCACACCCTTGACTGTTGCATGATAGGGGGTGGTGCACTCTTATAAGGAATCCCATTATGCCTCAGATAAGTGACTTTGTATCAGAGACTTCCTTGTTTGTAGATTGGATTAAAGGTTTTGATTTCTACACTATAAAATGGAGCTGACCGGGAGCTTGCTCTCTCTCGGTTCCTGAGATTAGTGTTAGGGGAGAAGAGTGATTACGTTCTAGGAGAAGCCCATGCTGTAGGAGAGCAGAGTAAGGCCATGTGGTGGAGGCCAGGGGAAGCAGCCAAAATGGTGGAGCACTGAAGGAGAAGCCAGTTTGTGCAGAGTTTGTACAGAGAGAAGGAGATGGGGAACAGAGGTGAATAAGGCTGGTGAGGTAGAAATCTTTGATTCTAGGAAACTCAGATAAGTCAGTGGCTTTGGGAGCCCTGGATGGAAAGGGAAGTGTTTTCCCACTGTGTGTATTTCTTGCCCACCGGGTACAAGCTAGGATTAAAGCTAATGGCCCACCAGTTCTTGGCTCCATTGTTTCATTACCGTCTGTCCAAATCAAATGTGAACCTGCACGGGACAGGGGGCTCTGATAACTTTCTTTACTTCAAATAATGGCTCTCAATCTTTATAGGGTGCTAAATACACTTAGCTTCAAGATCAGGTCATATATGAACAATTTTCTTAAATGTTGAGATACTAAATTTTTCCTCTTGCTCTATGATCTTCAAATCCTCTAAAGTCACACTCATTAAAATGAAGATAATGATGTTTTACTGAGAAGTTATCCAAAAGACTTTTCTATTTTCTTCCTCATTCTGAACAGAGAGCTTATTAGCGTATCTATTATGTTTCACACAATGTTGTTCCTGTAGGCAGATGTCAACAAAAAGTGGGAAACAGACACAAAAGGGAAAATGTTCAGTGTTTAGATGCTTACCTGCGGGTCACTTCTCAGGGAGGCAGTCCCTCCTCCACCAAGGGAATTTTTCAAAACAAAGTTTAATGCATATATTCCTGGTAATTCATATCTACAGAATTAAGAAAGATAAATCATAACAAATTTTACCAAATATAAGGACTGCAAAAGGAAGTATGTACCTCCCAAGGAAACCTCACAGCCAGCCTTATGATAGCCATAAAAAATTTAAGGTAGGAAATTCAGATTTACTTTTTAAATTTCTTTTTTAAATTTAATTTGATTTTATAGAGACAGGAAAGGAGAGAGAGAGAGAGACAGAGACAGGAACACAGATCCAGGAGATAAAAAGCAATGGTAGCTTTAACTGATAAGCATTTTACAGGATGGTCCAGTATGGTTTTTATGCACATGCGTGTCCAGTGCTAGGGATTAGCAAGCCCTCTTCCTAAAGTCCTGATTAGATTTAGTCAGTTTCTTCCAGCCACCATCTCTAAAGTTACTGGTCAGTTCTCCCCAGTATAAGCAATGGTAATGATGCCTCTCATATCAGCAATGGACTTCTACAAAATCTATATAGGTATTTTTTCCAGTGTCACTGACAATTAGTTTGAAAAAGCCTTATACCATAGTATAACTTGCATTTTAGCATACAGAAACATCTTTCCAGTTTTTTTGCTATAGGGGAAGCACTAGCACTATACTGCTATCAGCCTTACAATTCAAAACTGTTTGCCAGGGAGCAAAATTTGTGTTAGAAATAAAAAAGTCCTCATGTAGTATATTTTGTGTTAATCATGAGGCTGCTATCAGAAAGTATTTTTTTTTTGTATTTTGCCTAAGCAGTATTAGTTATGATCAAAACCATATACAAAGTATATGCTGATGTCAGAGTATCTCAATAGGCAGGTTGATGAGAATGTTCACAGGAAAGATTTACTAATGATCGTAAGACAAATTTATATTGTATCTCCTGTCCAGTGCTCACTGCACTTAGAGCATGGGAAAAATAAATATGCATATAAACACACACACATATTAACAGTATGTATTTATGAATTGTTTTATATATATGCTTATGTGTACATGCATGGAAATACTTCAGAGAAGACTAACACTGTCCAGGGCAATGTGAAAGAGAGTATCTGAACCAAGATGTGTATCTGTAAAAGGAGTAGAAGCAGAAATGGGGAAGTTAAATGAAAAGGGAAAGCTAGCCAAATTGCTTAGAGTTGGGAAAGATACACTGTCATCTAGTAACAAACTATTTTCCTTCAGTTATACTATTTTAAACAAGCTTTTATTAATTTCTTGAACAATAACACGGAAACACATGAGTATAATTGAAACTATGCAAAGAAGTAGGGTAAATATCCTGACTGGTTGCATAGGCACAAGTGTGAGTTTATACATCTAACATTTGTTCTAGAATAATGACTGAGAGGAGACAGCTTCATCATAAATGTCTTTAAAACAATTGTTCATTTTGTTTTGTAATGTCCATGCAGCATATATTGTGTTAATTGTAAGACCGGTATCAGGAAGGATTTTTTTTCCCCTCTTAAATGTTTTACCTTCAAGAAACTGAAACAAGTCTTTGATTTTTTTTCCACTGTGCAATTTCAGCTACCAATTATATATATAGTATTAATTACATTCATTATTACTCTAATAAAAGCCATGTTTAAGAGCAGTTTCTACATGTATTATTTCAGGCAAAGATTAATTTTAAATAAGAAAACCTGCCCTAGGTTAAAATTTTCTTTGTAAGTCAATGCATGTTTATATAAATTTGACTCATTTTTTCCCCTTGTACATATAACCATGTGTAATGTGGGCTTAATGGGGAAATCGAAAATGTATGAGAACTGTTATTAATCATAGTTTTATTATTACTGCAATTGTATTTTTTTAAAAAAGAAAAGTCTGCTCATGAATTTCAGGTGATACAGAATTCTCCCCAGACTTCTTCATTCACTGCTTGATTTCCTGGACAAATACCTCTGCCCTGCTGGGCAAGATATATACCACTCTTCCACAGCAATCTAGGGCAGTGGGTGACAAAATAATATTATAAGGTCCTTCCAGCGCTAAAAGAAAAATGAAATGTTAGGCAAGACTGATTAATATTATTTAATATTGAATCACTTTAAGCATATCATTGCTACATCAGCCCAAAACCACTGTACCACACATTCCATTATATTGGAAGTGTCAGTGTCTGTCCAACTCTGCAAAGAGAACGAATGCAAGGAGAGTGTCATCTAGTTGCAGAGAGGGAGACTGGTGGGCTTTCCCTTGTGGTGGGTGGTCAGGTGATGGAGTGAGCAAGAGCACAGACTTGGTAGATGGACTGCCTGGGTTTGAATCCTGGCTCAACTACAGTGACCTTTGGTACATTATTTGATCATTGTGTGCTGTATTTCCCTCCCAAGATCCTAAGAAGGTTGTGAGGAGAAATAAGTGATTTAATAAGTGTTGAAAACCCTGAGTAGGTCGGAGAAGACTGTCAGTGAATAATACATGTTGAATGAACTGATAAAGCTCAATATATGCTAATGAGGGTCTTCTTCTTGCAGGCCATTGGGCTTTGAGCTTAGATGCTACTGCCTACATGGGTCTTTAATATAGCTGATGGGAAATTATCTGGTAAGTTTTAAAAAACTGGATTCAATAACCATTTTATTTTTCAACCAGATTATGTCCTGTATGCTCCCTTTCCATGTTTAGTCAATAGTAAATTGAAAGCATATACTTACACTACGTTAAATGCTGGTGATGTGAAGAGGTAGGAGACATCATCTCCACCTTGGAGGGCCTTAAATGGTACTATAGGAGGTAGGATACACACAGCAAAAAATTACAAAAAGGTGGCATGTGTCAAATGGCAACTATGTGGCATAGAAAGAAAACTTTTATATGGGTACTGGCATAGTAATTCAATTATTTCCTGTTGAGCCTGACCAGGCGGTGGCGCAGTGGATAGAGTGTCAAACTGGGATGCGGAAAGACACGGGTTCGAGACCCCGAGGTCACCAGCTTGGACCCAAGGTCGCTGGCTCGAGCAAGGGGTTACTCAATCTACTGAAGGCCTGTGGTCAAGGCACATGTGAGAAAGCAATCAATGAACAACTAAGGTGTCACAATGAAAAACTGATGATTGATGCTTCCCATCTCTCTCCGTTCCTGTCTGTCTGTCCCTATCTATCCCTCTCTCTGACTCTCTCTCTCTCTGTCTCTGAAAAAAAAAATGATTTCCCCTTGAACTGCTATTTCAAATTAGTATTGCTACTCAAGGCTTGATGTTTATTTTAATTCATCTATTTCAGTTCCAAATATTCTATATCTCTTTTTGTTTTGCTGTCATATTATTGTTTTGTTTAATATTCCTAAAGAGTTTCAAAGCAACTTGAGTGCTGGGTCCATATGTTAAATTTATTTTTGTAACTCTAGTTCACTTTGCACAGGACGTCATGTGTTGGTACAAAATATATCTATATCTATCTATACATCTCTATCTGTATCTGTATCTAAATCCAATACAGGAATCAAAAACGAATCCACACACCAAAATCTGAATGAGACAAGTCTCTTTTCAATTTTTTTTACATAGATTATTAAATTCATTTTGCATATCTACAGCTGGAGGAGAATGTAGACAACCGATAGAGAAAATGGAAGAGAGCAACTGGAATCATAAAAGATTTACAGAACAGGTTTTATAAAAAGCTACAGATATTTGTGTTATTTAGACATAAGAAAACAATGTAATGAATAAATGTCACTTTATAGGAATTGCCTGCCGATCATTTCCACAGAAAGAGGGATACAGGTTACTGGCCTTGAAGTGCATCTAATAAAGGAGAGGACATGAGAACTAGACAAACCAACTGAAGTCAAACAACGTTAAGTCAAGTCAAGGGCCTGCTTCCTGCTGCCTGACGCGAAGCTCGGAACTTGGCTAACCAGGGATGCAAGCAGATCCCCAAAGAGCTTCCAGACAAAGAAAATTCCTGCAAAGATTGATCAGTGGCTACTCATCCATCCTTTATCGTCTACCCATACCATAAAGAGAAAACACTAGGCCACGAAATGTACCCTGTAAAGGTTCAAGTTTATCCTAGCCTTTCCCACTCCCATTTCCCCATACTAGCAATTTTCCATGAACTACAAAGAGATACAAGCTCCGCCTGAGTGATGGTTGGGTTCTCTCTTCCTTCTCTTGTGAGGAGAGTCCTTTATTCTATGGAGTGGCTTTTCTGCCTTGTCTGCTCTGCTCAATAAAACCTGCTTTTCCACTTTAACCTCTTGTCTGGCTCAATTCTTTCCTGCTCAGCCCAAGAACACTCTTGGCTCCCAGGCAGAAGTCCCTGTCCCCATATCACCCCCATCCCCAGACAGCACATCCAGAATTATGTAAATGAGAGATTGGAAAAATGGAAAGAACCACAAAGCAGTGTTACCTAAACAGTAGTCTGTGGGCAGGCAGCATCTGCACAGCCTAAGAACTAGTCAGAATTGCAAATTTCTAATCCTCACCTGGGATCTACATGAATCAATGTGGGTGGGACTCCACAGTCTTTTAACAAGCTGTCCAAAAAACTGACGCAAGCTCGGATTTCTTAATCACCGCTCTAAAAGGTTTTTGCAGGGAAGGACATACTCAAATACTCATTAGAAAAGGTGGGCCTTTATCTTTCTCAAGATTGCTAATCGAAATAGCAATCTGACTGACTATGGCTGGACCCCAACTGGTAATGCACCCCACTCATTGCAAGTGTTGCATGCCAAGTCCATTAGACTTCCCAGGCACCCAGCCTGCCTGTCTGGTCACCTAACTCCCTCCCCAAATTGAGCAGCTCAGGGAGAGCTGAACACTCACCTGGGATACTCACCGCCCAACGAGACTGTCAGCGAGTGCATCTTAGGAAAAGGGAAAATACTGAAAAAAGGTTGTAGAGGGGAGAAAACAATGACAGGGAGATGAAACAGCGACAGAAGTAGGAAAATAATAAGAAGAAGTAGGAACATGACAATATAAGAAGAAAGATCATATCTAAAGTCAGTTCAACGAGAAGAGAAAGAATAGGAGTTTAGAAGTGAAATGTAAGGGTGTTGCTGTAAAGGTGACATGAGTCAGCAAGTGAAAAGTGCAACCATGCTTGGCAAATGGTGAACACCACACAAGGTGAGGTATGACCCAGACGCAATGAAGAAAAGCAATGCGGAAGAGCAAGAGGGAAGAAACCACATTAGCTAGCCATGTTCCAGGGAAAATTCAGCCGCAGCCCTTTCGAAAGTAAGGCAATGAACCCAATGAACCAGGTGGCTTCTACAGTCTTTCACAATTAATGGTTACAACCTGGCTGGTATGTCATAGGGCACGTATAAACAGACACACACAATATAGTATGTGTATACATAATTAACTAAAATATGTCTGTGGTAGTTATTCCTTTTTTATTTTTCAAATTACATAGGCACTTTTATTGGCATATCTAGGCAATTTATTTACCAAAGTCATCTTTAAATTACAGTAAGAATAATTTTTAAAATGAATATTTATAGCGTAGCATTGCTACTAACAAATTCTTGTCTTTTTTTTTAAAAAAGACTATTTATTCATTTTTAGAGAAGAGAGAGAGAGAGAGAGAGGGAGAGAGAGAAGGGAGGAGGAGCATGTAAAGCCAGTAGTCGCGGCCACTATCACAGCCGCCTGGCCAATGCAGGTTCACATTAGATTCGAACAGTCGGTAATGAAACAACGGAGTCAAAAACTGGTGAGCCATCAGCTTTAATTCTAGCTTGTACCCGGCGGGCAAGCAAAAACACACACTGGGCTCCAAAACCCACACATTCAGTGCTCACAAAGCTACTGACTTATCCGAGTTTCCTAGAATCAAAGGTTTCTAGCTCACCAGACTTATTTACCTCTGTTTCCCATCTCCTCCTGCACAAATTCTTAACAAACTGACTTCTCCCTTAGCATTCAGCCATCTTGACTGCTTCTCCTCTCCACGTGGCCTTAATCTGCTCTCCTCTCTAATACTAACCTCAGGAACTCAGGAACCAAGAGAGAGAGCTAGCTACTGGTCTGCCCACTTTATAGCATAGATTCAAAACCTTTAATCCAATTATACAAACAAGAAAGTCTCTGATACAAAGCCACTCATCTGAGGCACAATGGGATTCATCATGAGAGTGCACCACCCTACATCATCCAATCAGTCACGGGTGTGGAGAAGAGCTTAGTCTTAAAACTAAGCCTTAGGCTATAATGACCCGGCCTGCTGACAGCCTGTCCCAGAACACACATTAATATCAACGAACTTACATGTGGGCAGCGTCATCTTTAACAAAGTGAGCATAATATATTTTATCTGCCCAACAGAGCAGCAAGCATCAACTCCCATATGTGCCTTGACTGGGCAAGCCCAGGGTTTTGAACCGGTGACCCAAGCATTCCAAGTTGACACTTTATCCACTGCGCCACCACAGGTCAAGCTAACAAATTCTTGTCTTAAAATGTCACATACTTTAAATTGGACAAAAGCTCATAAACATAGAAAACTCCTGCTTTGGCTGACTTAGCACACGTGAACAAATGGGGTGTCTTTTCATGACTTCCTTTAAGGTGCTGAGCTTGGTTTCAGTATTCATTACAGATCAGACTTCCAGCAGAATTTCCTGTTAGTTTTGGCTAAATTACTATTGGTAAATTATATAGAAAAATAGAATAAAGCAATCGATTATAGTTTGGAAAGTACTGAATGAAAACACAAGAAGAAAAATGTATCTACATAGAATATACCTAAAGAAACAACAGATGATCAAACTAAATCTCAGAACATACCAGTGAAATTCAACTGTCTCATTGGCCAACTTGGTGATAACTGGCTCCTAATAACCGGCTCGAGACAGGTGTGCTCAAAGCAACTAGAAACATATTTACACCTCCTTTCTTGGTGAAGTTAGCAGATGGCCCCAAGGAAAGAATATGATTTTTCTCCAATTTTACTTATCCAGAAAATAAAACTCTTACATTTTAATGTACTATAGCTTTCATAATTTTATCTTTATTGAGCTCACCTAGAAAATGATGCTATACAAAGAAAATCCCAGCCCTGTTCTATCCCCAGTCAGGGTACATACAGGAACAGATCAATGTTCCTGCCTCCTTCTTGCTCTCTCTCTCCCTTTCTCTCCCTAAAATCAATAAAATAAACATGAAAAAAATTAAAAAGAAAATGCCAGCCTTTCAGGAATCAATCTAAGCACTAAGTCATTCAAAGATATTCAAAGAGGTGCTTTGTGGGGTATCCCTTAATACTGGTAGGAAAGATTAAGATCTAATTACTCTACTACTGTGAGTTTATCAGGCAGAATGCCAAAGCATACCATTTGTTTTCAATAAAATTTCAGCAGTGTGTGTGTGTGTGTCTGTGTGTGTGTGTAGCGGGGAAGGTGGTGGTTGGGTGGTGATATTGCTGATAAGAAGGTAACCATGTGGTAGCTGCATGCTTCTCTGGTTAACAAAATCTAAAAATTCACTTCTAGGTCTACATGTTTGCTAGGGTTCAGATCTCAGGTATGGATTCCAAGATTATCCAAATATTGACAACGGCCCTACTATTTTCAAATTACTCTTAAATAATGTTTAAATTCAGCACCCCATGCTACTGCTGCTAGTTAGTCCAAATGATTAGGGCAAGTTGTTAATGAGTACAAAGTGGAATGAGAAAGTCACACAGACTTTTTCACACTTCTACCTTCCAAACTTTTTTGGAGGAATCTGACTGACAAAATCTAAGTCATATCCAGAAACTTAGCTGCAGGAAAGCCCAAGAGTTTAATTTCTTTCTGCTTCGCAACCTCTGCAGTCTCAGAAGACAAGCTAGGAATGTACGGGTGCTGGGGCCCAATCCAGCACCACCCCCACAAGTAGTTCCGAAGTGTGGTGCTGCCATCACTGCTGCAGGTGCGCAGGTCCCCAGTCAGCTCGTTCTCATTCTCCATTCATAATCTTTCATCATAATCTTTCCACATCTCTTCCTCATTTCCCATCTGGCTTTCATCTCCACCATTCCACTGAACCTTCCTAATATGATTACAAACAGACTCCTTATGGCTAAATGTAAAGACTAATCCTGTCTTTATATTACTTCATTTATGTACAGTATTTTAACCAAGTTGACCACTTTCTTGAACTTCCTTTCCTTGACCTTCAAATAACCATGTACTCTCTGACTGTACCTTCTTAGTTTCTTTGTTATCCTATCTTCCTCTTTTTTCTTAAATATTGATATTTCTTAAGGTTCTATCCTGGATCCTGAGTGATCTTATCCAATGACTTTAATTACTGTGTCTGCACTGATGACCCTCAAATTTATCTTTCTGGTAGATATCTATTTGAGCATCTACTATGGCTTGCCTCCTGTGCTTGGTGGCCAGAAGGAAAGAATGTAAGGGTGGGATAGAGGAAGAATAAAACATACTCCTTATCCTTCAAAGAGTTGATAGAGCCAAGAAGTCGATTCAACAACTTTAATATGAGAGATGCACATGCCAAAAAGAGTAAAAAGATTACTATGTATGAGTCATTGGGACCTGTGGGGAAAACAGCTGTGTTAGGCTTGCTTGCTGGTTTATGGGCTGCAAGCACTTTGTGCTCAATTAGTGCATGCGCTGTATGTGACAGCACTACTGTAAGGATGTAAGAGTGCTTCCCTCAGGGGCAATGAGATCAGATCTGGTCCGTCACAGTGAGGTGTGGTTTGTTTCCTGATCCCTTGCCTTCTACCGAAAAAAGCAGGTTTTCTTTTGTTTTTTTTTTCTCCTTTCTTCTCTTGGCCTGTCTATTTTTGCGAGCCTCCAATAAATTGATACAGCTCTCTGTTTTCCGACTCCCCAGTTCCTTTACCATCTGCCCAAATTCAATGCAAATCTGCATGGCCACAACCACCAGCATTACAGGACCCATTAAGAATTTCTTTTTTGGAGGAGTAGTAAACAAGGGAATAACAGTCTATCAGAGCTGGTTTCAGGAAAACTAGTGTGAGTATTATTTTTAATGACAGATTTAGAAAAACAAAGAACTGAAGTCAGGAAGAGCAATTATGATGCTCTTATAGTAGTTTGGGTCTGTCTTTCCCAAATGTATGCTCTATGGAATTCTCCTTAAGGAACTATGAGTTGATATTCCATTGGAAAAATGCTTCCATAGTAAAATAAACCTGGAAAATTCCATATATTATCTATTGCCTTTTTTTTTTCTAAATGGCAAACTGCTTTTAATTTCTTTTTATTTATTCATTTTAGAGAGGAGACACAGAGTGAAAGAGAGGGAGAGAGAGAGAGAAAAAGAGAGAACGGGGGGGAGGAGCTGGAAGCATCAACTCCCATATGTGCCTTGACCAGAGCAGTGCAGGGTTTTGAACTGGCGACCTCAGTGTTCCCAGGTCGATGCTTTATCCACTGCACCACCACAGGTCAGGCTATCTATTGCCTTTTAAAAAATATATTTACAATATATTTTAGCCAATTAAAGGTTTGGAATAAAAGTAGGTTCTTAACTTCATATGATCTATCGCCAAAACTCATTTGCTCCTTGAGAGTTACTTGTTCACTTGTTTGTTTACCATACTTTCTATGAACCTATAGAATACTGCTTGATAGCAGACAGAAATACTTGTCTAAGTAAAAGCACATATTAGCATGGTGGCAGTGGAAGTAATTAAAAGGAAATATTTAAAATCTTTGTGGGAGACATCAGATTGGTGACTCCTTAGATTTGATGAAGATAGAACAATTAAAGAAGACTGAGGTGTACAACTTGGTAACTAGGAAAAGGGTAGTACCATTGACATGAGTAGGTGGAGCTGTTGCTATCTTTGGAAAGGAGATGGAAGGTCTTTTTCTGAAAGGGGAGGAAGGAGAACAGGGTGGGTACAGATACAGAATTGTAAGGAGAAGATGAAGCAAATTTGAGTAAGTTTTTCTTGAATGATGTGAAGAGTCCGAGAAAATAAGACTATGAAATTATGGCATATTATCAGTGGACTTGGGTCGAAATAGGGTGAAGCTATCGCAGGTTGAAGACCATTGATTGGCTTAGTCATGCAGGACAGGCTTAGGGAAGGCTGAGTGGTTTTGAGAAGAGCAGAAAACGTGTTTGGACAGTTACCATTGGGAATGCAACTGGGAGTCAACTAGAGATGACTACAAGTCCATTAATTGTGGAAGTGCCATGGGCATCTGTACAGGGTAATTTCTTGGTTTTGCAGGACTGTTCTGTACATTGTAGTAAGTTTAGCATCACTGGTTGCTGTTCATTCAATGCCTGTACTGCTTCCTGTCATTGTGATAACCAGAAATCACCCCCACTCATTTCTAAATGCCTGGGGTTGAGAATCACTTAGCTGACATGAGATGGGTTGACTTTACAGCAGAATCCAATCACACTAACATATGTTTTTCCCCAGTAACACTTAGGAACCTAAGATCAGAGTTCCATAGTATTAAAAGATTTAAAAGGAACAGTAGAGGAATGTGCCTAGATCCCCTCCACAATTATTGAAAATACATTATATCATCCCAATCTATCTCAATAGATCTGTTTCTAGTAAGAGCAATTGCTAAACACATATAGCATTTTAGAGCCAAATACAGTTGCACGGGAAATTAACTATTGCCAATCCAAACATTGTTATAGGCTATGTATGTCTAAACTCTGATCCAAAACCTGGTTTTATAAGTCTGGCCCTTTGCCCATGATGTGGTATATGGAGGGACCAGAGTAAAAATTTCAGAAGGAGGCTAAAGTAAATCAGAGGACCTTGCCTCAAAGAGAGCCCCTACTGAGGACTACAGGCAGAGTACTGCTATCCCACACAAACATGGTTTTGGTAGTTTGAGAATACAGCTGATGATTCACCCAAAAAAACTCAATGATGGAAATACTAGCATAGTGGCAGAGCCATCTATGGAAGACTTCTGTATCTGTTTGAGCAGAAAAAAGGTCTAAGTTAAATATAGCCTCTCATTGAAATAAACTTAAAGGGACTGATACTTAGGATGATCTCAGAGCCAGACCTCAGCTTCTGATTATCTGACTGTCTTCTGTTCTTTAAGAAATTCTCAATATGCTTTGCTAACTCACCTGATCATGACCTCAGCCTTACCTAATAAGCCTGTCATGCATGGCTAAGCCAATGGGCTTCCATCTGCAATAGCTTCACCTTATTCTGACCCAAGTCCACTCGATAAAGCCATGCCCCAGTGATTCTTGAGTTGCAACCCCAGCATATTTCAAACACTCCTCCCACTCAAAACACTGATAGCGATCTGTCTGGGATTCTCTTCTATCTCCTAAGTTCAGTGTTTGGCCCATCCGATTTAGTATGTGGTAAAGGAACTCATATTGACTTCTGGATGCTCCAAATCTTGTCACCTTAGTGTTCAAAAAGCGTCAGTTTAGCAAGACCACCAGTACCATTTTGAAGGATAGAAATCATGTCTTTTCCTTTTTTTATCTCGCATAATGTGGAGAAAAGATAACAGTCTTAGAATCAGAATAAAAGCTATTGATCTTCGGCCGTGGACGGTTGGCTCAGCGGTAGAGCGTCAGTGCAGGGTGTGAAAATCCTGGGTTCAATTCTCAGCCAAGGTACACAGGAGAAGCACCCATCTGTTTCTCCACCCTTCCCCCTCTCCTTTCTCTCCATCTCTCTCTTCCCCTCCTGCAGCCAAGGCTCCATTCGAGCAAAGTTGGCCTGGGTGCTGAGGATGGCTCTGTGGCCTCTGCCTCTGGCGCTAGAATGGCTCCGGTTGTAAGGGAGCATCGCCCCTGGTGGGCATGCTGGGTAGATCCCGGTCAGTCACATGTGGGAGTCTGTCTGCCTGCCTCCCCACTTCTCACTTAGGAAAAATACAAGAGAAAAAAAAGCTATTGATCTTCTAGTTCAAAATCAACATGCTCAATTATTATAAACCCCAAATATAAGTGTGGTATTTCAACCACTTAAGTTGAGCCATACCTTATCACTGACTTCTCTTCAGGTTGTTCTTTATGAAGAATATGTTGGAAGTAATCTTCTATAGCTTGAGCAGTTAAATTTTTTTTTAAGTACGGGTAGTAGAGAGGGTGCCGTGCTATGATGCCTATTGTATACAAAACATCACGTTATTAAGCACATATGCTGAAGACTGATTAAAATGACTTGTTAATTTGAAGTAACTTAATCTGATTCTCTGAGAATGCTGTGTTATGGGTGGGGATAGGGGAGAGGAGATTTGAAGGGAGACGGTGGACAAACTGTGGCCATGATAGTGAATCTTGTAGTGGTGAATAACATTCTCCCTGCTTTGGCAATTTAGGGGTGCCAGATTCAGATATGTCTAATTTAGGACCTACTTAACCATTGCATGAGACATACTTATACTAAAAATTATTCATTATTTATCTGAAATTAAAATTTAACAAGGTATTCCTTGTTTGCCAACTCTAATTATTTCAAAGGGTATTATGGAATTCTAAGAAAATTTATTTTCATACTTTCAATTTTTAAAACTAAGCAGATGCTATATAGCTGCAACTTAAGAAGGATGGAAGATTGATATAAAATCAAATAAAAATATTCATTTCAAAAGACTAAGTTTTAGAGGTCAAGGACTCTGACAATGATGTGCACTGCTGTATTCTGCCCACAGCTGATGTTCTAGGGGAGCAATTTTCAACCAATATGCCACAGTACACTAGTGTGCCCCAAGAATTTTTAAAACATGCAGTACCTGACTATTTAGCTAGGGAGCAGCCCTTAGACCCGGGGTGCTCAATACGTCAATCGCGATCTGGTCGATCGCGAAGGAAGTGTGGGTAGATCACATGACATTAAAAAGACATTTGTCTTTTGATTGGCATACAGGATAGCCAATCTAACATCTAAACTTTTGACACCCTACGCATGTGCATTAAACCACGCTAACTTGTTCAGTTACATTGCTGCGTAGTTAGCCTTCAATTTATTTAAACTAAATACAACAAAGGGTATAAAAATGAGTGGCGTAGCTGGTCCGAGTAAGAAGCCTAAAACCTACCACTTTCATACAGAATGGGAAGGGATTTTTTTCACTATGTCATATTCTAAGTGCGTTTGCCTTATCTGTCTGTGTGCCATTGCTTTTCCAAAGGAGGGAAATGTGGAGTGGCTTTTTCCGACTGTTCATAAAAACTATGACATTGACTTTCCTCTGAAAAGAGAGCTGAGTAGGAGAAAGGTGAAATAAGAATATACAATATTAAATAGTAATAATAGTAACTTAAATAATGATAATATAGAAGAAATAAATTTATGTTTTGCATTTTTATTGTAGGTAGATCATTTTGACTTGGTCATCTTATAAGTAGCTCGCAAGCTGAGAAAGTGTGGGCACCCCTGCCTTAGACTGTCAAATAAAAAAAATGACAAGAGCAAACACAATAGTAATCTGGTATGAATGCTTTGCCTTGAACCTTAAATATATAGGTCATATAATAGAGTTTCATTTTATTGGCCACATTGCATAATAAGGTTGTGTCTGATTGCATAATTCTTGGTACCAAAAAACCTTACACACAAGTAAAGAATCCTGATGGACCTCTGGTGACGTAGTGGATAAAGTTTGTGGATAAAGCATTGACTTGGAACACTGAGGTTGCTGGTTCAAAACCCTGGGCTTGCCTGGTCAAGGCAGATATGGGAGTTGATGCTTCCTGTCCCTCCCCCCTTCTCTCTCTCTCTCCCTTTGTCTCTCTCTCCTTTCTAAGAGTAATGAAAATAAAATATTAAAAAAACATTAAAAGGTCCTGATTTTTTAAAAAGTCACTTTGGAGTAAAATGGGTAGGTAGTTACAATTATTATTATTTTGTAAATCAATCAAAATTATACCTATTTTCTTTTTGTTAGATCAGCAAAAAACATATTTTTTGGTGTACTACATTTTTTTTTTTTTTTTTTTTTTTTTACAGAGACAGAGAGAGTCAGAGATTGGGACAGACAGACAGGAACAGAGAGAGATGAGAAGCATCAACATCAGTTTTTCGTTGCGACACCTTAGCTGCTCATTGATTGCCCTCCCACATGTGCCTCGACCACGGGCCCTCAGCGGACCAAGCAACCCCTTCCTCGAGCCAGTGACCTTGGGTCCAAGCTGGTGAACCCTTGCTCGAACCAGATGAGCCTGCACTCAAGCCAGCGACCTTGAGGTCTCCAACTTGGGTCCTCCGCATCCCAGTCCAATGCTCCATCCACTGCGCCACCACCCTGTCAGGCTGTGTACCACAGAATTTTAATAATTAGTTTATGCGTGTCATGAGATACAAAAGGTTGAAAATCGCTTGTTCTATGGAATGTTTGGAAACAAAAGATTGGCTAACCCATTTCTTTTAGTCATCTCAGCTCCAACAGCTCAACGAGATACAGCAGGTAACAGTGAGGCTGAAGTACACAGACTGCTTGTGGTCATGAGGCAAACAGCCTTCTGGGACAGAGGAAGTGTCAATGCAGTCATGGTTTATAAGACTTCAGACACAGGCCCCTGTAGTATTTGTACAACTACATTCTTTTCATTTTATAAACTCACTAGACAATGGACATTTAGGCCCACTCTGGGTTTTACCTATTATTTTTACTAAAGAACAAAGGCATTTAGAGTCTACTTAAAGGTATTTACTAAACGATAGCCTGATTAATCTTGGGATTTCAGTAAAGAGATAAGTAAATGGCATTCTATGATGTTAAAAGGGGGAAAGAACCATGGAAGTTATTCGAAGGAGAAAAGGAAAAGACCTGGCAATTTCTGGAGAAGAAACAAAAGAGAAGGAAGTTCGAAGAGATGAAGAGATAGTCTTTAAAAATATATCAATACAGAAAATATATATGAGTAAGGAAAAATAGAAACATGGTGATAATAAAGTATTGTACTATTTAGAAACCATTAGGGAAAAGAAGATTAAAAGGGAGCTCTTGGCAAAAGGCCAATTCATACAATAAGTACATTATAATACTATGAGAAAGGAGTGGGTTTTCTGTCTCCAAGTATGTTTCAAATGTGTATCTTTTCATGAAAATGTATTATTGACTGGCACAGTTGATTTGAAGCACACATTTTTGCTTGTGATGTCAGTACAAAAACAGCTATATAGCACTGGACAATACCTTAACCAGCACAGTAAACAAAAACTTTCATTGTTTGAATCCAAATGAAAACTTAAGTGACTGACATCAATTCTACAGATGTGGAAAATGGTTTTTATTAGCAAAAGCATACCTATATTTGCAGAATTGCCTTTGTCCCCGCTTCTTGTATAGGCTAAATCTTCTAAGCGATATGTCAGTGAGCCAGTTGGTAGATCTACCAATGGAAGAAAATCGAAGAGATATATTAAAAACTTAAAAGATGGCCATATGGAACATGGTTATTCTAACATGGAGGTTACACAGAGCAGCTTAGTTGGACACAACGAGATCATCCCTTTTTGGAAGGCTCAGCACTCTGGGTCAGATATATGTTTCTTTAGACTTCTGAGAATACTAAACGTTTATGAGGTGTACATACTGTATATGTTCTGCTTAAAAGTTACAATTTTTATGTAAAATTAACAATAACATGAGAGTCGGTAACAATGTTGAGACATTTGTACCACTCTAAATGGGTGTGCTTGCATAAATTGCTAGAAAAGTTAGATCTATAATATTATTTAACAAACGGGAAACAACATTTCAGATTTTTTCTCTTTACAATGATTTTGTGGGTATAATACTTTTTTTAAAAACTCTAAATACATATCTTATCTCCAGGGGGAACCAAAACTTTACAGATGCTCACTGTAAGATTGTCCGGTATTTAATAAAATGCGGGGGCCATGCAGTAATTACCAGTTCACCAAGATAAAGGTAAAGAATATGCAAAATCAGTAAGACTTCCTTAAAATGAATTAGAACAAGTGGGAAAAAATCCTCAATTGTAAAGTATCTTCAAAGCAAATTTCATAAGCATAAAGTAATTAAAATTAGGCCAAGAAGCACATGGACAATTATAGCATAAACCCTTTGAATACAAAAGCAGTCCTCACTTTGCACGAATTTCTGTTACCAAGATTTGGTGAACACCAGTCCCCTAATAACATGGTTCCAGTTTCAGTTACCATGATATATGAACTAGATGTGATTGTATAGTTATTATTCAGTTCACGCACACATGGCAAAGTGTGTAGCTATGTTACCTTCCTGGTTTCCTAGTGATAAACCCACATGGTATTTTATAAAAATTGTTGAAAGAGAGAATTGGCCAAGAAAGGGAAAAGTGTAGCAAAGAAATAATAAGTGGTTAATAGGAGAAGTAAAATCATAAATGGAATTATAGATGAAAGGACCCTGGAATTTTGACTCCTGAAAGACTCTAGATACGCAGACTCTAGAGGAAATTAGGGCAAAATTTTTTAAATTAATGTATTGGGGGTACACTAGTTAATAAAATTATATAGGTTTCAGGTGTACAACTCTATAATACATCATCTTTATAATTTATTGTGTGTTCACCACCCCAAGTCAAGTCTCTTTCAATCATTGTTAATCCCCCTTTACACTCTCTACCTCCCCTGAATGAAGCCCCTTCTCATCTGGTAATCACCATACTATTGTCTGTGTCTAGAGTTTTTTGTTTGTTTGTTTGTTTTTGCTTAATCCCTTCACCTTTTCTGCCCAGCCCCTCAATTCCCCTCCTCTCTGAAAGCTGTCAGTTTGTTCTCTATATGGATACTTCTATTTTGTTTGTTAGTTTATTTTGTTCATTAGATTACGCATATGAGTGAAGGCAAATTTATCAGCACAAATGAGGAAAGAAATTATGATTTAAAAGGATTAAGATATTTCTGAGAAAATGACGCCTAAAAGAAAATCTTCACATAGGAATTCTTGAAGGTACTTCCCAATGGAAAGAGCCTCAGGTAAAATGTTGGAAGCTGACTGAAACATACAAATGAATATGACATGTGAGAGTAGACCTGTGGGTTTCTTTCAGTTTCCGAAGGCTGAATCTCTAGAAGGCTGAGAGCTTTCCAAGCTTTTTTCAAACGTTCCTTTCATGATTATTTTCCATAACAATGATTGCCTTTGCTGCACATTCCCTACCTTCAATAGAGTGTTATAGGATAAATTATTGCTCTGACAGTGCATCTCTCTGAATCCACCCTAAAATCTAGCCTTCCACTTGTGCAGGGCTATCCTTAATTTATGTAACAACAACCATTATATTTGTTGGGATCCTCACATCAACAAAGAGATGAGAGACCAATTGACTGGTAGGGTCATCATTTTCCCACATAGATGTCAAGTCTATGCAGTATCTTTGATGAACCAAACTCCCAGCTGTCCTGTTTGCCATCCTCAGGTGTGGCCATGCCCTGGCCTCAGATAAATGACACTAGTAAGTTACTTCCTGCCAAAGTGTCCTACATACTTACCATATCTTCTTTATAGTTACTAAAAATACACCAAAAGAAAAAATAATGAAAAATGGAAAGAATAACTGCTTTGGCAGAACACATCAGATACTGAATATGAACATACCATTTAGGTTATCCTCTATTTTGGGTAAATTTGGTGAAGCCAATGTGTCCACTGTAAAGGTGAGATCTTCGTGCAAGGTTTCAGTATGTTCTCCATTAATCAGGTGGATATCAACCTGAAAAAACAATTTTAAGCCAGGAAATAAAAAAAAAGATTTTATGAATAAGAAGGTACTTACAATGTAGTTTAATGGGAATACTAATTGGTCAGTTCTTTACTTCTACCCTAGAAGTTCTATTTTTTTTACAAGTTCTATTTTTGAAACTAATTCTAGCTTTTGAAAAAGTTCTGCTTATATGGAACAACATGAAATATACTGTTCTGTCAGTGAAAAAGGAAAAAGTAGAAACTTCTCTTCTGATTCCGGGTGAGTATTCTGCTCCTAAGAGTTCTGCCTCTGCTTGCTGATGGTGAGGAGAGACGGTGATCTCTGATAGTCTGATGCAGACTACATTGAAGGAGCACTAACAAGTATGGCCCTGAGGTTGACACTAGAATCAAAGGTTCTTTGTTTCTTGTAGATTAATGACTGATGGTTGCCTCATCAGTACAATTTCCCTGAAAAAGAATTTCCAGCTTCCTCACCCATTTCTCCCAGAATGTAATCAGTGCTGAGGCATACCTCTCAAGTGCCAGAGCCTCAAAATAAAACTTTCTGTGTCCAGAAACAATGTGTCAGCTGCATCTTTTTATCAGGGTGTGGTGAACCTGGCTCACGTACCATTGTACTGCCAAGTCACAGTGTGACAGAGACTCTGAATAATTTGTCTGAAATTTACTTAGATGCATGTATTCACTTATATGAGTATATAAGGGTGGGGCTACGCCTTTTTCTTCTTTTTGTCTTAATGCCTAGAACAGCCAGTGCTTGCAATATACAAGCTTTCAATAAATACTGTACTAAACGGTATGAGTTTTAGTTGTTGTTTTCCAAGGTGACCCTTGCAATTATTTTGATCTTCGTGACCAATGCAGGGTCTATGAGAATTGGGACTATGCTGTAGAGAGTAGGCAGGCAATAAGATCAGTTGAAATGGTATTCTGTGTTTACTCATGGATTATTCTTTTTTAATCTTCAAGCTGTTCCATCAATACAATGGGCAACCTCATTCTCCTTCCATCCTGTCTAGCCTGCTTAAAACTGCTGCTTAGTTTTTCTTGCTTAAGGTTACTAAGGCAAAAGCAACTTACTGAACTGTGACACTGTTAATTCAGAATACAGACGGTTCATAGCTTGTTCACATTCCTTGCCATTGCGAGTTCTGAGTACAACTCTGGCAATAATAGGCTTCAACAGTTTGAGATGGTGATCTTGCAAAAAGGATATGGCCATACTAAATGCTATAACCAGTTCTATTTACCTACAGGTTCTTAACTAGGATAGGTTCCTTCCAAATTTTAAGAAATAACTGAGGCAGAGGCATTTGAATATTTGCTCTGGTAAGTTATCTTTCAAATATTTCCAGATGGAGACTTTCATTAGCTGTTCATTATTTTATCACCCATCTCCCTACTGTTTATGACTTCGTAGTAGCAGATGTGGAGCTGATTAGGGGTCTTGTCTTTTTTATTAATGAATGAAGAGGAGGCTTTTTGAAGGCAAATGATAAAAGTGAGTTGTAAATCCCTACTAAAATTAGCTTTAAGTTTATGCCAGACATCAGCAGCCCTAGAAACTCCTTAACAATATGTTATGGCCCAAATTTCCAAATAACTATATGAAAAGTCAACAGATGGCATTGGTTGGTGATACTACACCCTCTCTTTCCATCATGGAGCATTTTCCTCATTTTCCATGACCAACAAGACTGGATCACCTCAAGTTTTAATAATATTATAGACAATTAAAAACTTGGCAGCCAAATGGCCAAAAATCAGGTGACCATGAATCCCACCAATGGAAAACATTATTTTGTGCTACTGTGTTTTCTCCAGCTCTAAGCAAATGTCTTTTTACAACAGAGGACAGTTCAAGAAAGTCCTAGTTCAGGCAGATTATAAGGGCAAGTCCAGAAACTCCTACACAGCACATATTTTCTATAGCTTTTGACAAGGTGAAGTAATTCTAACAAGCCTACTTTTGGAAGGAGCAAGAGTCTCACTTTCATTTGGAATTAAAGAGAAAAAAATAGAAAGAGAAAAGAATGTATTGAGAGAAATAGCAGCTTATAAATTTCCAGAATGAATGAAAGAACATTCTCTGATACATGAAACCCAATGAATTCCAAACCACATAAAAAGAAATGGATACCTAGACAGAATATGTTGAAATGGTAGAATGCCAAAGAAAAAAAAGAAGCCAGAAAAGAGACATTGACCATTAAAGGACTGCCAAACTGACACCTGATTTTTCAGCAGCAATAGTGGGAATAATCAAAGTGTTTTAACTTTCAGTCTGGAGGATGGCTCTGTGGAGCCTCTACTTCAGGTGCTAAAAATAGCTTGGTTGCGAACACTGTCCCAGATAGGCAGAGCATCAGCCCCAGACAGGGGTTGCAAGGTGGATCCTGGCCAAGGCGCATGCAGCAGTCTGTCACTCTATCTCCCCTCCTCTCACTTGGAAAAGAAGAAAAAAGTAAATAAATAAAAGTAATTTGTAATCTGCAGATATTCCTATAAAATTATCTTTCAAACTTAAGGGACAAATAAGCTAATTTTTAAGGCTTTATTTTTTGAGCAGTTTGATTTTCACAATAATATTGGGCAAAAAATACAGAGCTTCCATACACCCTTTATCCTCACATGTTTACCTTCCTAACTATCAACATCCTGTACCAGAAAGGTACAATGAGCCAACACTGACACTATGTTATCCCCAAAGTCCATAGTTTTTAAATTAGGGTTTACTCTTGTATATTCTATGGATTTTGACAAGGTATAATGACATGAAAGGACTGTTATATTATCATACATAATAGTGTCACTGCCCTAAAAACCCTTTTGCTCCTAGTTATTCCTTCCTCTCCCTGACCCCTGGCAACCACTGTTGTTGTTTTTAACTGTTTCCATAGTTTTTCATTTTCTAGAATGTCCTATATAGTTGGAATCCATAAAGTACGTAACCATGTAACCTTTTCAGATCGTCTCCTTTCATTTTGTAATAATATTTAAGGTTCCTCCGAGTCTTCTCATGACTTGATAGCTCATTTCTTTTTAGCATTGAATAATATTCCATTGTCTGGATGTACCACAGTTTATCTGAATGGATAAATTGCCCAAGTTTGGACAATTATGAACAGAGTTGTCATAAATATGTGTGCAGGATTTTGTGTAGACATGTTTTGGATTCATTTGTGTAAATACCAAGGAATGTAATTGTTGGATTGTATGGTAAAAGTATATATTTAGTTTTGTAAGAAACTGCCATCGTGCCTTCCAAAGAAGCTGTAGCAATTTATATTCTCATCAGCAATGAATCAAAGTTCCTATTGCTCCACATTCTCCCCGGTATTTGGTGTTGTCATCATTGGTATGGTCAACATTTGATGTTGAACATCTTTTCATATGCTCATTTGCCATCTGTATATCTTCTTTGGTGAGTTGTCTGTTTTATTTATTTATCTTTTGACCATATTTTAACTATGATGTGTCTTGGTGTAGATTTCTTTGGGTTTCTCTTTAATGGAGTTCTCTGTGCTTCTTGAACGTGTGGAATGTTTGCAGCCTTTATTTAGGGAAGTTTTCAGCTATGATTTGACTGAACAACGTTTCTATTTCTTGTTTTTTCTCCTCTTCTTCAGGAACCCCTATGATGCGGTTATTTCTCTTCATGTTGTCACAGAGCTCCCTTAGAGTTTCCTCAGATTTTTTGAGTCCCTTTTCTTTTTTCTGCTCTGCTTCTGTGCCTTTGTTTATTGTGTCCTCTAACTCGCTGATTTGATCCTCAGCTTCATCCATCCTGCTTTTAATTCCTTCCATGTGGTCTTCAGTTCTGATACTGTATTTGTCATTTCTGTCTGACCATATTTTAATCAGGTTGTTTTCTTATTGTTGAGTTTTAAGAGTTCTTTGTACATTTTAAATAATGGTTCTTTATACTCTGGTTTCTCTTCAAATAGTATAAATCTTTCACCTTATAAATAATGGTCCTTTATCAGATATGTCTTTTGCAAATATTTTCCTTTGCAAGTGGCTTGTCTTCTCATTCTCTTGACAGTGTCTTTCTCAGAGAAAAATTTTTTAATTTTACACTTGATCATAGCCAAAAGGCTGAGAAGCAACAAAAACCTTTTAGTTTTAATGAAATACAGCTTATTGATTATTCTATTATTCTGTTCATCGGCTATGCCTTAGTGTTTTATCTAAAATGTCATCACCACACCCAAGGTCATTCAGGTTTTCTCTTATGTTATCTGCTAGGAGTTTTATAGTTTTGCATTTTACATGTGGATCTATGATCCATTTTGAATTAATTGTTGTGAAATGTCTGTATCTAGGTTGTGCGTGTGTATGGATGTGTGTGTTTGCGTGTGGACATCCAGTTGATCCAGCACTATTTGTTAGAAAAAGACAATCCTTCTCCATTGTACTTCCTTTGCTCCTTTGTTAAAGATTAGATGACTATACGGGAGTTCTCAGGTTACGACGGTCTTGACGTACGACATTTTGAGTTTACAATGCTCGATCTCACAAAAACTTTAAAAAATTGAGATGCGAGTGTTTCGGCTTACTCATTTTTTTTTGTCAATTTTTCTGTTACTACAGTACAGTGTAGAGTGCATTATATTTCTGTCCTTTTCCTTTTTCTGTGGCTTAGTTGTGCTTTTATGTTCCAGATTATGATTTTACAGCTGTGTTAGGGTACTTAGGCTAGAGTGTGTTTCGAATTATACCAAAATTTGGGTTATGTCACTGTTGTAGGAATAGAACTATGTTGTAATCCAAGGACTCCCTGTATTTGCATGGGAATATTTCTTGGCTCTCTATTCTGTTCCACTGATCTATTTTCCTATTCTTTCACTAATACCACACAGTCTTTTTTTTTTTTTTTTTTAGCGAGAGAGAGGAACAGACAGGGACAAACAAACAGATGGGCTGGAAGGGAGAGATGAGAAGTATCAATTCTTCATTGCAGCATCTTAGTTGTTGCTTGATTGCTTTCCCCTATGTGCCTTGACGAGGGGGGGGGGGCTCCAGCAGAGTGAGTGACCCCTTGCTCAAGTCAGTAACCTTGGATTCAAGCCAGTGATATTGGGCTTCAAGCCAGTGACCATGGTGTCATGTCTATGATCCCATGCTCAAGTTGGTGACCCCATGCTTAAGCTGGTGAGCCCGTGCTCAAGCCAGATGAGCCTGCGCTCAAGCCAGCAACCTTGGTATTTTGATCCTGGATCCTCAACATCCCAGGCCAATGCTCTATCCACTGCACCACCACCTGGTCAGGCAATACTAAACTATCTTGATTATTGTAGCTTTACAACAAATCTTTTCTTTTTAATTTAATTTTATTTATTGACTTATTTATTTTATATTTTACTTATTCATTTTAGAGAGAGGGGACAGAGAGAGAGAAATAGAGACAGAGAGAAAGAAGGGGGAGGAACAGAAAGCATCAGCTCCCATATGTGCTTTGACCAGGGAAGCCCGGGATTTCGAACCGGCAACCTCAGCATTCCAGGTCGACGCTTTACCTACTGCACCACCACAGGTCAGGCTACAATAAATCTTGAAGTAGGATAGTGTTAGTCCTCCAACTTTGTTCTTCTCTTTCAATATTGTATTGGCTATTCCTTTACCTGTCTACACAAACTTTAGAATCAGTTTGTTGACATCCAGAATATAACTTGCTGAGATTTGGATTGCAATTGCATTGAATCTATAGATCAAGTTGGGAAAAACTCTCTTAATAATATTGAGTTTTCCTTTTTTTTTTTTTAAATTATTATTATTTTTAATTTTTTTTTATTTTATTCATTTTAGAGAGGAGACACAGAGAGAGAGAGAGAGAAAGAGAGAAAGGGGGGAGGAGCTGGAAGCATCAACTCCCATATGTGCCTTGACCAGACCATTGCAGGGTTTTGAACTGGCGACCTCAGTGTTCCCAGGTCGACGCTTTATCCACTGCACAACCACAGGTCAGGCTGAGTTTTCCTTTCTGTAAATATAGACTATCTATTTATTTAGTTCTTTAATTTCTTTCACCAAAGTTTTATAGGTTTCCTCATATGCATCGTGTGTGTGTGTGTGTGTGTGTGTGTGTGTGTGACAGAGACAAAGAGAGACAGAGAGAGGGACGGATAGGGACAGACAGACAGGAAGAGAGAGAGATGAGAAGCATCAATTCTTCATTGCAGCACCTTAGTTGTCCATCGATTGCTTTCTCATATGTGCCTTGACAGGGAGGTTACAGCAGACTGAGTGACCCTTGCTCAACCCAGCGACCTTGGGCTCAAGCTTGTGAGCCTTGCTTAAACCAGATGAGCCCGCGCTCAAGCCAGCAACTTTGGGGTTTCAAACCTGGGTCCTCCTCATCCCCGTCCGATGCTCTATACATTGCACCACTGCCCGGTCTGGCCCTCATATACATCCTGTACATGTTTTGTTAGCTTTTTACCTAAGTGTTTTCTTTTTTTGTATGCTCATGTAAATAGCTTTTTTTTTCAAATTCCACTTGTTTATTTTTTGGTATATAGAAAACAAATGGCTTTTTTTTTAGTGGCAGAGACAGAGAGAGTCAGAGAGGGACAGATAGGGACAGACAGACGGGAAGGGAGAGAGATGAGAAACAGCAATTCTTCATTGCGGTTCCTTAGTTGTCCATTGATTGATTTCTCATATGTGCCTTGACTGGGGGGCTACAGCAGACCAAGTAACCCCTTGCTCAAGCTAGTGACCTTGGGCTCAAGTTGGTGAGCCTTGCTCAAACCCGATGAGCCCACGCTCAAGCTGGTGACCTCGGGGTCTCGAACTCAGGTCCTCTGCATCCCAGTCTGATGCTCTGTCCACTGTGCCACCGCCTGGTCAGGCACAAATGGCTTTTGTACTAGTCTTATATCCTGCAACCTTACTGTATTTGCTTATGCAGCTAAATAATTCATGAGTAAAATGGGAACATAATAGAAGTTAGAACATAAAATGAAAAATAATGAAAACAAAATTTTATATCAGTCTCTCTTATGAACAGATACAGAAATCATAAAGAAAATATTCACAAACTAAATCAAGAAATGTACATCAAGATCAAGTTAGATTTATTCCAGGAATACAGGTAGCTTTAATGTTATCAAATCTAACACTCTAAGACTACCTTAACAGACTATGAAGAGAGAATACAATTATCTCAATATGTAAAACAATTATGAAGAAAATTATAAAACTGTACTAGAAATACATCAAAGAAATCAGGTTGAACTAAGGACTTAAATGTGAAAGGCAAAACTATGTAACTTTTAGAAGGAAATATACATGACTAGCCTTTCTTTCATAGCATCAACTTCTTTATGTTTTCCACAGTCTGTATTATTTAGTACTTAAACATAATAGAGTGCTTTTGAACTTTGTGTTAATATGTAAACTGCCTCGAGCCTTTTTAGAAGTGGGTGCGGTATAGTTTTATAAAAACTATACATTAATTATTAACTATAAGTGCTCAATTACATAAAATAATTATTTTGGATCTCTTAGAGAACTGATACACGTTTCAACTAAGAATGGCCAAAAAGAAACTAAATTATACGGTCTTGAAAAATACATGACTCTATTTTTTCTCTGGCATTCCTAAACTCTATGGCGAAGCAATATATTTGGGGTTCATGACGACCTCCTGGGAATATTTCTTCTGATTTTTCTTTCTTGTCAGATACCATATTAAAAACCAAGAGCCCACTGATGTTTGTTCAAAGGCATTATAATCCAAAGTAGAAGTTATTTTGCTTGACTCATATTAAGGATAAGGAGGGAAACGGCTATTGGGAAGGTAACCATCTGTGTTTGCTGAACTAGTGCGATCATCAAATAATTGTCGGGTTTGGAGTCAAGCACATAATCGCTGGATTCCCCTGTCTGCCATTTCCTCGTTGGTGTGTGTGTGACCTTGGCAAACTCCCTTCTCCTCCTTAAGGACCAATTTCTTCATCTATAAAATGTGGATACTAAAACCTAACTTTTAACATTAGTGTGAAGATTAAATAAAATAACATACATAATGTGGCCTTCACAATGAACTTCATTTGTTCATTTAAAAATATTTTTGATCCTATGATGTGCCCCATATTGTGCTAGGAATGTAGTGGTAAATAAGATAGATATGATCCCTCCCTTGTGATAATTTATTAGCATTAAACATTAGTTTTAAAAAACTTCATAATTTTGCTAACTAAAAATTCAGAAGCACTCTGATTACTTTGACAATCACTTTTTTAAAAAATTCAATGTTTTCAGGGATGCTTCTGGCTCCTAAAGTTTTATGTTTAATGTGTGAATGTTTAGAAACATTTATTTTTTTCCTTTTGTTTTTTCTTTCTTTATTTAAATTATCAAAGACATTTATATTTTCACTGTTGATGTTATCCTGATTCTTAGACCAAAGATAATTGGCAAAGTACAATATCTTTAAAAGTAAACAACTGAGACAATACCTAATACAATTTTATAAAACTGAGAAAAAAACCCAGATGCAATAATGTGTAGTCCACCTATTTGAGTAGTTATCTACCTGGTCTAAAGTGAAGACAGATCCAGTTCATGGGGAGGGTTCATTTTCACATAATAGGGGCAAACAGATAATTAGGGTGACCCATTCCCCAACCGTGGACATTAAACAGTTTTTTTTCTTTTAATAAAATGAACAATACATCTCTCTAAAAAACTATTATCACACATTTGAAAATATAATTAAGATATTATAGTAGCAGATTAAGGAGTCTCTCTTACCTTAACTTTTTCTTTGGGATACAGGAAGAAAAATGGTTTTAAAACCGGAGATCTAGAATATAATACAAAAGAATGGACAATAAACATTAGGTTTACAAAGCAGAGGGCTCAGAAAAGAGGGAGGTGGGATTTCCAGACCTCTGCTCACATGTCATGCCTACCCACCTCTACTTAGTTTTCTTATTTACCATATACATCAATCTATTTCTTGTTTGGGCTTACCAGGCAGCATTCATATATATATATATACACACACACACATACACATACACCAAGATATCAAGCATTTTATATACGTATATATACCAAGATACCAAGCATTAGTGGTTGAATGAAAAGTTGTTTTTCTAGTACAACCTCTAGATTTTCACCAGTTCATTCCTTCATACAGTCTCCCATAAGAATGAATGTGTGAATAGGTGTAGCAGCAAATCAATGTTTGTCTCTCCTTCCCTCTCTCTACAATTAATAACAAAAAGGCTTATACTTGAGTGAGTGTGTGTGTGTGTCACAGGGTAGGAGAGTGTCAATAATAAAGAATGTAAATTAGTAAAATAGATAGTTCAGATAGTGATAAGTGCTATGAACATTTGAACCAAGGTGAGGAAAAAGCGCAGAGACCTTGAGGTGGCCTGGAAGGGAGGCCAGTGCATGGGCTGGAGCAGAGTGGGCGCCTGGGAGAAGGCTGGGACTGAGGCACAGAGACTGGGCAGAGCCTGCCAGACCACCCTTAGGACTTCAGTCTTATTCTAGGTGAGATTAAAGATTTGGATCAAAGGAAGGCTATCATCTTGCTTAGCATTAAAAACGGTCACTCTATTTTGAGAAAAGATTATAGAGGGAAGTAGAACCAGGGAGACCAGTTAAAAGATCACTGCAATACCCTGACCAGGCAGTTGATAGAGCATCAGACTGGGATGCAGAGGACCCAGGTTCAAAACCCCGAGGTTGCTGGCTTGAGCCTAAAGGTCGCTGGCTTGAAGCCCAAGTTGGCTGGTGTAAAGCCAGTAGTTGCGGCCACCATCACAGCCGCCTGGCCCATGCAGGTTCGCATTAGATTTGGACAGATGGTAATAAAACAATGGAGCCAAGAACTGGTGGGCCATTAGCTTTAATTCTAGCTTGCACCTGGCGGGCAAGTAAAAACACACACTGGGCTCCAAAACCCACTCATTCAGTGTTCACAAAGCTACTGACTTATCCGAGTTTCCTAGAATCAAAGGTTTCTATCTCACCAGTCTTATTCACCTCTGTTCCCCATCTCCTTCTCTCTACACAAACTGGCTTCTTCCTCAGCACTCCACCATCATGGCTGCTTCTCCTGGCCTTTTTCACATGGCCTTTCTCTGCTCTCCTCTCTAATACTAACCTCAGGAACCAAGAGAGAGCAAGCTTCCTGTATGCCCAACTTGATAGTGTAGATTCAAAATTTTTAATCTAATATACAAACAAGGAGGTCTCTGATACAAACTCACTTATCTGAGGCATAATGGGATTCCTCATGAGAGTGCACCACCCCATATCAGAAAGGGTGGGAAAGGCTTAGTCTTAAACCTAAGCCTTGGGTTATAACGACTCTGCCTGCTTACACCCTGTCCCCCACACACATTAATATAATCACGCCCAACCCAAGCAATCACCTCAGCGATGGGCTTCCACGTGGGCAGTGCCATCTTTAACAAAGTGAGCATAATATATTTTATCTGCCCAACAGCTGGCTTGAGCCCAAGGTCGCTGGATTGAGCAAGGGGTCAGTTGCTCTGCTGTAGCCCCCACTCCTGGTAAGGCACATATGAGAAATCAATCAATGAATAACTAAGGAACTGCAACAAAGAATTGATGCTTCTCATCTCCCTTCCTGTCTGTCCCTATCTGTCCGTCTCTCAGTCAGTCTGTCTCTGTCACCCTCCCCCCCAAAAAATCATTGCAATAATTCAGGCCAGAGGTGATAGTGACTAGAACTAGGTGGCAATAGTGAGGGTGATCAGAAGTGGTCAGACTTTAGACATATTTTGAAGACAAAGGCACAGAACTATGGCTGATGGGCTGCATATGAGACATGAGAAAAGGGAGCATCGGGATGATATAATGACATGAAGGTTTTTGGCTTGAAGTTGCCAAGGAAGACATAGGAGGTAGGAGGAATAAGTTTGAGAGCCACTGGCATAGAGGTGGCATTTAAAGATAAAGATAAAATGAGATAGTCAGGGGTTTAAGTGTATCTAGAAAAGAACAGAAGTACCAAGGACTGTGTCCTGAGGTACCACAAGGTTTGAAAGTCAGGGAGTACCAAGGACTGTGTCCTGAGGTACCACAAGGTTTGAAAGTCAGGGAGGGAGAGGAGAATCCAGCAAAGGAGATGGAGTGTCAGACAGTGAGGTAGGTCGGAGACAGCCACAAAAAGCTACTGCCTTGGAAGCCAAGTGAAGAAAATATTTAAAGGAGGAGACCCGTGACCAATAATATGAAATTATGCTCAGGGTCCAAATAAGGTGAAAATAACAGACCTTTTTATTAAACAAAATACAGGTATGGGAGACTGTTGGGCAGATAAAATATATTATGTTCACTTTGTTAAAGATGGCGCTGCCCACATGGAAGCCCGTCACCCAGGTGATACTATTTGTCCTTATGCTTGTAATGGGTGTCGGGGAAAGGCTGTAATGTAAGCAGGCCAGGTCGTTATGGCCTAAGGCTTAGTTTTAAGAGTAAGCTTTTCTCCACACCCTTGACTGATTGGATGATATAGGGTGGTACACACTCCTGAGGAATCCCATTATGTCTCAGATGGGTGACTTTGTATTGGAGACTTCCTTGTTTGTATAATTGGATTAAAGGTTTTGATTCTACATTATAAAGTGGGGCAGACCAGGAGCTTACTCACTCTTGGTTCCTGAAGTATCAGAGAGGAGAGCAGATGAAGGCCATGTGGAGGCCAGGAGAAACAGCCAAGATGGCAGAGTGCTGAGGAAGAAGCCAGTTTGTGTGGAGAGAAGGAGATGGGGAACTGAGGTGAATAAGTCTGGTGGGCTAGAAAGCTTTGATGCTAGGAAACTCGGATCAGCAGTAGCTTTGTGAGCACTGAATGAGTGGATTTTGGAGCCCAGTGTGTGTTTTTGCTTGCCCGCCAGGTGCAAACTAGAATTAAAGCTGATGGCTCACCAGTTCTTGGCTCCGTTGTTTCATTACCGACTGTCCGAATCTAATGCGAACCTGCATGGGCCAGGTGGCTGTGATGGTGGCTGCGGCTACTGGCTTTACAGAGACCTTGACAAGGGCAGTTCTAAAGCACTGATGGGGGCAAGACCCTTCTTGTTGTTTTCAAGGGTTTGGGAGACAATGAAGAGAAGAGAACAGAGTACAGACAACTCTTTTGAAGCTCTTTTTCTTTCTGCCTTATCAAACTTTTAGACAAAAAAAGAATCCATGCTTTCTTGATTAAACTGACACAAATACATACTGGAATCCAGTAAGCTTAACGTATCATACATATCTTATCTTGTCTCTATTTAGGTAGTTGACAAATTAGTAAAAGATAAAACACAAAGGAGCTAGAAAATTGCAAAGCCCAAGAATTTATTTTCTACAAATAGAACTACCAAGAGAAGTTGAACTACACGTTCTAGTAGAAGTACTAACCCAAACGAGGTATCCACTTCCCTCTAATTTTGTTAGGAAAAGCTAAGTAAGTCTCCTTCATCTGCCAATAAATCGAATTTCCCCCATTGTAAAATTAGTGGTTGGAAAAGCAGATTAGTTCGGCTTTATTATTCTGTTACCTAGAAAAGCCATTTATCTCATGAGGACTTTAACCCCAGGGACCAGTTCACTGTTCTGAGTCATATAGCATCAGCACAGGTGATTCTCGGATAAGGCCAGCTTACTGTTCAAGAGCCACAGTAAGCTCCCATGAGTCTCAGGAGAGTTACTGAACAAGATTTACCTGGACAGAGCTCGACTCCCTAGACCTGCCCCGCTAAACTATATGAGGGGGACAACATACATATAAAAAGCTGACTTTAGCATATCGTTGGTAAACTTACACTTTTGGACGACCTCCAACCATTGCTGTCAGACCAGGTGCTAAATAGAAAAAAAAATTAAAACAATTTCCTTCTTACAATATAAGGGTTTGTTAAATTACTATAATATAACCCTAGTGTGTAGCCCATTATGACAAAGGATTTAATTTTCTAACATAGGGTGCTACTAAGCTCTTCATAAAATGCAAGTTAGAAACGATGTGCAGCATTCATAATTAGAAAATCAGTAAATGGAAAAATAATTTGACAATTAAAAATCTTTACGGAATAAAGTCAAGTTATTGTTACAACTGAGAAAACTAAAAGAGATAAAGAAGGCAAACAATTTTCATCACAGTAATTGAATCACATTGTACTTGTTTGATACTTTCTTCTATTTTAAATATTCAATTTGTAAAATTAGTTATTTTAACAGCCAACAGAAACCGTAAACTTTATTGCAAAAGATCCTTTTTGGTTGTCTTTTTTTGATGGGTACATCTTCTCCTTGCTCCAAAACCAGAATGCAATCAGAAACTTTTTATCTTAACAGAACCTTTAAACTTGAGCTATAGAGAAGATAAAATGAACTAACTTCTCCTTCTGTCCACATATACCTCCTAGTAGATTAATAATTTAATTAAAAACAAGAATGAGAAAAGACTTCTATGATCTAATAACCCAAATTATAAGTATTGGCTACAAAATAATGCCTTATAAAAATTTGGCAAGGAGACCAGGTTCTGTGGGTGTAAAGCCAGTATTTGCGGCCACCATCACAGCTGCCTGGCCTGTGCAGGTTCTCATTAGATTCAGACAGACGGTAATGAAACAATGGAGCCAAGAACTGGTGGGCCATCAGATTTAATCCTAGCTTGCACCTGGCGGGTGTTGGGCAGATAAAATATATTATGCTCACTTTGTTAAGATGGTGCTGCCCACATGGAAGCCCATTGATATTAATGTGTGTTGGGGGCGGGCTGTGGGCAGGCAGGATTCTTGTAGCCCAAGGCTTAGTTTTAAGAGTAAGCTTTCCCCACACCCTTGACTGATTGGATGATGTGGGGTGCTGCAGTCTCATGAGGAATCCTCCCATTATGCCTCAGATAAGGGACTTTGTATCAGAACTTTGTAGATTGGATTAAAGGTTTGGATTTCTACACTATAAAATGGGGCAGACCAGGAGCTTGCTCTCTCTCTCTCTCTCTTTCTGTTCCTGAGGTTAGTATTAGAGAGGAGAGCAGATTAAGGCCACGTGGAGAAGAGGAGAAGCAGCCAAGATGGCGGAGTGCTGAGGGAGAAGCCAGTTTGTGCAGAGAGAAGAAAATGGGAAACAGGTGAATAAGTCTGGTGAGCTAGAAACCTTTGATTCTAAGAAACTCGGATAAGTCAGTAGCTTTGTGAGCACTGAATGAGTGGGTTTTGGAGCCCAGTGTATATTTCTGCTTGCCCGCCGGGTACAAGCTAGAATTAAAGCTGATGGCTCACCAGTTTTTGGCTCTGTTGTTTCATTACCGACTGTCCGAATCAAATGTGAACCTGCACTGGCCAGGCTGCTCTGATGGTGGTCTTGGCTACTGGCTTTACAGCAGGCAATTAAAACACACACACTGGGCTCCAAAACCCACTCATTTAGTGCTCACAAAGCTACTGACTTATCCGAGTTTCCTAGCATCAAAGGTTTCCAGCTCACCAGACTTATTCACCTCTGTTTCCCATCTCCTTCTCCCTGCACAAACTGCACAAACTGGCTTCTTCCTCAGCACTCCACCATTTTGGCTGCCTCTCCTGGTCTCCTCCAAGTGTTCTTTCTAATGCTTGTCTCAGGAACCGAGAGAGCACAAGCTCCGGGTCTGCCCCACTTTATAGTATAGAAGTCCAAACCTTTAATCCAATCTACAAACAAGAAAGTCTCTGATACAGTCACCCATCTGAGGCATAATGGGAGGATTCCTCAGGAGAGTGCACCACCCCACATTATCCAATCAGTCAAGGGTGTGGGGAAAAGCTTACTCTTAAAACTAAGCCTTAGGCTATAATGATCTGGCCTGCTTACAGCCTGTCCCCCACACCCAATAATATAATTACACCCATCCCAAGCATAAGGGCAAATAATATCACCTGGGTGACAGGCTTCCATGTGGGCAGCGCCATCTTTAACAAAGTGAGCATAATATATCCTATCTGCCCAATAGTGGGTCAGTGGATAAAGCATTATCCTTGTACAACAAGGTTGTAGGTTTGATCCCCAGTCAGGGCATGTAGGAGAAGCAATCAATAAATGCACAACTAACTGGAACAACTAAGTGAAACAAATTGATGCTTTCCTCTCTCTCTCCCTCTCCTTTTCTCTCTCTCTCTCAAATCACTGGAAACATTTTTTTTTTTTAATATAGCAAGGAAAGTATAAGAAAAAAGTGTTTGGCATATAAGAGTACAGTATCTTGTCTGTACATTAAGTACATCTTTGAATGTTATCTGGATATTTAGGTGGTTGAAACATTTGTAAAAGGTAAGGAAGGAATCAAGAAATGATATAGTAGGAAATAATCATAAAGTTAAGTTACTCTGAAGAAAGAAGTTAATTAAACTTTCATTTATAATATAAAATTCTTTTATGCAAGTGTTGGGCAGATAAAATATATTATGTTCACTTTGTTAAAGATGGCGCTGCCCACATGGAAGTTCATTGATATTAATGTGTGTTCGGGTACAGGCTGTGGGCAGGCTGGGTCGTTATAGCCTAAGGCTTAGTTTTAAGAGTAAGCTTTTCCCCACACCCTTGACTGATTGGATGATGTGGGGTGGTGCACTCTCATGAGGAGTCCCATTATGCCTCAGATGGGTGACTTGGTATCAGAGACTTCCTTGTTTGTATATTTGGATTAAAGGTTTTGATTCTACACTATAAAGTGGGGCAGGCCAGGAGCTTGCTCTCTCTTTTGGTTCCTGAGTTCCTGAGGTATTAGAGAGGAGAGCAGATGAAGGCCACATGGAGGCCAGGAGAAGCAGCCAAGATGGCAGAGTGCTGAGGGAGAAACCAGTTTGTGCAGAGTTTGTGCTGGAGAAGGAGATGGGGAACAGAGGTGAATAAGTCTGGTGAGCTAGAAAGTTTTGATGCTAGGAAACTCGGATAAGTCAGTAGCTTTGTGAGCACTGAATGTGTGGGTTTTGGAGCCCAGTGTGTGTTTTTGCTTGCCCGCCGGGTGCAAGCTAGAATTAAAGCTGATGTCTCACCAGTTTTTGGCTCTGTTGTTTCATTACTGTCTGTTCGAATCTAATGCGAACCTGCATGGGCCAGGCTGCTGTGATTGTGGCCCTGGCTACTGGCTTTACAGCAAGCATGCAATATTTAGATGTATTTCACACTATGTTCAGAGTATAACCAGCACTAAATATTTGTGTATTTCATTTTCTACTATATCCTTATAGTATTCTTTTTTTTATCCCAGGGACAGAGAGAGAGTCAGAGAGAGGGATAGATAGGGACAGACAGATAGGAACAGAGAGAAGTGAGAAGCATCAATTATCAGTTTTTCGTTGCTGTTGTGACACCATAGTTGTTCATTGATTTTTTTCTCACATGTGCCTTGACCACGGGCCTTCAGCAGACCGAACCACCCCTTGCTGGAGCCAGTAACCTTGGGTCCAAGCTGACAAGCTTTTGCTCAAGCCAGATGGACCCGCGCTCAAGCTGGCGACCTCAGGGTCTTGAACCTGGGTCTTCTGCATCCCAGTCCGATGCTCTATCCCCTGCGCCACCGCCTGGTCAGGCCCTAGTATTCTAATACTATAAATCATAGGGCCTTAAAACTCGATTAGTCTCATTTTCTGACTTTACTGATGCAAGAACTGAAGCCCAGAGAAGTTAAGTGACTTGCTGAGAGCCACCTTTAGGCAGTCATATGATCAGAACTCAAATCTCTTGGATCTCCACAAAATGTTTTCTTCTACTACCCCTCCTGATGAAGTAAAAAGTGATACTCAGAGCAGACACTAAGTAAAACCCCCACAAATAAGTATGTAATTGCATCCATTTATGAGAGAAACCAACAAGGGAACCTAATTTAGATTAGAGAAGTTTTCTCAGTGGAAGTAACGATAAAAGAAGAAAATAGTAAAGAAAATAAGCATTTCGGGCCGCAGGAAAAATACAAAGGCACATATATGTTCTCGTGCTTGAGGTGGAAAAGGACCTGACATGTTAGAGAAACTGAAAGCGGGACTGGAGTGTGGGGGACAGGGAAGAAGTCCCCAACAGGCTCTCTGGGTGACCGACAAAAGCTGGTCCAAGTGGGGGCATGTAGTCCTGAACTGGGTTTCCTCCTTAAGGCAAAGGAATCACAGAAAGATACTAAGCAGAGAAGCCATGCGCTCATACTTTGACTCTTTAAAGATCACTCTTTAAAGACAATGTTTTCCTATTAAACATGCAAACTATATATTAAGTGCAATGATAGAGTATATAGATTAACAATAATCATCTCACTTCTGTCTTACATACAACCACCCAGCTTTCTGTCCCAGACCAAACATACTTATCTTTTCCCTTTTTATTAACAGAAATGGTAGTATACAAATTGTTCTGCATTTTGCTTTATTCCTTTAACTATCTTGGAGCATTTTTCATATCAGCTCACAAAAGCTATATAGTATTCAATTGCACAAATATACCGTTGTTTATTTTAAATCAGCTCTCCACTGATGGAGATTTAGAAGGTGTATGTATGTGTGTGTACAGATAGATAGATGATAGATAGATAGATAGATAGATAGATAGATAGATAGATAGATAGCATTTTGCCCTTCTGTATGATACCTGAAGGATGAATTCCCAGAAATAAACAGGTGGCTCATAAAGGCTCTAGATCAGTGGTTCTTAACCTGGATTCTATCGAATCCTAGGGGTTCGATGAGTCGGTTTCAGGGTTTCGGAGAAGCCTCTGCCGCGGAGGCCAGAATAAAGTAAATACCGTAATTTGTTGTGAGTTCATGCACTTTGTTGGTTTTGTTCTTTGAGCAAGGTGATGTTCATGCACGGCTGATTTTGTGCACCAGTAAAAAAACATATACCTATGTCTTGTATTTGGAAAAAAAATCATCTTTTATTTATCACTAAAGAAGGGTTTGGTGAATGAGCATATGAAACTGGTGGGTTCAGTACCTCAAGGAAGGTTAAGAACCACTGCTCTAGATAATTAAAATTTTGATAGGTATTGCCAAATTGCTCCCCAAAGTGAGTGAATTAATTTATACTCTCACTAGCAATGTGTAAGTGCCTATTATCCTATCCTCCTTACAAACACTATAATAAAAATGTTTGAAACTTGACAGATAGGTGGAAAATGGCATTTTATTGTAGTCTGCTTTCCCTTATGTTGAGAAAAGATCATATTCATTGTATGTGGAAAGTGACTACTGATATCTCTTTGCATAAAGGGGGCAAGAGTGAAGTCAGGGAGACCAGTGAGACACTACCGCAGTAAGCCATGTTAGGACTGGCTGGGCTGTAGGCAGTGGAGGTGGCGAGAGAGGACAGACTGCACAACATATGCTGGGCAGGTGGAAATTTAGAACTTGGCCACAATTCAGTGTAGAAAAGAGACAGAGGGAAGGGTCAAGGGTGATTCTCAGATTTTTGAATGATGGTTTATAGGACCAAAAGACACGAAACAACTTAAATACCCATCACAGGGAACTATCATATCCATAGGACAGAATGGCTGTTAAAAGGAACTGAGGAAATTAAGAGGAATGAAGCTATAATCTATTCGCTTAAAAAAATACAAGGTTTATAAAAATATGACTTGAATGCTATCTGTGCAAATATGGCTGTATTAAAAGAAAAAAGGAAGTTGTACATAAATGCTTGTCCGTACATAGAGCATATAAGGACTTACAAAAAAGTATTGACCTTCAGGAGCAAACTGGGGACTGGGAATTGGGATGAAAAGCTGACTTAATTCTCATTTGGTTTTGTCCAGTGGTTCTTAACCTTTTTTGAGGTACCAAACCCACCAGTTTCATATGCACATTCACCGAACCCTTCTTTAGTGATAAATAAAAGATGATTTTTTTTCCAAATTCAAGACATAGGTATATGTTTTTTTACTGGTGCACAAAATCAGCCGTGCATGAACATCACCTTGCTCAAAGAACAAAACCAACAAAGTGCATGAACTCACAACAAATTACGGTATTACTTTATTCTGGCCTCCGTGGCAGAGGCTTCTCTGAACCCCTGAGACCGACTCATCGAACCCCTAGGGTTCGATAGAACCCAGGTTAAGAACTACTGGTTTTGTCGTACTGTTTGAACACTGTACCATGTGGATGTATTATCCTTTTAAAAAATAAAAAGTAAAACAGAAATAGAATCATTCATCTCAACCTATGCCAATCACGCCGCCTGCCGGACACAGGCGCTGCGTTCTCCCTGCTCCTTGGATCTGCACTGGCATGCTGACAGGACCCTACCCAACCTCCACTTTTCTGAGTTAATTCTCTGCTAATTGATGCTAATGCCTTTTAGAAATGTTGCAAGCCTCATGGGAAAGCTTCTGCCTGAACTCTGCACGGCTGATAATCTTAATCTGTTTCGTCTAATAACAGACCACATCATTATGACTTTTGTTTATCACTCTTGCTTCCTATTCTTTTCTCTCGGTCATCCCAAGTTTTTCTTCCCCACAGAGAACTGCACAGAAGACTCCAAGTAGATACAGTACCATATAATGTTTACGATAAGCAGTAGCTTGAATGAGATTTAAAAATAAATAAAGGTAAGGGATTTTTAAAGAACAGAGGCTTGATAGTAGATACGCCCTTTTGACTACTATGAGACCAGAGTATAGAAATGATCTGTCCATGACCCACCTTCATCCCTGAGAGTTCTCCCTGCCCTATCATCTGGTATAAAAAAGAAAGTGGCAAAACTAAACTTTAGTGATGAATTTTCTGCATACTGTTACTACTGATATCTTGTTACATGAAGTTAATTGGGAGCGTTATCTGTCATATTCCAAACCACAGGGGTCTGAACCCTAGGCCTATGCACAAAGTAGTGATATGCATTCACAGTATTAACCTTGAGTCTTGGTTCTGTTGAGTTCAACTACATGTTTTTAATTATTCTGTTTTCTCTAAATTCAGAAGATAAAACCAAAAGGGGAGAATGTAGCAAACCACTAAACCAAGGACCTTTCTTAAAGTGTTTTCCAACACACTTATGAGTTCAGTCATAATATTTATATATACTCAAGCACTTTGAAATCTCAAGCTGTTTTAACCAGCTGTCACTTTGGTGTTAAACTGCGGTCATTTTAATGTGAAACAAAGGTCAACAGAGGGTTCGTCTTATTCTTTTCCTATTAGAGAAATATTAGAGTTTAACTGAACTCTGTTAAACTCCTAACAGTAAATCCCTATTGCATACTCCTGCTATCTAGGTCACTTAGGGTTTTATGATTATTCACAAGAAAAATACAAAGAAATAAAGCAAAGTAAAATGTCAAATTAATATTTAAAGTATTATGAACAATAAAAAATATACAAAATCCAGTATAGTCTATGCAAATTTGGCATTGATTATTAAGAAACATTTATATCTAAGACTGATATCCAGTATGTATATACAATGCCAATTCAATTTTTTCTCTAAATGTAAAGTAAGATGGCATGGTAGTTTTTGTCATTACTCATTCTATAAATTACACTGTAAAGATCATTCCAAATTTTGCTAACTTGTTGGCCCTTTAAAAAAAAGATATTTATTTCTAAGGCTTATTCCCTGAGTTTATTATTTAACTTCAAAATAGTACGTATACTTTTGGCCAACATCAATTTTTACCTTTTTTCTAGAACTTTGACTCTCACCTTAAGAAAATTCTGTTAACCTGCATCAGGATAATGAATTATACAAAATTATTTTATTGTAAGAATTAGCCATTATATTAAAGAGTAAGGGCTTAGAATTACGCATTCTAATCATGATGAATGAGGAAAAGTAGTTCAAAGTATGCATTTGGTTCCCTTTAAGTAAGGTTTAACTTTTCCAAGTGATACATTTCACCCAGCTTGTATTTTGTTGTCCTTTACACCTAGTTCATTCATTCATTCATTCATTCATTGAACATAAATGTACTAAGCATCCACTATGAGCCAGGCATGACTCTTGTTGCTGGAGAATTGGTACTGAATAGTAATCACTTGTCTTCTTTAGAGAGCTTGCATTTTAGGAGGGAGAAACAGACAGTTAAGACAAGACAAATAAATCATATCATTGCAAACAGTGGTAAGTTTTATGATAAAAACAAGTAGGTTAACAGGCCAGAGAGTGGCTATGAGAGGTGCTACGTCAGTTGTGATAAAGACAGGCCTCTCTATGTTTACTCAACTCTTCATTCAAGCATTACATTTCTATACGTAAGATTTATTTGTTCACACCAACTATGTTTTTAATGATTAGAGCAATGATACTTCTCAACTTTCTGCATCCAGGTCTAGCTCTGACCATTTGACTGAAAGTGTTTTTGCCAGGGTCACCAGTAACATCCTTATTGCAAAATCAAATGGAAATATTTTTCTAGTTTTTATCTTATTTGACCTCTTTGTAGCATCTGACCCCATGACCACTGCATCCTTTTTGAAATACTTCCTTTCCTTGAATTCTTAAAAGCCTTCTGTTCCTTTTCTTCTTCCCTTCTCTAACAGATCCTTTGTATGTTGATATAAAATTATATCTATGTATTGATGTCTCCTCAGTGGCTCCCTACTTGATATCTTGGAGTGTCTCATGGACTCTCCCAAACCTGCTTCTTCCCATATTCTCTCTCTTTGGGCTCAAGATGGTGGTAGGGGTACCACCATCTACCCAGTGGTCCCAACCAGATTCCAGAACAATCCCTGATGCCCCTCTCACCCTTGTTTCTCAAATCTCCTTCAGCCCTGTAAGTGCCACCTCCTGAAGGTCAGCACATTTCCCTATGATGAAAGAAGGGGCAGAAATGCTGAGATAAACACTCATAAGAAATAACTTTATAAGTCATTGAAACCGTTATATTATACTTACTGGAATGAATATATTCTTTTTTTGAAAGCAAGGAGTGATCGGTGATCACTTCATAAGTTAGGTAAATGTTTAATTACTATGCTGTAAACCTGAAACTAATATAATATTGTATGCCAACTATAATTGAAGTAATTTTTAAAAAACTTTTAGTAGGTCAGACAGTGATAAGTGCCCTCAAGATAAATAAAGCAGGGAAGGAAGACAGGAAGTATTAAAGGATGTTGGGCAATATTATTTATTAGTTTGTTTCTTGTTTTTTTATTTATTTATTTTTAGCAAAAGCAACAGAGAGCAGAGAGAAAGAGAGAGAGAGAGAGAGAGAGAGAGAGAGAGAGAGAGAGGGACAGATAGGGATAGACAGGAAGGGAGAGAGATGAGCAGCATCAATTCTTCATTGTGGCACCTTACTTGTTCATTGATTGCTTTCTCATATGTGCCTTGACAGGGGTGGGGTGGGGGTCAGCTACAGCAGAGTGAGTGATCCCTTGCTCAAGCCAGCAACCTTGGGCTTAAGTCAGCAACCTTTGGGCTCAAACCAATGACCATGGGGTCATGTTTATGATCCTACGCTCAAGCCAGCAACCCAGCGCTCAAGGTGGTGAGCCCACACTCAAGCAGATGACCTCAGGGTTTTGAAACTGGGTCCTCAGTGTCCCAGGCTGACACTCTAACCACAGTGCCACCGCCTGGTTAGGCATAAACAATATTAAATAGGGTGGTCAGGTTGTTCTTTTGGGCCTTCAAAACTGAGTTTGGGAGCCTGACCAGGTGGTGGCACAGTGGATAGAGCATTGGACTGGGATGCGGAACACCCAGGTTCAAGACCCCGAGCTCGCCAGCTTGAGTGTGGGCCCATCTGGCTTGAGCAAAAGCTCGTCAGCTTGGACCCAAGGTCGCTGGCTCCAGCAAGGGGTTGCTCAGTCTGCTGAAGGCCTGTGGTCAAGGCACATGTGAGAAAGCAATCAATGAACAACTAAGGTGTTGCGACAGCAACAAAAAACTAATGATTGATGCTTCTCACCTCTCTCTGTTCCTGTCTGTCTGTCCCAATCTATATCCCTCTCTCTGACTCCCTCTCTGTCCCTGTAAAAAACAAAACAAAACTGAGTTTGGGAATAAGGAGCTCTTTTCCCTATGATCTCAGACTTGTTTGGATAAGAGCCTGGCAACTGTCAGGGACTGTTGCTCCAGCTTCCTGTGAAACTTGGTCTTTACAGCCAAGAACGCAAGAAGTATAAAAAGTAGTTATTGCGTATTGTAATGGAAAACCCAAGAAAGAAATAATTAAACAGAATATGTATAAAACACTAACTACATCTGTATGGACTACCCACGTGAAAAAGGGTATAAAACACATTCAAGAATTTTGACATGACATATAAAAATAAAATCTAATTTAATCACCAGAGAAGGAGAGGTCAACAAGACTGAAACAACTTAAAAATAAGACCCTTATGTAACAGTGTTACAAGTAAATTCAGAAATAACAATGAGACATTATTGAAATATTCAGGTTGTTGCCAGGATTTACTGCAATTAGTTTTCTCTACTTAATATGCATGTGCTTCAGATTATAAAACCAGGAAGTTCATTTGTATGAAGAACCAAAGATAGCCACATTGATCAGCTGAAACTTTTCACACATTTCCCACGATCTAATTGCCAATACAATATAACCTAATATTCAAAATGTTATCTGCATTCCATATAAATTTTAGGGTGAGCCATCTATTCATTGATTCAAGGAGAAAATGGTAGATTTTTGTCCCTGTTATATATGCTATGTTCATAAAGTATAAAATCAAAGAGCCATATTGTTATATTTATTGCTAAAGACAAAATATATGCCAGTACAATAATACGCTTTCCAAAGAAAAATGTCCATATACCAATATAGTCAATATCAGAGAAAAAAGGACAAGGCCAAAATTTCAAGAAAAAATATCAGTGTTATATTTTATCAATGATCTTTCAAGCCAAATATGATTTGGCTTGGGAATTTAATTTCGGGCAAAAATGCTTGGCAAGAACTGTTAAAACAATGTGTCTCTTCAAGTTCCAACTCATCTGCTTTAAGATTTCAGACCTTTTCCTGAAACTATTATATACATATATTGTCTTCATGTGCCTCTATTTACTTTGTCTCTATAATAAAATTTTAAGCTCCCTGAATGTAGATACTCGGTGTATATGGTGTTTGTAACACCTACTAAAACCTCCTACAACATTGAGGGTCACAAAATGAAGGCCTGGAAATAATTAAACAAACCCCACATCACATATCGTGTCACACTAGATCTTAGAATCTGCACTGGTTACATTGGGGGTGGCTGACCGCCTCAAACCAACTCTCTTGTGGCCATGCCTGTGGGACCCCTCTGGTTAAAGATGCCATTCCTCTGGCCACAAGACCATGCTTACTTAAGAGCCCTTCTGAACATCAAAAAGTGATTCTGGGAAAGAGGGGTTCATTTCCTTTGTGATCTCAGATACAAGACTTTCAAGGGCTGCTGCCCCAGCTTTGTGGAGAAGCTGGTCTTCACAGAGAGCAGAAAGGGGACACAGTGAGAGGCCAGATGAGCCAGACGCTGCTAAAGCCAGCTTCAGCCCTGCTCTTCCCACAGTTAGGTTATAAGAGCCAACAAATCCTATTGACTTACTTTCACTAGTTCATGTAAGGATTCCATCACTGGGAGCCAAAATTCCAACTAGTGCAGATCAGATTTGTATTACTGGAAGGACTCTTGGAACCCATGAGGTCCCAAGTCCTCATGTTAGGCATTAGGAGAATGGATTAGTTAGAGAGGTTAAACACCTTGCCTAAAGTCTCACAACAAATATTGTACGGACACAGGAGACCGGCAGCTTCTGCAGGTTGCCTCACCATCACTCATTCTCATGCCGACACTTCCCAGTCTTCCTGCAGGGAGGGTGCCAGCATATGGCCTAAGTTCTCAGGAAGTGCTGGCATCTAACCGGGACTCGAATGAGAAGTAACCAATGAGAAGTGGGCACTGCATGTGGGGAGTTTCTATTTGCTGGGGAGCAGGGCATGAAGCCTGTGTTCTTCCAAACAACTAAGGCAGACTCCGGTGCACCTGCCTGTCTCTGTCTCTCCGTGTGTGCGAGTGTTGACCAAGTAGTATCCAGACTGGCTCTGGAGTTCTCCCAAGATTCTGGGAGCCACCTAATGACTTTCAGTACGTCTCTGTCTGCTCTCACTAGCTAGAGTTCTGTTTGAGGCCAAGGACCTTGAGCTACACAGAACTTGGCACCTGGAAGGGAGGTGCTGCAGTCTGAAAAGTGGGGTTGGGTCATCGGGGGAAGTGGGACTGTGAGCAGCAAAGGCACAGATACTGACTGGAAACCGAAGGCTGGGAACTCTTATTATGCAGTGGTGTAAAGTTCCGTCAAACTGTCCCATGCCGTGCCTCAGAAAGTAGACTGCGCTGTGAATGCTCCATTAGAAGAAATCATAACAAAAAAAAAATCTGCCCTAGAATAAGAACATTTATCAGTTCCCAGAGTTCCACTTGGCCTGTGATGGCGCACTGGATAACGTGTCAACCTAGAATGGTGAGGTCACCAGTTCAAAACCCCGGGCTTGCCTGGTCAAAGCACATATAGGAGCTGATGCTTCTTGCTCCTTCCCCCCCCCCCTTTTTCTCTCTCTCTCTCCTCTCTGTAAAATTAATAAAATATTTTAAAAAATAGAAACAGTAAATACTGTTAAAAGCAATAGTACCCAGAATTCTTAAACCCCCTCCCACATTCAGTATCACTTAGAAATGGTTTTTTAGCTGCATCAAACCTGAAAAACAGTGAAACACATCATGGATCTTATTTCTCTCAAACCTAAAGATTAATGGAAACTATATAGGGAGTATCAGTCTATGCAGTTCATTTATTCAAAATGGCAATTCCCAAATCATCAATGATGAGCCATATGTCTGAGAAGACACAGGAGTAGATCACATACTGTAAAAATGTTTCATTGAGGTCACTTTGAATTTTGCTCATGTGTATTGCTTTGCAGCTTAAACATCCGTCCACATGTCTCTCCCCACCCCTCAACCCTTCCTTCCCCTCCCGCTCCCTCCTCTTCCTTTCTGTCTCTCTCTCTCTACTTCTCTCAATCCCCTTTCCTGACCACCATTTGTTATCTCTCATTTTTCTTTTTTGATAATAGCCATTCTAACAAGTGTGAGGTGACAGCTTAGTGGGGTTTACTCTGCATTTCTCTGACTATGAGTGACAGCGAGCACCTTTCCATGCACCTGTTGGCCACTTGTACATCTTCTTTGGCAAAATGCCTATTCAAGTCCTCAGCCCATTCTTTTATGGATTGTTTTTTTTTTTTCTGCTATTGAGTTGTATGAGTTCCCTATATATTTTATGTATTAACCCCTTATCAGATATACGGTTTGCAAATATTTCCCCCATTTCACAGGTTACCTTCTCATTTTATTGATTGTTTCTTTAGCTGTGCTGAAAGTTTTACGTTTAATGTAGCTCGGCTTGTTCACTTTTACTTTGTATTAGTTTTAAAATGGAAGTCTTCCCTTGCCAAAATTCAGTGTCCTCCTCCATTTTCATCATGGGTAAAGGAAAAGCAAAGAAGTGGAAATGGAACAAGATTTTCCCCTGTGATACTAATACTACTAGGAAATTTTACTTATCATCTTAGGAGTCAAGGGAGGGTGCCTGTCTTCTGTCATTTTACCTACTTGACCTCTCCAAGCCTCAGTTTCCCCATATGTGCAATGTGTGAATTCAAGGCCTTTCAAATGTTATGTCCCAATGAGTGAGTAAACTCATTGGATCAGCAAAACTGAAGGCTTCAGAGGCCTGGTCCTGTGACCGTGGCAGGTGCACTTCAGCCGTGAGGGAGGAAAAAGCAGGGGCGCTGTGGGCAGTGCACCTGCGTGCCAGCGCAGGCGACGGCGTGGCGCAAGACAGCATGAGACCTGCACAGAGGGTGCTAGAAGAGGCCATTCTGGGAAAACGGACTCTAATACAGGGAAACTAGAACCCAGGATAGGGAGGAGGCATGGACACAGCAAACACATGATGAAATGAACTTTACCAGGCTGCTTTGTCTGGGATTATCACTTAAATCCACAATTTCCCATGTGAGAGGGCTAACTCACGAATATTGTAACTGTTGGTGGTGATAAGAAAGCAAGGGAATCTCAGAGCTATAACTGTAAAAATACGCATACTTGCCCATTCCTGTCGCTGCTGGTATAATTTCTCTTGAAAAAATCTCCACTGCCTTCTTCTCTTTATGACATACTGAAAGCCAAAGAACTACTTCTCGAGGACCCTATAAACGAAGAGTAGAAATGAAAAATGCAGAGATCAAAATAAGGCACAAATCTGTATTTGCATACCATAAAAGAAGATATCTTTTCTGAACCTTATAAATATTTCTGGTTTGCATGTTTACTATAAGAAGTTTATTTAATATAAGTTTTCCTGATTATGACACACATGTCCACAAAAATAAACATCTTATTAAAAACAGATGATAACACTCTTAGTCCCCTATAAATTACTAATAATTACTTTTATCTTAAAAATGCAACTTGACACATGGTAAAGATAGGTTGGAAAATTGCTTAAATTGTATTTGTAAAATTCTTTTGTTTTTTTTAATATATTCTTCCTTTTATTTAATTGATGTTTTCTACTTTCTTTATATGACAGATGATTTTAAATTATATGTGTAAAATTGCTACAGCTCAGCCCTGGCTAGAGAGCTCAATTGGTTAGAGTATTGTCCCAATACACAAAGTTTGAGGGTTTGGTATTGGGCACATATAGGAACAGATCGATATTTCTATCTCCCTCTCTTCCTCTCCCTTCCTCTTCCTAAAATCAATAAATAAATTTAAAAAATATTAAAATTGCACAGCTCAATTTCTCCTGAAGAATATCTGCAAAATAGGCGACCTCCTTGGGTAGTTTATTATAGAATGAATCAATTATCTTAGTTTGAACCAAAATTAACTATGTATAAAAGCATGTAAATAAAAATAGCATCTAAAAACTTTAAGAATTCAGCTATCACTTTCATTTTTAGTGAGAAAGAGAGAAAGGGAGGGGGCCAGACAGGGATAGCCAGACAGGAAGGGAGAGAGATGAGAAGCATCAATTCTTTGTTGTAGCACCTTAGTTGTTCAATGATTGCTTTCTCATATGTGCCTTGATGGGGGAGGGCTCTGACAGAGTGAGTGACCCCCTGCTTAAGCCAGAAACCTTGGGCTCAAGCCAGAGACCTTGGGCTTCAAGCCAGTGACCTTTGGGCTCAAGCCAGTGACCATGGGGTCATGCCTACGATTCCACTCTCAAGCCAGAGACCCTGCGTTCAAGCTGGCGACCTCAGGGTTTTGAACCTGGGTCCTCAGCATCCAAGGCCGACACTTTATCCACTGAGCCACTGCCAGGTTAAGCAACAATAGCTTTCTTTGAAATGTGTGGTCATTTGGAAGGTCACTAGAATGAGTGATTGATATTCTAAGGTCCAGCTCTATTTCTCATTCTGAAAATTTGCTTGTCCTTAATTGTCAGTTCATGTCTCCATAACTTTATTTCCCTTTCCAGTACAATGCAGATCACATCAGCTTTATAACTACTTCATAGAGTTATTACAATAAAACAATGTAGCATCACATGTGAAACACTTCAAGTACAAATATGAGATACAATTAACAAGAATAATGATTAAACTTCTACTTTTCTCATTATGTGTACTGTCAATCCCTCTCTCTAAAACCAGCTTAATGAATATATCTGACTAAATAAAGGTGCATGGCCACATCACTGAAAATAGAAATATGTTCTGTTTTCCAGCAAGCTTTCACAAAGAGCCCCTTCCAGACAACAAATTAAAGTTGGCTTTCACAATAACCTTTCATCTTAAATTCTACATTCCCTAACTCTAATTCAGTCCATTAAACACGGTAATTAAACTACCTGGCAACTAAGAGATCACATATTTCTATGTACACAAAAATATGTCTACTTTGACACCTGGTTCCTGTTTCTGGGTTTTATCAAGAATCTAAAATTTCTCATATAAATCTAAATAGCCCCTAAGTTTATACCCTGACCTTACCACACACTATTCTACAAAATAAAACACAGGGATTCTTGGCATTTGTGAGCTTTATAAAATGAAATGTATAACAGGCTGCAAAAATTATGAAACCAAGAATTCTTTCTCCAAAATAAGATATTTAGCCAGTATCTTGTTGAGCTTACTGTTTTATATAGAAGAGAAAACTCCCAAACACAAGTTTCAATAAAGATTTGAACATAGATATACTTGAGTTATTTAATATATCTAGAACCATAAATAATATTATTTTTCTCTATTAAAATTTAATAAATTATCTTTTTATGTTTACTCTAGCCTTAATAATCCAGTTACAAAGGGTTTAAATCTTTTTAACCAACTCTATGTTGAAATGAAATTCTTGCTCCTTAGTGGCTAAAAGTGCAAATGCTAAAAGGAGACCGTAGAGGGTTCAATATTCGGCCTGCCCCTCATTAGCTGTTTGAACATAAGCAAACTGCCTAACCTCTCTGTGCCCAAGCTTCCTCATTTATAAAAGTGGAAATAACAACACATGTACCTAAAAGGATTGGTATGAGAACTAAACGACCACAAAGGATTTAGAATAATTCCTGTCACATATTAACTACTCAATTAGTGTTGTGATTGTTAATGCTGTTACTGTTATTTCCCATACATGTTTTCATCTTTGATTTAACACATAAGTGAAAGCAGTAACAATAGGCCAAAATATCTACAAATAACCCAGAAAAAATAAAATGGTCAAATCTTTGTGAATACGACTTTTGGAAAGTTCTAACAATTATTCAAAAGGGTTAGAGTTGTGAATAGTAAGTTATATAAGATACATCTGAAAAATGCTGTTGGAGATAAATATATGATAGACCTTGACTAACTAGACAAGGTCAAATTATCCTTAATTTAATGAGACATTGCTAAGACTTAATTATGTTTAATTTAACCATTCATATTTTTAAAATAATCTCACAATGACTTGGATTAAATTAGATCAATGAAATTGATTTTTAATGGGTGTTCACAATAGATTTGACATATTTTATATATTGAAATTTTTTAATTAATTAATTTATTTTTATTTTTTTACAGGGACTGAGAGAGAGTCAGAGAAAGGGATAGATAGAGACAAACAGACAGGAATGGAGAGAGATGAGAAGCATCAATCATTAGTTTTTCGTTGCCGTTGTGACACCTTAGTTGTTCATTGATTGCTTTCTCACATGTGCCTTGACCACGGGCCCTCAGCAGACTGAGCAACCCATTGCTGGAGCCAGTGACCTTGGGTCCAAGCTGGCGAGCTTTTGCTCAAGCCAGATGAACCCACACTCAAGCTGGCGAGCTCGGGGTCTCGAACCTGGGTCTTCCGCATCCCAGTCCAATGCTCTATCCACTGTGCCACCGCCTGGTCAGGCTTGAATATTTTTAATGTAAGCAAAAAACAAGTCTGAATCTCTTATCCCTTTTCTAGTAAAAAGCTAGAAAATTTCACATAAGAATGAAAGAAATATTATTTGTTTTTGCTGCTAAAACAACATATATTAAGAACTCAACAGAAGCTAAAAATTTATGCCTAACCAGGTGATGGCGCAGTGAATAGAGTGTCGACCTGGGATGCTGAGAACCCAGGTTTGAAATCCCGAGGTCGCGGGCTTGAACATGGGGCCATAGACATGACCTCATAGTCACTGACTTGAGCCCAAGGTCGCTGGCTTGAGCAAGGGGTCTGTGGCCCAGCTGGAGCCCCACTCACCCCATTAAGGCACGTATGAGAAAGCAATCAATGAACAGCTAAAGTGATTAAACTATGAATTGATGCTTCTCATCTATCTCCCTTCCTGTCTGTCTGTTCTTGTTTGTCCCTCTTGTTTGTCTCTTTGCCTCTCTCTCACTTAAAAAAAAAAGTTAAAAATTTAAATATTCATAGCTCTCTAAACACCTTTGAAGATATTGACATCCAAGAGCCTAAATGTAACTCAAATATTTCAAATATTAAGGGTGAAATTAGAAAGAAAGGGGATGGAATTGGGGTGAGTTTTACAGTAGGCAAATAGAAAATTCAAATTGAATAACAAATTGTCACAGAACATAGATTTCAAAAATACACACTATGAAACAGAAGTAATCCAAAACTCATTATCCATTAAACCATAGTCAGGTTGGTCTTTACAATAAATACCTTCATCATGATTAAGAATATTGCCAACCACTCACTTACACTGGAATAAGAAATGTGTGTGGCCCTGATTGAATAGCCCAGTGGCTAGAGCATCACGCTGAAGCACAGAGGTTGCCAGTTTGATCCCCAGTCAGGGCACATCCAGGAACAGATCAATGTTCCTGTTGTCTCGGTCTGTCTCTCTCTCTCCCTCCCTCTCTCTTTCAAATCAATAAAATAAACATTTAAAAAAATTATAAAAAAAGAAATGTATTGCGCTACTTACTCCATTTAAATTCGCTTTAGCCTGTGCTCCATACGTTTCTTCAGACCCTAAAATTTGAACATGAACTTCACTATAATCTTCTAAGCCAGCTTCTTCAAACATAAGACGAGTTCTGCAGCAAAGTGTATGTGACAAAAAGAGAAAACAATCAAAAACCTTGTGTATTTATGGTTGATCATCTCCAACATTCCCTCAATTTGAGTTCCTGATAGAGATCACCCATTTTGGATGTCAATAATAATTGCAGTTCAAGGACTGTGGCAATTTAGAACACTTGAGGGTATCAAGTCAACCCTAAATATTAGCTTTAGCTTCAAACCATGTTTGGTATGTTCTAGCCCTAATGTTCTTATTTTCTAAACAGTCTAAAGTTGAAGAGGTTTCTCTTTTAACTCAATAATTACATATGCAAGTACTTTTTATATTTCTAAGGGATTCGAGTTTATGATTTTTGTTGTTGCTTAAAGTTTATTACTAATCGGTTGCATTACATATGGTCAAAGGATGTGGTCTGTAAAATATGTAGTCTGTAAAATGTCTACTTTAGGAAATGGGTTAAGGTAGCCTTGAGGAAGCTTAGAATCAAGGTGCATACTTGTCTTTTGGGGAAAATGTTCAATTTGTAGCTATTAATTCAACACTATTATATTATTCTAATACTCTGTGTTCTTTTTTTGGCAACTTGATAACTATTAAGATCTATTAAAATCTTCCAGAGCAATTATATCTCTCTCCATTTCTCTTTAGATATCTAAAAGTTCTGACCTAAATCTCTCACTGCTATGTTATTTAGCACATCAAACTGCACAATTACATGATGTTTATTGTGTGTATGATTCACTTCATGCCATTTAAATTCTACTTTACTATAAATGTCATTTCCTTTTATTTTTTTCCTTCTCATTCTCCTCCTGCTCCTTTTCTACATTCTCACCCTTTTTCTTGTTCCTTGCCTATCTTGTTATTTTTGACTTTTTTTTTTTTTTTACAGGGACAGAGAGAGAGTCAGAGAGAGGGATAGATAGGGACAGACAGGAATGGAGAGAGATGAGAAGCATCAATCATTAGTTTTTCATTGCCGTTGCGACACCATAGTTGTGCATTGATTGCTTTCTGACATGTGCCTTGACAGCGGGCCTTCTGCAGACCAAGTAACCCCTTGCTGGAGCCAGCGACCTTGGGTCCAAGCTAACAAGCTTTTGCTCAAGCCAGATGGGCCCATGCTCAAGCTGGCAAGCTCGAGGTCTTGAACCTGGGTCTTCCGCGCCACCGCCTGGTCAGGCTATTTTCCACTTTTTCAATTGTTCTTTCTTTCTCTCTCTCTTTCTTTCTTTCTCTCCCTCTCTTTCTTTTGATTTTATTTATTGATTTAAATACGGTGGGGGGAGAATGAGAAAAGAAGAGGTAAGCAGGAAACATCAACTCATAGTAGTTGCTTCTCCCATGTACCTTAACCCGGTAAGCCTGGGATTTTGAACTGGCGGCCTTAGCATTTACCGTCAATACTTTATCCACTGCAACACAACAGGTCAGGCCAATTGTTTTATTTCAATGGGCATTAAAACACTTAGTTAAACTTTGATTTTAATCTGTTCTAAGAGACTATCTCTTCATTGAGCAATCTATAACATTTATGTTTATTTACGCAACTATTTTTTTTTTTTTTTTACAGGGACAGAGAGAGAGTCAGAGAGAGGGATAGATAGGGACAGACAGACAGGAATAGAGAGATATGAGAAGCATCAATCATTAGTTTTTCATTGCCTTTGCGACACCATAGTGTTCATTGATTGCTTCTCACATGTGCCTTGACCGCGGGCCTTCAGCAGACAAAGCCACCCCTTGCTGGAGCCAGCAACCTTGTGTCCAAGCCGGAGAGCTTTTGCTCGAGCCAGATAAGCCCGCGCTCAAGCTGGCAACCTCGGGGTCTCGAACCTGGGTCTTCCGCATCCCAGCCTGACGCTCTATCCACTGCGCCACCGCCTGGTCAGGGACAACTATGATTTTGACTTGACTCTTGTTTTATGCTGTTTTCTAACTTTTGGAATAGTAATTTATTAATTTAACAATATTTACTGAATAATGTATGTCAGATATTGTAACATGTAACTATGTTTTCATTTTACTTAAGTACCTAAGAAAGTAGTTATCTTTTAGGATTATCTGTTTAAAAATCACTTAGTAAAGCTTTCCTTAACTGATAAATTTAAATTATGTTTCCTTATTATTCTTTTTCCTAACACTTTTTAATATTTATTCAAAGTATTTTTCAACTCTTTATTTGTGTTATTAGTTTAATGTCTATTCACATACTAAACTCCATGAGAATAGCCACCTTGTCTGCTCATAACTATATATCCAGGGCCCAGAAGTGAATGACATGTAGTAAGTGATTCAAATGTTAATTGAGAGAATTAATTAATGTAGCTAGAAATAAAAATTCAAGTTGTAGTTGTCTTTAATTTAAAAATAGTTGGATTCTATATCCAGTGATGGGCCAATGGGTTTTTCTCATTCATTTTCCTGTTAATATATTTTTTGCACTTTAAAATGTTCTATAATCACCATTGTTGATAATAAAATTATTTGATATCAGTTCCTTCCTATTACAAAAAGAAGTTAGAACTAATTTGTTTTTTTATATCTCTCACTAATCCCTACTTATTTTTTATTAATAGGAGTTTGAATCTTTAATTCAGATTCTCATAATTAACTCAATAACATGCTTTAAATACATGACATAGTAGGGAGTATTACTCCTGTGGATAAGATGTAAAAGATTTGATTCAAGCATCAGCAATTTTATAAAAGTTGTTATATTTGGTTACAGAAAAATTATGAAATTTCTTTAAATACATTTCTCTTAAAGAAAAGAGAACTTTCTAGAACAAACTAAATTATCTTTAGACACCAAATACTTGTAGGTACTATATGACCTGTGAAAAGGTCAGTTACTTCTGATTCTATTGCTTGTGTGCATTATGTTAACTTTCTAAACATAGTCTTTAGGTTAAAAGAAAATGTATAGGTTTTCTAATAGATTTTAGCATCCATAAAACTTTTTTTAACACCTCTTTCTAGGAATCTGTGCATACTCAACTGTACAATTGCAGGGACAGGGGTCATCTGTATGAGTACTGTCGTTTATGTATAATGCACTAAATGAATAAATACTTTCGGGGGAAATGTTGGGTGATCATAATAATGATTCTTGTTAAATAACTTGGTCACTAACATGCTTTATACTTAGAGACTGGAAAATTCATCATTTTGTTTCATGTACAAACCTTTTCAAAATACTTTCAGCTGTTCTCTTTCCCTTTGCAGTAGCTCTTGGCCCTCCCATTGGGCAGACAGCAGTTGCTCTGAAACCGTCATGGTAACAAGCACTTACCTGCTGACACAGGTTACAAACAGAAACAATGGAATTATCTATGCCAACAAAAATATGCCTTAAAATGGACCATATAACTACTATACGTAAACTAGCTTATCTATTCCAAGTATGTACATCAATATATAAAGTGGCCTTTTCTTAAAAGAAATAATGATTTTCATAGAGGTAAAGTGGAAGTTTTGAAAATATATGATCATGGACGTAAGGTTATCATAAAAATGTAATTTCATTGTAAAAATCTAGAAAAATGTATGAAAACCATTTTAATCTGAGTTGTGGCTTTATTTTTAACAAAAATAAATGAAACAATATGTTTCACAAAGTTCTAACTACAAAGATTAGTATAGATCTTATGGGTATTGTTTATAATTATGGAAGAAACTGGCCCAGGTGTAAAGGTATATCCCAATTACCAAGTGCCAAAAACAAAAGACCAACAACTCAAGAGTAAATTGAGACTTATAGTTCATTGTAAGACATATGTTCTTTAAAAACTACTTGTGAGTCAACATTGAACTCAATAAATTATTTAAAAATTTAAATAGTTAAATAGCTAATTAATCATAACTATATTTGACCTTTATTTCTGAATTCAGAGAAATATTTTTCATGGCTTTAAATTGCACTGCTATTTTAAGACTCTAATCAAGCCTTTTCTTGTACTTGGGATGAGAATTTGGAAATACTTTACTGGAAACAATCTAAATATCCAACAAGGATATAATGATAAAGTAAACTGTGATATATGCTGATAACGGAATGCTAAGGAGCACTTCTGAAATAATGTTAAAAGTATTTAATCATGAGGAAATGTTCCTATGTTAAATTTATATAACTGAAATTTCTAAATATGTGTGTTTATATTGGCATGTGACTGCCACCCTTTTTTGTTTATGCTCATTTGAATTGTCACTTGCAATAAAAAAGTCCTAATTAAAATATGTGTAGATTATTTATGAAAAATCCATTTTAAAAACTTCAATTTGCTTTTTTTAAAAACTGATATTTTATTTTTAGTACCAGTATCACTTTGGGGCCCTTCTTAAAGCAACAGGATAAAAAAAAGCACATTGCTTAAATTTGTTTTCTGCGATGAACATATCACATCCAAACCATTAACATTATTTTTTAATATTATAAAGATATATGTTCTCTGTACTAATACTTTAAAACCAACTCTATGATCCTTCTTTATGATGCTTTCTAATTGTCATACTACCTACCACACACACCTCTAGTTTCATATAAATAATTTAAGGAATTGTCATAGTCTAAGTGTAACGGTAAGTTCTGGAATTTACATACAGTGGTACCTTGAGATATGAACAGACCAACATAAGAATTCTTTTTTTAAGATATGAGCTGAGACTCGATCCGTATTTCTGTTCGAGATCCAAGCGAAATTCTGAGATACGAGTCATGATTTGGGGAGCTGCCGCTAGTTGGCGCGTTGGCGCACAGGTCCAGTATCGGCAGTTTGATATACGAGTTGACTGACTTACGAGCTTGGTTACAGAACAAATTAAATTCGTATCTCAAGGTGTCACTGTATACCAATTAGCCTTACCAGTATCAAAAAACCAAAGATAGCCTGTGGGCTTGTCCTTACCCATGTTTTCTGCCTACTTGCTATAGGAAATTAATACTTTTTGTCTAATTAACCCCCCCATCTATTGTACAGAGGGAAATTAATGTGCTTCCTCTCTGAACTACAATCAGGTAACAAAATCACAGAAAAGACCTTATAAAAGGAAGAAGGAAGTGACCCCTTTGCTCCTTGAACCCGAACTGCTCCACCTTCAATACCTAAACATTAAAGGAAAAAACAGGATCACATATTTTAATACAAAATCTATTCGTTACTTTTAATACACAGCTGTTCTTTTTAAAAAAAATGAACTAAAAGAATTAAAGAATGGAAAACATTACCAATTCCCCTAAAACAAGAAATGCAATTTATTTTAACTTGCTATCTATTTAAATTACATCCTTGACAAGATCACAACAGGCCTTTCAAGCTTCTGAAAACATCCTTGTGAAGTAAGTTCTTTATCATTCTCACCAATAAAATTGTCATTACTTAGTAAAGTAAGTGTCAGAAAAGTTGGACTAATTACAGCTTAAAACAGTTGACACTCTTATCTTGTAAATGCAGTTGTGTGCCATTTTATACATGAATATCCAGTAAGTATAATCTTTCTTTGAACTAAATAACATCTAAAAAACACTATTCAGGATGAATAAATTACAGTATGAGAATAAAGTGGGTGTTAATAAAGAATTGATTCTAAGCAAGAAGATGCATATCAATAGATAAATAATATATAGGTTTGCATTATTTGGTAAATGTGATAGATGTATCATAATTTTGAAGACAATAGGTAATTTCCAAGAGAAGCAAAAATCTTAGTTATCAACTGCATATCACTGAAAGTATTCTGAGAGTTTTTAATCTAACTTATTTAACAATATTGTGTGATAAATATAAAGAAAACAAAGTTTATAAAGGCTGTATAGCTTTAACACATTTTTATCTTTAAAAAGTATCTATTTGACCAAACAAACATTTTGTTTCTGGGAGCACAAAATTGTTGAAGGAGCAAGGACTTTAAAATCTGGAAGACCTAGATTCCCAGTTTAGCTGTGTGTTCTCGGGCAAATTACTCCACCTCACTGTCTCCCCTTCCCTTCTATAAAATAAGCATAACTACTACCTTGGAAGAGAGCTGTAAAGATTAAATACTTATACCGAGCCTATCTCACACATGGCAACAATAATATAATAATTAGTGTTCAGTGAATTTTCCTTTCTTTCTCAAGTGACCATTCAGAAACCCTGTGCATTTTGAACTGAATTCTTAGCTACAGACTATTCAAAGTGAAAAACATTATAGCCGATTCATATTCTACAACCTAAAACGAATCTTTAAAAGGACCTAGTATCTAAGTGATTTGAAACAATATTATTTCAATAGGTTCAATAATGGTCTCTTAGAATTTCTTATACTTTATGACCCAGTTAGCTTTGTCTTTAAATGTATTTACAAGTATTGGTATAGAATCAAGAAAGCAGTCAAACCAAAATATAACTAAACCTCTTAATTCAGGCATATAAAATAACTAAAGAGCCTGCTGTACCAGAAAGTCAGCAAAGTAAACACTGGAAAGAGATAGTTGGCCTTGTTGTCTCTGTTAAACATGTCAAAGTGTGACATCGAAAAATATTTGAAAAATCTGTCTAATTTCCATCTGTTATATTTCTCAGAGGATAAGTAAAAGTTCACGTGAAAGTTCATGGTAAGTTCAAATATGTCGTATCAGGGCATTTACAGGGTAGAAGTTCACTGAGAGTTTATTATTATTTTTTAAAGACTGATGTGGAAAAAGAATAAATATACTAATTGAAGTCACTTTATATATTATATTATGACCACTGCATTTTTGAGCATCATAAATACAAATTATAAATTTTACAAGGCCATGTGCACTGCATAATGGCAATGATGATGATTATAAGGAAGATGACTAAGATAATATCCTTGGGAATGTTCTGAAAAGCAGTGGATCAATTTTGGCTGTTCTCGATATTTAAAGCACAAGTTGATACATTTTTTTGTGATATTGAATATTTTGTTTAAACTATATATTTAAAAACAGTATTATAGAGACATAGAAAAAGGAGAGGAACATCGGAATTAATAAATGGATCCAGGCATATCTCATTTTATTATGCTTCCCTTTACTGCACTTCACAAATATTGTGTTTTTCACAAATTGAAGCTTTGTGGCAATCCTGAGCCCAGGAAGTTTATTGGTGCCATTTTTCCAACAGCATTTGCTCACTTCCTTTATCTGTATCATATTTTGGTAATTCTCACAATAGTTCAAAGTCTTCTATTATTATTATATATGCCAGGGGTCCCCAAACATTTTACACAGAGAGCCAGCTCACTGTCCCTCAGACTGTTGGAGGGACGGACTACAAAAAAAACTATGAACAAATCCCTATGCACACTGCACATATCTTATTTTAAAGTAAAAAAAGCAAAATGGGAACAAATGCAATATTTAAAATAAAGAACACGTAAATTTAAATCAACAAACTGACCAGTATTTCAATGGGAACTATGGGTGCGGATGCATCCTGTGCTCCTCTCACTGACCACCAATGAAAGAGGTGCCCCTTCCGGAAGTGCGGCGGGGCCAGATAAATGGCCTCAGGGGGCCGCATGCAGCCCGCGGGGCCGTAGTTTGGGGACCCCTGATATATGCTATGGTGATCTGCGATAAATGATATTTGAATTACTATTGTAATTGTTGGGAGGAGCCATGAACCATGCTCATATAAGACGGTGAACTTAATAAATGTGTATGTTCTGACTACTCCACTGCCAGCCATTCCCCTTCTCTGTCCCTCTTCTGAGGCCTCCTTATTTCCTGAGACACAAAAATACTGAAGTTAGGTCAAAGAATAGCCCTACAATGGCCTCTAAGTGTTCAAGTGATAAGAAGAGTCACAAGTCTCTCAAAAGCTATGAATGATTACATTTAGTGAGGAGGGCTGATCAAAAGCTGAGATAGGCTAAAAACAAAGCCTCTTGTGTTAAACAGCCAAATTGTTAATGCAAAAGAAAAGCTCTTGAAGGAAATTAAATTAAAAGTTCCCCTCCAGTGAACATATGACTGATTAGAAAGTGGAACAGCTTTGGTTGCTGATATGGAGAAAGTTGTAGTGGTTTGGATAAAAGAACAAACCAGTCACAACATTTCCTTAAACCAAAGCCTAATCCAGAACAAGGTCTTGACTCTCTTCAATTCTATGAAGGTTGAGAGAGCTGGAGAAGTGGCAGAAGAAAAGTTTGAAGCTAGTAGAGGTTGGTGCACGAGGTTTAGAAAAGAAGCTATCTCTGTAAAATAAAGGTGCAAGATAAAATAGCAAGTGCTGATGTAAATGCTGAAAGTTATCCAGAAGATCTAAGCTAAGATAATGAAAGAAGCTACACTCAAAAACAGATTTTCAATATAGACAAGAACAGCCTTCTATTGAAAGAAGATGCCATATATGATTTCCATAGCTAGAGAGGAGAAGTCAGTGCCTGGCATGAAAGCTTCAAAGGACAGGGTGACTCTTTTGTTAGGGGCTAATGCAGCTGGTGACTTTAAGTTGAAGCTAATGATTATTTACCATTCTGAAAATCCTAGGGTCCTTAAAAATTAAGCTAAACCTACTCTGCCTGTGCTATTTAAGTCAACAACAAAGCCTGGGTGACAGTACATCTGTTTACAACATGGTTTAATGAATATTTTAAGCCCCCTGTTGAGACCTACTGCTCAGAAAAAAAGATAACTATGATTGCTCCTTGACAATATACTGGGTCACCCAAGAACTCTGGTGGACATGTACAAAGAGATTAATGTTGTTTTCATGCCTGCTAATGTGATATCAATTCTTCAGCCCATGGATAAGGAATAATTTGAACTTTCAAGACATATTTTAAAAATACATTTCATATAGGTGTCATAGATAGTGATTTCTCTGATCACTATCTATGCAAAGTAAATTAAAAACCTTTTGGAGAAGATTCACCATTCTCAATGCCATTAAAACATTCATGATTTATGGAAAGAGGTCAAAATATGAACATTAACAGGAGTTTGGAGTTGATTATAGTCCTTATGGTTGACTTTGAGGGGTTCAAGACTCCAGTGGAAGAAGTAACTGCAGATGTAGTGGAAATAGCAACAGAACTAGAATATGAAGTAGACCTTGAAGATATGACTGAATTGTGGTAATTGCATGATAAAACATTAATGGAAAAGGAGTTGCTGTTTATGGATAAGCAAAGAAAGTAGTTTCTTGAGATGAAATCAACTCTTCGTGAAGATGCTGTGAAGATTGCTGAAATGACAACAGAGGATTTAAAATATTAAATAAAATGCCTGATCAAACAGTGGAACAGTGGATAGAGCATTGGCCTGGGACGCTGAGGACCCAGGTTCAAAACCCCAAGGTCACTGACTTGAACGCAGGCTCACCAGCTTGAGTGCAGGGTTGCCAGCTTGAGCATGAGATCATAGACATGACCCCATGGTTGTTGATTTGAGCCCAGAAGTCACTGGCTTGAAGTCCAAGGTCTCTGGCTTGAGTAAGGGGTTACTGGCTCAGCTGGAGTCCCCTCCCATCCCCCATCAAGGCACATATGAGTAAGAAATGAATGAACAACTAAGGTGCCACAATGAAGAACTGATGCTTCTCATCTCTCTCTTCTTGTCTGTCTGACTGTCCCTATCTCTCTCACACACACTTAAAAAAATACATAAACTTATTTGGTGAAGCAACAGTAGCATTTGAGAAGACTGACTCCAATGTTGAAAGAAGTTCTTTTGTGGATAAAATGCTATGAAACAGCATCACATTCTACAGAGAAATCACTCATGAAAGGAAGAGTCAATCAATGCAGCAAACATAGTTGTTGCTTTAACTTAAGAAATAGCCACAGCCACTCCAGTCTTCAGCAACTACCATCATGATCAGTGAGCAGCCATAGGCATCAAGGCAGGACTTTCCACCAGCACAAAGATTATGACTCACTGAAGGCACAGATGATGGCTAACATTTTTAGCAATAAAGTATTTTATTCATTCATTTATTCATTTATTTATTTTTAGCAATGGGGATAGAGAGAGAGACAAGAAGGGAGAGAGGTAAGAAGCATCAACTCATAGTTGTAGCACTTTAGTCATTCATTGATTGCTTCTCATATGTGCCTTGACCAGGGGTCACCAGCCAAGCCAGTGACCCCTTGCTCAAGCCAGCGAGCTTGGCCTCAAGCCAGCAACGTTAGGCTTCAAGCCAGTGATCTTTGGGCTCAAGCCAGCGACCATGGGGTCATGTTTATGATCCCATGCTCAAGCTGGCGACCTCGGGGTTTTGAACTAAAGACCCTAGTGTCCCAGGTTGATGCTCTACCCACTGTGCCACCACCAGTTAGGAAGCAATAACGTATTTTTAAATTAAGGTATATATGTTGTTTTTTTTAAAAAACATAATGCTATTGCAAACTTAATAGACTATAGTATAGTATAAACATAACTTTTTTATGCACTGGGAAACCAAAACAATTTATGACTTGCTTTATTGCTATATTTGCTTTACTGTGGGAGTTTGGAACCAAACTCACAGTATCTCCAAGGTATGCCTATATCATCTTACTACCTATCTAAATAGAGATGATTTTTAGTTTGTAATCGCTAAGAATGCTATTTACGGTACACAATTTGTAGACTATTTATGGCAAATGTAGAAAGTCAAGAAAAATGTTTCCTTTGGAACAAAATTACTAAATCACTGAAAAAAAAATCTAAATTGAACAAACATTAGTCAATATTGTTTGAACTGGTAAAGCAAAAGGTTTAGATTTTCTTTTGGGTAAAACCTTCATATTTTAAAAAAAGTTTCAGAAGAATAACAGTGAACATACACACAAAATTTAAAACATAATTTCTGGGTTCACAAATTAAAACATTTTCTTTTTATAAAATACCGGTGCATATTTTGAGTTCAGCAAAGGATTCTACAGGGATTGAGTAAAGATGCATTCCTCTGTTTCTCATTCCTCTGTTTCTCACTGTTTCCTGTCTTCAGCCTCACAATATACCTTTAAGTGTAAATTTACTTCTTAAATTGAGGAGCACATCTGTTTCTCTCCAACATATCTATATTCTCTTTCTAATGTATTGCCAAGTGGTTTTAATTGAACACAGCATGTATTTGTTCATTCACTCAATAAATGTTTATCTCGTATTTATCATTTGCAAGGTACTACAGCACCTACTAGGGATTATAAAGGACACAGAAATTAACCAGACAAAACTTCTATTTTCAAGAAGTTTACAATGTAGTAGAAGACATAGGAAATAAATATATCAATAAGTAAATAGCGTGAGGTTGAAGTCATTCAGTTCTGTATGGAAGACACGGGTAAAATGATCTGGAAGTTCACAGAAAACTAATGTTGGACTTAATTATTAGCTAAATACCTAATTAAGACACTTTTTTTTTGCCAAATTGTTAAATATGTTAAAAGCAAACTTAAACAAAATCTCTTTCCCACTTCATTTCAACTACCTTCTAATATATGCCATTGGTCACATCATAGAATTGTCAAGTTATTTCACATTTGGCATAGAAGAAATGGTATTGGATTTAAAAACAATTATAATTTTAGGTTAAAAACTTTTAGGGAGAGGGAGCAAAAGTAACAGTTAAAAGCAAAACCATACGAGTCACTGACCTGGAATTTCAGTAATAGAAACTTGAGAAAAGTCACAAGTCACATCAGGTAAGAGGTAATGCTTAGGATCACCAATTTCATACAATAGCTGCTCAGCCACTGTTCCAAAGGAGACCAGTCCTCCCGTACCAGGGGGCTTGGAGAGGATGAATTGTCCATCAGGAAAACATTCCACTACGGGAAATCCTATATTGTGCCTGGGTGAAAAACAGGAACACTATGGTTCAGAAGAAGAAAAACTCAGGAAAAAAGATTACATTATACCAAATAATACTTTTGATGAATACCAATAAGCCCAAACTGTGTATTTTACATATTATATTACCTTTTAAAGTCATATGATGGCTTATTAATGTGTGATAAGTACTGAATACGGATGAGGTCTGAGAGCCAAAGAGAAACAAATCATATTGAGAGGAATGAGTAAATATTTAGTATAGAGATTCAGATGCTGTTTTTCAGAAAGTTTAGAAAGGGTTTCTAGCTCCTCCTGATGTAGAAATGATGAGAACCACTGGATGCAGCATGATATTCAAGAATAAGGAGTCAGGGAAACGAGACTGAAGGAGCTATGATGTCCACAGATGGCTATATATCATTAGATCCTTGTCCTGTCCGATTCCTCTGGTACCTAGTGGGCCTCAGAGTGAGCATGGCTTACTCCGCAGCTAGGTTCCCCCTCCCTCCACTTAATTTTGTTACAAACCCAAGCTGGTGAAACCTGGCTTTCAAAGAACCTCTTACTTATAAAGCTGATCTTTTGTTCACTAAGAAACACAGGATAATCAAAAGAAGAGAAATGAATAGAGGAATACAGGGTCATTTATGGAGTTATAGCCTGTGATCCTGGGGGACAGAATACAGACCCATAAGAGCAAAAGGCTGAGCATTTCCCAGCAGTGTTTTAAGTCTGATGTTCTTATTGCTTCCCACTAGTTGGGCACCATAGGACAGTTTGGGAAGAGGAGAAGGAAGAGTGAGCAGCACCTGCCTAGCTCTAGACAAGGTTGAGAGAAAGAGTGGGCAATAAGACTGGAAAAGAGATTGCCACTTTCCAGATTGACAGGGGTCTGTCTGCAATGTCATCTGTAGATTCCCAGTTTACACTAGAGGCAAAGGCCTATGCGTTGTAAGCTTCTCATTAGTAAGCCAGCTCACGTTGTAGGAGCTTCCTAGAGTTCAGATCAAGAAACTTCTAACAATAAAGCCCTAGATGGAATAGGATGACAGGAAAAGTAATTTAGCAGCATGTCCTGAAATTTCAAGGTTCAGTATATTTGGTATACTCAGTCCTAAAAGAGAAAGACTCTATTTCTATTTTAGGTCCTGTATCAGTTTGCTAGAGCGGCCATATAGAGTACCCAAAACTGGATGGCTTAAATCAACCGAAATTTATTATCTAGTTCCGGGACTAGAAGTTTGAAATCAAGGTGCTGTTACAGCAGGGCGATGCTCTCTTGATGGCTCTACGGAAGAATCCTTCTTTGTCCTTTTCCTAGCTTCTGGTGTTCCTTGGTTTGTTGATGCATCACCTCAATTCTGTCTTTTCAGGGTCTTTGCATTGTTTTCCCTCTGTATGTGTCTTTTGCTAGGTCCAAATTTCTATTTTTATAAGAACAAAAGGCCTACTGGTTTAGGGCCTACCCTAATGATCTCATTTTGACTTAGTTACCTCTGTAAAGACCCTATCTCCAAATGAGGTTGCATTCTGAGGTACTGGGTGTTAGAAATGCAACATATCTTTGGGGGTATAATTCAACCAACAACAGGCACAAAGTGCATTCTAATAATAAGCCATAATAATAAGAATATAAAAATACCATATATTATTTTAGGAAAGTGGGCTTTTTAACATGCCAGAAAAAGATCTCCTGAAACTTAGCTCTGGATCCTAATAAGATGATGGCTAGGATATAAAGTTTGTCTGTGTTTCACAATACAAATAAAAAGCAATTACAATACAAATAAAAAATAACAAATATTAAAATAGCATTAATTATAATTTAATAAACAAAATAAAATTTCTAAATATAGATGTTGTAGATGTTGTATGCCACAGTATAACATATATATACAAACACACACACAAAATATAGCTTCCTACCAATCTGGCACCAAATGCCAATCTGTGAATATTCCACCAGTACTCTGAGCGCCACATTCAATGAGATGGCCTGCAAGGCTACACAAAAAACAACAAAAAAATAACATCAATATGATAAATAAATGTTTCAATACCTGCCCAAATATAAAATAATACGTTATAAGTAAAACTTTATTTTTGAAGCTATTGTCATAAAAGTGGAAAGAAACTTGGTTACTTTACATGAGTGTCTTTTTTTTTTTTTTTTTTGGTGATAGAGACAGAGAGAGGGACAAATAAGGACAGACAGACAGAAAGCGAGAGAGATGAGAAGCATCAATTCTTCGTTGCGGCACCTTAGTTGTTCACTGATTGCTTTCTCATATGTACCTTGACTGGGGGACTACAGCAGACTGAGTGACCCCTTTCTCAAGCCAGTGACCTTGGGCTCAAGCTGGTGAGCCTTGCTCAAACCAGATGAGCCGGCGCTCAATCTGGTGACCTCGGGATTTCGAACCTGGGTCCTCTGCATCCCAGTCCGATGCTCTATCCACTGTGCCACTGCCGGGTCAGGCTGTTTTTGTTTGTTTTAATAACGTAAGCTAATAACGATGCCAAAAGACTAGCTTGGGATAACAGAAAATACCCTGGTCTATGAATCACAGGAACAGAGGCCAAGTGACAGACTTTGATAAGAATTAGGGCTAATGCGTTACTGGCAAGGCCGTGAGAATTAACTGAGATAAAAATATGCAAGAGCACCATGAACACTGCAAAGAGCTTCACACTGTAAGCTGCTATCAGGCTAAAGTGTGATGTTCAAGTGCCATTATATCGTAGAATAGGGGAGAAAAATGTAGAAAATATTACCGTCCTATTTGATACGTTGTTAATGGACTAAAAATTATCAATAAATTTATTATTAAAACTTCCTCTTCAAAAATCTAGACTATCTGAAGCTCTTTTATAGAGTTGACAACATGGGCTAATAAACACTTTGGGTTTTAGTTATTTGGGCTGTGTAAATCCAGGCTTTGCCACTCAACTAGCTCTGTAACTTTGGGCAAGTTACATAAGCCTACTGCATGTCCATTCCCTCCTCTCCCAAATGGGACTAATGGCATCTGCCTAATAAGTAAGTGGTGAGAATAAAAAATAATTTTGTGACGTGCCTATCACACAGTAGGTACTCAATAAACAATGGTTACTTTGTTCCATAAAATTTCTTTAGACTTTGTAAGAGACATATTTTTTTAGCTTTAAATCTGCAGAACTAAGAAAATACAATTATTTTTAGCTTAAAATATATTTAAAATGATCTAACAGACATGTATTTCAATTTCTAAAAAGCTGAAGTAAATTTTACGGTAATGTAGTTAAGAGTAAAATTTCTACTAATATTATTATTAGACTTACCTTCCAGCTGCTAATAAATCAAAGTCATTGCTTTTCCAACCAAACTATGAGAAAAAAAATCCACAAAAATTATTTTATTAAAGAATCTTTCCATAGTATGTGTTTAAAATAAAGTAATTAACACCCTACTTGATCTAAAGTACAATTCAAAATTATATATTTCATAGATTCAATTACAAAATTATATGAAGAAACTGATAAAACTTCTCATAAAAACTTGGAGTAGAATCTTGCTTTGGAAAAAATAAAATGACCTGAAACAAATTTAAGCTACTGCCTGAACAACAAAATAGCCAGATAAAATATATGAAGCAACAGTATTTAAGACAATGGCCATCAGGCAACAAAAACCAGTGATCCCTAAGCAATGCAAAACAAATGAGATGAGCCTATGATTGAGTTTCCAGGCCCAGTGTTAGGAGGAGGAATCCGAATGGAACTTGGCAGATCCTGAGTTAAGGAGCTGAGGGTAGAGAGACCAAGATGACTAGAGTTTGCAGGATAGATTAGATTACCACATAGAGAAAACTGTACAGAGAGAGAACTCCTGATATCTTAACAGGGTCCCTTTCAAGTCTTCAGCAAAGAACTAGCCAATGCATGGGTGGGAAGAAGCTACACTAGTCTGGGAATAGTGCCTATTGATACCAGCCAGACTAGGGAAACTCCTAAGTTATAGGAAAATGGATAGAGTGGTCAGAAAAGTCTCGAATAGTAGGAAATAATTAGACCTAGACTAAATGCAGCTCAAATATTTATGAGAATATGAAAATACCCACCAACCAAAACAGTAAAATTTATAAGGTATGACATCCAATCCAAAATTACCAGATATGCAAAAATAGTGTGACCTACATTGAGAAAAATATCTATTAATTGAAACAGACCCGTGTCCTACACATTAGCAGACATTAAAACATTCTTAGACATTACTATTACTGTATTTTGTCTTGAAAATAAAAACACATTAAAAATCAAAGCACAAAAAGATCCAAATCTGAACTTCTAAAGATAAAAACTATAAGCATGAGATGAAACAAAAGAACAAAACACCGATTGTGATGATGGCACATTAGACATTGCAGAAAAAAAGATTATTTAACATGAAGACATAGCAATAGAAACTACTTAAAAATTTCAGGGAGAGGAAAAGAGAATATCAAAAATAAAGAGAGCATCACTGAGCTCTTGGAAAACTTTATGTGACATAATATATGTGTAACTGGAGTTCCAGAGGAGAGAGAGAGACATAAAAAATATTTAAAGAGATAAAGAATAACTATGGCCGGTAGCTCAGTTTGTTCGAGTCCGGATACCTCAAGTCTCTAAGGCAGTGGTTCTCAAACTGTTTGAAGCTGGGGCGCATTTAAAATCCTACAAATAATTGTGGGTGCACTATATACAAACTTCTGAGAAATATGTTATAATAATTAAGTCAGATATTAAAGAAAAAGAATATAAAGTCCAAGCGTGTTTTTATGGTAATTAAAATAGATACAACAAAATTAAATTTATTCTGACATTAAAAAACATTTTTATGTTACATTTTTTGGGTTGTGCTTTTTAGAATTCATAAAAAAGAGGGGTTAAAAAAATAAAAAAGTTATCTTTTTATATATATAGATACATTCTTAGTAAGATTTAGTAAATTTCGCAGGTCCCAGCATGAATGTGTTAAGTTTTTTCATTCTTGTGTTTATGAGAAACATGAGCCTGATGTGTCTTAGCAATTTCTTCAGTGTCTGGGCATATATATGAAAGGCAAACTCTCATTTCCTTGTCAATACATTGAAGAATTCCTCTCTTTTTACTCTTAAATTGTGTTGAATGCAGGAAACCCCCACCATACTTATCATCTTAACTTGACACCAAACCAAAGGATAGAAGAAACTTGCCTCCAGTCTTTCTGGGGAACATGGGCGGTAGTGTAAACAATCCAGCACCACAGCTTAACAGTCTTTTGCAACCTAATCAGGCAAGTGAGATTGGGGGGTGGGTAGACTGTCAGCTTACAGCCAATTCCCCACACCTCTGTCCCCCAAAAATCTAAACTCCAAAACCCTGTTGGTTTTTTGTCCCCAACAGGCACATATTTCTCTGGAATACCATAGGGCGTACCTGGAAATCTTCTAGGGCACACCAGTGGCACACACTTTGAGAACCACTGCCCTAAAGGATTAAATGGAGGCACACCAAGGAAAAGATTAATATACCTCATTTTAGGAAAAATTATTATTAAAGAATTAACATAAGCAAAATAGTCCCCAAACATATAGAAGGGTCCTCAAACTCTAAAGACTCTTCTAGCCTGACCAGGTGGTGGCACAGTGGATGGAGTGTTGGACTGGGATGCGGAGGACCCAAGTTCGAGACCCTGAGGTCGCCAGCTTGAGCGCGGGTTCATCTGGTTTGAGCAAGGCTTGACAGCTTGAGCCCAAGGTTGCTGGCTTGAACAAGGGGTCACTCAGTCTGCTGTAGCACCCTCCCCCCCCCCCCCCGTCAAGGCACATACGAGAAAGCATTTAATGAACAGCTAAGGTGCCACAACAAGGAATTGATGCTTCTCATCTCTCTCCTTTCCTGTCTGTCTGTCCCATCTGTCTCTCTCTCTCTCTGACTCTCTGTCTGTCACAAAAAAAACCAAACAAACCAAAACCTCTTCTAATAGCCTTAAGGTTCTAAAGGATTCCAAGGTATTAAATAAAAAGGTGCAGATGTTATTACACCAACCACACATGTCAGTTTCTAAACCAATTTCACATGGTCATCTCTGAATTATTTGGTCAACAACAAATTATTCTACCATATTTTAATGGAATATCATTTTTCCAAAAATCAAATTTGAAATCTGCTGTGTACCTTTTGGTACATACACTAGACATATTAAACCTCTAATAGGAAAGAAATTCATTTATTTTTGGCTTGTTTTTAAAATTTCCAAGTTAATAAATTGGCACTGAAAACACACTTTGTAATGGCCAAAGAAAATTACATGTGTCAGTAAGCAAAACAAAGGTGAGAAACTCGAGGTGACAAGCATGTTCTCTCTATAAACTTACAGCATGAATGAGGGGTCCCAGTACAACAGCACTGTCCACACAACGCCCAGTCAGAACGACATCAGCACCAAGGTCCAGGGCTCTGCTTATTGGTCTCGCTCTTTGGGAAACAGAACGTCTGGTTATTATTTTAAACACAGGTCAGATTAAAGCTTTTGAATAAAAAAAATCTGTGTCCAGTGACTTAATTATGCTTTCAGTAATTCCATGCATAAAACGATATGAACAAAAACACTCTCCTAGACACTTTCATCATTATTATTTTTTAAAATCAGTATTTCATGTGGAACTGTATTCTGTCAGCATACACCCCTCCTACAATACTGGTTTATCTGGGCATACAATTCTAGAATATCAGTCTAGAGTTTCACTTCATGGATACTATCTCACCATCTTCTGTTATCTAATTTACTGCTGAGAGGTGTGTGATCAGTCTAATTACTGATGTTTGTGTATTGTCTTTTCTCTTTGGATGCTCTTACAATCTTAGTTTTTGGTTTTAGACAGTTGCACTCTTATATCTTCAAAGACTCTTATTCTTGACCCTGTGGATAAATACTATATGTTTCATCAACCAGGAACAATGCTCAACCACTGTCTCTGGACATTGCTCCCCCCCCCCCATTCTTTATATTCTCTTCTAGCACTCTTAATTGGATAGAATGTTAGGACTTATAATTCTACCCACAGAGCTCTAACTTCTCTTTCTTTTCCCATCTATTTAACCTGGGCTGCATTCTCAGTAATTTTCTCAGATCCATTTTCCAATTCATTAATCTTTTGTTAATTGTATCTAATCTCAATGATTAGATAATAATTTCAATGATTATATGTTTGATCAATAAAATTCATTTAGTTTCTCTTTTTTTCCCCCAATGTTTATTGTATTGATTTGAGAGAGAGTGGGAGGAAGAGAGGGAGAGAGAGAGACAGGAAAATCTGTTCCTATATGTGCTCAGACTGGGGATCAAACTGGCAACCCCTGAGCTCAGGAAAATGCTAGAACCAATTGAGCCATCTAGTCAGGGCTCATTTGGCTTCTATTCAAATTCATCTAAGCTTTTTTTTGAAAGCCTATTCTCTACTCAAGTTTTTATTCCTTCTTTATTTCTTTAAATATCTTTAACATGCTTATTCCATTCTGCACTGAATCATTCCAATTTATGAAGTCCATGGGCATTTACATAGGCTTTGAAATTTCATATTGTAAACTCCTGTTAAGTTTGGTGAGGCTTTATCTGTGTAGCAACCTTTTCTGATGAAACATTTGGATTTGGCATTTGTATCTGCCCGATGTGCTGGGGATTCTAGCAGCCATAACCTTTTTAAAGTAAATTACTAAATAAATGATTGGATTGTAGTTTTCTCCAACTATGAAAGTAGTATATACGTGAACATCAACCTATGTGAAGGCAGGTCTGCAATCACAGTCTCAGGGAAGACACTGTTTCCCCACAAAGAGCCCTTGGCCAAGACAAGTAAGTTTCCCTGTGGTTCCTCCCTCCATTTATTTCTACCGCTCTTCCATTTCTTCTGCCTCCCTTCCATTCCCTCTTTTTTTCTCTACCTTTGCTTAAAAAACAAACAAACAAAAACAATTAAAGGCTCAGTTTTCAAGAACTACCATGTCCACTTATTTCTTGTGCCATTTTACTTCTCAAGTCATTACCATTACTTTGGAGGAACTCATATCTAAAACAAAGTAAACTGTTGTTTTCAAAAACACCTGCTAGTCCTATTCCTAGTCCTGCCTTACTGCATTTCCATAGCCTCTCTCAACGTCATACACACACCCCCCATCCATTATTAGACTCAACATTTATTGAGCACCAGCCAAGTATGGGATATTATAACAGGAGCTAGCGACACAGAGGTGGAGAGGACATGACTGGATATGACATCTAGCTGGGGGACCAAGTGCCCTGGGAGTGCACGAAGTGCTATGTGAGTTCAGAGGAGGAGCAGGAGGTAGAATTGCCACTACATTTTGTCAAAGTTGTGGCTATGCAGAGAGAGAAATAGGGATGTTAGGTTGTGTTAAGTTGAACGGCGCTGAAAAACACCAGCAGGCCTCTCTTACAAAACAAGCCTGTGTTGCTCTGAACACCATTCTCAGCTTCTCAGTCTAAATCACTAAGCTGGTTGGTTTAATCAGAATCCATTTCCTGAGGGCCCTCTGTGGGAAGGACCTGTGATTGGCTCTAGGCATTCAGAGAGAAGGAGAGTGCCTTGCCCGGCAGAGCACACAGTACAGTGGGAGACAGTAAAGGTTGACAGCACATCCCTCTTGTGGGTCCATGATGAGTTCACTGAGGGCTGGAGCATGTTTTCACTCAGCTGTGCGCGCGCTGCCCGAGCACACACACACCTGCACCTTGCCAGGAGCTATAAAGCAGCGAAAACACCAAGTACATGGGGCCCCATCCTTCCAACCTCTTACAACCAAAGCTTTTAACTCCCAAGGGTTAAAGTCAAATTCCTCTTTCTGTCTTGCTATTGGTTTAGATACGTCAAGGGGATATTACTGTAGCAGCTACAGTTGTCAGAGAATGTCTGCCTCCTTTATTCCGGGCCTATTATATGTTGTGGGAGCTACAAACTATAGTGGCTCTTGAGAAAGTCCTGTTGCTACTCCTAAGAGTATCTGCTTCGACCTGGCACCCTGGGAAAAAGGCTTTTTAAATTATCAACCTTTGAAGCCACACATGTTCATCTATTCCTGGAAGGCTGGAGGAGGGGGGGAGGAATAAAGTATATTAGAGAAAAGACCTTACCCAAGGTACACATTCATGCTTTTAATGGTGTCTGGAAATTTCTTCCCACTCTCCATATCTGTGACAGCTGAACCTTGCAGAGTCTCCTTCTGTAAACATTATACAAAAGGATTTTTAACCTCTATTCATGGAAAGCTTACTTTTTACTATATAAAAGCAAATTTACAGTTGTTCGTATGGAAAATAAAATAATAATAACAATAAACTGTGTTTTGTGTACTCACAACTATAAACCTACTTTTGCCCCGCCCTGTATATGCTAAAATAATAAAAACACGTAATAGATAAGTAGATTCCTATACATTTCATTAATGGAATCATAAAATTAATATGTACTGAAAAAGGTATTCTATTTCGGGCACTTGTCACACAGTGTTTCATTTAGCTTTCCAAACAACCCTGTAAGGCAAGCATCACAAGCCCCATTTTGTAAACAAGAAACCTGACCAGAAAGCCTGAGTGAGGCCTTGTGGTGAAGCAGGTGGGCTTTGGGCCTCGGAAAACCACCTGGCTTCTCTGAGTTTCTTCATCTTTAAAGTCGGACACTGATAGTATCAATCCCTGGTGTAAATACATGTATAATCTCTTCTTGTTCTTTTTTTGTTCTTTTTTTTAGAGGGACAGAGAGAGAATCAGATAGAGGGACAGATAGGGACAGACAGACAGGAACGAAGAGAGGTGAGAAGCATCAATCATCAGTTTTCCATTGCAACACCTTAGTTCTTCATTGATTGCTTTCTCATATGTGCCTTGACCACGGGCCTTCAGCAGATGGAGTAACCTCTTGCTGGAGCCAGTGACCTTGGGTCCAAGCTGGCGAGCTTTTGCTCAAGCCAGATGGGCCCGCGCTCAAGCTGGCGACCTCGGGGTCTCAAACCTGGGTCCTCCGCATCCCAGTCCGTCACTCTATCTACTGCGCCACCGCCTGGTCAGGCTCTTCTTGTTCTTAAAGAGTGATGTACAGAATATGAAAGGTCCTCTAGCAATTTCTCTCCAGTAAAGAATCACGCTTCCTATCAAGCCAAAGCTAAGAATAAAATATATCAACACATTTCCCTGAAAGACATGAGTTTTGTTTTATTTTCTCCCCATGACCATGAAATTATGTATCCAGGGACTCCTGATGCAGGTATGTTCTCCCAGGCTGATACATCCTGATGCAGGTATGTTCTCCCAGGCTAAGCACCAAAGCACTGGAGAGAGCATGCTTACAGGGGGTCCCTACAACCCCCCTCTTTAAAAAGGGGCTTGGACTAGAGTTACAGAAATTGTGGGGGCCCCCACAGCACGAGCGAGAGCCGCTTAGATGTGGTCATTCGTAAAAGGAACATGGAATCACCTCACAGAGGCTCTGAAGTTGCTGAGGACACTTTCTGTGCTCCTGAAGTCTGTCCACAGCCGGGGCTGCTCTATCCCTATGTCACCAACAGGGACTTGGTGTTTTATATGTATAATAAAATACACCGGTAATATGTAAACTAATATATGTATGCACATGAAAACAGGTGATATATTACGACAAGTATATATTTCATGTTGTATTTAGTTACTATTAGAACAGGAGTAAGCAGGGTTTGGGCTATTAACGGTCAAATTCTGATATTTCCAGGCGGAGACCTGCTTCACGCTATTACTGTTCTCATACAAGTTTTCTATAAACCAATAAAATTCTCTTCAGGGCTATTTTCCTTTCCATAAGGGACAAACAACAGGTCTGCAGTGTAATTCTCTTGGGTAAAGTTTTACGTGTTTGTCATCACATTGGGATCATTCAAGCAAGCGTTTGCCACATGCTAATGTCACATCATATTTAAATCAATGTACAGCGATGGCAGCAAAATCACTCATAGCAGTCAGAAGGCGAATGCAGATGCATTAAAAATATACTGTTTCCACAGAAAAAGGACAGCTGTGCAAGGTTATCTCCACAAATCTTAACCCTGCACCTGCACAGACAGGACATCTGTAGGCCTGCAGAGGGAGGCCAAAGGAGCTAGGAAGATCAAGCTAATTGGCAGATCTGTTCCGTTCACACTCACACAAGTGAGTCCATTGATTTTTGTGTGTCCCTGAAAGGAAGTATAAGCATCTAAGGATGCACAAAAACTGCGTTTCACAAGTGGGATTTTACACCCTTTGCATTTCACAGGGAGCCACGCTCACAGTACTAAGTAAGGAAACAGAGCCAATGAAAAGTCTGATGCTTGCCTGAAACGTCTAGCTTGTGACATTGAAGTGTTAATAAAAAACCTGTTAATTTTTATTTCCCTTCCTGTGTGACACAGAATGTATCATGTGCAGCAAAATCTATCAGCTGGAAGCCAAATGATATTAGGATTAGAAAAATAGGTAATGACTTATGCTAAATAACTTCACATTTTGTAAGAAGCACAATTTCAATTTAGACTTCCATGTCCAAGGAGGGGTCCAAAGGTATTTGAAACACTGTCTTCAGTGAATCAGTAAATCTTTCATACTACACACCTAAGTGGTTTATAAACGTACATGGATAACTAACCCAGGCAGCTGACATCCCAAATTTTCTAGACCAAAGTGACATAGACTAGAAAGAGATTTCTATAGCTCAGTCTGAAGAATTATACCCAAATCCAATAACTAGCCAGTGGTAGTCAACCTGGTTCCTACTGCCCACTAGTGGGCGTTCCAGCTTTCGTGGTGGGCAGTAGTGGAGCAACTGAAGTATAAATAAAAAGATAGATTTAACTATTGTAAGTTGTTTTATAAAGATTAATTCTGCCAAACAGCGAAAATCTGACATAAAAATACTTGGTAAGTAATTATTATTATATGCTTTAACTTGCTGTAACTCTGCTTTATAAATTTTATAAAGTAAAGTTACTTCCCTACTTTATAAATCACCATTACTGTGGAACCTGTGGGCGGTTAGAAAATTTTACTACTAACAGAGATACAAAAGTGGGCGGTAGGTATAAAAAGGTTGACTACCCCTGATCTAGACCAAAGCCATCCTAATCATTTATCACATGAAACAATAGCTTCTTGCTTAGAAGCATATCACATAAATGTCAATAACCTCTCCCATGATGTCATCTCCAGTGACCACTGCTATTTTCAAATCAACGCCAGCCTTCCTGGCCATCTTGTCAAGTGCAGCGGCACACATAAGAGGGTTGGTACCCCCAGCATTGCTGACCACACGAACACCTGCGGGAAGAGAAACACTAGCAGCAACTCTGATGTGAGTTCAATCACCAGTTTTTATTCTATGAGCTGCTTTCTCTTTCCATTGTTTTTATTTTTCCTTTTAGAAACAAACTCACCAGAGGCAATGATATCCATACATAATATTTACATGGCTGAAGCCACTGCTGGTGTTTATGCTCATTGGATACATGGCTGGTAACTGATAGGAATGGAGATGTAACCATTGGGTCTTAATAAAAATATCTATGGGTTACTAAAAAACAATGACTAGTTCTAATCTAAAAAATTCTCTGGATTTTCTAAATAATCCTTTAGAGAGGACCGATCCAATCAATTACATTGAAAAAGCTCTAATCTTTAATTTGATCTCTGACTGTGATTTGCTGAGACAGCTACTACAGAATGACTGAGGTTAGAGATTCAAAATTCCAGAATTCTAATCACCTAATCCAGGAGTTCTTACCTTTTTTTTTTTTTTTTTTACAGGGACAGGGAGAGAGTCAGAGAGAGGGATAGATAGGGACAGACAGACAGGTACGGAGAGAGGTGAGAAGCATCAATCATTAGTTTTTCATTGCTGTTGCAACACCATAGTTGTTCATTGATTGCTTTCTCACATGTGCCTTGACCGCGGGCCTTCAGCAGACGGAGCAACCCCTTGCTGGAGCCAGCAACCTTGGGTCCAAGCTGGCGAGCTCTTTGCTCAAGCCAGATGGGCTCATGCTCAAGCTGGTGACCTCGGAGTCTCGAACCTGGGTCTTCTGCATCCCAGTCCAATGCTCTATCCACTGCGCCACCGCCTAATCAGGCAGGAGTTCTTACCTTTTAAAGATTCATTATCCTTTGGAGAATGTGATAAAAGCTATGAATTTTCTCCTTGGAAGGAAAAATATTTCTTTTCTTTTGTGACAGAGAGAGAGAGAAAGAGAGAGTGATAGGAACAGACAGAAAGGGAAAGAGATGAAAAACATCAATTCTTCATTGTGGCTCCTTACTTGTTCATTGATTGCTTTCTTTTTTTTTTTTTTTTTTTTTTAACATAAAAATGTTTTTTAATGTCAGAATAAATTTAATTTTGTTGTATCTATTTTTTTTTATATATATATATTTTATTATTATTAATTCTAATGGGGTGACATCAATAAATCAGGGTACATATGTACAATGAAAACATCTCCAGGTTATCTTATCATTCAATTGTGTTGCATACCCATCACCAAAAGTCAAATTGTCCTCTGTCACCTTCAATCTGGTTTTCCCTGCGTCCCTCCCCTCCTCCCTATCCCATTCTTCCCTCCCTCCCCCCATCCCATAACCACCACTCTCTTGTCCATGTCTCATACCCTCACTTTCATGTCCCACCTATGTATGTAATCGTGCTGTTCTCAGTTTTTCCTTTTTTTCTGATTTACTTATTTCACTCCGTATAATGTTATCAAGGTACATCCATTTTGTTATAAATGATCCGATGTCATCGTTTCTTATGGCTGAGTAGTATTCCATAGTATATATGTACCATAGCTTTTTAATCCACTCGTCTTCTGACGGACACTTGGGCTGTTTCCAGATCTTCGCTATTGTGAACAATGCTGCCACGAACATGGGGGCGCATTTCTTCTTTTCGAACAGTGCTATGGTGTTCTTAGGGTATATTCCTAAAAGTGGGATAGCTGGGTCAAAAGGCAGTTCGATTTTTAATTTTCTGAGGAATCTCCAAACTGTTTTCCACAGTGGCTGCACCAGTCTGCATTCCCACCAGCAGTGCAGAAGGGTTCCCTTTTCTCCACATCCTCGCCAGCACTTATTCTGTGTTGTTTTGCTGATAAGTGCCATTCTGACTGGTGTGAGGTGATATCTCATTGTGGTTTTAATTTGCATTTCTCTAATGATTAGTGATGTTGAGCATTTTTTCATATGCCTATTGGCCATCTGTATGTCCTCTTTGGAGAAATTTCTATTCATTTCTTTTGCCCATTTTTTGATTGGGTTGTTTGTCTTCCTGGTGTTGCTTTTTATAAGTTCTTTATAAATTTTAGTTATTAACCCCTTATCAGATGTGCTGTCAAATATGTTCTCCCATTGTGTGGTTTGTCTTTTTATTCTGTTCCTATTGTCTTTAGCTGTGCAAAAACTTTTTAGTTTGATATAGTCCCATTTGTTTATCTTGCCTTTTATTTCAGTTGCCCATGAAGATAAATCGGCAAATATACCGCTGCTACAGATGTCGGAGAGCTTGCTGCCTATGTTTTCTTCTAAGATGTTTATGGTTTCACGGCTTACATTTAAGTCTTTTATCCATTTTGAGTTTGTTTTTGTGAATGGTGTAAGTTGATGGTCTAGTTTCATTTTTTTGCAGGTAGATGTCCAATTTTCCCAACACCATTTGTTAAAGAGGCTGTCTTTACTCCATTGTATGTTCTTTCCTCCTTTGTCAAATATCAGTTGTCCATAAAGCTGTGGGTTTATTTCTGGGTTCTCTGTTCTGTTCCATTGATCTATGTGCCTGTTCTTATGCCAGTACCAGGCTGTCTTGAGTATAATGGCCTTGTAGTAAACCTTGATATCAGGAAGAGTGATACCTCCTGCTTTATTTTTTCTTTTTAAGATTGCTGAGGCTATTCGTGTTCTTTTTTGGTTCCATATAAATTTTTGGAATATGTGTTCTATATCTTTGAAGTATGTTATTGGTATTTTAATTGGTATTGCATTGAATTTATAAATTGCTTTGGGTAATATAGACATTTTAATGATGTTTATTCTTCCTAGCCATGAGCACGGTATGTGCTTCCACTTGTTTGTATCTTCCTTGATTTCTTTTATCAATGTTCTATAATTTACTGAGTACAAGTCCTTAACCTCCTTGGTTAAATTTACTCCTAGGTACTTTATTTTTTTGGCTGCAATAGTGAAGGGGATTGTTTCCTTAATTTCTTTTGCTGATATTTCATTGTTGGTGTATAGAAATGCCTCTGATTTCTGAGTATTAATTTTATATCCTGCCACCTTGCTGAATTCATTTATCAGGTCCAGTAGTTTTTTTTTTTTTTTTTTTTTTTTTTTTTATATTTTATTATTATTAATTCTAATGGGGTGACATCAATAAATCAGGGTATATATGTACAATGAAAACATCTCCAGGTTATCTTATCATTCAATTGTGTTGCATACCCATCACCAAAAGTCAAATTGTCCTCTGTCACCTTCAATCTGGTTTTCCCTGCGTCCCTCCCCTCCTCCCTATCCCATTCTTCCCTCCCTCCCCCCATCCCATAACCACCACTCTCTTGTCCATGTCTCATACCCTCACTTTCATGCCCCACCTATGTATGTAATCGTGCTGTTCTCAGTTTTTCTTTTTTTCTGATTTACTTATTTCACTCCGTATAATGTTATCAAGGTACATCCATTTTGTTATAAATGATCCGATGTCATCGTTTCTTATGGCTGAGTAGTATTCCATAGTATATATGTACCATAGCTTTTTAATCCACTCGTCTTCTGACGGACACTTGGGCTGGTTCCAGATCTTCGCTATTGTGAACAATGCTGCCACGAACATGGGGGCGCATTTCTTCTTTTCGAACAGTGCTATGGTGTTCTTAGGGTATATTCCTAAAAGTGGGATAGCTGGGTCAAAAGGCAGTTCGATTTTTAATTTTCTGAGGAATCTCCAAACTGTTTTCCACAGTGGCTGCACCAGTCTGCATTCCCACCAGCAGTGCAGAAGGGTTCCCTTTTCTCCACATCCTCGCCAGCACTTATTCTGTGTTGTTTTGCTGATAAGTGCCATTCTGACTGGTGTGAGGTGATATCTCATTGTGGTTTTAATTTGCATTTCTCTAATGATTAGTGATGTTGAGCATTTTTTCATATGCCTATTGGCCATCTGTATGTCCTCTTTGGAGAAATTTCTATTCATTTCTTTTGCCCATTTTTTGATTGGGTTGTTTGTCTTCCTGGTGTTGCGTTTTATAAGTTCTTTATAAATTTTAGTTATTAACCCCTTATCAGATGTGCTGTCAAATATGTTCTCCCATTGTGTGGTTTGTCTTTTTATTCTGTTCCTATTGTCTTTAGCTGTGCAAAAACTTTTTAGTTTGATATAGTCCCATTTGTTTATCTTGCCTTTTATTTCAGTTGCCCATGAAGATAAATCGGCAAATATACCGCTGCTACAGATGTCGGAGAGCTTGCTGCCTATGTTTTCTTCTAAGATGTTTATGGTTTCACGGCTTACATTTAAGTCTTTTATCCATTTTGAGTTTGTTTTTGTGAATGGTGTAAGTTGATGGTCTAGTTTCATTTTTTTGCAGGTAGATGTCCAATTTTCCCAACACCATTTGTTAAAGAGGCTGTCTTTATTCCATTGTATGTTCTTTCCTCCTTTGTCAAATATCAGTTGTCCATAAAGCTGTGGGTTTATTTCTGGGTTCTCTGTTCTGTTCCATTGATCTATGTGCCTGTTCTTATGCCAGTACCAGGCTGTCTTGAGTATAATGGCCTTGTAGTAAACCTTGATATCAGGAAGAGTGATACCTCCTGCTTTATTTTTTCTTTTTAAGATTGCTGAGGCTATTCGTGTTCTTTTTTGGTTCCATATAAATTTTTGGAATATGTGTTCTATATCTTTGAAGTATGTCATTGGTATTTTAATTGGTATTGCATTGAATTTATAAATTGCTTTGGGTAATATAGACATTTTAATGATGTTTATTCTTCCTAGCCATGAGCACGGTATGTGCTTCCACTTGTTTGTATCTTCCTTGATTTCTTTTATCAATGTTCTATAATTTTCTGAGTACAAGTCCTTAACCTCCTTGGTTAAATTTACTCCTAGGTACTTAATTTTTTTGGCTGCAATAGTGAAGGGGATTGTTTCCTTAATTTCTTTTGCTGATATTTCATTGTTGGTGTATAGAAATGCCTCTGATTTCTGAGTATTAATTTTATATCCTGCCACCTTGCTGAATTCATTTATCAGGTCCAGTAGTTTTTTGACTGAGACTTTAGGGTTTTCAATATACAATATCATATCATCTGCAAATAATGACAGTTTTACTTCTTCTTTTCCAATTTGTATGCCTTTTATTTCTTCTTCTTGTCTGATTGCTGTAGCTAGGACTTCCAGAACTATGTTGAATAAGAGTGGTGAAAGTGGGCAACCCTGCCTGGTTCCTGATCTTAAGGGGATTGCTTTTAATCTTTGTCCATTTAGTATGATGTTTGCTGTCGGTTTATCATAGATGGCCTTTATCATGTTAAGGAATGATCCCTGTATTCCCACTTTACTGAGAGTTTTGAGCATGAATGGGTGCTGGATTTTATCAAATGCCTTTTCTGCATCTATTGAAATTATCATGTGATTTTTGTCCTTCCTTTTGTTTATGTGGTGAATCACATTGATTGATTTGCGAATATTGAACCAGCCTTGCCTCTCCAGAATAAATCCCACTTGATCGTGGTGTATGATTTTTTTCATATATTGCTGGATCCGGTTGGCTAATATTTTGTTGAGAATTTTAGCGTCTAAATTCATCAGGGATATAGGCCTATAATTTTCTTTCTTTGTGTTGTCTTTGCCCGGTTTTGGGATCAGAATTATGCTCGCCTCATAAAAGGAGTTTGGAATTCTTCCTTCCTCTTGAATTTTTTGAAATAGCTTCAGGAGAATAGGAGTTAGTTCTTCTTTGAATTTTTGATAGAATTCACTTGTGAAGCCATCAGGCCCAGGACTTTTCTTTTTTGGGAGTTTTTTGATAACTGTTTCGATCTCATTTGCTGTAATTGGTCTGTTTAGGTGTTCTGATTCTTCCAGATTGATTTTTGGAAGGTTATATGATTCAAGAAATTTGTCCATTTCACCAAGATTGTCTAATTTTTTGGCATATAGTTCTTCATAGTATTTTCTTACAATGCTTTGTATTTCTGTTGTGTCAGTTGTTATTTCTCCACTGTCCTTTCTAATTTTATTTATTTGAGTCCTCTCTCTTTTTTTCTTGGTGAGTCTAGTTAAAGGTTCATCAATCTTGTTTATCTTTTCAAAGAACCAGCTTCTTGTTTCATTGATCCTCTGTATTGTTTCCTTAGCCTCTATGTCATTTATTTCTGCTCTGACCTTTATTATTTCCTTTCTTCTACTTGTCTTGGGTTTTATTTGTTGTTTTTCTAGTTCTTTTAGATGCAGGGTCAAGTTGCTTATTTGAGCTTTTTCTAGCTTCTTATGATATGCCTGTAGTGCAATAAACTTCCCTCTCAGAACTGCTTTTGCTGTGTCCCATAAATTTTGAGTTGATGTATGCTCATTATCATTTGTTTCTAGAAACTTTTTTATTTCTTCTTTGATCTCATTGTTAATCCATTCATTATTTAATAACAAGCTATTTAGTTTCCAAGTGTTTGAGTATTTTTCAGTTTTTCTTTTGTGGTTAATTTCTAGTTTCATGGCATTGTGATCAGAGAAAATGCTTGATATGATTTCAATCTTCTTAAATTTATTTAGACCATTTTTGTGTCCTAACATGTGGTCTATCCTAGAAAACGTACCATGAGCGCTTGAGAAGAATGTATATTCTACTGCTTTAGGGTGAAAAGTTCTGAAGATATCTATTAAATCAAGTTGATCTAGTGTCTCCTTTAAGTCTGCTGTTTCTTTATTAATTTTCTTTCTTGAGGATCTATCCAGTGTTGTTAGAGGGGTATTGAAATCCCCTACTATGATAGTATTGCTGTTAATCTCGCCCTTTATATCCATCAAAGTCTGCTTTATGTATGTCGGGGCTCCTATATTTGGTGCATAGATATTTACAATAGTTATATCTTCCTGTTGAATTGTTCCCTTTATCATTATGTAGTGTCCTCTTTTATCTCTTACTACAGCCTTTGTTTTAAAGTCCATTTTGTCTGATATAAGTATTGCTACCCCTGCTTTTTTTTCATTTCCATTTGCATGAAATATTTTTTTCCATCCTTTTACCTTCAGTCTATGAACATCTTTTATTTTAAGGTGTGTCTCTTGTAGACAGCATATGTATGGGTCCTGTTTCTTTATCCATGCAGCTACCCTATGTCTTTTGATTGGATCATTTAATCCATTTACATTTAAGGTTATTATTGATATGTAGTTGTTTATTGCCATTTTATTCTTTAAAGCTGTATTCTTCTTTTGCTCTATTCTTTCCTCCCTTTAAACTGTTCACAAGAGACCCCTTAGTATCTCTTGCAGAATTGGTTTGGTTTTTATGAATTCCTTGAGGCTTTCTTTTTCTGAGAAGCTCTTTATTTCTCCTTCAATTTTAAACGTTAGCCTTGCTGGATAAAGTAGTCTTGGTTGTAGGTTCTTGTTCTGCATTACTTTGATTATTTCTTGCCATTCCCTTCTGGCCTCAAGTGTTTCTGTTGAGAAGTCCGATGTCATCCTTATGGGGGCTCCTTTGTAGGTGATAGTCTTTTTTTCTCTAGCAGCTTTTAAAATTTTTTCTTTATCCATTAGCTTTGGTATTTTAACTATGATGTGTCTTGGTGTAGATTTTTTTGGGTTTCTCCTTAATGGAGTTCTGTGTGCTTCTTGAATGTGTGGAGTGTTTCCCAGCCTTAATTTAGGAAAGTTTTCTGCTATAATTTGATTGAACAAAGTTTCCATTTCCTGTCCTCTCTCCTCTTCTTCAGGCACCCCTATGATGCGAATGTTGTTTCTCTTCATGTTGTCACAAAGCTCCCTTAGAGTTTCCTCACATTTTTTAAGTCTCTTTTCCTTTTTCTTCTCTGCTTCTGTGCCTTTGTTTATTGTGTCCTCTAACTCGCTTATTCGATCCTCAGCGTCATCCATCCTGCTTTTAATTCCTTCCATTGTGGTCTTCAGTTCTGATACTGTATTTGTCATTTCTGTCTGATTCTTTTTTATTATTTCAATTTCATTTTTTATACTTGTTATCTCTTTATTTAGGTGTTCATAATGACTATCCATTGTTGCTCTAATTTCTTTGAACATCCTAACTATCATTATTCTAAATTCTGCTTCTGGTAATTTGGTTATATCTGGTTCATTCAGGTCCTTCTCTGGGGATTTCTCTTGATTCATTTGGTTTGCATTCCTCTGCCTGCCCATTTTTTCTGTGTATAAGCAAGTTGTGGCCACTGGAGTCCAGTAGGTGTTGCCTTTGTGTTCTCTAGGTGTGGTCTATCTGCAGGCCCCCCACCCCCTCTGCCGGCGCCTAGGGTGGTTGGGTATGAGCGTTGCCAGCACCGGCCCACTGTGGCTTTTGCTGTGCTTTCTGCCTCTCCTCCGTGGGAGGGGCTGTCACTGAAGCCACAAGATTAGCACCAAGGGTAGAGGCGAGCACCTTTCCTCAGCTGCGGACCCAGCCTATTTCCGGACTTCCGCCCAGAACCAGCAGTCGGAGCCTGCTCGCTACAGTTCCGCGGGTTAGGCAGGGCTTTTGACGTGCTCTCAGCTGTAAGCTTTTGCCCGTCAGGAGCTTTAGCCCCGCCCTCGAGGCCAGGGCCCTTTGCGCAGGGTCGGAAACCAAGATTTATTGGGGCGGGCGTGTTTGCTGGCTTCCACCGAGCTGCGTACTTCCGCTCGTCCCGGACTCTACCCCGCCCCCGCGTTCGGAGCCCGCTCGTGCACGTATTAACGCTATCCGGGGTTTCTCCGGCCGGATGGGGATAGTAGCGTGGGCTCAGCTGCGAGCCTCCGCCTGTCTCGGGGTCCACCCCGTTCCCGCGCTCGGAGCCCGCTTGCGCACGTATACTGGCCAACCGCGGTTTCTCCGGCGGGCGGCGGGGGGGGGGGGGGGCGGACTGGTAGCGTCAGCTCAGCCACGAGCCCCTGCCCGTCCCTGGTCCTAGCCCGGTCCCCGCGGTCAGGGCCGGCTTGCGCAGGGCCTGCCTGTTCCTGGCCTCCCGCTTTGTCCCCGTAAGTGGGATTAAAGGCGGGCCCGCAGCTTCCGGACCGCTCTCGCGCTTCCCCTCCCACCCTCTGGGCTAGACCGATCTCCCACCGGCTTGGCCTCTGCCCACGCCGACAGAACCGCCTTTCAGCGTCCTGCCGCCCCAAAACCTTAAGCAGCCCTCAGCAGAGTAGGAAGGGACCTAATACTCCACACTGTAGGCCTGGGAGCTCCCTCACTTGTTTCACAGCTCAAAACTGTCCAAACGCCTCTTCTTGGCTCTGGGACTGCAGGCTGGGGCTTGGTTCCTGGGACCCAGGTCCCTCCCTCTCCGCCAAAATCTCCTCCCGCCACACGGGTCTCTCCGGGCTGCCGTTTGCTCCGGGGAGCTGGGCAGCCCTCTTCGCGTTTTCGCTATTCCTACCAGTCTCAATGTGGCTTCTTCTGTGTTCCTTGGTTGAAGAGTCCACTTAGTTTAGTTCAAAGTTGGTTTATCCAGGTGATGGTTCTTAAAATTGAGTTGTAATCCACTTTGGTTCTGGGAGTTGGAAGTTGGTACGTCCGCCTACTCCGTCGCCATCTTGTTGTATCTTGATTGCTTTCTCATATGTGCCTAGACCCAGAGGCTACAGCAAACGGAGTGACGCCTTGCTCAGGCCCGCGACCTTGGGCTCAAGCTGGTGAGCCTTGCTCAAACCAGATGCTCAAGCTGGCGACCTCGGAGTTTCAAACTGGGTCCTCTGAGTCCCAGTCCAATGTTCTATCCACTGCGCCACTGCTTGGTCAGGAGGAAAAAAACATTTCTTGCTTATAATTTAAGGGGCATGTCAGATTCCCTGAAGCCCACCCTTGGGCCCCAAACTAAGAAACCTTAACCAAATCCAAACACCTCATTTCCAGGTAAGGAAACTCAGGTGCGAGGCAGTGAAGTGACTTGTCCAGGGCCACGCAGCTTGTCAGGGAGCAGCAGGATGAAACTTGGCTCGTCTCACTCCCTGTCTGCTATGGCCTGTGGAGTCAGACTCTACGCTACTACAAACTTGTGTGGGTGGAGAATGGCCATCAGCCAACATCGTCAGAGGGCTCTGACTGCTCCACTGAACCACTCCTAACTAGCCAGAGAATGATTACTAAGTGTAAATGATTAGAAGTTACACCCACTAGTCCTCTAAGTACAACACTTTCTTCTCTGTTTTCATTCTCTTCAAACGATTCAGATGCATCTGAATCCAACCTGTCTCCTTCCTGCCTCCCTCCACCCCACCAACACTTTCTTAAAACTCCCTCTTTCTTGGGTTCTGGTGACTGCACTATCCAGGTTCTTCCCATCTCCTCACCGTCCCTCCCCTTTCTAGGGGTTCCCTAAAGCTCATCCCTACTCGCCTCTATATCCATTCTTTCCCTCACCCCCTCAGAGATCCTTCCCAACAATGCTTTCAACCAATACTTCTGATGAATGAAACTCCCTCCCTCAAATCTGTTATTTCCCCTTCATCCAAGAATTACTACTGTCTTCCACCTTGTTTGTACTATGGTATCTAACTCTGTATTTAGCACCTAGCAAGAACGATAGACACTCTGCTCTGTTAACTGACATTTTATGATTACAAAATGAAAGCTACTATACAAATAACAAATTTATTACCAATACTTAAGTTTATAAGAAGTTCTGGTAAGTCTGACACCTTGCTTTCTTTTTTGCCTTACTCTTTTTCAGGATAACTTATTTTTTTAAAGGGGATATAGCTCCCTCTAGTGGAAAATTATGATACTTTAGAAAACAGACCCTCCGAAAGTGTGTGTTTAGATGCATCAACAATAAAACTGAAGGGTACATTATAACTACATCAGACTAATAACTATTTATAGCTCTTCATCTTATAGATTTTCATCTTAAAGATCTTAAACAACAACATATTGCAAGATATTTGTCTCTCTTAAGCAGAGATACATTTTCAGTACTTAAGAGACACTGAGTAATGCCACTTGAAGTTACCTCAGGACCCAACAGCAAAAGACTTTCTTTGTTAGCCCAATAAATCAAAGCTCTATGATAATGAAGCCAGAGTCTCGGATGTGGTACAAGTATGATCAGCAGCTTCTATGTGTCCCATAGCCACAAATTTCAATCTGACTCCAGGAAGCTACCTTAATAAGATTTGCTCTGAGCCAGAGATCCAGAGTGAGAAACAGAGAACTGGGACAATTGTAGTTCTCTGACAAAATCAACCCAAATATGCTGGTTAATACTGGCAATATTTTAAAATCTTTCACCTGACAGCCACTGCCTCCTTTCCTCAGAACCACATCAAGGTGGCTAATAAAGCCTTTTTGAATGTTCATTGAGTTATTATTTACTTTCAGCAACTCTATCATATATATAAATATACTAAATAAATATAGAAAAATATATATCCTCTCTTTCTTAAAATTTGACATGCCATTTAAATACAGGAAATTAAGGTGATTTAATGACAAACATTTTAAAAATTACCTTTCTTGTGAATGTCCTTTATATACGGAGCCATGGCAGTCTGTACAAAATCAGGAACATAGCCTAAGTCCTACAACATAAAAGTAAATGCGTGACCCACTGTGAAATGGATTTGGGCAACTCAAAGGCTACCGACTAACCAATGCTTTAGTTACTTACAAGGCTACATTAAATTTTAATTGCAACATTTATGTTGTCTGAAAAGAACTAATCCCTAGTAAATTTGAGCATATAATCAATTAATGAAAAGATCTAACATGATGTTCAGAATAAATGTAACTTGCATTATTACCAGAATCACTTCCTCTTTGTGATCCACAGCAGTTTTAACTCCAAAGTTTAATTAAAAACTAATATTCCCAACACTATCTATGTCCTGAGCGTACCTACCCTAATTCCCAAGAGAAGCTAATGATTTTATATTTAGTTGACAGATTATAGAAACAAATGCAGGAAACCAAAAGGGTAGAGTGGAGTAAGAGTTATCCTGGGTGATGAAGTTATACAAAAGGATCTCATTTTCGGTCAAACTGGTGTTTAAGGTACAAACTAGATAATTAGTTATGTTACTATGGGTTCAGTTTTAAATTAATTCTACCAAGTAAAAGCAGCGGCTTACAGGGACTAAATATCACAAAGTTGATGGCATAAGTATATTTAGCCTTCTATGTATTCTCTAACAAGCTACATGATTTGAATGGCTCTCTTTTCTATATGGAATTTCTGCTGGGATATTCCACGTCTTAGGCCAATTTCTTGGTCGTACATATTAAAACAAAAGAAAATTTAATTCACTGGAACTATCAGAAATATTTCAAAGTTAGAACTGAGACATTTATCACATATTATATAGGACAACATAAATCATTTTTTCATGTTAATAAAGCTTTTCGTAACTATAATTTTAGTGGCTACGTAAGATTTCATTGCCTAGATTTCTCACCATTTACTTAACAACGTCCTCAGTGTTGGCCATTTGGGCCTTTAGTTCGCTGTGCCTGTTATAATTAAGGCTACATTGTCCATCTTGTGAGCAAAGCTCTTCCACATGAGCTATATTTCCTTAAGATAACTCTGACTTAAGTGACGGTGAACAACCAAACGATTTACATTTTCTCTAATAAAGCCTAACACTTAAAAGTTTTATAATAAGTCATTTATGCTGTCTTGTGTAATTAGTTGTCCTTCAAGGCATGGTTACAGGGCCACTAAAATAATTACAAAACTTACAGACGATTTTAATTTGGCAGCAGTGAGCAGGCACATGGTTATCTCCGAGAGATAATCAAAAACCAAGTAATCCAGCTTCTCTCCGTAGAGTAGCTGAGGAACTAGGAGTAAAGCACACAGCGTAATTTACTTTTTAAAATTTAAATTGGACAATTATTTTACTCACAACTTAAAGAAGTCTGAGTGAAATCTTATTGCCTTTATACATACTATCCAAAATCAGTTGTGCATATATACTTTCACGCATTGGGGAGGCATGCCCCTGGGAACCCAAAGGTCACTGAGCTTTTGGTCACTGTATTGATATCCAAGCGCTGCCACACTGGGTGACAAGCCACATACTTCACCGTGCCGACTAAAGGAAAAGGAAATTATATAGTGTAATGTAGCCATGGTAGCAGGTGTCCCTATTTCCAGTGCTCTCCAGAAAGCATTTCCTTCAAATGGCAAGAATCTCTTTGTAAAATGAAATGATAAATTTTCAGCTCATCAGGTGTAAAATCGTCTTTGCTACTTCAAGTTCACAATCAATTCAGGCAAATACTGATTCTGCCCTTCACAGCTTCCGGTATGAGGGAAGAAAGCGAGGTCAAAGGGAACGACTGCTCTTACCAAGCTCCTACTTTCCCCCTTCCTCCACTGTAAAATAACTGGCTATCTTCAAGTTACTCTCTGATTAAAAACCTCCAAAGCAATTCCCAGAGTAAAACACGAGAACCATGAAAGGCTAAAGAAAAACGCTATGGCAAGAAACTTTGTCCTCCTGAACAGCAGTGTTAAAAGGTAAGAGCTCTGTTTTAATGTGGTGTCCCTGCCTCCAACATTGTACCTGATGGTACTTAGCAAAAGTTGTTAAATTATGGTTGAATAAGTAAAAGAATACATTTCAAATCAGCTCTTTTTCTTGAAGGTGCCTTCACATCATAGCTCTCATTTTTTCTTAAGCAATTGTGGCACACCCAAGGATTACAGTACTTAAGCCTCTAATGTCTTATTAACTCCATAGAATTATTTATTCTGATATGGTGAAATTTCTAAAACCTACTGTACAGATTCCAGATAAATGTTTCTCACAGGTGAAAACATTTCCCACTAGGTTAGAGACTCTGCCACAGCTAAGTTTTACATAAGTACATAAAATAAATACAGTGTTGGAAGTATTTCTTAATTACTGAAGATAGTCATTTACATATTTTCTCAGGATAATACAACTACAATGCCCTACAAGATGAACTTTTACCATCATAAAAGAGTAAACTAGCCTGACCAGGTGGTGGCGCAGAGGATAGAGCATCAGACTGGGATGTGGAGAACCCAGGTTCGAGACCCCGAGGTTGCCAGCTTGAGTGCGGGCTCATCTGGCTTGAACACAAAGCTCACCAGCTTGGACCCAAGGTCACTGGCTCCAGCAAGGGGTTACTTGGCCTGTTGAAGGCCCGCGGTCAAGGCACACATGAGAAAGCAATCAATGGACAACTGAGGTGTTGCAATGAAAAACTGATGATTGATTCTTCTCGTCTCTCTCCGTTCCTGTCTGTCTGTCCCTATCTGTCCCTCTCTCTGACTCTTTCTCTGTCCCTGTAGAAAAAAAGAGTAAACTTAAGACATGATATACATATGAAAAACCGATTAGACTAGGAGAATTATTGAAAAATAAATGGTTCTATAATTAATTCTATGTTATTTCTCCATGACACTTGAGCTCAGAAATGTCAACAACTACTTTGAGGTGAGGTGAGAAGCAGTATCATCTGATGAAACATCCATCAATCTCCAATTAAGCATTCTACACACTGCACACAGCACAGAATCTTTTCATCAGTGATTTCAGAGAAGGAAGAAATATCTCACTTTTGGACTTGACGTCAAGATGTTTAGCAATGGTGCAAAATTCAAACAGGCACAACAAGTGGTTATGCCTGTGATTGTGGGAATATTGTGGTAAAGAAAGGGAAAAAAGACAAGAACAAATGGATGCCACAAAAATCAGACAAACCCGCTTTGTGGCTGATGGATAGCTCAAATGACCACCATTGGCTCCAGAGATGTAAAATCCAAATGCATGGCAAATTAGTCATATATTTTCAAATGTTTCTCATTCAGATTCTAATATCTTTCAGTGTTTCAATAGGAGCAAATGGGGTGGCTCATGAACTCTGCTTTCTTGAGGAAAGGCATCTGAACAAGTGAAACACAGTAGCAAATTTCAAGGAGAAGGAGAACCAGCTGTCAGTCTGCCTTCCTTTCAGGGTACAGGAACCGGCAAGCAGCCCAAAGCCCAACGGGAAGGAACAGGGACACAAAGGTAGCAGATGCCTCCCTAGATGACCCTCTCCCAAGGGCTGTGAAGGTGCCCTCCCTGGAGTCACTCTCTTAGGGATCAAGTCTGAGGGGCAGAGTTAGAAACAACTGGGCCCCACTCTACCTGTGGGGCCCAGGGCTATTGGAGAATTTAAGGATAAATGTGCTTGTACACTATGAACATCAGAATAAAAAATACAAAAAGTAAATAGGTGATGATAAGGTAGAAATAATCATAAAAGTATTTCTTTATGATTTATATTTACAAAAAGGAAGGTTCTTATTTCTTGTGAGTCTTGGGTTTTTGAAAGGTAAACAACATGATGAATTTGGTATAAATCTGCAGATAAAATAAAGAAAGACTGATACAAACTATCTTGGCTTCAGGAAATAAGTTGTTTGCTGTTTTGCATTCCTAGGGCCCTGCACAGGGCTCAAGAAATATTTATTGATGAGTAAATGTTAAATTAAAACATAATTCAAATTATGTTGATATTCCAGAATTCCTGATAAACATCAGACTGATATTCCTGGTGAACAGAGCTACAAACAACTGATAAATATCTGATATGCTGTGTTGGGGGGGGGGGGGGCGCTGTGCCATGCAAGGATGAACAGAATCTGGTCCTAGTCCTGTAAGTGCTTACAAAGCCTTGTTACTTCATTGGGAAATAAAGGCATTTACTGGCCACAGCCAACTTCTTCACTGAAGAAGTCCTTTCTACAAGCATAATGTTAGGCAAATGAGTTTGTAAAATCTGTATTTTCTGAGTTTGCTCACTTTTATTGTTAAAAATGGCCACTGCCCATGTGAATGGCGCTGCCAGGTGAAACTGCTGATTACCTTCCTGCTTGGGAAGGGGCTTTGTTATGCTAATGCTGCTGGAGGAAGGGTTTTCACACCAAAAGGTTTTAAAAAGGAGAAGAAAGAGAATACAATATGGCAGGGGGCTGGAGAAGCCAAGATGGCAGGGAAAGAGGGAGACCAGTTTGTGCAGAGATGAGAAGGGAGAAGATGTACAGATGGAAAACCAGAGGTGACTGAGACTGGTGGGGGCCTTTGATTCTAGGAAAACCCGGATGTGTCAGTAGGTTTGTGAGCCTGTGTGTTTTTAGTTACCTGCCAGGTGCAAGGCTAGAATAAAGGAATGACCCACCAGTCTTTGGCTCCACAGTTTCTTTATGATCTGCCTAAATCTAATGGGAACCTGCACATGCCTAGCAGTGATGGCTGCGACTACTGGCCTTCCACATAACATCCCATACTCCATCAAGCACAGTTCTCTCCAGGTCTAGGATAACTCTATTCCATTTGAGCTCTCACATGTCAGGATCATCTCACCACCATGTGATATCTGTTCTGCTCCTGGGCTCAGACACCTAGCCTTGTCAGGTGGGGCTGCCAGGGGGGCGGGGCTAGGAGTTCTGCAGGCTCCCTGGGTCCTGAAGTCGCTCTGAGCCTGCATGATTACTGAAGAGAGGGTTGCAAGTCAGGGAAAGAGTACATCACAACCAAAGCAGAACTGCTTGGGAACTCCATGGAGGTTCTAAAGCTGCCTCCATTTTCAAGTAGTCCTACAAAATATAACTCTTAAATTACAAAACACATTCACACATAAATGATCAAAGCTGCTCTTTTTTAGCTTCCTTATAGCTAAAAGCTTTATGTATATTTATGTTTCACCTTCTACTCACAATAAACTTTCAAGGTATTATATTATGCTCATCCTACAAATGTGGAAAATGGACTTAAGAACTTGACACTACCAGTAAGTGTGTAACCAGGATTTGAAAACAGGTTTGTCTTATCATAAAGCCAGAGTTCTTCCTAGCATATAGTGGCCTCACAGTATAATCCTTGATTTTAGCCCTGTGGTATACGGTATTTCCCCATGTATAAGACACTCCCATGTATAAGACACACCTTAATTTGGGGGCCCATTAGTTTGTCCTTCTCTATGTCTGATGACGAATCACTGTCTTCATATATTGCCTCAGCCTCGGTTTCATTGATGGCATTTGAAATGTCACAACCACTGTATCAGACACACCCAGTTTTTAGACCCCAAATTTTTCGGAAAAGTGCATCTTATAAATGGGGAAATATGGTAAAGATTACAAATCACTTACAGGCTCATTCATTCAGTAGTGTCAATACCTAACATGTTGCTATGCACTGGATGTTTGTGTCTCCAACAACGTTCTTCTAAAATTTCAATGTTCATTGAAATCCTAATGCCTGATGTTATGGTATTTGGGAGGTGGAGCCTTAGTCATGAATGTATTGAAGGCCCTTGTAAAAGAGAAGCCACAGAGCTCCCTAGCTCCTTCCAACATACAAGCACACAAGAAGTGTGTGCCTCAACTTGGAAGAGGGCTCTCACCCAACTATGCTGGCACCCTGTTCTCAGACTTCCAAACCCCAGAACTGTAAAATATAAATTTCTGTTGCTTATTAGCTACCCAGTCTCTGGTGTTTTGTTATAGCAGCCCAATAGGACTAAGACATGTCAAGCACTAAAAACACAGCAGTGATCAAAACTGTAAAATCTCTGCCCTCCAAACTCTTTGAAGTGTACATGCTGGGGGTGGGGAGTAGGAAGGGGGGGGGTAAGCCCAACAAATACTTGTCAGCTGGCAAGTGTTATGAAGAAAGATAAACCAAGTAAGGGGTTCAGAAGTTCCAAGGATTGGGTAGAAATTGTAGTTACTGGATGTGGTCAAGAGTAGGTGTCTTTGACAAAATAATATTTCTGTGAGTAGAGAATGGAAGGAAGTAAAGAAGCTAGCCATGGGTTGTCTGGGGGAAGAGTGTTCCAGATGGAAAGACTACTAAGTGTTCAAGACAGAAATGTACTTGGCATACTGGTATCCTAGCTGGGAGGCCAATGTGCCAGCAGTTAGTGAGCAAGGGCGAATAGGAAAAGAGGTAAAGTGACAAAGGAAGCTGAATCTGAGTCACAGTTTTGTAGGTCACTATAAGAACTTTGGGTTTACTGTGAATGCCATAAGCCATTGGGCAATTTTCACCCCGTGCAGGACATGACCGACTTGCAGGATTACTTGCAGCTATGAGGAGAATACAGTGCTAAAGGGCAAGGGAAAAACCAGGGAGACTAGGGAGGAGGCTACTGCCATAGTCCAGTAGGGAGACGGTGGTTTAGACAAAGTGATGGTTAAAGACAAGTTTGCCTGGCAAAGGTTATGGCCCTAACATGGAAAGATAAGAGTTAGCAGTTATTGAGATAGATAAGACCAGGGGAGCAGATTAGGGCATTCAGCTTTGAACATGTTTCTTTTAAGATGCCTTTTACAGATGATATTAAGATGGCAGCTGAATACCCAAACATGGGTTTTGGAGCAGGACAAGTCCATGTTGGAGGCATAAATGTAGAGTCTATCAAGACATTAATGCTCAATATGACAGAGGAGAGCACCTAGGACTTGGACAATCCAAACTTTAGCTTTGAGAGAAGAAGAGGAACTAATCAAGGAGACTGAGAAGGACTGGGCAGGGAGGAAGAAGGAAAACTTCATGAGACTTCAAGAAGAAAGTTTTATAAGAAGACAGTGATCAATTTGGTCAATACCACTGATAGATTAAGGAAGACGAGGGCCAATATTGACCCCTGAATTGAGCAGTCATTGGTCAGATGGGTGCAGGTTATTAGTCTCAGTTTCCTTGAAATAACAAACAAGGCTCCAAGAGATTAAATAAATTGAACACCAAGGTCAGATAGCCAATTAGCAGCAGCATTAGGCCTAGAACCCAACACTGAACACAAGCTTTCAGAAGTTAGCCATGTTTCTTGGATCCTATGGCAGGCTCTTCAATAACATATTATGATGTCATTCTTGCTTTGGTAACTACGATACAGGAAGGGGTCTCTAAAAGAACAGTAAGACTGTAAACAAAAAGGAGCAAACATCAGAAGCAGAACTGGGGCACAATGACAGTGAGACAATGGTTTAGTATTTCATAATAGAGACGATACACTGCAATCACTACGAGCAGGTCAAAACATACTTCAATACAAAGAAAGGCTTCCGTCTCCTCCAAAGGAATCCCCGTGCACATATTTCACTAAATAATTTCCACGTAAATACATAGAACTTTAAATCCCCTGGGGCTCTATTCCCCTATGTTAGTGGCACTATGTACAAGTCAGTTTGAATAATAAGGATCTGACTCCCCATCTCCCCATCCTCTTTCCTTCACTTGATTTCTTTATCAAGGTGCCCGAAATGGGGGAGAGGGAGGAAAAGTCTTTACTTTAGATTTTAATTTAAAATTTTTTATCTTATTTTTCCAAAGTGAGAAGCCAGGGGAGGCAGACATACTCCCTCATGCCCCTGACTAGGATCCACCCAGCAAGCCCACTAGGAGGCGATGCTCTGCCCATCTTGGGCATTGCTCCGCTGCAACTGGAGCCATTCTAGCTCCCATGGAGCCTTGGCTGCGGGAGGGGAAGAGAGAGACAGAGCGAAAGGAGAGGGGGAAGGGTGGAGAAACAGATGGGTGCTTCTCCTTGTGTGCCCTGGCCATAAAATTTTTTTTTAAGATTTAAAATTTTTAACAAAATTTTATGGGACCAAAGGCACCAGAGTCCTAACCTAAACCATTTAGTTATAAAAGCCAGTTTTAACAGTCCCAACTGCTCCCCTCAAACCTACAACTACCACCACCCGCCCAGGCTCGACCATTTAAGGAGTCCACTGTGTGGCCCTCTGCGATCGATTTTGCAGACTAGGAAGTGAAGGGTTCATAATGGGCCGCGGGCGGGGTGTGGGGTGGAGGGAGATAGACCGGGTTTCCGACTGACTCGTTACTGGGCGCGGGGCGGGGCAGCGGACGGCCCCCCGGGCAGGGGGAGAGCAAGGCGGCCCCTAGGCGCGGACAGGGAGAGCCAAGCTGGCAACCGCAGACTCTCCCGGCAGGCTGGGACGCGAGGCGGGGAAAGTCCAGTCGTGCCCTCTAAACTTTCCGGAGTTCCAAGTGCCACGGCTCGGCCTCCAGCCCCACCGCTGGCGTCTCCCTCCAGGGCTGCAGCGAACGCCTCGCGCCCTCCTTCCCACCTCCGATTCCCCGCACGCGGGGCGAGCGGAGCCGAGCACGTGCGGCGCGCAGACTGCAGCCGGGTTACCTGAGGCCGCCGTGTCTCCCCAGAAGGCGGAGGCGCAGCCGATGCGCACGGCGCGGCCCCCCGACCCCGGCTGCTCCCCCGCGCCGGCCTCGGCCTGCGTGCCCAGTGCCCGCGGCCCTGCGCCCCGGGCGGCCGCCCTCGAGAGCCGGAGCCAGAGCCCGAGCCCAAGCGGGACGGTCGTCCGCAGCAGGCGCAGCGGCCGGACACAGCTCATGGCGGATCACCCGACACCCTAGGTCCGACTGCCCGTGCGCTCGGCCCGCCGCTCCCCGCGAGTGGCGGCGCCCCGCGCGCCCCCTGCTGGCCAGGCCCCACCGCGCCCGGCGCCGAGTCTCAGGGCCCCACTTCCTGCCACCCTGCCCTCCAGTGATTGCGACAATCACCACCACAAAAAGACGTGGAGTGTTGCTGGCTCAGCTCCATTCCTAATTTTGGCGTTTGTGTCAGAATTTAAAGATCTTCCCCGCGCCCTATTCCTCCACCTTCTTTTATTTTTTTTTAAAAGAAAGAGAGAGCTGAAAAGTATCAACTTGTAGTGGCATAACTTTAGTTATTCATTGATTGCTTATCATGCGTGCCTTGAGGGTGGCAGGGCTCAGGCAGAGCCAGCGAACCTTGCTCAAGCCCAGCTAGTGACCGCTTGCTCATGTCAGCCACTCAATGATCATGCTCAAGCCCTTGACCTGGTGCCTTCGCTCAAGCCAATGAGCCTGCGCTGAAGCCAGCGACCGCTGAGTTTCAACCTGGGACTTCATTCTCTATCCACCTCATCACCACCAATCAGGACCCATACCCTTCCAACTTCTGAGTTTGAGAAGAAAAAAACAACAAAACAAAGATATGGAAATCATCCTCGCCCCTACCCCGACTTCTCTTCCAAGGAGCTAGAAAATTATAAGAGTGCCAGCTTTCTTTCTCCAGTCAGGTCAATGAAGAAAATGTTTATTTATGAGAAACTATTCTAAGAGCTTTATTTTATATTAGAAAGAAGCTCATGGGTTTTTTTGTTTGTTTGTTTTTTGTTTTTGGCATTTATCAACACATTAACTAAAACAACCCAACAAGGTAGATAATACAATTATCCCCTTTTGCGCATTTGGGGAAACTAAGACACAGAGAAGTCAGTCTGTTTCCCAGCGTCACACAGATAGAGGCTATAAAGCTGGAATTGACACTCAGGCAGTCTGACTCCAGTGTCCACGTTCTCAGCTCTCAGGGTATTCTGCCTCAGTTCGGAAACAAATGAACCATGATCTCATTTAATCTCCATGACAAACCTATAGGGTGGGTACTGTCATCGTCCCCATCATACAGGCAAGGAAGCTTAGACACAGAGAGGCCAATAATGGAGCTAGAAAGTGGTGCAGGAAGACACTAGCAGCCAGTCTGATCCTAACAACCATGAGAGGAGAGCGGCCACTTTAGTATATTCAGTCATGCAAAGGGAGAAGATGTTCCCTAGAAAGTGTGTGAAGCTTTCATAACCTTCAGATCAAGGGTCTCCAAACTACGGCAGGCAGCGGGCCGCATGCGGCCCCCTGAGGCCATTTATCCCCCGCCGCACTTCCGGAAGGGGCACCTCTTTCATTGGTGGTCAGTGAGAGGAGCACAGGATGCATCTGCACCCATAGTTCCCATTGAAATACTGGTCAGTTTGTTTATTTAAATTTACTTGTTCTTTATTTTAAATATTGTATTTGTTTCGGTTTTTTTTTTTAATAAGATATGTGCAGTGTGCATAGAGATTTGTTCATAGTTTTTTTTATAGTCTGGCCCTCCAACGGTCTGAGGGACAGTGAACTGGCCCCCTGTGTAAAAGTTTGGGGACCCCTGCTTCAGATACTGAGCCCCTGGCTTTAGGCTCAGTCCCTTGGAGACCTTCCTCAGACCTAACACTGGGACCACTGTCTCTCCCAGTAGCCTCGCCGTTCCTGCACTCCACAGTTGATACCAAGATGAGAAGGGACCCTTAATCAAATTCAGAGCCCACACGAAGGTCCCGCCATTTTGCCGACAACTGGGGCAACTCCTCCTGAGTTGGGCATAAAGCACCTGCGCATGTGAGCTTCGTGCCTGTTGTGGTCAGGCCCCCAGGGTGCTTTGGGAAGGAATAACAGGGGCACCCATACCACCAAACTGCCTTTGCTCTTAGCTGGGAAACAGTGTAGCTTTCTGAAGGGGAATGAGAGCAATCAAAGAGGAGGCGCAGAGGATATGGAAGGCCATAACCAAATCAACAACTTGATTTCTCTCAGTTTATGAAGTTCATTTCTTTCACCCCACGGAGGCAAGGCCCGTCTTGCTCAATGTCATGAGTGCAAGGGATTCTAGGGCTGATCAAGGAAAAAGATATGACCATGAGGGGGGAATGGCACACGCAAGCTTTATTTGGGCAACACTCTGACAAGCTTGCCTGCAGGAGCAGGAGAGAGGAGTCCCACACTGGGTAGGACCATTCAGAGGCTATGGCAACATAGGGTCACTGCCCAGAAGAACGGGAGGGTGAGGGAACACTCCCTCCCCCAGAGGAGTAAGTGGGATGGGAGAGTAGACTCACATGTCTAGGTGAGGCTACTCAGCCACTCCTCTAGGAGTCTCTGGATCAGAGAACTCCCAGGGACAGCAGCCCAGTGGAGTCTTTAATAGCTACAAAGTTTATCTCTGTGTGGCCAGCAGATGTTAGGTGCAGTTTCACAAGGCATGCAAACCAGGCAGATTCTCCATAGCTAAAAGTCTGCATATTGGGGCTGTGTTTAAAACAGTTGAGTGTGTTTTAAATATGAAAATTTGGCTTTGGCACCCACAGGCTTTTGAATTCATGGGTCCCAGCCTGTTGTGAAGAAATCAACAACTCAAGAACCAATATATGGATCATTTTTGGCTTATTAATGTAGCATCTGAGATCCAGTAGGAAGTGCACCCAAACACACCCAGGTTCCACAGCTCCACCAGGCCCCTGTCTCTCCCAGGCACATCACACTTCTAAATTCTGAGTTCAGGGTCGGACCTGACCCACTTTGAAGGCTGGTGAGGGACACAGACTGACGATTTATTTCTACATTACCATCCCTTCATCAACACAAAAACAGAGAGATCTAACATTCAGACAGTCCATTTTGCACATACAAAAGGAATGGGTTGGAGGATATTCTACCTACAAGAATCTATGAGACAGTTTGAGTGGGTAAGTATGCATCCACACTCATGTGCCTGTTGTTATCTAATAGTGAAATAACTTCACCAGCAGGTGTCTCTGTCACACTGCATATCAAAGAGGGTCTGGCTCCCAAAATAGGGCTTTAAATAAAACACAAATCTAAGTTGTTTATCTTCTGGTCACTAGTGCTAGTCAGTGCTATGAAATCATAGTCATCAACAATGATGTATGTTACATTAAACCTATTTACTCTGCAATCCAACAGATTCTTCCAAATTCCTCGGGAAATTCAGGACAACTAGGAGGTTAACTTCACAGACTATACTAATAAACAAAATCTGTTTGTTGGGCAGTCTACCTGCTTTTGGCTCTGTAGAAGATGAAATGAATACAATGACTAGATCCTGGCCAGTTGGCTCATTGGTAGAGTGTCAGCTAGTTGTATGGATGTCCTGGGTTCGATTCTGTCAGGGCACACAGGAGAATTGCCCATCTTCTCCAACCCTCCCCCTCTCGCTTCTCTCTCTCCCTCTCTCTTCTCCTCCTGCAGCCATGGCTTGATTGGAGTAAGTTGGCCCCTGGGAGCTGAGGCTCCATGGCCTCTGCCTCAGGTGCTAAGAAGAGCCCAATTCTATTATATATATATATAAAGCATAAATGACAAACACTGCTCATTCTGGATTATTGGACATACCATCCTACAGCAAAGGTACTCTCCATAGACTATTGCTTATTATTCTTTGATCTGAAAGTATTCCGAGGCCCAGATATACCAGTAAACTCAAGTCCACAGGATTTCATTCTGGCATGTTTGTAGGACTGGGGCATGAGGCAGGGACAGAGCCATTCTTTTGTTCTCTGTCTGTTCCGTTAGTTTTAAATGCAGGTCCAACTTCTGTCCTAAGACCCTTTTTATTTTCACACCTCCTTTTCTTCCTGGCAACTCTCATCTGCCCCATTAACTCCACATTGGTTGAGTCTAAGCCCTGTCCTCAGCATGCCAGTGCCATTGGCTGTTAGAGATTTCACTACTGCTCACATTTAAAATGTTGGAAATTAGACTCATTTTTTCTCTCCCCTAAACTAGTTATTCCTTCTTATTTCTTTATTTATGTTAATATAGTCAACTCTCCTCTTTCTCAGAGTTATCTTCTACCCTTTCCTCCTTGCCTCTTTCTCATAACCCTTTCCTAAATAGACTAGTACTTTCTAGTGTATTTCTATAAAGCGCTTGAATGTTTCCCAACTATTTTTTGTATAATAACCTGTGTGTAAGGACTTCTCCCGTGTGTTCAGGCATTGGTCCTATGCCAATGTACTTGTCATTCTTCTGGCAACATTGAAGTGATACTCTTAAAGCAACACATATCAGTAAAGTGATTACCAAAAATTTATTTTTTAACTTAAGTAGGAGAAACCGATACAGTTTGGTTTTTAAAAATTCTTTTTTGCAACAGAAAATAATTTCATTGTGCCTTCAATATAAAAAAGAACTGGACTTAATAAGAGCTTTGAAATTGCTGCATGGAAATCAACCTCCTTATGAGATTACTCTTCAGTGCAGTGTAAGGCAGTGGGCATCCTTCTTCCTTGCACATAGATAATAATTATCTGGGGAAGCTTGTTAATAAAATGTAAACTCTTGGGGTTTACACTCAGATACTCTGATTGAGAAGATCTGGAAAAGAAGCCAAAGAATCTGCATTTTTTAAACACAGTGACAATCTAAGTGGTCATTTTTAAGGAACAGCATGCAGATAAAAAGTCTAAGTACTTGAAATAAAATATTGTCCTTACATCATGAAATTGCTTCATACAACTGCGCTTAGTCATCTAATTTGATCTTATAATTCTCTACTAATCACTGATTCCTTTGATTTTATCTTTAGAAACTCATACCTTTGAATTCTAGCTTTATCTCAAGTTTAAATTTTAATCTTGGTAGAAGTAGCAACTGAGGCCTGTTCAGTCTTTCATACCTCACAACATATTAGTTTATCAAATCCTGTTATCCTGTTCTTGAGAGAGCACGAAGTAGGCAGGGATTTCTGAAAAGAGAAAGAAGATACCACTATACACCCCACTAGGGTAGGGTTCTGGAGCCAAGCTGGGAATCAGTGGTATGTTTCCCTACAACAGGTGGAGGGTGGCAGTTGGAGGTACAGCTGCAACTTGTAGTTGAAGAGTGGGTTGTGGAACCCAGTACCCTGCAACCCAACACCTGAAACAGTGGTTCTTAACCTTTTTTTTTGAGGTATCGAACCCACCAGTTTCATATGCGCATTCACCAAACCCTTCTTTAGTGATAAATAAAATATGATTTTATTTCCAAATTCAAGACATAGGTATATGGTTTTTTACTGGTGCACAAAATGAGCCATGCATGAACATCACTTTGCTCAAAGAACAAAACCAACAAAGTGCACGAACTCACAACAAATTACGGTATTACTTTATTCTGGCCTCCATGGCAGAGGCTTCTCCAAACCCCTGAGACCAACTCATCGAAACCCTAGGGTTCGATAGAATCCAGGTTAAGAACCACTGACCTGAAGAGAACTTCCCAAATGTAGGCCATGATCCAACTTATTGGTACTGGCCTGACCATAGGTGAGTGAGCTGGGCTAAAGCATGGGACCAGGACAGACAAACATAAGGAAAGGGACAGATAAAGGTCACTTGGCTTTCTTTACCATATATACTTTCCCTGGTCCTGTGTGCTGTAGACATTTTTGTTAAGTTCATGCAAATGCCTGACAGAGCTCCACATCACAATACTATATCAATTCCCTCATTTTCCCACCATCTAGCATTTTATTTAACTTTGTTAAGGTTGTACGGTTTGTTTAGGGTCCCCTTGTCCCAGGCAAGTGGCAGTAGCTCAGAGGTCTGTGCATATTCAGCCCTCCTAATACTTCATACAGTGAATCAGAAGCAGTGACCAGTAGCTCCTGGAAATTCCTTCTGGTGTAATGGCATCCTTGGATTTATCCAGCCCATTTTATGGACACCATTTAAACTTGGATTTGTTCTAAAGAGTTATTTAGTTTTGATTTTTTTTTCAAAAATTAAGTAAATATGAGGTCCCCTTCCATCAGAAAGTCACAGTGAATGTCTCTCTCCCCTCCTGATGCCAATCAAATGGAGTCGGAAAAGAATCACCATGGTTCGTCCATAAGCAGCTGCCCTGCCTCAATGTCAGAACTGACCCTCCCTGTGGTATCTGGCGACCTTGTTGCATCTGTGAACAGATTTTGCTCTGATACAGATGCTTTTGAACCTGGTGTACTTTGTCTTTCCTTTTCTTGACTAATCTTATAAGCCCTCAGGTGCTTGGCCTCAAATGAAATTTTAATATTTTAGTAGTATTTTGTATTCTGTAATATTTTACTAAAATATACTCATTCAACAAATGTGTGTTGAGTGCTCTGTTTTAAGTGTTGCAGGTAGCAATGGATGGAAATCATTGCTTTCATGGGGCTTACATAAATTTTAATTAAAATATTTTTACCTGTTTATAGTAATATCTTAACATTTTATGGGATTTTGATAACTCATTTAAAATATCTGGTTAGTAAGTTACATCGAGCATATTTTTTGTGGAGAAGCTTAAATACAAGGCTGAGAAGTCTGTATTTAATTGGATGAGAGATAGAAGGTTTCTAATGAGGAGAATGACATCATCAGGGTGCCATCATAGGACATCAGCCAAGACAATAGTTTGTACCTGGACTTGCTGGGTTCGGGGGCTAGTTTCACAGGGTTCCTGTACTTTATTTTCACTCTGTCACTTATCTTAAATCTATGACAGCCCCAAATCAAAAAAGTACATATATTGGCTTCCCATTGCCCACCCTCCAGGATGCCTGCAGGTGGCAATAGTGAGCCGGCCACCTTGAGCTTTATAACTAACCCCACAATAAATGCGGCTAGTCACCTTATGGTAAAGGGTTTCCTAGACCACCATAGCTCAACCAGCCAGTGGATGGAGTCTCTCTCATTCCCTTCACCCTTCTTTATTTTTGCTCACAGACTCTGTCACCAGATGACATTATATATGTTATTTGTTGACTCTTTCTCTCCACTAGAGGGTAAACTTATTGACAGTAGGGACCTCGTCTAATTTGCTCATTATACCAGATGAGGAGGACCTAGTAAATAGTACATGCTCAATAAAATTCAGTCTGAATATCTTGCAGAGAAACATCACAGGACAGTGTGCAGTAACCCTTTAACCCATTGGGAGGGTGCCTATCTGATTAAGCATTATTTCAGTAATTTTTCTAGGATAATTCTATAGAGTTCCTGTATTAGAGCTACAGGCATTTTATTTCAGGAAGATATGAAGAGGGGGTGTGAGAAAGGGTTCTTCCATCCTATAATGAGATGGTGCAGTATAAAATACACAAGAAGTACTAATGGGGAAATTAACCTAATAAAGCATATTGAGTGAGATCCATAGGAAGTTCTGATATGAGATTATTGGATAGTTTTCTGACCCAGAGAGATGCATGATTAAACAATTGGTTTCCTGGGTTTGGATAAATAGAATTTCCTCTGTGTTGTTTAAAAAAGTGAAACACTGTGTTCCAAATTTTGACTTAATTTGTTTCATTAGGGATGAGCATGTCCTGTTTATTCCTGCAGGAAGGCCATTTCTCAGTAACCTACTGGCATGATAGTTACCAACCAAGAATCTGCTTGACACTCTGCTCTTCCTTGCAAAACATTCAGTAAATATTTGGGCTTTTACAAATCATATCTTTGTTTACTAAGCGGAGGTCACTGCTCCATCAGCAAAGTAAAGCACACAGAGCGATCCCTGTTTCAAGAAGGGTAATATATGTGTCACCTTCCACAGGTAAAGCAAGGTTCTTCAAAATGTCAATAAAAAGTTAACTTTTATACCCAGCACATTCTTTATGGATTTAACTTCGAATGGAAAGGACCATAGTGCAATCACAGTTAGACAGCAAACTAACACAAGTAGTTAGAATTTAACACAAAGATACAAGTCTTATAAATACTTCATTTACCCTCATTCAAGACAGAAGCTTAAAGCAAATGTGGGCATTAAGTAAGATAAGAAGTCTTTTTGTTGATCTTATGACATTTTCTACTTTTTCTTTCTACCTTTCTTCTTTCTTTGGGAATACTATAGAATTGTTTTCCTTCAAAGATAATTTATTTGACAAAATCACCAGAATTTTCCTCAAAAAGAGGACCATAACTTGAGTCCTTTGTTTTTATCCCATTCACCAGCTCTTGTCATGATTCTGCTGATTGCATTTAATGGTGACAATTCTTTTGAAGGGTAAAGGTCTCAAATTGTAATGCATGTGAAGCTAGAAACAAACAACCAGGAACTCAGTAACAGACTATTTTAACACCAAACACTTAAATCTAACTTCTCCATTCCAATTTGTCTCAATCCAGGGCAGCTTCTGAACATTCCTTAATCTCCGGCCAGTCTTAAAAATGGTTGATTCTTGGCCATTTTTTGATATAATTCTTATTGGGGCAATTCTTCTTTATCTAGACCCTAGCTTGCTTAATTTTCTAAATCCCAAGGAAAACCCTATTGAACACCCATGCCCTTTGGCACGAAGCCTCAACTGATACATCTGATGAAGCTTTATGAAGTTAAGAAACTCAACACACACCCTGTGGCTCCCACATGCCCCAGTATGAACTCCATATTACAGTGATGGGCAATCTTTTGAGCTTGGTGTGTCAAAATTCGCCAAAAAAACGAGCATAACTCGGGTGGTGTATCACTGTGAGAAAAACAGCCTAACTGGAAGTCCCAGAACTAAACGCTCTGTGCCGGAGTTCTGTTGTTTTGGCCTACAGACCTCCAGCACAGAGTGTCTACACTACAACAAATGTTGTATCCTCAGCTCCTGCACCTGGCTGTGCAGGAGCCGAGGATGAAACATCGTTCTCGGCATGCGGCCCCATATTTCTCTGGTATGTCAGTACTGACACGCATGTCATAGGTTTGCCATCACAGTCATATTATGTGGCCCATATTGTCTTTTTGTCTTTGATTTACACAGTGAAACTAAAAGCACGTTGTTCATAGACTCTCAAAAAAATTTTCATTTTCACTTTCCTTGGGCTATTTTTATAAACAAAACAAATACGCTAACAGATAACTTTGTTTCCCTTAGTGGGGTATTTTTACTATTAGGTTGGATGATTTTCAACATGCTAACAAGTCATTTTCTTTCTGCCTGCTTTGAGGAAATCCAATCCTGAAAAGTCAGGTTATAAATTTAGCTTAGGTCTATAAATGCTTTACTTATTAGAGAAATGGACATATTATTGTCAACATTGATTCAAGCTTCCTGGGAACTCCCAGTGGATATATCTTTCTTTAAGGTACTGAGAGAATTCAGTTCATTGCATCCTATTGAACTTGAAGCATGTAGTCATCATTAAAAACTGTTTCCATCTAATACTGAACTGGAAATATTAAACATTATAAAAATTAAAATCCAGATTTGAGAAAGACTGTAAAACACCAGCCAGCCATCATGTTTCTAACCCAGAGAAAGAGCTAGAAAGGCAGATTAGACAGGCAGATAGATAAATGTAAATAGATGTTCACATAATCTCACATAATTATGTGTATACACACATCATATTTTAAAATCCATAACCAGTGTTAAGAACTCATTCCATCCATGAATCACTTTTCTAATACCTTCTTGTATCTGTATATCATATTAGATCAAGAAGTGCTTCACAATTATTATTTAGAGGCATGGTTACAAGTACAGGCATTGGGTCCATGCATCTGAATCTCTGTTCTGATACAGTGACCTTGCATGTATCATTATAACCTTTCAAAGTCTCTCTTCATTTATGAGACGCAGTTAATCACGTCTCCCTCTCAGACTGTTGTGAGGATTAAGTGAGAGAACATACAAAATAGCAACAACTAAACTATAACATGAGCCTGACCTGTGGTGGTGCAGTGGATAAAGCGTCGACCTAGGAACACTGAGGTCGCCAGTTCAAAACCCTGCACTGGTCTGGTCAAGACACATATGGGAGTTGATGATTCCTGCTCCTCCCCCCTTTCTCTCTTTCTCTCTCTCTCTCTTTCTCTCACTCTGTGTCTCCTCTCTAAAATGAATAAAATTTAAAAAAGTTTAAACTATAACATGACATTAAGCATTAAGAAGATGCTCAAAATCAGTAGCTCTTTCTATTATTCCTTCAGACCTACATCATTTTTTTTCCCAGATCAAGATGCCTTAAAGTAATTCTACCAAATCAATTGAATTCAGTGCAAACAATTTTGGAGCATAAATGAACAAAACAGACAAATAATTCATGAAGTGACATCAATATTCATGAAAACCCTTAGAAGTAAATGTTATTTTTTCAAATCAGAACACAAACAGTTGATAGGCAATATGGGAAATTATTATTTTAATAAGAAGCCCATTAACCTCTGCATTAAATTAGATGATTATTTTGTCTTAAATACTACCTGTGATCTTCTCAGAAAACAAACCTGGAAGTAGAGGAAATTTGATTTAAGAAATATTTTTCTTTCCTGGAATTCATTAATCATTTATAACTTATCAGAGGAAAAAACTGGCCCAAACATGGAAGAGAACAACTAGTTAAAATTTAATAAACCTAATTATGTAGGTCACTAAATCACTGTTAGCCATTTTCTCTCAGACAGCATCTTATCTAATAGAATCCTGATTTAAGATTTGAGATTATGGTAAAAAGCAAATCTTTAATTTTTAAGTTGTGATAGCACATCTCTGATTCCAATGCAAATCAACATAAAGCCAGGAATACAAGTATTATACTTCTAAAATTGAATAAGATTGAATTTCCAATTTCTTTATATATAAGATTAAACACAAAGTTGTGAATTGGTATCTTAAATCCAACAAACCAACATTTTATGGTCTTCAGCAAGAAGGACCACAATGATATCATGCTCTCCTTGACACCCTTTGCTTGAACTCTGATAAGAATTATACCTTCTCACAAGGCATACAGTCTAGTTCTATTATCATTTCATCTTTGATTGGTGGAATTAATTTAGGTGGAATCTCCACCTAAATTACACAACCAGATGCTTTCTTTTCTGGGGAATACTATACCGGTAGCAACAGATTATCTATTACAGACAAGTTTTTGTCGCTGTAACAACAAAGCATGTTCCTCATGAACCAGCTCTACCAATAATCATCCCGCTACAATTCAATGAAATAAAATACCTATTGATACAAATTCCAATTGTCCATTTAAAACATTTGGCAATTCATTAGCCTTATAAACATTTACTTAACACTTTCTGTGAATCAGGTAACGTGCTCAACACATTATTTCATTGAAACTTGGTGACAGTCCTATGAAGCATTGTTATAAACATTCTTTTTTCTACTTGACTAATGCCGATACTGAAACTCAAAGAAGTTAAGTAACTTGTACTAAATGACATGACTGACAAGGTTCAAACTCCAGAGCTCTTAACAACTACGTATATATATTCTCTTCAAGTGAGCTATACTTTACTTGGAAAACAATGCCTTATTCACATGTTATATTCAAATAAAAATAATCAAGAAGCAATTATTAGTACAACCAATAAATCATTGTGAATAATCAATAATTACAATTTTAATTATATGTATTTGGGGGATAGGTGGGTAATATGAGCATAGTCACAATTCTAAGTATAGAGAGAAGTGGAGCCTCTTCCCACCTTATCTTTAATTCCCTTGCCCCATACCTTTCCACAGAGTAAATACCGGTAGACTCTAGAGTGTAATCTTGGAATGATAGTCAATGTATATGTTAACATGCGTGTGTATAAATTTTTTGCTGTCTTTAGTATTTTGCCTTTAATTTTGTATATAGTGGTTTTTGGTTTTGTTTTTGTTTTGGGCTGGGGAGAAGTTTTTTTTTTTAAACATAGTCAAAATTCATTAATCTTTTCTGGTTTGTGTCATATTTAGATAATTTACTCAAATATTATGAATGATTTCATCATATTTATCTTCTAGTATTTTTGTGGATTCCTCTTTTGCATATCAATATTTGTTTGATCGGTGATTTATTTTGGAATGAGAAGTTAGGTATGCATGCCACTTTAAATTTTTCCGCAGATAGCTTCCCAGTTGTTCTAATGTCATACTAATGCCATATATTTAATCACTTTTTTCTATCTTCACTGATATATAATACCAACTTTATCAGTCTATGAAAATGGTCAGCACATTGGCGATGAGGGTTGAAAGGTACAAACTTCCAGTTATAAAATGAATTAAGTACTGTGTATGTAGTGTACAACATGGTAACTATACTTAATGACACTGTATTGTATATTTGATAGTTGCTAAGAGAGTAAATCCCAAAAGTTCTCATCACAAGAAAAAAAATTGTGTAACTATGGGGTGATGGATGTTGACTAGACTTATTGTAGTCATCATTTCTCAATATATACAAATAACAAATCATGATGTTGTATACCTAAAACTAATATTATGTCAATTATATCTCATTTTTCTTAAAGAAAGAAACACAATATATATATATATATGGTGTCATTTGTTTCTGGGAATATTAACAAATTGGGACCTGATAGAAAACAAAGTCTCTTCTTGCTATAGACACAGATAAAAATAATTATGTTACCGCCTGACCTGTGGTGGCGCAGTGGATAAAGTGTCGACCTGGGAACACTGAGGTCGCCAGTTCAAAACCCTGTACTGGTCTGGTCAAGGCACATATGGGAGTTGATGCTTCCAGCTCCTTCCCCCTTTCTCTCTCTCTCTCTCTCTCTCACTCTGTGTCTCCTCTCTAAAATGAATAAAATAAAATAAAATAAAAATAATTATGTTACCTAATCTGTGGCTAAGAAAGGACTTTCAGTAATTTGGGTTATGTCACCAGGCTCCATGTTAAGGTTGGGCTGAGTTTGTTCTGGTCGAGGTCAGCTCCCGGTGTTTGCTCTGTCGGCTGAATACTGGAAGAGGTTGTTGCAACATGCAAGCTCCCAGGTGTCCCTCCCTCCGCTTAGCAATGGCTAATGCTTCATTACCCCTTTAGCCCGCGCAGATGAATTGACTGCAGAAGAGAAGGGTCGAGCTGGGTCAAAAAGGCGGAGCTTAAGCCTGTGTGTAAAATCTGGGAACCTGACTGAACATAGGTGTGGGACCAGGATGAGGAAAAAGAGACAGGAAAGACATCCCCACTTCCAGGCAAGAAGGTCACGTGTACAGCACCAGCCACTGGCAGGCCATCCTGGCCATCCTCAGAGCTTACATAAAGGGACAATTGGAGCCCAAAAAGCCACAGTGCTGACACTTACAAGGCTGGGAGCATCATGAGTTGGTCCTTGCATCCCCGGAGTTTAACTTTTTACTTCTACACTCTTTTATTACTCTCTTCAACATGCCAAGCAGTAAGTGTGCTCTCCGCAAGACATACTTGTTTTAAATGGACAGCTGAAAAATAAGACAATATATGGTAAACCAGTGACATTTCTGTATTTTTCTCCTTTAGTATGTTGCCACCAGAGACAACTGCTGCATCTTAGATGAAAGATTTGTAAGTAGTTTTTTTCTGTTTCTTGCTGTGCTTGGACTGCAGAGGGGCAAAAGAATATAAGGAATTTTCTCACCAACTTTATTTGCATTTTCAACTCTGTTTTTAATACACTCTAGCTTTTACCTATTTTTATTAATAGGTTTTAAGTGTAGCTTTTATCAAGATTTTAAACCACTCTGTTGTTTTATTTTCAGGGTAGTTATTGTCCGACTACATGTGGAATCGCAGATTTCCTGTCTAATTACCAAACCGAAGTAGACAAGGATCTAAAGGCTTTGGAAGATATCTTAGGCCAAGTTGAAAACAAAACATCAGAAGCCAAAGAACTGATCAAAGCAATCCAGGTTGCCTACAATCCTGATGACTCATCAAACCCAAGTGAGGAACTAAATACTGCTGACTGAGAAAATAATTTGTAAAGTTCTTTTGCTGTTGTTTTAGTGGTTCTGTTTAACTAGGTATTTTTGTCTCTGATCCTATATTGCAGGTAGGATAGAAAGTGCTACCAAGGATACCAAGAAAATGATGGAGGATATTATGAAATTTGAAGCTTTGATTATAACACATGAGTCAAATATTCGGTAACCATTTTTTAAAAAAACTTACTTTCCAAGAATGATTTAGTTTTTGTTTAATATTGCAAACTTTGGTGGAAGTAGTCTTTCCCCCCCCCACCACCACATCTAATATCCAACTGGCATTATGCCTGACCATCTGAAACACGGTGGAGATAACATTTTTAGTGCAATATGCATTGTAGTAGGTTATAATTGCTTTTTAATAATCATGTAAGAGAAAGGGGTTCTAGATGTTTTCGAATGCTGTTATGACTATAGTTATCAAAATGGCCCACCCACTCCTATCTGTCTTACAATATAAATTCAAATGGGAATTTAGGTATGGAAACTATAATTCTCTTTATAAGATTGTCAACAAATTGGTGGTGAGGAATTAGCATGCAGAGGCACAGGGAGGATCTTGGCTACAAAAGTTAAGAGGCTAAGTATAACGAATATTATAAAGCTAAGTGTTGATCATAGCACCATGAGCCTACAATCATGTACTCCCCTCCTTTCACCTGAAAATAAGATGTCTCTATTAACAACTTCCCAGAGACTCATGAACTTCCTGAACATAAGTTCTCAGATACAGTTTTAGCTTTTTTCTCAAATTTTTTCCCTAAATTGTATTCAAAGCAGCATAAAAAATAGCAATAAATGGTAACTATCGAAAAGTGGCCCAGGAGGGATTTCTCCTCTTTCTCGTATCAGATGGCCATGGTTATTGTTGTTGAGATTATAATTAGCATTATAAGGTGTATTATTGTTGTCCATTGTTGAAGTTGAAAAGACTGCTGTGCAGAAATTTTCTAAGGCACAGTAGAAAAAGAGACTGGTCAAATACTTTTTCTGTCCTTCACAGAAAGACACAACAGTCTGTGCATTACATACAGTTTTCTATCATTTCTGAATATGTACAAGCAACCCTGTGAAAAACTACAAAAGCCAAAATGTTTTTTTTACTTCCTCTAGGCTTTTTCCAAAATTATGTAAATAGAAACATTAAGAGGATAGGGAGAGTGTCTATCATTCTATTATATGTAAGATAATGTCCCAAATATTTTCCCCATATAAGTTCTAAATTGCAGACCTTAAATAAGGCACAAGTGAAAAGCATAATTCAGCACATGTGAATTACTGAACAGAGCCTTTTCTTCCCTAAGAATAACCTGTTCAAAGAATGATCATCAGGCAGTTTTTCTATTAACCAGCATTTTCGCTCAATTAGGGCATTATCTGCTGCCCTCGATACAGACGCAGCATCTGTATCAAAATAACCACTGTTTAATGACAACGGCCTTGTTTATGGACACGAACTTTGATATTTTCTTTTCCAGAAAGCTTAGAATTTTAATTTACCTCTATTAAGTAATATAATTTTACAGTTTTTTCAAGCAATGGAGTAATTTATCAGGAAGTAATTCTTGAAAAGATAAGGAAGTTTTTAAAAATGGAAATAACATAATTCCCTCGGAAGGGAATGCTCTGTTATCTTATTCTTCTGCTTGTAGATTTTTACAGGACATCTATAATTCAAATAATCAGAAGATCGTTACCTTGAAACAGAAAGTAACCCAGCTGGAAGCACAATGTCAGGAGCCTTGCAAAGACACAGTAAAAATACATGATACGACAGGGAAAGGTAAGTGACAGGTTGATATAGGGATTACTTTCATCAAATCTAATATATCAAGCAAAGGAGATTTCATGTTTTAGAATGTATATGAATAATTTTGAAAATGCCTAGCCATTACATCCGAAGTGTCTAATTGCTTCGACTTTCTTGAGTAGCTAAAAGTAGTTTGAAAAGAATGATGATGTGAGAAGAAGATGTTTCGAGGGTAATGAATAGTTTGCAGCTTGTTAAAATCTTATGTTCAAGGCTGGAATAGTCCTACCTGTATTTCCAACCACAGTGAAAGCTTCTTGTTCTTCTTTAGATTGTCAAGATATTGCCAATAAGGGAGCCAAAGAGAGTGGGCTTTACTTTATCAAGCCTGCGAAAGCTAAGCAGCAGTTCTTAGTCTACTGTGAAATTGACAGCAATGGAAATGGATGGACTGTGCTGCAGCAGGTATTTTTCCCCTGGCCACATGTATCTTGCCTTACACTGGATACTTTTTTAAGCACTGTGTGAACATTCACTCAATGAATCCTTCCAACTTCCCTGTGAGGTAGGTGCGATCGTTACATCTGCTTGCAGAGGGGAAAGCTTAGGCACAGGATGTAAAGTAACTTGCCAGGCATTCTGGTTTCAGAGTCTGTGCTCTGACTATACTAGGCTGACACTGCTGTTGTAGGTATATGATGGCACATCATTGCAGAATCATAGTGACAAAAACAAACAAACAAGCAAAACTAGAAAAGGATCTGTTTCATCATTTAGATCGAGACCTGTGGCTGCCAGTTACAAAAAGATGAAGTCCCCAAGAGGATACAGTTAGGCTGTTCCAAGAGGAGGACCCTCTGGTTCCTCCGTGCCAGTTCCTGAACTACAGCAATCCTTTTCCCTGTTTACCTCTGACCACCATTACAACTAATCCTGCAGGGGGCGCTCAGGGCAAGCTGGCGATGAAAATGCCGGTTGGCAGGCAGATTGAGCAATGAGTTGACCTTTCCACCATCAGTGTAAGAATCAACAACATCAGGCTGGAGTTCTGAAGTCCTCTCAGTGTCTTAAAAACTACCACTAATTTAGAATTTACCACGTGCCAGGCACTCGTTAAGTATTTGATTTACATTCTCTTGGGTAATCCTTATAATAACCCTAAGAAGTGAGCATCATTATTCGTTTTTTGACATCTGAAGAAATTGAGGCCACCTGATCAAGGCCATTTAGTTAGTAAATGATGGGATCATACCCCATATGTTCCATATTTTCAACAAATGTTTATAACATTTTTTTTATGAACCTTGATAATTCCTTCTCTCCCTTTGCATATGCAATTGTGTAAATTAGAGGCTTGATGGCAGTGTGGATTTCAAGAAAAATTGGGTTCAATATAAAGAAGGCTTTGGACATCTGTCTCCCACTGGCACCACAGAATTCTGGCTGGGAAATGAGAAGATTCACCTGATAAGCACGCAGTCTGTCATCCCGTATGCATTGAGAGTGCAGCTGGAGGACTGGAGTGGCAGAACCAGGTACTGTTTAGAAAAAGACTTCATGTTATCTGGAATGGGCACTTTCCAACCACCGATAGACCACTGGCAAAGGCAGCTTTACAAATGAAAAGAGCACATCCAGCTGTTTCCCCCAAAAGCCAGTTTGATTCTTGGGCAGCCCCAAAAGATAGGGCCTATCAAAGCTAGATCTAGTATTTTGGTGCAATTTACTTACCCTGGAACCATATAGAATAATCACTGATATTAACTGAGCATTTTATATTTATTAGAAATTGAGCATGAAATTATAATTCTATCACATCCTAGTAACTCTTTCATGAGGCAGGTAGTGTTATTAATCCCACTTTACAGATTGACTTCCCAGGGCCACTTTGCTGGTGCATGGTAAGGGTTGTATTTGACCCAGGCGAGTTTGACTTTACAGATTGTATTCCGCAGAGTATGCTAGTTGAAGACCGAATCCTCCAGCCTCTTCAGATTTCCTGGCTACCTTAAATTAAATCAGCTAGTGCCTTTAGTGAGATAGAGCCCCTCTATGCTCAGAGCGATCTGGGGCTTTGAGCATTGTATGCCTAATTAAAAGTTAGAAAAATATCCAACCTTCTTTTTATGTCCGTTAAATAATGAAATACAGTTTGTGTCCAAACATGTATTTTTATTTTTTAAATTTTTACTCAGAAAGTATCATAGTCAGTAGATCTGCTCCTATGAGAACATCTTCCATTTTGCAAGTACTAGAGATCTGGGAAGAAGCTAAATATTTTCTGGAAATCTCTATTCATGTACCAAAGACCATTCTTCCCTGCACTCTGTAGAATTCTGGCTCTTGGTGTTTTTTTTTTGTTTGTTTGTTTGTTTCAGGAGAAACTCTCTCTCTGATCCCCTAGCTTGTGTTTTATGGGCCACACAGGCACTAAGAAGGTCTCCTTACTGACACTCCACCATTGTGTTGGGAAAGAAAAATTCCTTTAGGACCTCACGCTTCAGATTATATGAACAGCTAAAAGAGCTGTGGCTCTTCCAAGTCTGGTGCATTAATTATAATGGTCACTCACGGTCAGCTAATTACTGTGGTTTATGATAACTGTATGAACAATGCTAAACAAAAATATAAAATTAGTCAAATTCATCCAGACATCTATCTGGATTTGTTATTAGGATCCTATAGCAAAAAGTATTAAAATGGCTGAAGTTATTAGTTTTCACTGAGATGCCATGAAGTCTTCTAGATCCATCCTGGGTGGATATGATAAACTCTGAACGGGTTCATACAGCCATTGCCTCTTGCAAGATTTGCAGAAACCTTCATACAATAAGCACATTTCTGACTAAAGAATACCGAACAATTGTCCTCTGGAAGAGAGACCTGAAATTTTTAATGAGTCTCAAGATATGATGTCTCTATTTCTTTATAGTACTGCAGACTATGCCATGTTCCGGGTGGGACCTGAAACTGACAAATACCGCCTGACATATGCTTACTTCGTTGGTGGAGATGCTGGGGATGCCTTTGATGGCTTTGATTTTGGCGATGATCCTAGTGACAAATTTTTTACATCCCACAATGGCATGCAGTTCAGTACCTGGGACAATGACAATGATAAATTTGAAGGTAACTGTGCTGAACAGGATGGATCTGGTTGGTGGATGAACAAGTGTCATGCTGGCCACCTCAATGGAAATTATTATCAAGGTATGGCTTTCTTTATTATATATATGTTAGTGTGTATTCTGTATTTTTATAAAAGGTATGAATAGGAAATGAGGAATAATTTGTAAAGGTATTAAGAGACTTATTAAATAGTTCTATATTTTAAACCAGAATATGTTACTATTATGCTTATGCATAAAATTGGTCTCTCTATAAGAAACTTACCTGTTGTAAAATAGCCAGTGGTTTGTTATTATCTCTGAAATTATCACCATCAGAGTTGACACTTTGGGTTATGGAATCTTCTCCAGATTTATTGTATACCTTGTGTCCGTAAAGTCATAGTAAACTTTTGACCGGTCACAGGTCAAAAGTGCACCATGACTTTATGGACACACTGTATATGATCTGGATGGACTAACATTACCATATTTATGCTTGTTAACACATTCGTCCGGGTCAGCTTCATATGAGTGGTATATCAGCTATAACCAGTGAGCAGTGAGCCAGTGTCTGGAAGAATAAAGAGCATAAAATTATTGGTAAGTTTAGGGGTCCATGAAAGATTAAGAGGAAAGGAGTCCAGCCTAAGAGTCTCGACATTTACTTTAGGATGAGGGAGGACCGGAAGGCAAGCTATAGTTTGCTCCAAGGCTGGAGTAGTTATGAACACTGATTTTACTTACTGACAAACTATTGTCATTACACAACAGTTATGTATGGGGAAGCCCTACAGATGCCAAAAGATACATTAAGATGAGCAATTTTATCTCCTGAAGGCATTGTCCTAATGGATAGATGGTTTAAAATCCTCTTTAAAATGATTTAAATTTACCTTTGGTTTTTACAACAGTTTTTTTAAAAAAACAAAAACGTAATTTTTCTTTGCACCTCCAAACCATACAATTAAAAAGAAATTCTCAGTGAAGGTGTTTGATCTATATAACCCAAAGTAGCCGTGTTGATAGCCTGTGGTACATGCCAGTATTGGACTCAGACATTCTTTTACAAAATTACATGAGATCTGGTGCCCAAATACAAGAAGACAAACCAACCTAATCTCCACTTTATAATGGAGAGGTGAAATAACATTTCAGAATTGTTTTCTATAGTTCTTTATACTTCTGGTACAATTGTGGTTTTAGATTACTTGAGATATCTGATCAGGAACTGTGACCCTTGCCATTCTAACTGACTTGCAGAAAGATGGTCTATAGTGGCTGAGTCCAGGATGGCTAAGTTCATGGAGAAAAGCCAATTGGGAAAATTGGGGTTCTAGCCCTGTTAGAAGTGAATATATCTCCTATCCAGGTACTAACCAGGCCCGACCCTGCTTAGCTTCCAAGATCAGACGAGATCTCGCGCGCGTTCAGAGTGGTATGGCCTTAGTAGTGAATATATCTTAAAGTGTGAATGTGACCAGAAGTTACAACACAGATGTAAGGGGTTGTTTAAAACTCCTTTTTTTTTTTTCATTGTAAATGGAGATTTTATCTTTAGGGATATTTTCAGTTAGTAGATAACACAATAACTTTAATGTTTCAGTGGACATCATAATTGGCAGTTCTTTCTAGACTCTCTGAGATAATCCAGAAATCCAAGAGCAATGATATGCCCATCTATAATTTGTCTTAGGTGGCACTTACTCAAAAGCATCTACTCCTAATGGTTATGATAATGGCATTATTTGGGCTACTTGGAAATCTCGTTGGTATTCCATGAAGAAAACCACCATGAAGATAATCCCATTCAACAGACTCTCCATTGGAGAAGGCCAACAACACCACCTCGGGGGAGCCAAACAGGTCAGACCAGACCACCATGTTGAAATAGAATATGAATGACCACGGCACATTACCTGAGAAGTAACTGTTCATTTCTGTTGGCCCATTTCTCTTATATATTCATCAATTTGTCTTACATTAAGGATATTTAGCTTTAAATGGAAATTATAATTTACTTTCTTTGTATTCCCAAATTATGGGACTCAGTTATTTAAAATTTATTTGATGAGGTAACATGTTAGCATATTTTCAAGGTATATATGAAATAATTGCCATATTTTTTTTACATCTTAATAATCACATGTTGTTTTGTCCTGCTGATTTTTAAAAAAATATGTCTTAAATATTTTAGTATATGCTAGTAAACTAAGAGTAAATTCTAGTGTTTCAAATGCCTAAATATTTTTCCATGTGTATTACTCCTAAATTATTCATATTTAATTCCTTTTAAATGGAGAGAATTATACCTTTTTAATATATTTTTGTTTTGGTCATAGGCTGGAGACATTTAAAAAACCATTTCAAACGTGACTTACTTTTTATAAAGGACTTTATCCGAACAGATAAATATAATATTTTCATATGGAACAATGGACTTGTAAAGCCTCACTTCATTTTAAGAGAAAAAAGAATCCATGTTGACAACTCCACTAACAGTTTTATGCCGGTGATAATTTATCTACATGCCATTGTAATAAACATTTTGTTTCCTACGACTAGATACACGCTACCTTTTATTGACCATTAAAAATGGACATCCTAGGTTCAATTCCCAGTCAGGGCACACAGGAGAAACAACCATGCTCTAACTCTACCTCCCCCATGTTTCCTTCTTCCCCTCCCACAGCCAGTGGCTTGGTTGGTTCGAGCATGACCTCAGGCACTGAAGATGGCTTGGTTGGTCCAAGTGTCAGCCTCAGGTGCTAAAAATAGCTTGGTACTAGAGCATTGTCCCTAGATGGGGGTTGCCAGGTAAATCCCAGCTGGGGCATATATGAGTCTGTCTCACTATCTCCCCTTCTCTCACTTAAAAAAATAAACGAGTAAATAAAAATAAAACAAAGTCACTACTTTTCTTCAATTTAGTAATTATAGCTGGGCAATCATCAGTCTTGCTAAGTCCTCACTTAATGTAAACATTATACCAACCTCTTTGGAGTTATGAAAAAAAAAAATAGAAGTCATGGCTTTTGCCCTCCAGGGGATGTAAAATAAACACAAGAAAATACAGTAACCCGCAGTGACAAAATTTGATATAAAAACATAAACACAAGTTACAATCTCATAACTGAGGTTCAGATTATCCAAAGTGCAGCTGGAGACATATGGCTGTTTGGTAATTCTCTCAACAGAACCTGTTGGCTGCAGACTCCTACAGCCAGATATGAGTACCCTGAAAGACCTGGAACTCAGAGCAGAGAACTGTAGGGAACAATCTGCCCAGCCCCTCACTGACAAACAACGAACTCAGCAGAGTATAGCCATTACTGCATTCTGAATCTAGAGATACTGAGTTTTTAGCAGCCAGAGATCACGGAGCACCAGCTTCCTCTAGGGCAGTGATGGGCAAACTTTTGAGCTTGATGTGTCAAAATTCACCAAAAAATCAAGCATAACTCGGGTGGTGTGTCACTTCCAGAAAAACAACCTAACCAGAAATCTCAGAACTAGACACTTTGTGCCGGAGTTCCGTTGTTTTGGCCTACAGACCTCCAGCACAGAGTGTCTACACTACAGCAAATGTTTTATCCTCAGCTACTGCACCTGGCCGTGCGGGAGCCAAGGATGAAACGTCCTTCTCGGCATGTGGCCCCATACTTCTCTGGTATGCGGCCGCATGCGGCCGGGTGTCATTGAAAATGGCTTTGCGTGTCAGTTATGACACGCATGTCATAGGTTCACCATCATGGCTCTAGGGAATAGTTAAATCTTTATAAGTTGGCATAAGATTGACCTTGTAAAGTAAGTGACTCATTCTCTGAGGGGAAGATCAAGTTGTTCTGAAATCCTGAGCTTTGGTTTTTTATTCTCTTATTCACAATTTCTTTCTTAATTCTCTCACTTCCTTGCTCTCACGAGTCCTGAGTTTAAAATATCCTATTGAGATAAAAATAATAAATGCATGATTAAGTACTTGTGAGGCTTTGGGATATAGGAATGCTTATTCATGATTGCAGCACACATTAATTCATGTTATCCATGAAGCATTTATGCAACTAACAGTTATTTAATGCCTTCACTGTATTAGCCACTGTGCTGGATATTGGGGGTAGAGTGCACAGCAGTATCCTCCTCCCTCTCCCAAACAGGCTCTATTCCACCCAGTTCTCAAGTTCCAAAATAACCAATAACTCATCCTCCTGTTTTCCTTATTCCTCCCTTCCCATATTATCAGCCTGTCAAACCCACCTCCTAAATACGTATTGTATTTATTTCCTTTTCTATACACACTGCCTCATCCTAGAAAGCATATATAGTATCTCTTTGCCAGGACAACAGCAATCACCTTCTTCCTGTCCTCCATCATGCTTCCTACCTTGCCTGCCTCCTCCTTGTTACGCTCCCACTTACTTCTAAACTCAGAATGAGTGCAGTCCACCCTGTGAAGTTCTTTAGGTGAGCATTTTGGTCCTGGATGTGAAGAGTTATATGAGTATTAGTAAGTTTTGATGCAATAATATCACACCAGTGATTTAGCCCAAGGAAATTATTTTTGAAAAAGAAAATAACTTCACAAGATCTCAGAAATGTGAATATAGCCATATATTTAATAAGAGTGGGAATTTAGAAATTATTTAACAGTGGAAGAATGCACAGGTAGTATTAGTACAATGGAATAGGAAACCATGATTACATAATAAGCGTTATATCTCAGCATGAACATAGAAACATTTACAAAATAAAAAGTATAATTTTAAGATGCAAAACAACCCTGCAATGAAATGATAATATAAAAAGTATATATGCATATACATTTTTGAACAAAATATAACCTTGACATATATGTTATTTTTACATATTTGTCCTCCCCCAACCAATATATAATGTATAATTGAATAAAAATTCTGAACACAAAATAAATATAAAAAAGTCCAAAAGCTTCTGTATTTTTTTATGTTCACTTGTCTAATGATCCTTCTAAAATATCAATTATAATATGTTTCAAAAATATTTTGGAATCCCCTATATTGGTAAGGTGGGGCTTCTAACTTTTTCTTTATACACCCATGCATTGCTTAACTTGTTATAACTAATATGTACTAATTTTGTAGTTAATTTTAAAACCTCATGAGAAAAACAGATGAACTTCAATATTCTCCTTGTTATCAATATGCAGTGCTAAACATTGAAGGGCTACAGTTTAAGAACTGAAGCATGAAATATAGTTCCAGACTCAAATGGATCATTTCTCCACAAATAAAATTGAAATTGGAATGATTATCTTCATAAATCAACTTCTAGAAGTCTATAAAAAAAGCATTTGGAGCCTCACAGACATATTTTTCTTCATAGCTTAAACCACAGATAACTTTTACTCAACTCTTCCCATCACTTTCCAGGGCATAAAAAAACTCAAGTCACTGCAAATAGGGAGGCTGAGTGCAAAGCAATGTAGCAATGTGCACAGTTGCACACTTTGAAAAACCTGCAGAGGGGAGGTCACCAACAGGAGGGAACAGATGCAGAAGTACTGAAACCATGACTTCAGGTTATGCAGCCACAGGGCAGAGTTCTTCAATCAGCAGACAGAACTCATCGTTTATTAGAGAAATGTCAAGGTTTGTAAACATACCTCCGAAATGTTGTAGGTGTTTTTCCATTCTCCTCCTGTGTACTAGTTTTACTTTAAAGATTATGTTTCAGATTTGTGAGTGAGTTGAACATGAGTGGGAAATGGAGAAATATAGCTGTAGAAAACATATCTGAGGTCTTTACAAGATCTAAAATTCTTTGACTCCTACTCTAACCAGTGCAGCCAAGGTACATATTGCAGGTATCTTTGGTTTACTTAGGTGATAAGAGTGAAAAACCAAATACATACTTAATCCCAGGGAAAATGTATTTACCAGATGATTTCTTATAGGTTCACTGTAGTTCAAAAAAGGAGGGAAGAAAAGAGTTGAAGATAATGAGCTAAAGTAGATGGAAAATAATAAACTAGTGACAAAGAGGCCAAGAGTGTGGGAACGACTGCTTCATATAACTTTTTGCTGTGCGTGTGGGTGTATGTCCCCGTCCCTCAGAAGTAGAAGCTGAGTTAACCATACTCCTGTTACACCATTCTCGTTCATCTCTGCTCAGTCACTCTCTTGATTGATTGATTCTTTTTTATTCAAACTTTATTTTATTCCCTTTGTTCTCATAATAAACAATCATTCTGATAGACTTGATATGTGTTTCTTTATTTGTATGCATTCTTATAAATCATGGACTTTTCTTTTGAGCTATGTATTTTTAAATTATATAAATGGCATTGTGCAATAAATCAGTGTTACTCAGAATGCTGGCTCTCAAATTCTTTGTTATTGGTCTGCATTTAAGGTAAGTGAAATAATGGAAACTAATCATGTTGAAACATTTTCCCTCAATTGTGTTTGCTTTGATTTTATTTAAATTATATAACATGTAACTTTACGTCTTTGAAATCAATAATAAAAATTTGAGCTTATATTTTATATATCTTTTCTCCTTTAAATTTTATTTTTCTACCAATTAAATTAATTTTATAATCTAATAGTCTTTTTATTTTTGGCTAGAAATTTAATAAAACTAGTCCTTTACCACAAATACTAGGAGAAGCATTGCTGAGGTCTTTGTTGTGCTAAATGTGTGCACGCAGTACCATTCACAATCTGAGTGTTCTATACTTTTCCTTGATTTCCTTTAGAACCCAAGGGTTCTAAAGTGAGTATCATTTGGTTCTAAACTTGTGACTTTTTTTCTTTTTTTACAGGGACAGAGAGAGTGTCAGAGAGAGGGATAGATAGGGACAGACAGACAGGAATGGAGAGAGGTGAAAAGCATCAATCATTAGTTTTTCATTGCCGTTGCGACACCTTAGCTGTTCATTCATTGCTCTCTCACATGTGCCTTGACCGCGGGCCTTTAGCAGTCCGAGCAACCTCTTGCTGGAGCCAGCGACCTTGGGTCCAAGCTGGTGAGCTCTTTGCTCAAGCTAGATGAACTCACACTCAAGCTGGTGACCTCGGAGTCTCGAACCTGGGTCTTCCGCATCCCAGTCCGATGCTCTATCCACTGCACCACCGCATAGTCAGGCTAAACTTGTGACTTTTAAAATTTTATTTTTTAAGACTTTTTTTAGATTATTAATTTTTTTAGATTGATTTATTTGTTTTAGAGAGAGGAGAAGGAGGGAGAGAGAAAGAGAGAACGGGGGAAGAGCAGGAAGCATTAACTCCCACATGTGCGTTGACCAGGCAGGCCTAGGGTTTTGAATTGGAAATCTCAGCGTTCCAGGTTGATGCTTTACCACTCTGCCACCACAGGTCAGGTTAAAACTCTATTTTTAATTAATATATAAATGTATTGCATTACAGTCAGAGAACATAAACTTGATCGTATTAATTCTTGAGAGAGACATTTCACAAGTTATTTGAAGACAGAGAAATTTTTAGAGAATTAATTGATCTCATAAAAGTGTATATAATTATAATTACTCTCCAAGTACTCAATAAGAAGACTCAATATTTTTTCCTTTAAAAAGAAAAACAAACTAAAGATAGATGCTTTTTAGCCTTTTAAACATGAGCTTTGGCCCAAATGGTCCTGTAGCCATGGTTCATTATGAACATTAAAAATCAGTTTGACAGGCCTGACCTGTGGTGGCACAGTGGATAAAGCGTTGACCTGGGAACACTGAGGTCGCCAGTTCAAAACCCTGCACTGGTCTGGTCAAGGCACATATGGGAATTGATACTTCCAGCTCCTCCCCGCTTTCTCTCCCCCCCCCCCTCTGACTCACTCTGTGTCTCCTCTCTAAAATGAATTAAAAAAAAAAGTTAAAAAAAAAAGAAATACTAAAAAATAAAAAATCAGTTTGACAAAAACAAAAACAAATCAGTTTGACCATTGGCCTGAAGAAATGTCCTCTGTGTCAGGTTTAAAAGCCTTTCGGGAAGGCTGGCTGGCACAATTTCAAGCTCCTGCTCATCTCAGTTTCATTGGGAAATGTTTGAAGTTACAGATAAATTCAGGATGATGGTATTTCGTCAAGTCTACAATTAGGTCAAAAATGTGTTTCCCAAATGAAAATCCCGAATCTTTGTCCTTCACTCCCATTTCCTAGGTCCTCACCCTGATTTTTGTCTACTGGTAGCTTTAAAAACACAAGTAACCTGAGGCAGAAGGCAGTGCTCCCTAGACACAGTTCAATGTTGACTCTCCCTGCATAAACAGAGTAGGCACATTCTACTCTGAGATGAAAGTGACCTGTTTTAAATCCTCAGGGGCAAATTGTTAAAAAGTGTGACTCTAAAAAAAAATACATAACATTTAAGAGACCTTGGACTGGACACACTTTCCTTCCTAATTTGCTCTCTTTACATCACAAAGCTGTGGCATAAGTCAAATGACATAACTTATGAAACTGCTCTAGACACAAAGAAGCCAAACCAAAGTCGAATTGGTCTTTGCTGTTAAGTTTGGTATTTCTCTATGAGATTTGAATCCAATGTTGGTTACGTTTGGAAATATAACTTTAGAATGTTAAGATTTTTTTGTGTTTATTTTTAAATAATCTTTTTACTATTGAATATTTTTATTTACAGAAAAAAATTTATAGATACTATAGTTTCTCTATCTATCTCCTCCAATGTCAGCATCTTATGTTACCATGGTTCATTTGTCAAAGCTAAGAAATCAACTCTAATAGTTGCTATTTTCTAACTTGCACACTTTATTCAGTACAGATGGTTCTGTACTTCCCTGGGATATATAGCTTATGTAAGAGCAAATACCTCATTCAAAGTGTGCTGAGGGCTTTTGTTTTCTTTTGTTTTGTCTGTATTTTTAAGTTATATTTAGACAATGGCAAATATTTAAATGACTGGCTATACTTCCCTCCATGTGTAAGTTTTCATGGATAGGTACCATTCAAAACTAAAACAAATTGCCTCACATGTGATGGCACAGTGGCTAAAGCATTGACCTGGAATGCTGAGGTCGCTGGTTCGAAACCCTGGGCCTGCCTGGTCAAGGTACGTATAGGAGTTGATGCTTCCTGCTCCTCCCTGCTTCTCTCTCTCTCTTCTCTCTAAAATAAATAAAGTCTTAAAAAAATAAAAATAAATTCAGCTGATATATTATAAAAACCTTAATTGACCAGGCAGTGGCACAGTGGATAGAGCCTCAGACTGGGATGTGGAGGACCCAGGGTTGAAATCCCAAGGTCACCGGCTTGAGCACAATGTGGCTGGCTTGAGCGGGGGATCATAGACATGACCCCATGGTCACTGGTTTGAGTCCAAAGGTCACAGGCTTGAAGCCTGAGGTTGCTGGCTTGAACAAGGGACCACTTGCTCTGTTGTAGTCCCCCCACCACCTCCCCTCAAGGCACATTTGAAAAAGCAATCAATGAACAACGAAGGAGCCACAATGAAGAATCGATGCTTCTCATCTCTCTCCCTTCCTGTCTGTCTGTCCTTATCTGACTTTCTCTGAAAAAAACAAATAAACAAACAAAAAACAACTAAATTTACAAGTTTTGGAGTTTCTATTCTTTTTACACACATTATAGGTTATACAAATGAAAACTATTCCAGTCCTGCCAAATGTGAGGGCATAACAAACATGGGGATCCCTGTATCTAAATATTTACAATTTGTGGAACATTATATCAATTTCCAAAGGATAAATAAATGAAACAGCTTTGTAATTAGAGCATAGGAAAATAAGATATAGTTCGCTCTGAGATAAATGAATAGATTGTGATTTAAGAAACTGGAAATTGCTCAAATTATTCTTTCCATTTTTTTCATTTATATTGTCACATGCTTTAAAAAATGATACCTCTGGCATTATTTGTTGCCTATTCATCTGCATGGCTTTCTGTCTAAACAAAACCCACTTTTTTATAACTGATAGGATGGCTTGCTAATGGGGCAGAGAGTCCATCTGAGGCTCAGGGCGGTTCCTGGCCAAGAGCGTGCCCCACCCAAGTGCCTGGTTAGGGAATTTTGGCACTGGAGAGCTAACGTGGCAACTTTCTATTTTGGGGCATTGGGACATTCTAGGAACAATAAAAGCTACCATTCCTGGGCCTCGTAATATGTATCTCCCACATGTAATACCTCGCAACAACCCTGCAAAATAAATATTGTCACACTTATTAGTACTTGCTAGCCTGGCGTTGGACTAGATGGTGTGTTGTGACATTATGAAACTTAGTGTAGGGGAGACAGGAAAGAAACAAAGTATTGTCTAGCAGTGATAACATACTCTGAAGTAAAAAGAAAACAAAACAGGTTAATGAAATAGCACCTGAGGGTGGCTGCTCTTAAGATAGAGTGGTCAAGGAGGGCTTCTTGGAGGAGGTGCCATCTGAGCAGAGCCCTGGATGAAGTATGGGAGTGATGTGCTGATACTGGAGGGAACCATGAAACAGCAAGGATGATGCCTTCAGGCGGTAACCTTGGTAAAACCCTACATTGCACTATACTAGAGTGGCGGCCTTCAGTCAGAATGTTTTCTGTTAACTTAATTGCAATCAGATTATGTCCAACAAAATAACCTGAAGTCCACCAGGTTATTCTCTGGGGATTTCTTCCATATACTTGTTCGCCTCCAAGTAAGGCACTTTCCGTGGGCAGAGGAAAACATCAGAGCAAGCGCAGCCTAGAATTCCTACCCACACCTGACACTTCGCCAGTTCAGCCTCTGTCGGTGAGTGCGACCCAGTTTTCCATGGAATCATTGTCCTCCTGAACCTGGATGGGACTCTAGGGCTCCCGCTGAAAACTGCAGCTGCCTATAGAAATCCTAGAAAACTCCATCAAGAGTGAGCTTGATCAGAAAGAGAACCTTTCACACAGCCAGTAGAAAAAGAGGGCTCTGCCTTCGACCTGGGCGTTCATCCATTGCTAGCAGGATTCACATGCCTCCAGAGCCTGGGGAGGCAGTAAGTCGCTTCAAAACAGTGGAACTCACTTCTGTTTTTTCACTCAATTGAGGGTACAACATCTTAGGGACCAATGAAGTATGTCAACTCTCAAGTTTATGATCTAGTGGGGGAGATGGACAAGACTCTTACAATGCTAAATGCCACTGATGGTGCACAATCTAAAAAAGTATGGAATAACAAGAGATTGTTTTTATTTGGAGAGATGAAGTCAGATACTATGTGAGGTGTTTAGCAAAGTGCCCAGCACATAGTAACACTTAGTAAATATTAGCTATGACTATGATCAGAATTGGCTTTTTACAGGAAGCAGAAATAGAACCAAGGTAAGATTGCAGACATGTTACAAGATGCCCAATGAAATACACATTTCAGATAAACAACAACAAGAAAAATGTTTTAGTATAAATGTATACCAAATATGGCATGGGACATACTTATATCAAAATGTATTTGTTGTATTGTTTATCTGAAGTTCAAATTTAAATGGGCATCCTGGCTTTTTATTTGCTAAATCTGGCAGTTCTCAGGGAAAATTTTGAGATGGAGATGAAGAGCAGGGAGAGTAAATTAGCATGCCCAAAGGCACAGGAAAGACTGGTGTTTTTCATGGCACTAGATGTTTTCTAATAATTGCTAGCATTTACAGAGCACTGCACTTAGCATGTGGCAATCACTGCTCTCAGGGCTTTGCAAGGATACATTCATTTATTCCTTATGAAAACACATGTGGTGGGTTATCATTATCTCCATTTTCAAAGTGAGGAATCTGAGACATAAAGAGGTCACATGTCCGGAACCGAGAAATGCTATAGCTGAGATTATGAACCTGGGATGTTTGGAGTCAGGGGCTCCTTCTTAACCATTTTGGATAGAGGAAAATTATCTGTTCAAGGTCAGCTTTTGGAAGACCTTCAGTCATTTTCTAAAAGCCAGATCATCCAATCGTAAGGCCTACATCAAGTGAAATATCCTTTGTCGAATCTCTGCTTCACGCAGTGGGTTACAACTAGCCTGCCGTAGCCGCTCTCCATATCCCTGCAAGTACTCAAGTCTAGGTACATCCTCATATGTTCCCCTTTGGATTTCCAAAGTCACCTTGTTCCTGGAATGTGGGATCCACCCCTATCAGTTGCTATCTTTGCAACAGCTTGTTGGGAGCAAACAAGCGCCAGGAAATTGAGCAAGAACTTCTGGGACACCAACCTTGGAGAAGGAGCAAGGCATGGAGGGTGCATGTTGACCGGCTAAACAGGACAAAGGTAATGATTAAGCAAATGGCCTGCAGGTTTAAATGAGATGGGCGCTAGGAGGAGTGGAGGCAGTCCTTTCCTGTGGCTGCAGTAGACCCACACTCAGAGAAGATGTATTCCATGAGGATCTTCTGCTTGGTCCTGGGCCTGGCAGGCACAGTTTGGGTATGGTTTCCTTTACTTTCTCTTCTTGCTTTCTCTCCCTTGTTTATTTCACAAAGCCCCTGTAGGTCTGAGTGAGCTTCATGTATGACCGTCCTCACACACTTGTAGCTCTCTAAGCTCTAGACTATGGAGGGAGTTTCAAGAGTACATGGGTCCTATGACTCCAAGAGGGAGCATTAGGGGGAACAGACCTTATAAATTCACACGGAAAACTTTAACATCTGTTACTCAGGCTTACAAGATTTCTTTTTTTTAGAAAAGGGGAAGTATCTTTGCCATTTTTGTTGCTATAAAGCCTTGAGATAATTAACTCCAGTTAACAGAACAAAACATTTGCACAAATTTTTAAAATGTAATTATTTTCTTGCTATTTGTCCAGAATAAGTGAAACTGTGGTTTAATATAATTTTTCTGAAAGTTTTATTTTTAAGACAAACACAAAGCAACTTAGTTGTCTTTGCAAAGATATTACATAGCAAAGTCATTAGAGATTAATTAATAAGGCAATATGCTTTTGGAAACAAATTTATTCTTTTAAGATAATTACTAAATACTGCGATAACTTCTAAAGTGTGACTCTCGAAACCTATAGAAAATAAGAGAAACTTTATTCAACAAAGCTTTTGAAACACTTCAATCTTATAAAAACAAGATAAATATGCTTTCGAAACTAAGTTACATCCAGGCTGTGAATTATTTTAATTTTTCTCTTTCCCTTCACCACACTTAATAGAGAAAACTGAAGAGGGTTTCTAAATTAATTGTCTCTCTTATAGTAAAATAATAAGTAAACATTTTTATGGGAAATAAAACTAACATCATTTGCTAGGATGAAATTTTGGATAATGCATAACTTTCAATTATTTCTTTCTACTATTGGCATAAATATTTAATTTGGCCTGTTTTTTATTATTGTGACATTTTATTTTGATTATAATTTGAATTTATAATTTTATTTTTTGACAAAAAAATTGTACTTGTTACTTTAAATAATAACATTTTAACAAAATATTTCTTGACTGTTTTAGTATTATTATTGGGGTATTTTTTTAAAGGAGATGACAAATGTTAACTAATTATAAGAAGAAAGTATCTGAGATTAAAATATACTAAAATTCTCATAAATTGGTAGTACAAAGTAAAAATAGCTAAAACCTAAATCCTGCATTGATTTGTTAGGATATAAAGTTTTATCGGAAGAATATTTTTTATATCTTATTTCACCTCATAGATCACAATAGAAAAATTTTAGAACTTACATTTCTAATTATAAGGTGTTCAAAAAAAGTTGCCAGTCACGGACCATTATTTTTGCTTTCATTCTGTGTTTCCTTATGCAAACACAAACTATTACATGAGTGAGCAACCTCAAAGGCATTTCTGAGTCTAAACTGGCCGGCCACATTTGTGTTATAGGTCTATACTTGCTCAAATCATAAATCCATCACGTCATAGTAGAAACATAAAGCAGAGATATACATTAACCTCATATAGCATAGGCTTTTTCCTGCTTACACAGGAATTATAAGAGAAAGAACTCTTTAAATTTTCCAATTATATACCTCCAGACATTAATAAAAAAATTAAAAGATAAATTTTAACTTATTCTGTTGGTTCAAATGATTTTCCTTTTATAAAAGGAATCTTTAAAAGACCTACCACTTATTAAACACTTTAGTGTCAAATGCAGTTAAGAAATTTGTACACTTTATTTCTTTTCTTTCCCACAACTTCATAAAATGGGTAATGGGATTTTCAATCAGAAGATAAAAGTCCTGATGCTTGTGGAGGCCCTAAGGCTGATGATGCTCTTAGACTCTGGGAAGCCCCTCTTCTTTTTTGGATTTGAAAGGGATGCCCCTCTTTACCTGATCTGCTTACTGTTCTTTTCTTTTATGTGTGTGAATGGATCCTTAAAGACTGCAGAGACCGAACAAGGTGAATTTTTAGCTGAAGGAGGAGGTGTACGTGGCCCCAGAGTGGTGGAAAAACAGCACTCTTCCTGCAGAGAGACAGACTGGCCCTTCTGCTCTGATGATGACTGGGTGAGCTTGGGTGTGGGATACGGGGTAGTGCTTCTTTGTGGCTTGAGAAATGTACACAGGCTGACCCATTAGGTCACAGGAAACTTTTCCAATGGAAATAATCTAATAGCCCCTTCATGTCAAATGAAAGACAACCAATGAAAAGGAACCTAGTTCTGAGAGCACTACTGAAATTGCCTCCCATACTCTGGTCATTAGTGGGATGAAGAGATTGGATTTTAATTGCATGTTCAGATAGATACTAGGAATCTGAATATAATGGCTTCAAAATTTCATGGGGCCTAATTTGTGGTTGAGGGGGCCCTCATTCCAGAATTTCTCTATGATCTCTGACTAGTCTTCTTAAACTACTTTTAAATCAATAGGTGACCTGAAGAGATTGGAAATGGGAATAGGAGCAGCCTGGAAACTTTCAAACTTATACTGAACCCAAGAGATACACCCTTAATGTGATTTTCTTCCTCTTCACTTTCAGTACCAAAAATGTCCTTCTGGCTGCAGGATGAAAGGGTTGATTAATGAAGTCAATCAAGATTTTACAAACAGAATCAATAAGCTCAAAAATTCAATATTTGATTATCAGAGGAACAATAAGGACTCTAATTCATTGACCAGGAATATAATGGAACTTGTGAGAGGGGATTTTGCCAATGGGAACCGTAAGTATTACATATTTAGCGCTTTGACTTGATAGCACACAGTAAAACAACATTAAAAATCCTAAATATAATATCTTCTTAGAACAACTCAGATTTTACTCCAAAGTACTTTGGGTAGAAACACACACCCTGAAGGTATACCTGAACTTTAAAGGAAGGGCCTGAAATTTTGTTAACTCTGATAATGTAAAAAAGGTCAGCTCAGAGTTGTTGAAGATCATAATGTAAGTCAGAATTTTGGATTGAAGGCTAGAATCCAAGTTATTCTTTTTTCAAGGGTATATACTGAAAATCAGATGGGCCCAATCTTTACAGAAGATGTTTTTGTTTCTGTCTTACAGAGGAGGACACTGAGAGGTCAGGGACTTAACTAAAGACACAAAGCTACCATATGATGGGGTTGGGAGTTCAACCCACAGACTCACCCAAGCTGATTATGCAGTTTTGTTTTGTGTTTTTTTAAAATTTAAAATGTATAGCCATGTTAAAGCTTTCTCACAAAATGAGGGCTAAGTCTCAGTAGGACCAGGAAACGCTGGGTTTGTTGTTGGCATGGGTAGCAAGTTTAGTGAGGCCGCAGTTCCTGAAGTCTCTCTTGACTCTTTATATCTTCAGGAGACATTTGATTAAAGTCAGCAGTGCACCAGTAATAAGCAAGTGAGTGATCCTGTTGACCTTAATACAAACAATCGAACAACAACAACAAAAAACACAGTTTAGGAACAATATCAAACCTAAAGTTAGGAAAAAAACCTCAGCGAGAAAATCCAGGAACACATTTCCCAGGATACCATGTCTGACTATCAACAAAAAAATTTGCAAGGCATACCAAAAGGCAAAAAGCACACACTGAAGAGGCCGAGCAAGCACCAGAACCAGGCATGGCAGGGATGTTGGAATTATCAGACTGGGAATTTAAAGCAACTCTAATACGCTAAGGATTCTAACAAATAAAGTGGACAGCATGCCCAGGCAAAAGCATGGGCAATGTAAGCAGAGAAGTGGATGCTAAAAAAGAACTAATAAATGCTAGAGATTAAAAACACAATGTAACAGATCCCTGGCCGGATAGCTTGGTCGGTTAGAACATCGGCCCAAAGTGCAGAGCATGCCAGTTCAATCCCCAGTCAGGGTACATACAGGAACAGATCGATGTTTCTGTCTCTGTCATTCTCTTTCTCTCCCTTCCTCTTTCTGAAATTAATAAAATAAGCATTTAAAACATAATATAAAATGAATTAAAAAACAATATAACAGAAGTGAAGAATACCGGTGACAGGCTCCTTAGTAGACTGGACATGGCTGAGGAAAGATTCTCTGAGTGAGAGGACAGAGCAATTAAATCCTCAAAATTCTGTACATTCATCCTCAGACATTAGTCCAAATCCATGGAAGGTACCACACCAAGAGCGAATCCTAAACTATAGGCTTTAGGTGATTATGATGCATCAATGTAGGTTCACTCTTGGTTAAAAAAAGTATTATTCTGATGGGTGATGTTGATCATGAGAGGAACTATGTTTGTGTGGGGTCAGTGGGTACATGGGAAAGCTCTGTACTGTCTCAACTTTCTTGCAAACTTAAAACTGCTCTAAGAAATGAATGGTTGGTAAACACACACACACACCCCGGAAATAAAAATAGAAAATTATATGAGACAAACAAACAACAGCAACAAAAATCCAGGAGCACTGGATTCAAGTCCCATGAGTGAGGATATGATGAAATAATTGGAATGTGATCAAATCAATTCTTTTCTTTCACCTTTTAAAATTCCAAAGAGATTTATTTTTCCTCTGCAGTTATTTGAATTACTGATTGCTGGTAGGGCACCTTAACTGACATTTATGGGTGACTAGAGGACATAACATTGTCCAAAACATCAAATGCCTAGTAGATTTGCCACTCACAAGTTAAATATCCAGACAACAAACTATTATCAAAATAAAATGGGGACTATTTCCAAGTGAATTTCCTTCTTTTGCGGGATATTCCAAGCAAACCACTCAGCATCTGCTTCAATGTGCATTTTCTATTTCAGACAATGATAATACATTCAGCCAAGTGTCGGAAGATCTAAGAAGCAGACTTGAGGTCTTGAATCGCAAAGTCATAGAACAAGTACAACATATCCAACTTCTGCAGAAAAATGTCAAGGCACAGCTGATAGATATGAAGCGACTGGAGGTAAGGAAGTGTGTGGCTCTGCCACAAGATTTTCTTAGTTTTGAATAGCAAGGAAAAGAAGGCAAGTCATTCACCAAATGCTCATCAGATGTACAGCAAAGTGTTACATGTCCCTTATCTACCTACAAAGTGTGGTATATCCCTTATCTACCTACAAAGTGTGGTATATCCCTTATCTACCTACAAAGTGTTATATGTCCCTTATCTACCTACAAAGTGTTATATGTCCCTTATCTACCTACAAAGTGTGGTATATCCCTTATCTACCTACAAAGTGTGGTATATCCCTTATCTACCTACAAAGTGTGGTATATCCCTTATCTACCTACAAAGTGTTATATGTCCCTTATCTACCTACAAAGTGTGGTATATCCCTTATCTACCTACAAAGTGTTATATGTCCCTTATCTACCTACAAAGTGTGGTATATCCCTTATCTACCTACAAAGTGTTATATGTCCCTTATCTACCTACAAAGTAGGTACTATTCCCCCACTCTATAGGTGGAACCCCCCACCCCCGTGATATTAACTTTTCCAGGGCACATAGATAGTACATTTCAGTCTCTGCTTGGTTTATTCAAATTCACGATACTGCCAAGCCTCTGAAGGCTCAGCTTCACTGAAGATCACTTCACCGGTGTTTCCTTTCAGAGGGAATAAATAGCACTTGCTCTTGATCTGTTCTAAAGCGAATCGAAATAGTTCCCATTGCTTTTCCTAGCTAGCCTTGTAATCCCCAGCATCTCTTGCACTGAGGATACTATGTACGTGGGAAATAAAGTGGTGGTCGTGGTTGGTAGGTCTTAAGTCAAAGATATGAAGACAGTTCCCAAGAAATAAATGAACTGCTAAGAACTTAATAGACATATTTTATTTATTTATATCTACCTTTTTGCCTTTATCTTTCTCCCCCTCTCTCTAGGTGGACATTGACATTAAGATCCGTTCTTGCCGAGGGTCATGCAACAGGGCTGTAGCACGTGAGATAGATCTACAGGACTATGAAGACCAACAGAAGCAACTTGAACAGCTCATTGACAGAGGCTTACTTCCTCCTAAATATAGGCAACACTTACCACTGTTAAAAATCAGCCCAGCTACAGATTTTGTTCCCAGCGAGTTCAAGAGTCAGCTTCAGACAGCTCCTCCCGAGTGGAAGGCACTAATGGAAATGCAGCAGATGAAAATGGTGTTAGAGAAGTCTGGAACAGATGGGAATCCCCGTGGGGACTCTGCGTCTCATGGGACAGGAGCATCACCTGAAAACCCCAAGAACCCTGCACCTGGTAGCACTGGAAGTTGGAAATCTGGGAGCCCTGGACCTGGTGGTGCTGGCACTCAGGACTCTGGAAGTTCTGGACCTAGTGGTTCTGGCACTTGGAACCATGGAAGTTTTAGGCCAGAGAACTCAGGGCATGGGAACACCAGGCCTACCAACCCAGACTGGGGCATATTTGAAGAGGATTCAGAAAGTACAAGTCGAGGGTCAAAGAAAGAGTACCACCACACAGGTAAACTGGTCCCTTCTGACAGAGGTAAAGAGCTTCTGATTAGTGATGAGAAGGTTGCCTCTCGTGGCCCAGCCTCCAGTCGTCATTCATGCTCTAAAACCATTACTAAGACTGTTGTAGGTGCGGACGGTCGCAAAGAGGTGACCAAAGAAGTGGTCAACTCTGAAGACGGTTCAGACTGTGGGGACATGGCCGATTTAGACTCATACCACGTTTTGTCTGGCAGGGGAAGCCTAGACGATTTCCGTCTTAGGCACCCTGAGGAAGCTGCTTTCTTTGACTCAACGGACTCACTCTCAAGTTTCTTGTCAACTGGGTTCAAAGAGTTTGAGGGTAAGACCCACACGGTGGGCTCTGAATCGGACATTTTCACGGACTTGGGGGAGGCCAGCACTCACCACGTCAAAGGAACTTCCCTTGATGTCAGAGGCACCCGCACCACCAAGAAAGTCCGTGGTAAAGCCCGCCTGGCCCGAGGTATCCGCACTTCTCCTTTGGGGAAGCCTTCCCTGACCCTCTAGACTAACTTAATGATCCTTACAATGTACTCCCATAGCACCTTGCCCTTCTTTCCTCGCCCTCTCTCATGCTTTATTAAAATTACACCTTTTTTTATGTTTGGTTTTCATGCGAGACTGTAAGTTCCACAGGGGCAGGGACTTTGTCTATCATGTTCATTTCTGTATTCCCAAATGCTTCCCAGTGCAGAGAGTCACCACTCAATAAATACATGTTCAATGAACGAATCCCTCTGAAACTCGATTTTGAGTTTGTTTAACCAAATTCTTTTACCATTCAAAATATGCGTTGTTGGACTTATCGCTCAAATGATTGCTTGTATTTTTAGAGTGGCTATCAGCTGATATTGAGATCAGGTTAAAAACAAATTATTAGTGTTACATGATGCTTAGATATTTTTGCTGGTTACTTGCTATTAATCAGTATGGGCAAGTAAGATTCCAAATCCATGGAGGGAATCCCTTGCAATTTGTAAGAATAACTGCCACTTATTTGCTTGTAATTTATTCCAGCACAAGTGCATCTTTTTTCCATGGAGGGAGGGAAGGAAGAAGAGATGGAAGGAAGGAAGGAAGGAAGGAAGGAAGGAAGGAAGGAAGGAAGGAAAGAAGGAAGGAAGGAAGGAAGGGAAAGGAAGAAAAGAAAGGAAGGAAATGAAAGGAAAGGAAGGGAAAGGAAAGGATAGGAAAGGAAAGGAAAGGAAAGGAAAGGAAAGGAAAGGAAAGGAAAGGAAAGGAAAGGAAAGGAAAGAAAGGAAAGGGAAGAAAGGAAGGGAAGGGGAGAAAGGGAAAGGAAGTCAGTATCTGCTTTGTTTAAAATCAGGGCCATTCCTACCTTTGTAAATGTAAATGAGAGTAACTTCTTCCAACCAGCTTAATTTTTTTTTTAGACTGTGATGATGTCCTCCAAACACATCCTTCAGGTGCCCAAAGTGGCCTTTTCAATATCAAGCTACCGGGATCCAGTAAGATTTTTTCAGTTTATTGCGATCAAGAGACTGGTTTGGGAGGATGGCTTTTGATCCAGCAAAGAATGGATGGATCACTGAATTTTAACCGGACGTGGCAAGACTACAAGAGAGGTTTCGGCAGCCTGAATGACAAGGGGGAAGGAGAATTCTGGCTAGGCAATGAATACGTCCATTTCCTAACCCTGAGGGGCTCTGTCCTTCGGGTGGAATTAGAGGACTGGGCTGGGCAACTGGTGTATGCAGAATATGATGTGAGAGTAGGTTCTGAGGCAGAAGGGTATGCCCTGCAGGTCTCGTCCTATGAGGGCACGGCGGGTGATGCTCTGATCGAGGGTTCTGTGGAGGAAGGCGCCGAGTACACTTCCCACGCTGGCATGCCGTTCAGCACCTTTGACAGGGATGCAGACCAGTGGGAAGAGAATTGCGCGGAAGTATACGGGGGAGGCTGGTGGTACAACAACTGCCAAGCAGCCAATCTCAATGGCATCTATTACCCTGGGGGCTTCTATGACCCCAGGAACAACAGTCCTTATGAGATTGAGAACGGAGTGGTCTGGGTCCCCTTCAGAGGAGCTGATTATTCCCTCAGGACTGTCCGTATGAAAATCAGGCCCCTCGTGACCCATTAAGCCTAAAGAGTGACAATGAGAGCATTTGGTTTTGTTTAGCAAAGTGAGAAAAAAAATAAAGAAGATGAAGGAGTCAAGATTCTTTACAAACTAAAAGATTCCCAGGTGCTATTTTATTATTCTTTGTACTGTAGCCAAATGTACTGAGACATATTAGTGCTTTAAAAAATAAAGTGATGTGATCTTTAAATGTCTTTTAAAAAGCTCTGTGAGATTTGAAATTTTTATAAAGGTATACCAAGGGACATTCAGTGCATCAGAAAGACGGTGCCTGATAAAATCTCATTGCAACCTCTAATCTAAGGGTGTTTTTTGGAGAATTTCTCCTCTTCCCATGCCATTCAGGTCATAGGGCTATTGGAAAGCAAAAAGATTACGTACTTCTTCCATGCCATTTGAATGATTTTAAACAAATACTTTAAGTTGCAAAGCACTAAATTTAATAATAATTGTATTTTGTAGAGGAATTTACAAAGGTCTTTATCTCTTCTTAGCAAGCAAATCCAGGAAGGCAAGAGAAGCATTCTTTCCTAATAGAAATAGAAATTTATTCTTTTAGCCTTCCAATGAAGATCATAATGCACACTTAATTTTTTCTCCAGAGTCTAAACAATTATTTTTTCAAAAAATACCTGGAAAAATTCATTTAAATTAAAAAAAAATATTCACAAATATTCCAAACACAGATGGCATTTACACATTGAAAAATAACTTTCACGGCATTCATTTCACTTTATTTTCCCACAAATCATAAAATATAGTCTGGGATACATTAGCTGCTATTAAAGGAAAACAGTTGTTTGAAGGCAACTCACTAAAATGCTTTCCCTCCCAGGGGCCTCCCATGCTTTTCCCTTCTTCTTCTTCTCCCCCCACAGGCATGCATCCCCTAAACTTTAAGGGTCCCCAGGACACTTTCAGCCAGGGGAGCAATGAGCAGTGCAAGTTGTCCAGGGCTAACCCCTCAAACCTGTCTCCAAAGACCCCTTTTCTCTGGCTTCTCAGTGAGCCAAAGCAGCCCCGCTCATGCTCTCCTGTTGCATCTCCTATCCTAAGCCCTTTCTTGATTCACTGTCTCCAGCTTTAATAAATGTACTCTCCAAATCACCTGGACTCCTGTTGTGAAATCTTCCCTGCATGAAATCAAGAACCCACACACTGCCAGCCAGCCTTAGGCAGACCCACTCGGGCCCAGTTCCCTTTCTGGTAACAAGAATTACTGCTCATTTATTCTTAAAAATGTATTAAAATATCCCAAGTACATTGGAATCCCAGTGCATTGTGCTTGATTGCATAGTTTCTATCCCAATATAACTGTATTTTTTCTCCTTGTAAGGAAAGAAGGAAGGAAGGTAAGAAGGAAAGGAGGGAGGGAGAAAAATGAAGGAAGAATGGGGTTAGGGCTAAGGACCAGAGCCTGGGGAGCAGAGGAAAAGTGAACATAGAACTTGCAAATGAGTCACATAGGAAGCCCCAGTATTCTTGCATTTCCTGTTGTGCAATTAAAAACCCTTTGGTATGAATAAGTGGTATACCTCTAAATCAGTGCTTCTTAACCTTTTTTGAGGTACAGAACCCACCAGTTTCATATGCTCATTCACCGAACCCTTCTTTATTGATAAATAAAATATGATTTTTTTTCCCAAATTCAAGACATAGGTATATGTTTTTTTACTGGTGCACAAAATGAGCCGTGCATAAACATCACCTTGCTGAAAGAACAAAACCAACGAAGTGCACGAACTCACAACAAATTACAGTATTACTTTATTCTGGCCTCTGCGGCAGAGGCTTCTCCGAACCCCTGAGACCGACTCATCGAACCCCTAGGGTTCGATAGAACCCAGGTTAAGAACCACTGCTCTAAATCTTTGAATACTTGCATAAGAACTTCTTCAGAGTTAAAAGAAGTTTTATTTATTTCAGACAGTGGAGTTCCATGTTATCTCTATGTCATATATGTACCTCTCCAGAATTTGATTTGGGAGTAGGAAGAATTTTATTTTTCAGAATATCATAGTATTAGGGACAGAATCAGGTCCCAAAATGAAAGTGACTTTGAATGAGAAAGGCCATTCATTTCTCATTTATCTTGAAGGCTTTGAATTTATTAGCAAAGAATAGGTAATTTAATTTAATAAACAATAGCCAATATTAGCGCAATCATAAAATTAGAGATATAGTTTGGTGAGAAAAAACACCAACCTTCTCTTTTCTATTTTATCATATTGTTGGGCAAATGAGTTTGTAAAATCTGTATTTTCTGAATTTGTTCACTTTTATTGTTAAAAATGGCACTGGTCTGTGAAGTTGCTGGTTGCCTTCCTGCTTGGGAAGGACCATTGTTATGCTAATGTTTGCTGGAAGGGGGGGTTCACACCAAAAACTTTTAAGAGAAGGAGAAGTAGGAAGAAGGAAGCTATTTTTGCAGAGTAAGAAGCTAAGATGGCAGGGTGCTGAGAGAGATGCCAGTTTTGCAGAGTAAGAGGACATGTTGGCAGATGGGGAACCAGAGAGGTGAGGGAGTTTGTGAGCTCTACTGAGACTGGTGGGGGCTGTTGATTCTAGGAAAAACCAGGATGTGTCAGTAGCTTTGTGAGCTCTGAATGAGTGAAAGGGAAGTATTCCCTCTGTGTGTGTTTTACTCACTGGCCGCAGTGAAGCTAGAATAAAGGAATGACCCACCATTTTTTGGCTCCACTGTTTCTTTACCATCTGCCTGAATCTAATGGGAACCTGCATATGAATGGCCATGATGGCAGCGGCCCCTGGCCATACACATATCTATTTTTTTTTCTTTTTTCTTTTTTTAGTGTGTGCAAGAGAGAGACAGACTGACAGGGACAGACAGACAGGGAGAGAGATGAGAACATCAACCTATAATTGTGGCACCTTAGCTGTTTATTGATTGCTTCTCATACATGCCTTGACTAGGGGGCTTCAGCTAAGCCAGTGACAACTTGCTCAAACTAGTCACCTTGGCTTCAACCCAGTGAACTTTGGGCTCAAGCCAGTGACCATGGGGTCACGTCTATGGTCCCACACTCAAGCTGGTGACCCTGCGTTCAAGCTGGTGAGCCTGCACTCATGCTAGTGACCTCAGGGTTTCAAACTTGTGTCCTCAGCATTCCAGGGTGATTCTTTATCCACTGTGCCACTGCCTGGACAGGCCATTTTACCATATCTTTAACCTCTTGCTCAGTTTCCTTTGTTCATGAAATTAAATATTAGTTCAACTTCGCTGGTTCTCATCCACATGGAAGCCCACTTTAACTTCGTTTTCACTTGGTTAACACTCTTTTGAAATTGTTCTCTTTGAAGTCAATAACTAATTCTAAATTTAATATTCTACATTAAAGCCTCTTCCTGCTTGACCTGTTTTAAACATCTGCTAATACTGTCCCCATCCTTCTTTTCAATCTGTATTTTCTCTTGTTTCTGGTATACCATTTTGCCCGTGTCACCTTTCGTAGTCTTTTTAACTGGCAATTGTCTTTTAGACCACTCCTTAAATGGAGGAGCCCTCATTACAACAATATTACTACTTGTTTTCCTTAGTTGGGATTAGGATCGACCCACATGGTTTAAATAAGACAGAAACTTATTTCCTGTTCACAGAAATGTCTACAAGATTATGTCCCCATAGTGTCTTAAGAAAGTTATCATCCTAATAAACAGTTTTCATCTTTAGGTTTACCTCATGGTCCAAATATCCTATCTTGTAGAAATCTGGAGAAAAGTGGAATGAGAGAAGGGAAAACGAATATCTCTCTCTTTAAAGGAAATTTTCTGGATGTTCCATAAAGCATTTCCACTTTTATCTCATTAGCCACATCTCAGTCATATAGACATAGGAGAGGCTGAGACACCTGTCAGCTTAGACACAAGGCTATCTTTAATTAAAATTAGGATTCTGTTACTAAGGAAGAAACAGAGAATAGATGTTGACTAGGCAATTAGCAGTTTAGCAAGAACATCTTTTCTCACCCCACACGTGTACTTCCTCTTTGGTTATTTGACAATCACCATAGTTTTTTTCAGTGGTGGGATTCAAATAATTTAATAACCGGTTCTCTGCCCTCATGAGTGTTTTAAGTATAAAAAATAATATACTGAAAGATAGTTTATTATTTCATGCATTTAATACTTAAACAAGAACAATAAAAGAGGCACACAAAACTAGATTGTTATAATAGTTTTAAAATATTAACAAAAATATATTAAATAATACCTGACAAAAAATAATAAAACTGTTATTTAAGATGTTTCTATATTGCTTCTTGATTGGCATCCTCATTTGCAATTTTTTTCAAAAATTGCAAGTGAGGACACAATTTTTGGATGAAATGAACATTACTAGTGGCATTTAGAATATGCTGTTGTGCAGATGAACATAAATAAAGAGTAAAGAATGTAAGCTTGTGATTTTCACATTGGGCGGCTGCCCAGGCGCCCACCTTAGACAGAACCTTGATTTTAACAAGCGGTTCACCGAACTCAACAAAAAATTGGGTATTGGTTCTGCTGAACCAGTGTGAACCAGCTGAATCCCACCACTGGTTTAATTCATCATCAATAGGTTGAGGATGACCAAATCTGAAACTTCAGCCCTGATTTTCCTATCTCTGATTGCAACTAATACTCAACACATCCAGTTAGATATTTCACATTAATCTATCTAAGATTGAACCAATTACCTTTTAATCAAAACCTATTGCATCTTCTGTATTTTTTATTCCAGTATCATTAGCCCTCCAGTTTCCTAATTTAGAAAATTGGGTTCTTTCTCAGCTTCTTTATTATAATTCTTATAGCCAGCCTATTCCCAAACCATTTTCTAGTCTAGAACAGTCCATTCTTATGTTATCTTGTGTTCATCTTTTCTGATTTAGGCTGTCCAACAGTCTCTTAACCCTTTTGCTTTACCACCATTCTTTCATCTGTTTACTCTGCACAGAGTTACCTTTTAAAAAATAAACCCAGTTGTGTCCTTTTCCTGTGTAATACCTTATCTTAAGGTTGAGTTAAAAGAAAACAAAAGAACAAACAAAACAAGACACAGAGATACAGAAAACAAACTGATGGCTACAGGAGGAGAGGAGGTGGGGGGATGAGTAGAAAAGGTGAAGGGGAATGAGAGGTACACACTTCCAGTTATAAAATAAGTCATGGGGATATAATGCACAGTGCAGAGAAACTAATCAGTAATATCTCAATAACTATGTTTGGTGACAGATGGCTACTAGATTTATCATGGTGATCACATCGGAAGCTGTATAAATGTAGAATCATTATGTTGCATACTCAAAACTAATGCAATATTTCATATCAACTATACTTTAATAAAAAAATAAAAAACTTGTTAGCTCTTTCATAAATTGGACTCTTTTTAACCTCTATAGTCATTCACTGTATACTTTAGCAATTCATTGAATTTCTCACCGGTTTTGGAACACAGGTTCTTTAATGATTCTGTGCCTTTCCATATACTGCCTAGAAGTCTCCCATTCATCCCTTAAAATATAACTAGCTCCTTCTGTCAACCCTTTCTTAGTCTCATGATAGAACACAGAACTAGAAATTGTTCTCTGGGCCCTCGTAGTTCTTGTTCATATCTCAAAAATACTAATCATTCCCTAACTCTAATATATTTATTTCTGTTATTATAGCACTAGATTTTGAATTCTTTTAGGCAAGAGCTCATTTATGTAGTGTGTTCTGCCTTACATGAAAATGTCTCACACATTCCAAGGTTATAGAGATAAGTTTTAAAAATATTTTTATTGTTCTTTTTCTTTACATTTAATATTTAATTAACCTAGAATTATTTTAATATGTTAAAGAAGAAGGTCTACCTTTCTTTTCTTGGCAATACATAGCTGGTTATGCTGGGGTGATTCATTAAAGTGTTCTTTGACACTGACATTGAAATGATTATTTTGTTGACTAAAACTTTCTTCGAATACATCTATAAGCACATCTCTTTCCTGTGCTTATATCACCTTGCTTATCTTGAAAGTATAGCTTTTAGATAAAGCATTCTCACTCTTACCCTCCACTTTTTCTCTCTTTGTTGTTTTCTTAGAACAATTATAATTTCAATTTCTACTTCTTTTATTTGTTCTAGGGACTACTTAGAAAAGTCTTTGACTTCCAATTCATTATTGTTTTAGGGGTTAGAATGCGAAAACTTTTTTTTTAATAACCTTGATCTCACGTGGAGTTGGTGGGTCATCTTTTACTTATTAATTTCCAAGTATTTCATAAACTATTTAGTTTAACAAATTATTTGATTCTACCTATTTTAGAATTTTAAGGTAGTCCATGTGGACATGTACATGATTAATTTTTATCAATGTTTCATCGGCAAAAAAGGAATGCATTTTTTACATTTATAGGTTACAACATTTTATATTACCAAGCTTGTTGATGATACTATTTAAATATTCTATATATTTTCCTATTTTATGTAATGGATCTATCATGTTTTCAAATATGTGCATGCATGCATGACACATACATGTATGTTTGTATGTGTGTGTCTCTGTGTTTATAATAAGATATCACTCAGGTTTTGTATATTTGTATGTTCTCTTTGAGGTCTAGGAATTTTGTTTTATGTGATTGTTTGGCCCTTTTATTATCTAGTACATGAAAACTTATGGCTATTATAACTTCTCCATGTAAACGTTTTAATGTTATATAATTTCCTCTTTTACATGTTTTATTCATTAGAATTGAATTCCACCTTCTTAAATATTAATATTATCATCACACCCAATTTTTTTCTTTACATTTACCAAATAGCTTTATATGTCATTTTATTTTTAACATTTATCAGTTTCTTTATATAGTGTTTTTTTTGATTTTTTAAAATTAATTTTAGTGGGGTGACACCAACAAATCAGGGTACATATGTACAATGAAAACATCTCCAGATTATCTTATCATTCAATTGTGTTGCATACCCATCATCAAAAGTCAAATTGTCCTCTGTCACCTTCTATCTAGTTTTCCCTGTGCCCCTCTTCTTCTCCTTATCCCACCCTCTCCTCCCTCCCCCCACCCCGTAACCACCAACCACTCTCTTGTTCATATCTCATAGTCTCACTTTTATGTCCCACCTATGTATGAAATCATGTTGTTCTCAGTTTTTTTTCTGATTTACTTATTTCACTCCGTATAATGTTATCAAGGTACATCCATTTTGTTGTAAATGATCCAATGTCATCATTTCTTATGGCTGAGTAGTATTCCATAGTATATATGTACCATAGCTTTTTAATCCACTCGTTCTCTGACGGACACTTGGGCTGTTTCCAGATCTTCGCTATTGTGAACAACGCTGCCAAGAACATGGGGGGGGGGGCATTTCTTCTTTTCGAACAATGTTATGGAAAAAATTAAACTAGACCATCAACTTACACCATTCACAAAATCAAATTCAAAATGGATAAAAGACTTAAACGTAAGCCGTGAAACCATAAGCATCTTAGAAGAAAAGATAGACAGCAAGCTTTCCGACATCTGTAGCAGCAATATATTTGCCGATTTATCTCCACCAGCAAATGAAATAAAAGGCAAGATAAACAAATGGGACTATATCAAACTAAAAAGTTTTTGCACAGCTAAAGACAATAAGAACAGAATAAAAAGACAAACCACACAATGGGAGAACATATTCGACAGCACGTCTGATAAGGGGTTAATAACCAAAATTTATAAAGAACTTATAAAACTCAACACCAGGAAGACAAACAATCCAATCAAAAAATGGGCTAAAGAAATGAATAGAAATTTCTCCAGAGAGGACATACAGATGGCCAAAAGGCATATGAAAAAATGCTCAACATCGCTAATCATTAGAGAAATGCAAATTAAAACCACAATGAGATATCACCTCACACCAGTCAGAATGGCACTCATCAGCAAAACAACACAGAATAAGTGCTGGCGAGGATGTGGAGAAAAGGGAACCCTTCTGCATTGCTGGTGGGAATGCAGACTGGTGCAGCCACTGTGGAAAACAGTATGGAGATTCCTCAAAAAATTAAAAGTCGAACTGCCTTTTTATAGTGTTTTATTCATTTTTAGAGAGAGAGGTGAGAGAGAGAGAAGGGGGAAGGAGCAGGAAGCATTAGCTTTCATATGTGCTGTGACCAGGCAAGCCTGGGGTTTCGAACCGGTGACCTCAGCATTCCAGGTCGATACTTTATCCACTGTGCCACAACAGGTCAGGTTCTTTATCACTTTCTTTAGAAGACTTCCCTATAATAATAGATAAACTTTTATACACAATGTTATTTTAAATTGACTTTTTATTTTGTTATTTTTCCTTTCCTTAACTCTTTACATATTGCTCCTTTGTTTCCAAACATTTTTTCTCACATACTTTATATTTCATATAAATGATCAATGAAATTTTAAAAACCCACTTTTATTTTACATTTACTTATACATGAGACTCTTATATGTAAAAATAATTTAACTGAAATTATTTTCCCAGTAATATCACTGGTCTAATTATACTCTGTCATAGGTTCCTCTTATAACCAACAAACTATATTTCGCACTTAGTTAGCTGACATGACATGAGGACTGCAGCTGCTGAATCAGAGCAGACCTACCCAGCCAAGTTCACTAATCACTAATTACGTCTAGAAAAGCCTGTATTAACATAAATTCACGCCGGTTGCAAAAATCATAAACTAAATATTTGTTATATTTGAATGGAGCAATACAACATTTATGATTTGCTGAAACATCGGGAGAAGAAGAAAACATTTAGATATTGGTAGCCATGAATACTATGCAGGTTGCTTGTAGGTAATGAAATTTACACAGGAGCCATTTGGGAAATACCGTATTTTATGTATTTATTCATGAACTTGTTAATTAACCTATATCCTATTTTTAATTTAATCCAGAGTCCTTTATAAAGCTCCTTTATAGAGAAAATATTTAATTATAGGGGAAGGGAGAGCATGGAAAGCAGTAGTATGGTAAGGAATTTACATTTGGGGAAGAGATTCAAATGAATTCTTATACAAGAGCTAGATATTATGTCTTCTATTTTCACATTGTAAAAGTAACACTTAGAAAACACAGAGGAAAGAGAACAGCGGTCAGCTACTAAACAGGAGTCTCCCTGTTCATCAGCTCATGGGCAAAGGTGGTTACATGTTGATTGCAACAGAGCACTCTAGAAAATATTTGCTAAATCTACCTTTGACTCTAACTGCAACAGGTCGGTGACTTCAAGGTTGCCTGGTGACATAACCTGTTGCAAAACTGCATTGAAAGTATATACTTTTGAGAGATAAAGCAAATGTAGCAAACAGTGGTGAATCTAAATGAAGGACATCAAGCTATTAATTAAACCATTCTTGTCATTTCTCTGTAAGACTGTCACTTGCTCTAAATACTGCCTCATGGTCACTATTTGAATGAAAAAAGTGTTAGATAAGAAAGATGAGAGTCTCAAATGTAGACAACCTGAATCGGTTGTTTCAAAATCCAGCCAGTGATCAGAATCTCTTGGGGACGTTTATTTAAAAACAGACTCTCAGGTTCTATTCATGTAGAGACTCTGATGTAATACAAATGCTTAAACAGAAATGCCAGTTGACTGCAGCTGGTGGTATAACATCACCTACATTGTTTGCCCCATGTAGGGAAATCTGTGTTCAGCTTAAAAGGGAATCCCTTAGTTACACTGGTTAGCTGTTTTCTTTGGTTCCAAAATGAGGAGGAACTGGAAGTTTATGCCCCAAGTGCATTTATCTTTTACATTCTTGTTCATACTTTTAGTCTTACTTGTATGATAAAATATACACTGCCCACAAAAATTAGGGGATCAGGGAATGTGCAGATACTCCAGTACTTTCAGTCTTTTGTATAGTATATTTTCACCAATGAAATAAAAGTTGGTTTTGCATCTCACTTGCATAATCAAACAACTTTATTAGATTTGTCATTTGCTTTTCTGATGTTCTTGTTTAATTAAAATAAATTAAATGCTTCTTTTTTTTAACGCTTCATATTCATTTTGAAATATCCCCTAATTTTTGTGAGCAGTATGTTATACTTTCATGCAATAGTGTGGGATTAGTCATTTTCAATTCATATTTTTAGTATCTTCATAAAAGTTATCAGTTCATCTTTTAAATACTGTTTTATATGTTCTAACTAGAAGATACTTCTTTTTTATTCTATTCAAAATAGTGATGCTTGAAAGAGCAAAATCAGATAGGTATCATTTCTTACCAGGTGAGACCTGAAGAAAGTTTACTTCTTTCTAGAGCAGTGGTTCTTAACCTGGGTTCTATCGAACCCTAAGGGTTCGATGAGTCGGTCTCAGGGGTTCGGAGAAGCCTCTGCCACGGAGGCCAGAATAAAGTAATACCGTAATTTGTTGTGAGTTCATGCACTTTGTTGGTTTTGTTCTTTGAGCAAGGTGATGTTCATGCACGGCTCATTTTGTGCACCAGTAAAAAAACATATACCTATGTCTTGAATTTGGGAAAAAAATCATATTTTATTTATCACTAAAGAAGGATTTGGTGAATGCGCATATGAAACTGGTGGGTTCTGTACCTCAAAAAAGGTTAAGAACCACGTTCTAGAGACAAGGATATTAGGTATCACCCAGGAGTGGTCCCTGTGTTTCTGCAACTTGTACATTAACTAAGAATTGACCATCAGGTTATCCAATATTGTGGTTTTTAATTTGTGGCTTTATTTTAGCTCTAGGAAGCTTTAGCTCCTCTGTAAGTGTATAAGGGGGTTTAACAAATGTCTGAGGGACACTGTCTGTGGACTGGGCCCCTGCCATCTGCCATCCACGATTTAATGGGCTTTTGCTAAAGTCAACCTTTCTGCAAAAGTTTTACAGTACTTTCAAGTATCGCATATTGAGTTTCTGTCTGTGTCTTTATTGAAAAGTGGGTCCTATGTATTTAGGAAAGGGATACCCAAGATCTGGATAATCATTAGATTCAACCATCCAATATTTATAAACTTATGAAGGTCAGCCTTTCTGACAGGCTAATGATTCTGGAATCACAGATGAGGAAGAGCTCATTACCAGTGAAGAAGGAAGGTATGTATGACACATAAATTGCGGTTAGAGTGAGGCCTGAAAACAAAGAGCAATTTGCCAGACGGGTTTGGGGGAAAGACACTGTTAACACTGAGGGTGTCATATAAAAGGGCCTGACTGCTCCTGGAATGGTGAAAAATTCCCTGTGACAAGAATGTAGATGCACAGTGAAGAATTTGGGAGTAGGGGCATGGAACAGTGCTGGGACCATTTTCACTTCTCACTAAGGAATTTGGATTTAAAATTTAGATAACAAGGAAATAACATTAAGCAGGAAAGTAACTTGGTCAGAATTTTCTATTATTAGGCGATATATATGATGACAGAGGCATGAGGGGTAGAGCAGAACTAGGGCAGAAGACACAAGTAAAAGTTAAAGTTGGATCGGATTAAGAATTCAGACAGTGACAGCATTTTCATGATAGAAATCAATAACCCTTGCTTGGATGTAAAGGTTAAGAGGATAAAATTCAGAACCATAAGTTTCCATGAAAGCCAATGGCAGTGATGCTAAATTAAGGTGAGGAGGACCTGGGATCACAGGGCTGCCCAGGCAACTGGAGTAAAGTGATGGGAGAATACAAGGTGAACACACACACGGACACATTCATTTTTTGGGGGGACATAGAAAAAAAATTCACTTTTACCTTAGTTTTGGTGTAATTATGTAAAAACAAAAACCTGATGAAGACTAGTAAGCCTAATATCCAGGGACGATAGGCAACTGCTGCTTCCAGCCTCTCTATTCCCCTCAAAAACCAAATGGTGAAAACTTGATCCTGACTGACCTCTTGGGAACTCCAATTCTGGGTAAATGACATAATGTTTATCCATGGTGCACAGTGTGGTTTTGAAACTTCAAACGTTCAGTGCCCATTTATGAGCCACTGGAGGTCATGAATGTTTCTCATTTTTTAATTTAATTTTATTTATTTATTTTTTTACAGGGACAGAGAGAGTCAGAGAGAGGGATAGATAGGGACAGACAGACAGGAATGGAGAGAGGTGAGAAGCATCAATCATTAGTTTTTCTTTACCATTGTGACACGATAGTTGTTCATCGATTGCTTTCTCACATGTGCCTTGACCGCGGGCCTTCAGCAGACTGAGCAACCTTTTGCTGGAGCCAGCGACCTTGGGTCCAAGCTGGCAGGCTTTTGCTTAACCCAGATGGGCCCACGCACAAGCTGGCGAGCTTGGGGTCTCGAACCTGGGTCTTCTGCATTCCAGTCCGACGCTCCATCCACTGCACCACCGCCTGGTCAGGCTCTCGTTTTTTTTTAAAGTTCAAAGCCTAACACATTGGCTGTGTGGATTACAAAATAAGAAAACATGACTTGATTGCAACAGAAACTAGTTTAATTGAGAAATCTTTTTGAAAATTTTCTGTGACAAACCTTACATAAATAAAGAGTTTTCAAAGTGGACTTTTAAAATAAGTGTTTAGTTTGCCTTGCAGTTTTTCTACAAGGATAAAATATTCTTCTTCCTAACTTGAAAATTTTCACAATCAACTGGAATTGAAATTCTGAATACTGTCCACTGTTATTCTTTTAGTTACTTCTTGGTGAGCAATATAAATGAAGAATACAAAAGAAAATGGCGCGTTAATTTTAATGTCATTTATTAAATACTTTTCCCAAAAAAAGTCATATTCACAGCCTTTTGACAGTTTTAAAGGGATATAATGTATGAAAGAAAATTCCAATGACATAATATACAAAAATGGTGTTAAACAATGGAAGAATAAAAAATCTGTTTGGGGTCTACTGCTGTGGGAAGTAGGGCCTGATCTTCATAGACATCTTCTTCATTGAATACCAGGACCCCTTCCAGTTCATCCAGACCACACCATCATCTGTGCCGTGTTTTGCCATGTCCCAGCTGTAATGTCCACTCCAGTAGTATCTGCCATTTGGATTGGCTGCATGACATCTATTATACCACCATCCACCGCCATCCTCTTTGGCGCATTGTTTCCTGGGATCTGCATTTACCCTAAAAGGAAATGTTTGGGGTTATTACAACTGCAGTGCTGTCCAGTTAATTCAATGCCAAGTACCTAAAGAAGCTCCTATGTGCTATATACCCTAACCCTCTGGTTTTATAAGCAAAGTCACACTAATACACCAAAGGCCTTCTCTGCTTTGTAGCGAGAAAAGGAGAGAACTGAGTCTATGCGACAAATTCATCCATATCTGTTACCTTATACTGAAATGATAACTTTCTAGTCCCTTAGCATTAGAGAATTGAAAATCAAAATGAAATTTCAATATATACATTCGAATAGAGATACAGAAATTTATCTAAACACTTACTACTCAGGAGATAAGAGTATTCTAATTCCAGTTCTATCTTTTATAGTTGTGTGACTTTAAATGAATTACTTAATCTCTCTAAACTTCATCCGTCAAATGAGAATCTTGATGACACCCTTATAGGAATGATACATAAAGAGCTTACTTCAGTGGCTGACCCACAGTAACGTTCCAAGAAATGAGAGGTATTAACAATATTAGCTATTATTAATGATGCCAAATAGCAATATGAGTGGTGGCTTTTATGGCAGGTGGGAAAAACATGACACTTACCAGCCATCGTTGTCTCTGTCGTATGTGCTGAAGAACATGCCATTGTGAATGGTCATGGTTCTGTTTTCTCCCACCAGTTGAGAAGCTCCTTCCAGGAGGGCATTGCCTGCTGTTCCCTTGTATTTGTTCACTGAGATTTGATACTTGTTTGCCTCGTTCTGTACAGTGAATCCTCCATAGCGTGCCTTTACCTTATCTCCGTTCCAGTCCTCCATTTCAATCAGAAGTTCTGTGGGTCCCATCTTGGTGAGCTGGCTAATTTTATCATTTCCAAGCCAATACTCACCTAAAGGAAAAATAAAATAAAGTCTCACCAAAAACAAAACCTTTCTAAAAATTATCTTTCTACCCTTACCTTCCCCACTTTTTAAAAAATAAATTCTTCTTAACCTCCTAAAATGCCTAAAAGCAGACTCCCAACACTATATGTATTCTTTTTAACTAAAAAAAAAAATTTAATGGAATGATTTGGTACTCGCAGTTTTTACCTGGTAGGCCACAGTATTTTTTCCCGTCTTCATTGGTTGCAATATTGCCGAATCCTTGTTTATACGGATTCCATTTCCTGCCAAAGTCAACGCTACCGTCTTGACGGTTCTGAATTACTGTCCACCCTTTGGGCCAAAGAAAAGAACAAATAATGTCACTTTGAGGGAAATTTCTGGATTCTTTGCCTATTTATTTTAGTCCCATCTATACATAGTGCTCCAAAATATATGAATATAACAAGGAAATAAATATGAGAACACTTGAACTCCTTGTGCTGCTTTATATCTTACTTCACATTGTGAATCATAGATAATTTATAACTTTTAAAATTTCACATTGGATTCCAATACCGTTAGTTATGTCAAAGTTAGGTTTTATGTCCCGGTATTTTGTGGTATTAAAATAATTACCGAATAATAGGTCAACAGTTTTCAGATACTTACCTCCACCTTCTGTGTTCATATCACAGTACACTCTATATGGTTTGATGGAACTGTGAGGCTGAATGAGATACAGTTCAGATGTTTCACCTCCATTCCTGATGATTTCCTCACATTCTGTAACCGGAGGGAAACATTTCACATTCAGGAACTACAATATATTTACTTGGTCTTTAGTCACAAATTTTATAAGATGACCTAGATTTTTATTAGAATGTGTTATTTTAGACATTTGAGAATATATTATAGAAATTGAATGTTCCTTTTACGGAAAATCAAACTGAGTTTTGAATTCTATCTGCTAAGGGGATGGAAAAGCCCTTTTTTACTTTTTGTGTCCCTGGAATATCTGCCGGATAGAAACTGTCAGGACACACGGAATGAAGAAACTCCTGCATCTATTCACTGTTCTGCCATCTCTTCAAGCTATGGTGTATATTACACACGTGGGGCTACTACCATCATTACATTGCACTCTGCTCATCAAAAGCATGAAAATACATTAGGCGACGTCAGAACACAGCATGCTAGGAAGGGGCTCTAATGTTAGGATCTGGGGCGGGGGAATCCACTGGACTTTTTTAGTTCCTTATTTTTTAGAAAGTGGGAGTTTTTCTGGAACCCTCCAGAAATATGCTTATTAACTATTTACCTTGACCAGACACCACAGGAATATTACAACTAACAGTGCATGGGGTGCGGCAGTAGTCCATCTGAGCTGACACATCAGTTTCTAATTTTTGTATTTTGCTTCTCAAGTTTTCCAAGATTGAACGGAGTACACGAAGGTTACTTGGAATATTGGTATTCAAGGTCTCATCTATATATAATCGCTGCTTTTCCAGCTCTGAGGTGTACTCAGTTATTACATTTTCATTATCTGAAAAAATGAAATTATGTAAGAATTGGTACATTTTCTCCTGATAAAAATAAACTAAAGGTATTCAACCATACAATTGTGATTTGGATTTTCTGAGCATAAACAAATAGACACTGAGCTACCATCAGGCAGTCATGATATGCACTTGTACTTAGGAAACATTATTTGATCCATGGAGTATACAAATTAACATATATTCCAGTTACTGTTCTAGTAATTTACCTTCAGGGTAAGCTAAAAATTATGCTTAAAAATAAATATAATAGGTAATTTATTTCTTTGGTAAGGAAAAAAAGAGAAATTAATATTTAGAACTTCCATCTCAGATGTTCCACATCTTATGGAGTGAATACACTTGATTTATTTATCTTTCTCATGTAAGTATAGCAGAGCCATGACATTTATGAGGGATGTCATAATTCCTTTGAAAAATGTCCAAATATGGGTATGCTGCTTACTGAGCTGTTTATACCAAACTCACTCACCAGCCGATTCCTAACCACCCAGCCAATAGCACTCAATTCAGCTCTCAAGATTCAAAGGTCAGGTATCATTATTTGCAATACAGTTAAGTATAACATGGATTACACTCATATTCAAAACTTCAAATGTTAAATATATAATTGCTAAATTTTTACTCTGTGAATATTGTCTTCTGAGGCACAACTTTCTTACAGACTAAAAATGAGGACTCACTGGAAAGTTTTTTATAGAAAATCTTCCTTGCTGATACCACATTGGGAATGAGTTGCATAGGGTTTATCTGACAAGGTGCACGTGAAGGTGACTACCTGACGACCTCAGGGGAATCAGGCCCACACTGAAAGTCTATGCATGCTGTTTCAGCTAATCCGAAGTGTTAACTTCTCATAATCATGCATGCCCATAGCAGTCTAATGGTCCCAACTGTTTAACAGAATCAAACAGAAAACACAAGGGTATCTACCTAGTACTTGCTTCTGCCTCTTTTTCCACATGTCTTTTAGCAGCGTCATGTGCTGAAAGGTAGTAGAAGAGGCCTGGGAAATAGACTCCACATTATTATTTAACTCATTTAAACTGGCTTTGACTGGTCTTTCCTGTTTTACCAAAGTGTCTTGCAACTGACATCCTGTAGGACACAACACTCCCTGCAAATAAAGAAAATACCAGGTGTTAGATGAAGAATTGAGGTTATGAATATTTGTGAAAATAGCACATTGTGAAAACTCAATGGTATCATTAGCCAATGTGAAAACTTGTCATTTGATTTTCTTTATGTAAAGACCAGAAATTCTAGTCATTATCATAGTCCTATGACGATTAAAGATAGCCCTTACCACAAAATAAATGGGTCTATAAATGTAATAAATAAAATTTTTTTTTTCTCCTGAACAAATGAAATGAGCAAAATACAAAGGTAAAGGCAACACCATGTGTCCTCATTTGTAATGTTGGGTCCAGACCAAAGATAATGAGAAAGGAACCCTCAAACAAAGGCCTAATATGTTTATGTTTTTTATGTATTTCCAAAATGAACAGAATAACAACAGTGATAACATGGGTCAATGCAACATTAGGAAGCCAAGGTGAACATAGAGGCTTTGTCTTCATGGGCCACCCACCACGGCATGAAACATCAGAGTACCCACCAGGTCTGGGTCAGCATGAAGACACCCCCCAGCATCAGGGGCTTTTCTTTCCACTTTCTTTTGGCTGGCAGCTACTTTGGCTGGACGAGCCCGATAGCCACCTCCACTAATGGGAGGTGGGGCAGGTCTCAAGCTAGGAGCCTGTTCTCTCTTCTTGTCAAGGGGTCGGTGACCACGGGCATCAAAATCGCTCTTCAGAGAACCAGGCAGAAGAAATAAAATGCAGAATGTTATAGAAGGTTTGAGATGTAACTATTTCAATACTTTCATTTTGTATTATAGGTTGTCACACAACTGATGATTTGTTAAGATCTACCAACTGCCTACTCATTGGTGAATCAACAGGTTGCTTAGGTCTCTTCAGTAACAGCAGAAAGAAAAAATGTGCGAAAAGCTATAATATCTCAGGTAGTTTTCTGTAGAGATCCTAAAATAAAGCTGCATCAGATTATGAATAATAATAAGTTCAAATTCATTAAACCTGTGCATTGGAAGACACAAAATAAGAATCTATATTGTCAGGAAGAGTAAATATTTTCAAGCCACTTGGATTATTAAATTTCTATAATTATTAACCCTTTGAGTAGTGAGTTTTTTTCATGCTCGCTGACCCCTGGGAGTGAGTTTCTTTTTCAAAAAAATGAAATTAGTTCCAATTACAATTTTACTGACTTAAAATCATGTTTGTTTGATAACCAATTTACGGAAACAAGAAGAACCTACATTTGCCTTTTTGTAATGTTGCCTTATACATTTTTTTAAAATTATTTTTAATGTTTTTCTTTTTTTAAAAATTTTTTCATTTTTATTTTATTCATTTTAGAGAGGATACACAGAGTGTGAGAGAGAGAGAGAGAGAAAGAGAGAAAGGGGGGAGGTGCTGGAAGCATCAACTCCCATATGTGCCTTGACCAGACCAGTGCAGGGTTTTGAACTGGCGACCTTATTGTTCCCAGGTCGACGCTTTATCCACTGCGCCACTGCAGGTCAGGCCTGCCTTATACATTTTTAAAATAAATCGATCATACTCTACATGGTCAAGAGGCATGAGGATGTACATGAACATTTGTATTACTCAAAGCATTAATTATTTCCCCACATTTAGTTTTTATGAATTGATGATTAATTTGGATAATTTTTACATAATAATATTCTAAAGCAATATGGATTTATTTATAATAAGAAAAACCTTGACTCTAATATGTTTGAAGAGGAATAAGCACTCTGGAGCCAGACTGCTTGGCTTGACCCTACCAACTGCTAGCTATAAGATCTGGGGCAAATTACTTTATCTGTGCCCATTTCCCGATCTGTAAAATGCAAATAGTAATAGTTAGAATGTGCTATATAAGATGCTGTAAGACCTAAATGATTTATTGCATTTGATACCCTCAAAAGAGTAATATTCATCATTATTTTTATTGGAATCACACATAACAGGTACTATAGCTTAAGTGGTTTTCCACAATTAATCTCAATCTTTTCTCTATCTTCTATCAATAAAAGTATTCGATAAACTATTCTAATGAAATTTCCTACATGTTTTCTTTATCAAACACCATGATTTTTTTCAAATGTAAAATAACTTTCATATCATCTTTATCAGTAATAATACCCTTTTAGGTTTAATTACAAATTAACAAAATGCTAGATTTGGAGCAGAGACTAAGCTTTCTAGTAATGTTGTGAGCCTGGAAGTTATGCAATGACTCTATTTGGAATTTTACCGTCATTTATTCATTAAGTTATAATATTTAACATTTAGTTGGAAGGTACAAGGCTTTAAACCCAGGCAGGTTGGTTTCTGATTCCCCTGATTAACTGCTAGACTTAAACTACAGTATCTGTTATGTGCGATGATAATAAAAATAATAATGTATGAAAATGTGGAGGAATATACATGTTTCATTTCAAAGGTGTGGTTCTCTCTGCCAGAGCTGGTCTGTTCTAAAAGGAATTTTATAAAATGTAATTCATCTGTATATTACAAATCATTTTATAATAGAAGGAAAATATGTTCTTTTAATTCCAGAGGGCTATTAGAGAGGTAGAGCTGATGGTCTAGATTTACAAAAGAAAAATAAATGAAAACAATTTTTAAAAAACTTTATGGGATTTAGGTTGATGAAGACCACTTATTGAAATAACTAAAACTAAAAAATTTATTTAGCCTAAAATAATAAACTGTCTTAGTAGGAATTAGTCTGTGAGCAAGAACGTAAAAGTACTTAGCCAAGTACTCTATAACTGTTTACATGCTCTAGACATTTTTCTTACCTAATGCAATTAACCAGACAAGAATATTTCTATATGGATAGTTTGATAATTAGATCACTTAGATTCCCTTTAAATTCAACAAATGATTCAAAATGAATCACATCATTTAAACAGTATTGCATACTTTTATTTCTAGTGTGATGATGCTATACTATATACAAGAAATTTGATCATGATTTATTTGATACTACAATTAAAATTCTTTAACTATGTCTTTCCTTAAATGCATCTCTATATTTTTGTTATCTTCAAACTCATAGGAATAAATCATCAAAGATAGTATTTGAAGAAAACACTATTATACAAATGAATAAATTATACTGGGTTATATGTTTCATAATCATTAATAGTAACAACAAATACTACTGATGATTTAAATTTTCTAATTTGAAAAAAATTTTCACTTTCTATCACTGCACTTGATCTATTCTGCTTTTAGATTTAGTTTATAATCTTCATTCATGAATAGCCAGTAATTTCAGGAGATAAATAGGACCCTTCTTTCCCAAAGAGAACCTATCTACCACAGCTCTTTTTCTTTTAAAATACTATTGTTTCTTATATTAGTTTGCAAAATTTTCAGATTTTTATTTTCATAATTTAGTAATGTGTTCCTAGAACCATACAAGATTTATAGCACTTAAGACAACAAAGGGTGAGGAAAATTTATCTTACCTTAAGTGTGTCATCTTCATCCTGGGAAATGAAAGTGATAAACCAGAAAATGAGAAATTATTATTTCGTTTTTTATATAAGAAATATTATGTAACATTATTTAACTAAAATAGATCCCTGAAATTGACAATGCCATTCTATAACTAAAATTAGATTTAATTTCATTAAAATAAATATTTCATATGCTTATAATACTATTTAACATTAATAATATTAGAAATAATATCATAAAAAATTTTAAAGTCACCTCATAGTCACTGTGATCTTGGGACTGAACTACAAAAACACACAATAATAGCAGTAATAAATGTTTCATGATTTAAAATTTTTTGGCAATTCCAAGAAACTGTCCTTTGCTTGTGAACTCAACTTAGAGTTCTTCAATCCTATATATACCTGAATTCTCTTTTAGGTATGACTTTAGAAATGGTTACCTTCTTTAGTTAATATTTAATTTTTGGTTCAGTTGTTGGCTGAACTATTTTATCACTTAAGCAATATCTTCCCAGCAAGACTTATTTACTTGTCATTCAACTATTCTCTGTTGGCCGAATTTAGAAACACCAAAGTTCTTCATTGCAGTTAATTGGATAATATGATGGGAAATTAGGACATTCCTAAAAGAGCTGTATATCACATTTCCAGTAAGTTACTGTGGATTCTGCACAAGCTCACAAAGAATGTGTGAGAGGGAAAATATTTTTAATCCAAGCACAAACAATTGAACTTACTCATAAGGCATCCACTAACATTGTGAACTCACAAAAGGTATACCATAAATGCTTGTTTTGAGGCAATCAGGTAATTCCATCTTAAAAGAAGCCATTAAAATAAAAAAAAATATTTATCACCATGTGTTTATTAATAGACATTAATCAGAACAACAAAACTTTAATTTTTGCATTATGCTATGATAAAAAACATCAAAAACAAATGTCTTTTTTTTCTCTGACACATTTCATATTTTGTCCTTTCTTAATATATGTTAAAATATTGAACAAATTTTAAACATTATTAAAATAATTAGTAGATTACAGATTCTTAGATCAAAATAATTATTATAGTGATTGGATACATATTTTACATTTTATTTGATATTATATATATCACTTTATATTTTATTGTATGGTTTACAAAAACTTATTTTATCAGCAGTGAAAGATTCATGCATCTATTTCAAATAATTGCTCAGACACTAACTGGGGTCCATATTTTCCCATCATTCTTATAAGCCACCAGATCTCCCTCTCTCATCTTTTCATTTGCTTGTTGCAATCAGGAGTAACAACTCTTACAAGAATCAATAGGGAAACCAAAACCAACAACAACACATCCCTGCAAGTGGGCTGCTTTGTATCACTTTCTGGGTATTTTGTATAAAATACAAAATATTCCTATTAAAAATTTTAAATGATTGTTAAATGGTTTAAAATTTTTCAAATGAGGCCTGACCTGTGGTGGCGCAGTGGATAAAGCGTCCAACCTGGGAACACTGAGGTCGCCAGTTCAAAACCCTGCACTGGCCTGGGAGTTGCACATATGGGAGTTGATGCTTCCAGCTCCTCCCCCCTTTCTCTCTCTCTCTATCTCTCTCTCTCACTCTGTGTCTCCTCTCTAAAATGAATAAATAAAAAAAATTAATTTAATTAAAATTTTTCAAATGATTAAAAAATCACTTTTAAAAATGATTCTATTAACAAGATAGCAGGTTTGGATCAGGAGAATATCTTGCAGCTAATACTGGGAGGTGGACTCTTGATAATGGTATGAGACTCATGAAATTTCTTTTTTCTCTAGGTAGCATAGGTTGTTTTCCCAAATTATTTCCATTCAGATTTATAGATGCAAAATATTGTGTTTAAATTAAGTAAAACAATTGGTTGGATTTTTAAAAATATTTTTGTCTCATTTATTAGTAAGTAAATTCTGTACTTCAAGATTAATTAAGTTTTAATTGTTTTTAGAATATACAATCTAACTGAAAAGCAAATGTGTTTATTAATTAAAATAAGAATACTTCTCTTCACAATGTAACTGAGTAAAAGTTTATTTTAATAATATAGGCAGAAGTTATTACTATTTATTTTTGTGATAGAAAAAGGGAGAGACATATGAAGCATCAACTTTTAGTTGCATCACTTTAGTTGTTCATTGATTGCTTCTCATATGTGCCTTGACTGGGGGGCTCCAGCTAAGCCAGTGAACCCTACACAACAAGCCAGTGACCTTGGGCTCAAACCAGTAACTATGAGATCCTGTCTATGATTTTATGCTCAAGCTGGCAACCCTGGGCTCAAGCTGGCATGCTTACCCTCAAGCCCGTGACCTTGGGGTTTTAAACTTGGGATGTCAGCAAACCATGCCAATGCCCTATCTACTGCCAGTCAGACTAGCCGGGTTTTATTTTTAATAATATCAGATTCCTGCTGATTTAAAAGAGACTTTTACATATCAATTTTACCACAATAAAAATAAATAAAATAAAAATACTTTGTTAAGAAGACTTGTCAGATTTTTTGAAGTGACATTATCATATTATTACTTCCAGTTCAAGCACTGACACTTCATCAACCAGAAATAGAACCATTACTTAGTTTGCAGAAGTTTAAATTTTTAGGTTTCCTCTAGCATATTACCGAATCTTGTACAGCATTAAAATTAAAACACCTTTACATTCTCACATTTTTCTATGCTGACTGGCGTTCTTACCATCATCAGTAAGAAGGTGGAGGAAAATTATTAGAATGCACATTCATGAGAGAAGAGACTTAATAGGCATTCTACAAACAGTACTTGAAAGCCTCCTATGTGACAGCAGTGTGCTAGGAGCTGGGGATTCCCTAGTGAGCAAGATAGACCCAGTAGGCATTCAATAAAAAATTGTAGAATGAATGAGTGCACTAGTCATCAATGAAACATGCTTCTGAGGCCAAGCTCTGATAATCATTTATCTGATTTAATTCTTGAAACCACTGAGTTTCATACGGATGATGAAACTGAGGCTAGGAGAAGTTAAGTAAACTACCCAAGGCAAGCAGGTAGTAAGTAGTAGTACCAAGACTTGACCCAGGACTCTGTGAACCTACAGTCAGTGCTCTGTGCCCATTACACAGTATTGCCCAACAAAATACAAACATTACAAATAATTTACTGGTACCTTTTTGCTTTGTTTTTTGTTGTTGTTTTGGCTAGCCCATTGTCTTGGGACTATAGTGTCTCAGACTGGCACACTCAGCCTTTATTTTCACTTTCCAATAGTGGTGTGAGTGTGGATATTTGTGTCTGTTTGAGAGGCATGTCTGATGCAGCCATAATAACTATCAGTTTCTTTAATTCTAGTCCTTGTTAGATATTTTCTTTCCTGTAGAGTAATAGCTACACTAACACACTAAACTGTCTAATATTATAAAGTACATTACTGTATTTTCAAAGAGAAAGAATATATTTGCATAAATTTGCTTACTAAAATACTATTTTCTTTAAAATACTGATGCCATTGGTGGAGAAGGAAGGGAGTACTATTTGCTCAGTTATGATTTCAGGTCAACAGTGCAGTGTTCTTCATATTCGCTGATACTGTTACATAAGTCAAGGGCAGTAAATCAGTGACAAAAACATCATTGGTCCTGCCCAGCGGCTCTCTGGAGTGAAAGGATGATCTATCTGCAGGCACTGATTGTCAATGTACTTGCTATTGATACTGTTACAATTCATGTCAGGCCCAGTTTAAAGAGCACAAGGCAATTTGTGTTCATCATATAAAGTGCCTACTTTGTGGCAAGGTGGTGTGCTAGGTACCAAGCATATTTTGGTGATCAGGAAAGACAAGCGCCCTGTACTCATGATGTTTTATATCTAGACGGTGAAGGACACTGAAGCTTTGCCACCCTAAATCTGCCTTTTGAGATATTGATTTTAAGCTTGCAATTAAGAAAGTACTCAAAATACATTTTTTTTTTTTTTGTATTTTCCAAAGTTAGAAGCGGGGAGGCAATCAGACTCCCGCATACGCCCGACCAGGATCCACCCAGCATGCCCACCAGGAGGCGATGCCCTACCCATCTAGGGCATTGCTCTATTGTGGCCAGAGCCATTCCAGCACTTGAGGCAGAGACCATGGAGCCATCCTCAGCATCTGGGCCAACTTTGCTCCAATGGAGCCCTGGCTGCTGGAGGGGAAGAGAGAGAGAGGAAGGAGAGGGGAAAGGGTGGAGAAGCAGAAGGGCGCTTCTCCTGTGTTCCCTGGCAGGGCTCTACCACTGAGCCAACCGGCCAGGGCCTCTTAAAATACATTTTACCCTCCCCCTTTTCTTCCCAAGAGATTCAGATGGAAAAAACGGCTCAAGGAAAGAAATCTTAGATTAACCACCTTAGCCCGATTTGAATTATGATTGGTGATAGGAGAGTAATAAGCAGAGACTTGGTAGCTAGATTACCCTTGCCCCCTTGAAGCAAAAATTTGCCTGCCATGGGTGTTCTACTCTTCCTCAATTGCCTGTTAATCATCAATTCTTATTTTTGAAATTTAAGATACCATTTTTCCCTTTGTCCAAAATGACATATAAACCCATTTTTTTTCTCACTATGTTAGGGAATTGTTATGCTTATGCTATTAAAATTTATTTCCTCTTGGTAGTCTGTCTCTGTTAATATTTTAGCTCAGCTAAAATATTATAGAGGTGGGGGGAAAAGTTTGTTTTTGTTTTTTTTTTAGCCCCTATAAGGGGAAGACAGAAAATGAAAAGTACTTATAACAAGATGGACTGTGCCTGAGATGGGAAGGTGAGGCTTTGGGAATAGTGCCTGAGGGACTTAGCTCCTTCAAAGGGAAAAGAGATTTAACAGGAAAAAAAGGCTTTTGGACCTGAAACTTGTGGTTTGAATGACTGTGTGGTTTATATCATTCACCTGACACATGGAAGATATTTGATAAATATCTGTTGAGCAAGGTATGAATGTATGAATGAGTGAATGATTAAATGAATAAAATAAAATACTGCCTTCTTTTCTAAATAGGAATAGCTTTTGAGAAACCATACTAAATCATTGTTAGTCTCTGTGTGTACTGTTTCTGTGACAATCTATTAAATCATTATTAGTGTCTTTGTATATTTTTCTTGTTTTATCCTGAGCTACAGTTTGAGAACCACTATCCAAGTGGAAATTAATACTGAAAAACTGGAGGCTCTTGGACCAGAGCCTTGATGGGCAAGCCTGAGATCAGTATGGCGGTGACAGTGACAGTTATAATTTGTTAGCCATTGACAGGGCTGGTGAGAAGGGGCCAGCTAGCTCTGTCTCTTGTGGAGGGTCTCTCTCTGTTGACTTGTAAGATGCCACTTTGTTTTTCTTAAGGAACCTGATTCATATAGAGCAGTGGTTCTTTTTTTTTTTTATTCATTTTAGAGAGGAGACACAGAGTGAGAGAGAGAGAGAAAGAGAGAAAGGGGGGAGGAGCTGGAAGCTCAACTCCCATATGTGCCTTGACCAGACCAGTGCAGGGTTTTGAACTGGCGACCTCAGTGTTCCCAGGTCGACGCTTTATCCACTGCGCCACCACAGGTCAGGCTTAGAGCAGTGGTTCTTAACATTTTTTGAGGTACCTAACCCACCAGTTTCATATGCGCATTCACCAAACCCTTCTTTAGTGATAAATAAATATGATTTTTCTTTTCCAAATTCAAGACATAGGTATATGTTTATTGACTGGTGCACAAAATGAGCCGTGCATGAACATTACCTTGCTCAAAGAACAAAACCAACAAAGTGCATGAACTCACAACAAATTACAGTGTTACTTTATTCTGGCCTCCGAATAAAGTAAAGGCTTCTCCGAACCCCTGAGACCAACTCATCGAACCCCTAGGGTTCGATAGAACCCAGGTTAAGAACCACTAATATAGAGCATGGTATATGGAAAAAATAGTGTAGTTTCTTTTTCACACCAATGCCAATCACAATAAATAGAGAAAAGGCAGAAATACTCTTATGCTTCTGTCACTTGGAATTCAAGACCACAATGGGTGTAATGAAGAGTTGCTGGAGTGCTGCCCCCTTCTCTTGGAATGACCCTTAAGATGCAGGTGTGGAGCTCCAGTAGTTCTATTAGTATTGAATTACCTTGACCCTTGAGCCACAGGTGACTGAGGTAGGGGTAGAGGCTTTACCCATGTCATATTCATGGCAGCATTCTAGACAGTCTACCAACTCCAACAGCAGAAATAACTCAAACTTCTAAACTTGTCATTTCAGTCTCTTATCAAATCTGTGATGTCCTTCTAATAGTACCCACAACCCGTTATCTTTTGGTTCGTTAGGCTGAGATGGCTTTAAGGTTTGCTAAAATAATCGAAAGGGAAAATTAAGATAAAAATTTTAAAATCAGATTATTTTTTAAAGCATAAATTGCATTATTAGAAAGAGAAGCTGTATTTTCAAACAATACAATAAATGATGAGAGGTTTTTATACTTAACTATATAGTACCAGCAGTAAAACTCTGTAGAAAATGAAAAAATTTCAATGAATGTTAGTAATAACTATTTCTTGAATTAAACTAATAATATTTTCTGTAAGATGTGCCCAGGATTAGATTAATTGCATAATAAGCAAATTTATAATTTTGAGTCTTCTTACCCAAGAATAAGGTATGCATTTTTATTAATTGAAATCTTTAAAATCTCCTTTAACTTTTCTTTTTTTATCTAAGCCTTGCATATTTTTCATATATTGTTTTAAGATGGTTTTCCCATTATATTTTAACTGCATATGCGAAAGCTACTGATTTTTTAATATTATTTTTGCACTCAGATAACTTAGAGAATTCTCTTATTGTTTCCAACAGTTTCTTCGCAGATTTCTTATTGTGTTTTTCTTTTCAGGCATAAAAATAGCTTTGTTTCATTATTTCTTATTTTACAGCCCTATGTCTTCTCTCACCCAATTGCATGACTAGTACTCTCAGAAAAAAAATAAGTATGGATAATAATAGTGATAGCAGAAATTCTAGTTTTGTGGCTGGCTAATGAAAATGTTTTTAATATTAATCTATAAACATGCTGCTGACTTTTAGTATTATGCTTTTAAAGGAAAGCCTAATATTCCCTGTGTTATAATAGTAAAATATCGAAACAATTAAAATGCTTTAATCTAGTCAATTATTGATGTTAAGAAGTTTTTCTGCCAACTAAAACCATTTTTGTAAATCATACTTTTTAAAAATAAATTAGAATCTTGTTACTCAATATCAGGATTAAGTTTTATATATAGTAAATAACATTTGGCACTAACTTGCCTAAATGTAATGGAAAACAATTCATTTTCTTAAAAATTACTATGATTCAAAAGACAGAATGTCCTCATACAAACAATTATCTGCCTTATACAGAGAAAAAGGTTAGGATTAATTAATGGTTGTTGAAACAGCAGCATCTTTCCAAGGCTGAGCACATAGCGTACACATACAGACACACACAATATCTTTCTTACAGCTTTAATACCAGTGACCCCAAAATTAAGGTCTCATCCCTTTCCATCCCTATATCTAAGTGTCTAAAACTCAACACCTTATTTATTTAATCATTCAACAAATATTGAAAGCTTACAAGCTGAAAGTTAACTAGGGACTGCTTATAGTGATTATCACACAGTACCCCAAACATCTATTGGGGAATACAGATAATTAAACAAATATTACCATCAAATGTGGTGGTACATACACTAAGCTAAGAAAACGGGAAGTGTCACATTGCTATTTATTTCTGTGTCAGAAAGAAAGGATACAGTTTTGCAAAATATAGAAACAGATAAATATGAGTCAAGATCATATTCAATTTTGACACTTGTTTTTGTGACATGGGATGGATTTCAGAAAGGAGAGCAAAATTGTGATAAGCAACACTTCCCTACACACACACACACACACACACACACACACACACACACACACACACACACGCCTTGCTAAGATGTTTAAAACTGACTGCAGCTTAATTATGTCCAAGGCCTTCCCAAGAAATAAGTGGAAGAATAACTCCCTTTTTGTCCCCTGCAGTCCTCTCAACTGTGTGAAAGGAGAAGCTCTCCTCTCAACTGTGTTACCAGAAAGCACCTCTTAACACCACATCAACGTTTGGGCCTATACTGACCTTTGTAGTAAACAGTTAAAGACCAAACTCTGGAAACAACGTTCAAGGATTCTTTTCCTATTTCTGACTCAGGTATTCCAAAAGAAGTGATAACTTTCACCATTCTTGTATTTCAAATCAGTGAGGAATAACAAACCTAAAATATGAGAAAAAAGACATATTGAACCAAACAACGCTGAAGAATATTATGCATAAAGAAAGTAGTGTTTAAAAAAGATTATTCATTTAAACCTCTAAACAAGGAGAAACAAGAAGAAATTTATGAGTAAAATAAACTAAGAAAAAAACCTCATATAAAAATCTGATAAAAAGTTGATAAAAATAACAATAAAATCTACAGTCTGTGACCGTCTATTGTTACTCAAAGGCAAAGGGCACATGTATTTGAAAGAGAATAAAGAGATCCCTGTATTGGTGAGTTTTTTTTAAAAGTAGCCTAAATAATTAAGGGAGGACTTCCTTAAAATTTGTATTATTGGTTTAACACAAACAGCCTTAACAATTTTTACATTAATAATTTATTTCACTGTCTGCTTTAGGGAAAATCCTCCTACCCTTATGAAGAGCAGCAGTGACCCCTACTGTTCAAATAAGACAGCTCTGGTTCTCAGATAGGACAGAGATTTTAAATTTTTTCTGGGTCCTGGATTCTTTTGTAAATCCAAAGAAAACTTATAGATACCCTGTAAAGCCAGTAGTCGGGGTCAGGATCACAGCCACCTGACCCGTGCAGATTCACATTGGATTCGAACTGTCGGTATTGAAACAGCAGAGCCAAGAACTGGTGATCCATCAGCTTTAATTCTAGCTTGCACCCGGCGGGCAAGCAAAAACACACACTGGGCTCCAAAACCCACACATTCAGTGCTCACAAAGCTACTGACTTATCCGAGTTTCCTAGAATCAAAGATTTCTAGCTCACCAGACTTATTCACCTCTGTTTCCCATCTCCTCCTGCACAAACTCTTAACAAACTGGCTTCTTCCTCAGCACTCTGCCATCTTGGCTACTTCTCCTCCACATGGCCTTAATCTGCTCTCCTCTCTAATACTTCAGGACCAAGAACCGAGAGAGAGAGATCAAGCTACTGGTCTCTCCCACTTTATACCATAGAATCAAAACCTTTAATCCAATTATACAAACAAGGAAGTCTCTGTATAATGGGATTCCTCGGGAGAGTGCACCACCCTACATCATCCAATCAGTCAAGGGTGTGGAGAAGACCTTACTCTTAAAACTAAGCCTTAGGCTACAACGACCCGGCCTGCCCACAGCCTGTTCCAGAACACACATTAATATCAACGAACTTCCATGTGAGCAGCGCCATCTTTAACAAAGTGAGCATAATATATTTTATCTGCCCAACATGCTTCCGGTTCCTCCTCCCTTCTCTCTCTCTCTGTCTCCTCTAAAATAAATAAAATAAAATAAAATAAAAGCTTTAAAATAAGGTGACCAACTTTTTACAATAAAAAGGACAAAAATAAATTGAAGAAAACAATTTGTAAATAAAATAAACTTTTTATTCATTGTAACAATAATACACTATGATAAATTCAGATTATTTTTTAAGTATAAATTGCATTATTAAAACATGAATTGCATCCTAAAAACATTTGTAATATTTTATATTGTAATTATACTTACATGCCTATTAATTTTTAATAATAATTCTAAGAAAAAAGTACTCATTTAGTAAAACTAAATATCAAACAAAACCACTAATTTGCAGTGATATTCGGGTGTATTTATCACTTTCTAATTAAAAAATGTCCGTTTTATGCAACTATTTAATCAAAATGCATTATTAATAGATATGGTTTGAGGTTAGATTTCCACTTTAAAATGCGAATTTCAGGAAAATGCTTGTAAGTAAAATTATATGTATTTGGAAATTATTAAATAGATAACACTGGGGAACAAAATTTTTGTTGCATCCACAAAAACACATGTTCTTACCTAATTAGAGTGTGCTGATCTCAAATCTGACATTAGATTTTCTCCGTAAGCTACAGTTCTTTTGCAGTTCAAGGTATTAATCTTACTGTAAAATTTTCGACATTTAGTTTAACAAAATGCAGTAGAATATCTCCTTGGGTATCATTTTTTTGAAAATATAATAATTTATATAATGCAGTAAATACACTAAAAGATATGATTGCATCAGAATTTGTCTACAATTTCAAAATAGAACATATTAAAACACTTATTTTAATCATAAAACTTCAGCAGGAATCTGCCATCATATTTCTGTCCCATTGCCTCTGAAAACGCTCTTCCATCATCTTCAGATCTTGATGAAAGCGTTCTCCCTGCTCATCACTAACAGCTCCAAGATTTTCAGGAAACTTATTAAGGTGACTGTTCAGGAAGTGAATCTTAATGCTTATGTTACATCCAATGTCATGGAAAGCCAACAGCATCCTTTGAACCAGAAGTTCACAGTTTTCCGCTTTTTTGTTGCTATGGAAGTTCTTTGTAACTGCCACAAAAGACTGCCATGCTGCCTTCTCCTTATTCATCTTCCTAAAAAATTCTTTGTCACATTTGAGGGTTTGAATTTGAGGTCTGTCGAATACACCTGCTTTTATCTTCTCGAAAGACAAGGCAGGAAAAGCGGAAATAATATGTTGAAAGCATGCACTTTCTCTATTCAAAGCCTGAACAAACTGCTTCATTAAACCAAGTTTAATGTGAAGTCTGGGGAAAATGATCCTGTCTTGATTAACTACAGGTTCATTCAATATATTTGCATCCCTAATTCCAGAGCTTCACGTTCCGGCCACTCCTGCTGTGTCCAGTGTTTCTCCCGAGCTCGGCTGTTCCACAAACACGGAAAGCAAAAATACTTTGTGAAATCTCTCTGTTGTCCTAGCAGGAAATTAACCATTTTAAGATCCACACAAATGATCCAGATATGTTCCTCATACTTCAGAGAGTAGAGGACAATTTTTATGTCATTATAATCTTCTCGCAGATGAGTTGACTAACGAATTAGAACTGCTGCATGAACATTAACGTTGTGTAGGAGAACACATTCAGACTCTGTTTGGAGCTGTCAAGAAATAGCCACCATTCTTTTGGACTGTAAGTGGTAACACCTAGCTGGCTGAGAAGACTACTGATATCATGACAGTAAACAAATAAGTGTGGAAAAAAAGTCCACAAAAATTTGTTCACACTTCCTGAAGTGGGATACTTTAGCTGACCAGTGAAGTACATTATTTTCTTGAAGCCTGAAGGCTAATAACTCAGCTGCTTTCTTTGGTAGGCCCAAATCTCTTACTAAGTCATTCAATTCAGGTTGGCTAAACTGCTGAGGGGTTAGTGACTGCTTGGCATCAGAAGAAGATCCTTCAGATTCTACAACCATTTCCTCATGCATCTTATCAAAATACACTTGATCACCATGTTCACTTTCTTAGTCCTTAGAAGAAATAAAACCATTGGAAACTGGAACCGGGAGTGTCTCAGAGTGTGGGACAGGTTGTATTGCTGATGGAATATTAGGATATGCGATCATATGTCATTTTTCTTGCCGATGCCCTTTGTATGGATCAGACAGAAATAACAGTCACTGCTGTGGTCCCACGCCAAACCATGGCAATACCAAAAGGCATTCCTTTGCGTTTTCCTTTTGTCTAGTCATGAAGCATTTCCTCACAATTATGACACACAATATGAGGAGCCCAATTCTTGTCTTGATCACCAAGGGGAACTTGAAAGTAGGCAATATATGCCCATGTCACAAATGACAAAATGTAGTGCCTTTGATGTTGAAGTGTGTAACAGTCACATATATAACAGAAAGTGTCAGGACTATTCTTACATTTACACCTACTCGAAGAAGCCATGATTCAATCTTAAAACAAAATAAGAGGGTGTTTTTATCCCATAATTTTTTACATTTAAAAACAACTACAATTATGTAAAAGTGATGTTTATAAAACATTAATTGCCTTGTGGTTATGTTCAGTCAAGATTCCTTGCCCTTTAACTCCAATTTAAAAAGCAATGCATGCCATTAATTACAACAAAAAGAAATTAAAATTGCATAAAATCTAGAGTATGCACCAAAAAGTGGATTTCAGATTTGGAATCAGTGATCCAGAAATACATAGAAAAAGTTCTAAAACCTTATGCAACAGAAACAGAAAAAACAATGTTCACCAGTGTAATGAATTAATAAAATGTGAATTGTGCTTACCTGTGATTGAATATTCACTGAGAAAGAAATAGTAGTGAGTCTACAATGTCGTATGTGCGGTGTCGTGTTTCAGTAAGAAGTACACAAAGCCATTTGCTCAGTTGGTCTATTGTGCGCTCTCTCAAGGTCTCCCACGTGGAGCACATGTGTCTCATAATCCCATCTTGCCGCACTGTACTTACTGATCCTTGACGAATCGTCATGTCAAATACAAATACATCACATCACATGCAACGGATCAACTCTGCATCGATCGAATACAGACATTTACAGATTAGTCTTCCAATATCAAAAGGGAGAACATGTAGAAGGACACTTTTCGAGGGAGGTTGGAACTTACAAAAGAAGGTCTATCCTCCCTAAAGGAGGACAATTAGTCACCTGATAAATTTTCAAATTATAATTCTGTAAATTCAAGAGAGCTTTTTAAAATTAAGAGCGTAAACTAGTGAAAATTACCAAAATGACCTCAATGCTTTTATGAGTTTGGGCTTATAATAAATATTTTTTCAGGAAGGCTAACAAGCTAATAGACCCAAATAGACAGTGATTATATTTATATAGATATATTAGAATCTTACTTACATTTCTGTAACTTTATTGCCATTTAAAATTGTTCTGTGTACTGATTACTGTCTGTAGTTATAATATGAAATCTAGTACAGTACTTATTTTATAATTATGGCATTTCCTTGTAAGCTCTATCATAGGGGGCAATTGCCAGAGAAAATCAATTCTTAGGAAAAACTCAAACTGAAATTCAGTGGTTGCATTTTCAAGTACTGTATGACTTTAATGTGTTAATCAATAAAAAATTAGTGAATTTTTAAATGAGATTATCAATTCACATTGCTTTTGATAGTTTTCTCCTCCTCTCAAAGTATATGCAGTATGCCCTGGGGGTAGATCAGTGGAACTGATTACGGTTAAGGAAAAAGCAGCGCTAGTAAAATGTTCGTCTATTCAAGTATCCCACCGTCGCATTCCTTCCAGTTTTCTTGATTCTTATAAACACGCTGCCCAAGAGCCCGCGCTTCCACCACAAGACTCCGCCCCAAGGGCGGCCTGGAAAAGGAAGGCCCGCCCCTCGATCCCAGGAGGCCTGCGGGCGACCAGCGTGCGTTGCGGGGCGGTGCGTCACATCCGGTGTGAGGGCGCCAGATTCCGGAAGAAGCTGCCAGTTGTGGTAGCTGTCTCTGCGTTGATGTTTAGTTTCTTGCTGCGGGAGGGGCGGAATACACGGCGGCATCATGGTGGAGGTAGAGTCACACTGGGGTGCCGAGGAGTAGTTGCTCTGAGGATGTTTTTCTTTGGCGGTGGGCTCGGGGTGTGGGATCGAGGGTGTTGGTAGTCTGGGAGAACAGAGGCTGCGAGGGGCGGCTGTTTGGCCGAGGCCGCCTAGTCCCTCAGGATTGACAAGGTGGGAGAAAGGCTGGATGAGAGCAAGAGTTGGAGGTTGCGTCCGGGAGGGAAACCTGAAATAATGACCTGGAGCCCTTATTTGACTACTGGGCACTTGTGGGCACTCTCCTCGGAGGCGGGGCTTCTGTCGATGATGGACCCCTGGTATTCGTCGCCTGCGGAATAGTGTCAGTGATTCTGTGTCCTAAGAGACTGGCGGTCTTTGGTGTTCACTTTGTCTCTTAGTCCACCTGTTTCCCAGGAGAATCTGCCATTCTTGAACTTTTGCATCATTCCCTACTTTGTCCAAGCATTCTGTTCGCAAGCCTTGTCTCTCTTTTCCTTAGGACTATTACTTGGCTTTTGTTCACACCCACTGCCATCACCTTAGTTCAAACCAGCATCATCTTTCACCTGGACAGGTGAATTAGCTCTCAGCTGGTCTGCTCGCTTCCATTTTTGTTGCAGCTCCCTCTCCCGCAATTAATGTGTTCAAAAACGGAAGTTGGTCCTGCTTTTCTTGCTTAAAACCCTTTCCTGGCCCAATATTATTAGAGCAAAAATACAGACTGTTGCAATGGTCTAAAGAAATCTCACTTGATCTGGACCTTGTCTACCCTTGCAACCTCATCTTGCATTACAATTCACCCTCTCACCGAACCTATACAGCTAATTTGCAGCTCCCAGCGTTATGTCCAATACTGAACACCTTTGTACATGGCATTTTTTCTCTCTGCCTGGACTGTTTTTACCTCTTTTCTGTGCAAGGCTAATTCCCTTTCTGCTAAGTATCATCTCAGAAGAGATATTTCATAACTATCCTAAGTTCCTGCTCCATTCTCTGTCTCAGTCTCTTGCTTATTTCCTTCATAGTACTAATCAGAATGTGGAGTTATTTTGCTTATTTTTGTCTGTTTTCTCGAGCACAGGGACCATGACTATCGTTTTTATTATTCCATTAGCTTCTAGCATAATACCTACCAGACACATAGTAGTAGCTCAGTAAATTTTTATTGAAAAAATGACTAATCTAAAGCATCGCTCAGTTGGTCAATTTGGGGCTCTAGCCCAGTGGTTCTTAACCTTTTTTGAGGTACCGAACCCACCAGTTTCATATGCGCATTCACCGAACCCTTCTTTAGTGATAAATAAAATATGATTTTTTTTCCCCCAAATTCAAGACATAGGTATATGTTTTTTTACTGGTGCACAAAATGAGCCGTGCATGAACATCACCTTGCTCAAAGAACAAAACCAACAAAGTGCATGAACTCACAACAAATTATGGTATTACTTTATTCTGGCCTCCGCGGCAGAGGCTTCTCCGAACCCCTGAGACCGACTCATCGAACCCCTAGGGTTCGATAGAACCCAGGTTAAGAACCACTGCTCTAGCCAAAGAGGAGCATCCTTTTTTTTCTCTGAACTTGACTGCTGTAGCTTCCTACAAACAGCTACAGTGACTGGTAGTAGGGTTTTTACATTTTAAAATATGTAATAATTAACTTGACGTTAATTTCGGTTTGACATGATGTGTGTAATTACACTCTTGCTTTCTAGGAGGTACAGAAGCATTCTGTGCACACACTGGTGTTCAGGTCACTGAAGAGGACCCATGACATGTTTGTAGCTGATAATGGAAAACCTGTGCCTTTGGATGAAGAGAGGTAGGTATAGTTTCTTTTTCATTGCTAGAATATTTAAACTTCTCATATTGGGGAAAGAGAGCAGGAAGAAAGGAACCTTTAAATTTTAGTAACACTGCCCCTGGCTGGGCAGCTCCATTAGTTAGAGTGTCGTTCTGATAAACAAGGCTGCGGGTTTGGTCCGTGGTCAGGGCACATCCATTAAGCGACCAATGAATGCCTAAATAAGGGAAACTGCAAAATGATGTTCTTCTCTCTTCCTTCCTCTCTCTAAAATCAATTTTAAAAAGTTTAGTAACACACCCAAAGGTTATCTGTTCAATAATGAGTAGTATTAGGGCATAATTTAAGCAGATTTAACTTTCTTTTGGCCTTTTACATTAATTAATTGCATTTTACAACTACCCAGTAATTAGGAGAGCCCCCTTTCGGTGTTATGTTTTATAATCAATCACTTTGTGCTTTCAGCCTCCCTCTCGCTGCTCGCAGAGCCTTGCTGAGCTGACACTGTTCCTGGCCAGTAATTCTAATCCCCTCTTTTCTCGTTAGTATGATGAAGGTTTTTGAGTGGTGGCATAGTTTTGCTTCTACATCTCCAGCTGCAGTCTGAGGTTGCGTTACGTGCAGTGTTCCTCTTCTGTCCTCTGCCCTTTTTTAAAAATCTGCTTAATTCCTCAAACATTTACATTCAATTTGTAAAGTAGACTATTCTCAAAAGTAATATAATAGGTACATTTTTAAAAACATTGAACTAATTAAAAGTACTTTTATTACTTCTATCTAACCTTTTTTAATATATCTAGTAAAGGTTATTAGAAAGCCTTTACTATATTTTTATGTTTAGACATTTGAAGGAAAATATACTGACTTGGAGGGTTTTTTAAAAAGACATATTAGTTTATATATATATTTTAAGACTCTAGGCTTGATAACTCATCATGAAGGGTTTTACATTTATTAGTCAACAAACTAAAATATTACTTGACTTAATAGATTTTATGTGGTGGATTGTGAATAAAAGTGTGGAAATGAACTTGGAATTACTGAGATTTTTAAAATGTGGTTCAACTTTAAAATCTTTATAGAAACTTTTCCTACATGATTAGGTAAACTTAATCTATTTAAGTACTTGTTTCCTGGCTATCTGTGAATGTATTTATATTGGTGAATATATTTAAAGTACTCAAAGATACATTCTTATATTTATGACTTTTTAAAATAGTCACAAACGAAAAATGGCAATCAAGCTAAGGAATGAGTATGGTCCTGTGTTGCATATGCCTACTTCAAAAGAAAATTTTAAAGAAAAGGGTCCTCAGAATGCATCGGAATCATATGGTCATAAACAGTATCCTGCCAATCAAGGTGAGTATAGTGTTGTCAGAAATGTCAGAACTTATATGTGAATATTAAAAATAGATAAATTGAATGTGCTATTTGTGCACCCCCGCCCCCGAAGGCCTAATTAGAGCCAAATCGTCTTTAACACCTATACCAGTGTTATGTTGGAAGTCTTGGGTAGTGAGTGAGATTATTGGTGGATTTTTTTCTTACAGGAAGTAAAACAGTGGTAGTAAAAGTATGGCAGAAGTTTTTAAGCTATAGAGAAAGTCATGGTGGAGACTAAAGGAAAAATTCTTAATTTGTGGAGTGACTATTTTTCAGAAGGATGACATTAAGTACTGAAATTCTAGTGTATAAAGGTAATCCAAGATTCCACAGGGAAGCCATTTTCTTAGAAGAAAAACCAGAGTGGATTATTACTTCATAGGATGACCACTTGACACCATTGTTCTATAGCAAATGCACAAGCTTTCTTCACATACTGTTTAGCAAATGACAAGGAAATCACTATATACATACATATATAGTATGTATGTATATCAACTTACCTTATTTCTGAGGCTTGGGTTTAGTTGTGAAGATTTTTAGAAATCTAGTTATAATTTAATATTTATTAAAACACATGATACTAGTACATAAGGTAAATTTTGCCGTTGATGAATCAATCTCTCTCCCTCTCTCCGTCTCTCCTTCCCCCTCTCTCTCTCCTCTCACCCCCTCTCCCCCCTCACTCTCCCCCTCTTACTCTCTTCCCTCTCCCTCTCTCTCCCCTCTTCCCCCTCTCCTTCTCTCTCCCTTCTCCTCCCCTCCCCTCCCCTCTCCGTCTCTTCCTCTTTCTACCTTTCCCTCTCTCTCTCTCTTCCTGTCTCTCTCTCTCTCTCCTTTTTTGAAGGGCAAGAAGTTGAATATTTGGTGACAGGTACACATCCCTATCCACCAGGACCTGGTAAGTGAGTTGCATATTGAAATTGTGTTACTGTCATGTGTATTTCCATGAATGAGCTAATATTATGATTCATATTGTCTATAAATTACAAAATATGCTCAATTGCCAGTTATTCGGGCATCGCTTTTTAGATGATAATTAACTAATGCTTTGTATCACAAGCATTTATTTGACAAATTTTCTTAAGCACCTACGTTTCTATAAGTACTGTGCTAGGAATTTAAAGACTATAAGACTACTCCAGACAAAGACAAGCTTATTATTTGGAGGTTTAGGCAGACATGGAAGTATCACTAAGCTTTTAAAAGTGGTATCAGAAGTATTAGTATAGAAGCAGGTACGATAGAAATGTACCTGGCTTGGTGAATGGAGAGATTGGCACACACATGGAGTGGCCAGTATGAAAGGATAGAGGATAAAAAGCTTAGTGTATTTAGGTTCTAGTAACTTTAGAGGACAGGATTCACCATATTGAAAGAACAGGAGAATTAGTGCTTCTGTTCTTATAGTATACATTTAGTCTTCAAAGTATTTTGTTAGTACTTAAAGGAACTGCTTAATTTTTATATCTAATGGTAACATCCCAAGATTATATAAATTTAACTTGACTCTCTTGGGTATTTCTAATACCAAGCTACTTCTGATTAAGTCAAATTTGAGTTGTATATTAAGCCATATTTGTGGTAAAAAAGTAACAAAAGACATGTAAAATGTAATCAGTTTCTCACCACTTGGAGGTAGTAATCACCGTTACCTTTTTTGATATGTTTTTCTCCACTACTTTATTTTAAATGCATGCAAACGAAAACCCAGATAGCTACTAAAAGGAATTGCTTTTCTATTCTTGTTTTAACAGGGGTTGCTTTAACAGCGGATACTAAGGTCCAAAGAATGCCAAGTGAATCGGCCGCGCAGTCCTTAGCTGTCGCGTTACCTTCTCAGGCTAGGTATGAAATAGGCTTCTAATGACAAAGCCTTTTGAAAGTATAGTTCACTGTTCACATTTTTTCTCATTTTAAAACTTATTTCTTTAAAATTATGTATTATATGCCATTTTTCTTTGTCAGTGTTTACAGAAATTTAACATGAAGTTCCTCCTGCAGAACATGTAACGGGAGGCATTAATGACTTACTAGAATGTGGTACTCTTTTGCCTCAGGGTTGATGCCAACCGCACTGCACCTGCTGGAGGCTCTGACCGGTCCCAGCCTGCAGCGATGGCTGTGGTAAGTTTCTGTGCCGGACCACACTGCGGGTGCCTGGCTTTGGAACATGTTGCTCTGCTTCCCTTTCTTGCAAGAGTCGACCTGAAATATTTAAAAAATGAACATTTTTTTGGATTGTTAAATTAAGTTGCAGCCTGAGCTAATTGTTAATATTTGATAGCTCTAAAATTTAAGTTAGTAGTGAATTGACATATTTTTTAGGACTTAAAATTGTGTTAATTCTGTGTCTACTTACACATTGTTTATATTTATTTTAATGAAGATAATGTGATGTTGCTCTCTACTACACAAGGAATGTTATTCTGAAACTTGGATGTTTTATTTATGACAATCTTTTAAAAATTACACTCTTAAGTTGATATATATAGTTGAGTGCTACCAATATTGTAATTTCATCTGCAACTAGTGTTGCATTGATGAGCATCTAAAAATACATGAGTTTGTCTGTTTGTAAGTACAGTGGTACCTTGACATACGAGTTTAATTAGTTTCATGGCTGAGCTCGTGACTCAATTTGCTCATGTGTCAAATCGAATTTCCCATTTAAATTAATGGGAATGCAATTAATCTGTTCCGGCCCCCATAAACCACACGAATTTTTTGTCTTATATGCTTTTAAATAAGAAAATGTACTTTATAAATGACAAATACACACACACACACACACACACACACACACACACACACACACATATATAGAGAGAGAGAGAGACTGTAAAGAAATAAGCTGGTTTGTGAAGTGCTGGCGGAGGAGGTTTTTTTTCTTGTGCTATAGCTTAACATAACTTACTCTCTACACACTTAACGCTACATTTAATTGCAAAATTTAACTTACACACTACATATAATATGTAACTTTATCACTAAACTAAATTGCTATTTTTCTACTTTGCTTAATCACCATTGTATGGCTTCCTTCTCCTTCTCTTTTCAAAACCTTTTGGCACAAAAACCCCTCCTCCAGCAACATTAGCAACAAAGCCCCTTCCCAAGCAGGAAGGTAATTAACAATTTCTCAGACAGCTGCCCAGCGCCATTTTTAACAATAAAAGTGAGCAAAAGAAAATACAAATTTTACAAACTCATTTGCCCAACAGCCATCATTTTCTTCACTGACTTCTGGCTTTTTCGCCACACTTTCCTTGCTTTCACTTAGAGGCCATTTCAGCAGAAACCTTTCCCTGGAAGTTTGTTTCTTCCTCCCTTTCAGAACGTTCCTCAGGCTATCTAGTGGAGGGTGGCGGAAGCTTGTGATTCAAATATCCACTCGTGACTTAAAGCAAAAAATCCCGCAAGTGACCACTTATCTCTCAAATTGCTCGTGATTTAAAGTGCTCGTCTGTCAAGGTACCTCTGTAAATGGCAGCTACTGTTGTTGGTGAAAATAGAGAAAGAATAACTGAAAAAATGCTGTAACTTGAAGTAAGTGTAGGTTTTACTCCTTCAGCTTATTATGCAGTTGCCTTGGCTTTATGGAGTGAATGGATTTGTGGTCTTCCACCACATCCCTTCTTAGTCTCCCCAGGCTTTCTGCCTCCACAGGAGAAAGTAATGTTAGCTTCTTCAGGGTAGGAACTTCATGGGCTTAACTATTTCTTAGATAGATGGATGGATGCTAACAGGAAATTGTATATTAGCTAGAATTCCTTTTAAAATAGTATTGAAATGTTGGGGGGGGTAAACAGAAGGACTTGTTAGTTTCTCTATTTCAGTATTAAATCAGTGGTGTCAGCATGACAGTGAAAGGCAGTGACATCAATCCACTGTAATAGGAGCTCACATAGAGCATTCACTGCTCTGTTAATCTTCATAATAATTGTATGACTTGGGCACTGGGATTTCCATTTTAAAAATTTGGCACATTTAGGTTACATAATTTTTACCCAAGGTCAATCAGTTATTACTTGGAAGAGCTGGGTTTTGAATTTATGCATAATGATATGTTCTCTTAACTTTAATGTTCTGCCTTTCAGATTTTTAAATTGCTTTTAAAAATTAGCATACAGAAAATACAGTTTTGATTAGAAGTCTTACTCATTTTTTACTTATGCAAACATTTTAGCTGCCCTTTCCTTTTCATAGAGGGCATAAAAGCTTTCATAAATCTCCTCCTCCAGTTTCTATTTTTGGTAACATGGAAATGTAAGTATGATATTAAATGTAATGCTGTTCCGTGTCTAGGCGGTTGTGGATGGTGGCAGTGCCAAGAACTCTGCACTGATGGCTAAAAAGGCCCCTACAATGCCAAAACCGCAGTGGCATCCACCATGGAAGCTCTACAGGGTGAGTCCGTAGATTATTCTGCATGGAACATGATCACTGCTGACAGAAGGAAGGAGCTGAGTGATAGAACGAGGAGGAAAAGGAGTGAATATGAGAACTGGACAAGTGATCTGAGGTGGACTGGGGGAAGGGGCTTAGGTCCTATCTTAAAGCTATCTTGGAAAGGAGACTTGTGTTTTGTGTTAGGTATTGATAGATGGCTACTAAAGGTAGAGCAGATGAACTAAATTTAGCACAGTGCTTGAGGTATTTAATAGTTAAGTCAGTGGAAAAAACAATATATTGTATTAGGACATTTCTTTGGCTCTACTGATTATCTTTCCAATTATAGGAAATTAAAATGATTTAAAATGTATATAGTAGGAAAAGTGCAGCTACATATAATTTAGTATGTGTTACATTTTACTTTTTAAATTATCATGCAGTAAAATAGCTTTTTTTTTTCAGTATATAGGTCTAATAAATGTTAATAGATGAATAGATTTGGGTAATCATTACCACAGGATATAGAAGTCCTTTGTTGTCGTCTTTTTTTTTTCTAGTGAGTGGAGGAGGGGAGACAGAGAGACAGACTCCTGCATGTGTTCCGACCAGGATCCTCCCAGCATGCCCACTAGAGGGTGATGCTCTGCCCTTCTAGGGCTCTTGCTTCATTGCATGTGGAGCCATTTTTTTGCACCTGAGGTGAAAGCCAAGGAGCCATCCTCAGTGCCCTGGGCCAACTCGCTCTAATTGAGCCTTGGCTGCAGGAGGGAAGGAGAAGATAGAGAAGTGAGGGGGAAGGGTAGAGAAGCAGATGGGCGCTTCTCCTGTGTGCCCTGGCTGGAAATCGAACCTGGGACTTCCACATGCCAGACCGACACTCTACCAATGAGCCAGACGGCCAGGGCTAGATATTCTGTTTTTTATAGCCATACCCTTCTCCAACCCTGGCAACTGTTTGTTTTCCTTCACTATAGTTTTGTCTTTTCAACTGAGTAATACAAATGGAATCATTCAGTATGTACTTCTTGAGACTGACTTCTTCATGTTGCAAATATTAATATGTTGCTTTCTATTGCTGAGTAGTGTCCCATTGAATAGATATATCACAGTTCACATATTCATAGATTGAAGGTAATTTAATACTTTAAAACCTAATTGTCAAATAATCATATATTCTTGTTAATGAGAAGATGTTGGAAGGGCAATTTAAACTTGAATAAAATTTAACTTACATGTAATGAGTTGAAATTGAATAATCTTAAATTTATATGTCTACCCATTCACTTCTGTTTTTAAAATAGGTGATTAGTGGGCATCTTGGCTGGGTTCGATGTATTGCTGTGGAACCTGGAAATCAGTGGTTTGTTACTGGATCTGCTGACAGAACTATAAAGGTAATAAGGAGGGAACTTCTTTGTGTCTCCATGTTTATTTAAACTGTTATTTACTCTGGTGGGAATTGATCTTGTAGTTACTCTGACTTCTTAGCCCTGGGTATGGAGTGGTTTATTGTCTATACCAGTTAAAAGTTCCATCTGTTTGAAAAGTGCTATTTAACTAAACAACAGTTGTTTTCAAACAGATGATGCTGACTACCTACCAAAAGTTCTGTGATATTTAAATTGTTTTCCTTTCTGGTTATAAAATTAAAGCATGCTTATCTATAGAAAGTGTGGAAAGTATAGAGAAATGCAAAGAACATAGGCCCATATGTAATCCTATTGCTTTCAGCGATTTGAATGAATTTCTTTTTAGTATTTATTTCTGTGCATTGCATCAGTGCATTATCTTCTGAGTTTTTTCCTGTGTATGTCAATGCATCTTTTAAAAATCATGCTTGATATGTAATTTTGAACCTTACTTTTTTACTCTTAACGTATCAAAGACATATATCTGAAAAATTGAACGTTTTAATGGTTCGATGGTGTTATATCATTTAGTCCATAATCTAGTTTCCTGTTATTGGACATTGTAGTTTTCTGACTTTCTCTATCACAAGTAATGTTGTAATTAATCTTTGTGCCTATATTTTTTTGTTTTTAAATTATTATTGATTCTCAGAAATGGAAATAGTAGGTGAAACATTTTTGAAATTGGCACCCAAAGTACAAATATTTTCTAAAATGGTAAACTGATACTTACAGTGTATGAGAGGGTTCTTTTTAGCCGATTGGTTGTGCATCTTTAAAAATCTCTACTCATATGGTAAGCAGAAATGGGTGTCTGATTTTTCAAAAACTGTATGTAGGAGGCCCTTGGATTACAATAGTCTTGGCATGACAATTTGAATTTATGACACTCACTCCCATAAAAACTTAAAGAAATGACATGAGTGTTTTGGCTTAACGCTGTTAGTGTCATACTTAGAGACTACGTGGGTGAACTAGTTTGGTTGCGCACAGCAGAAGAATATGCAGTAAGTGGAATGTTTGTTTTTTTATGTTCTAGATCAGGGATGCTCAATATACAATCACGATCTACTGGTCGATGGCGAAGAAAGTGTGGCATACAGGGTAGCCAATCTGATGTCTGAACTTTTGACACCCTACGCATGCGCTTTAAACCGCGCTAACTTGTTTAGTTACATTGCTGCGTAGTTAGCCTTCAATTTATTTAAACTAAATACAACAAAGGGTATAAAAATGAGTGCCGTAGCTGGTCCAAGTAAGAAGCCTAAAACCTACCACTTTCATACAGAATGGGAGGGGATTTTTTTCACTATGTCATATTCTAAGTGCATTTGCCTCATCTGTCTGTGTGCCATTGCTATTTCAAAGAAGGGAAATGTGGAGCGGCTTTTTCGGACTGTTCATAAAAACTATGACATTGACTTTCCTCCAAAAAGAGAGCTGAGAAGGAGAAAGGTGAAAGAAGAATACACAATATTAAATAGTAAAAATAGTAACTTAAATAATGATAATATAGAAGAAATAAATTTATGTTTTGCATTTTTATTGTAGGTAGATCGTTTTGACTTGGTCATCTTATAAGTAGCTCACAAGCTGAAAAAGTGTGGGCACCCCTGTTCTAGATTATGATTTTACAACTGTTAGTATAGGTAGTGACTTAGGCTAGAGTATGTTTTAACTTACACCAAAATTCGGGTTACGTCACTGTAGTAGGAACGGAATTGTGTTATAAATGGAGAACCCCTGTATACAAAATTTCTAGTGAGGATGAATTTTCTGATAACTTATAAAGCTTCTTTTAGGATTTTTAAATTAATTTTTTATTAAGTTGTAATTGACATACTATTAGGTTAGTTTCAGGTATATATGGATAAGGTGACATGATCACCATAAGTCTGTTTAACAACTGTCACATTAGAAAGTTACAAACTTTGCCCTGGCCTGTTGGCTCAGCAGTAGAGCATCGACAGGCCCCTGGAAGTCCCTTCAATTCCAGTCAGGACACACAGGAGAAGCGACCATCTGCTTCTCCACCCCACCCCTTCCACCTTCTCTCTCTCTATCCCCATCCCACAGCCATGGTTTAATTGAGCAAGTTAGCCCTGGGTGCTGAGGATGGCTCCATGGCCTCGCTTCAGGTGCCAAAATAGCTCAGTTGTTGAGCAACGGAGCAATGGCCAAGGACCTCAGATGGGCAGATCATACGAGGCTTGCTGGGTGGATCCTGGTCAGGGTGCATGTGTGAGTATCTCTGCCACTCCAGCTCTCGTTTTAAAAAAAAACGGAAAATTTTTTTTGTGATTAGAACTTTTAAGAGCTACTTTTAGCAACTTTCAAATATGTAATACAATATTATTAACTGTAGGGACCATGTGTACATTACATTCCCATAACTTCTAGTTTATAACTGGAAGTTTGTACCCTCTCACTCCCTTCATTCATTTATCCAGCCTTCACCCTGGCTTCTGGCAACCACCGATCTGTTCTTCGTATCTTGAGCTGGTTTTTCAGGTTGCCTTTTGTTGTTCGAGTCTACATACAAGTGAGAGATCCATGTGCTACGTATTTGTTTTTCTCTGACTTCATTCGTTTAGCATAATGCCCTCAAGAACCATCCATGTTATCACAAATGATAAGATTTTCTTTTTTTTTTCTTTTTTTTTTTTACAGGGACAGATAGAGAGTCAGAGAGAGGGATAGATAGGGACAGACAGACAGGAATGGAGAGAGGTGAGAAGCATCAATCATTAGTTTTTCGTTGCCGTTGCGACACCATAGTTGTTCATTGATTGCTTTCTCACATGTGCCTTGACCGCGGGCTTTCAGCAGACCAAGCAACCCCTTGCTGGAGCCAGCGACCTTGGGTCCAAGCTGGTGAGCTTTTGCTCAAGCCAGATGGTCCCACGCTCAAGCTGGTGAGCTCGGAGTCTCAAACCTGGGTCTTCCGCATCCCAGTTCGACCCTCTATCCACTGTGCCACCACCTGATCAGGCATAAGATTTTATTTTCTTATAACTGATTAATCCATTATATGTATACATGCCACATTCTGTGTATCCATTTATCAGTTAAGGGCCACTCAGGTTGTTCTATAGAGGTTCTTTTAAGTTGTTACCATCCTTGGCTAATATAATACCATGGTATTTATACTTTTGTTATCAATACCTTTTTATGTTAAAAATATTAACCTTTTGTCATCTCTTACAAATATTTTCTGTTTGAGCATGCCTTTGAACTTTATTTATTTATTTTATTAAGAGCATGGGAGGCAGAGAGAGAGAGACTCCTGCATGCGCCCTGACCAGGATCTATGGGTTTACCCGCTGGAATCAATCGGCCCCTGGCTGCAGGAAGGAAGAGGCAGAAAGGGGAGGGTGAGGGATAGAAAAGCAAATGATAGCTGTGTGTCCTGACCGGGAATTGACTTGGGACATCCACACACCGGGCTGGCATTGTACCTCTGAGCCAACTGGCCAAGGCCTGAATTTTTTTTATTCCCTGCTTTTATTTTTGTTGGCAGGGTGGTTCTGTACAATAAAATAAAAATTTATATGTTTATATCTTTCACATTTTGGAAACTTAATTTTGACATCAGGATTCTAAAATTTTGCTTTGGGGTCATCAAGAAGAAAAACGAACTATTCTCTGATTGCAGATCTGGGACTTGGCGAGTGGCAAATTAAAACTGTCACTAACTGGGCACATTAGTACCGTTCGTGGTGTGATAGTAAGCTCCAGGAGCCCATATCTGTTCTCCTGTGGAGAAGACAAACAGGTCAAGTGCTGGGATCTGGAATATAATAAGGTAAGCTCAGATATAAGGATTTAAAATGTGAGCCATTATTTTTTTCTAATTATAGAAATAATTTCCTGCTGTATTTGTAGGTTATAAGGCACTATCATGGTCATCTGAGTGCAGTGTATGGTTTGGATTTGCACCCAACAATTGATGTGCTGGTAACCTGTAGTCGAGATTCAACTGCACGGGTAAGTGGAATAGAGCTTTGTGTTTATCTGTAAATATATTGCATTTTACAAGATGCGTGTTTGGTGTTGCAGTCACATATTGTTTGATAGAGAATTAAAGTAAAGGTAGTTACTTTGACTCACCAATAACCTAGTCCCTCCATTTGTTGGCTTACTTGCTTTTACACCTTTATCTCCGTTCTGTGTCCTCACCATGTCTAGTGTTGAGAGTTCCCTGTCCTTGAAATGTGATGCTTTCACATGCTGTTCTGTCACCCCAGCTGCTGTGCATTAGTAGTTTCATTCATTAATCCCTTTATACCCATTCTTAGACTCACAATCCCCTGATCTTTTAGTTTATTTCCCCGCCAGCTGTCTCCTATCTACAGCCCCCAGCCAGCTTCGAGATATCAATACCTGTTCTCTTTGACAGTATGTTTATTGTGTGTTTTTTTAATACATATATATATAGATTTGGGATGTGAGAACTAAAGCCAGTGTGCACACATTGTCAGGACATACAAATGCAGTTGCTACAGTCCGGTGTCAAGCTGCAGAACCACAAATTATTACTGGTATGATTGATACTTTTCAAGTTTACCAGATGTTCATAACAATGCATTATGATTGTATTATTATGTATTTTTTTCATACTGTGATTTGCTTTATATTGTGTATACTGTGTTTTTGTTTGCATTTAACATTTTTTTTAGTATTCTATTCTTTATCTCATACTTTTTATATATCATAGACTATGTCATACACAATATCATGTAATGTCGGTCTAGAAAATGGTGATGTTAGATAAATTAAGTATTTATTGTTTCATAGTTCAGAATTGCCAGTCTACAAAATTAAAGTTAGACAACAGGATACCCTGAAACCAGTAACTATTAGAATAGGGTTGAGTCTTGTTTTACTTAAAATAAAGCTAATAACAAGCTTTAAGACATTAAAACATAAGTCTGTGATGTATTTTATTCATTAAAATATTGTTTGTTTTATCTTTGCCCTCCACTAGGGGATAACATCATGTATTTGTTTCATGTGTTGTTGGTGTTTGTTCAGGCTGTTCACTTGACAGTGCATCAAGCATATATATATTACATTTTTTTAAGAATTAAATTTAAAACCAACCTAAAATTTTGGAGGTACAAAGCAGCCTAGAGTTAATATGACTTTTTATTTAGTATATATGTGTCTGAGAGAACACGTCATATATTATTGCAGTTTTGCATTCATTTTCCTGATCTGTGTTTGGGGATATGTATTTTCATTACAGGAAGCCATGACACTACAATACGGTTATGGGATTTGGTGGCTGGAAAAACAAGAGTCACATTAACAAATCACAAAAAATCAGTCAGGGCTGTAGTGCTGCATCCGCGACAGTAAGTATATTTTCCTAAATAGTTTGTCTTTCTTCAATGTTTAGTACAGTACAGAAATACCAGCATTACCACTGCTTTGGTAGGCATTCACACACTCATTTCCAGGCCTCGCCAGTTATGGACATGCATTTGTTTTATTTTCCTTATGTAGTATTTTGCTTCACGCCCTATATGAGAGAACTTATCTACATGATAAGTGATGATGTCAAATGAAAACAACATGAATAAATCATACTTAAAAGTTGCACAACAAACAGCCTGATCCGGCAGTGTATAGAGCGTCAGCCTGGGACGCTGATGGCTTGGGTTCAAAACTTGAGGTTGCCAGCTTGAGCACAGGATCATAGACATGAGCCCAAGGTCGCTGGCTTTAGCGAGGGGTCACTGACTCGGTTAGAGCTCCCAGTCAAGGCACATATGAGAAACAATCAGTGAACAACTAAAGTGCCGCAATTATGATTTGATACTTCTCATCCGTCTCCCTTCCTGTCTGTCTCAGTCTCTCTTGCTTAAAAGGAAAGACCTGCACAACCAAATAGAAACTTAGAGGAGCTAGATTTAATGCTTTGGACCTAAGTGTTTATTGTACACTGAAATATACACAGACTAGTTGAATTCTTCAGGGGGAGGTTGCTGTGCATAGGGGGAGACCTTGCAGTCAGGGATCGAAAGAGGCGGAGCATAGTATCCTAAGCTCTTTGTTCTGTCACATCGCCTTGACCTTCTTCAGGTCATATTCATGTTCTTTCTCTCCTCTCCCCACACCCCTTTATCCTTCTTATGTTCTCTCCGGTTTTTTCTCTTTTCCTGTCTTTCTCACCTTCCTCTTGCCCTCTGTTTCTTTCATTTTCCTCTATTCTTCCAATTCTCCTCTCTTTCCCCTCTTACTCTCTCTCTGTCACCCCCCAGTAGTTGCACAGCTCTTTGCCCTTTATGTGAATTCATTGCTGTAGTTCAGCGGAAAGCACTGGGGAAATGAGGAGAATACATTAAGCCAGGCCTTAAAGTACATTTAAAATACTGTAAAATCTGATTTAACTTGGAACAAATATCTCAATATTTTTACTTCTTGGTATGATAATAATGTTTGGCCAAAACTGCGTTGAATACTGAATACATATGCTCAATACAACCATAATAAGCTTCTTTAAATCTACCTTTTTATTTAACTTGGCTTACTTTGGTATTGTTTTTAATCTTATTTCAGTTACACATTTGCATCTGGTTCTCCAGATAACATAAAACAGTGGAAATTCCCGGATGGAAGTTTCATTCAAAATCTTTCTGGTCATAATGCGATTATTAACACACTGACAGTAAATTCTGATGGAGTGCTTGTGTCTGGAGGTAAAAGAAGCTTTTTATGATAAATGTGTTTTAGTCTGTCATTTTTTCTTTTAGTGAATGAGTAAACATTTGTAGAATTTTTAAGCCACTGCACTTAAATATTATACCAGAACTTGCCTAAATTAATGTGTATCTGAATGTTCGTATGTGTGTTCATGCTTATTCATAATACAATACATGTAGCATATTTCATGGTTCAGCCTTCTTTGAGTTTCCACAAGATGACCTAAATTTGGAATTTATGCTGGGTATCATTCACCTAACGTTTTGGTTGTGTATTCTGGAATTAAATGACATTTTGTGGTACTTTTCGAGATCTATAATACTGAAGTAAGCACAAATGAAAGTGGACAAACCAATATTAACAGAAGCTTGAGTGCTGTGTCTTATATGTTTTTTATGGCTGTCGTTATTGCCATGGTGCTTGGCTAATGATTGGTGACTAATGTTTGTCAAGCTGAATTATTGAAGGAATACCAAGTTTAACTAGATCTTTCCCTTTAAGCTGACAATGGCACTATGCATCTTTGGGACTGGAGAACTGGCTACAATTTCCAGAGAGTTCATGCAGCTGTGCAGCCTGGGTCTTTGGACAGTGAGTCGGGAATATTTGCTTGTGCTTTTGATCAGTCTGAAAGTCGGCTCCTAACGGCTGAAGCTGATAAAACCATTAAAGTGTACAGAGAGGATGATACAGCGGTAAGTTCTCTATTTCGCATGCATATTAAATGGCTGTACCAGTATTGCAAGTACCTTTTCATTTTAAAGATACTGCCGTTATCTGAAGGGAAATAATCTTCTTAGTATTTATCATCTTGAGTAATCTCTGCTCATAGCTTTCTGTATTGATTTCATTGATGCCAAAGAATCCATAGATTGTTTTAAATTTGTTCCAACTTTCCTTATTACAGTTGCTGGGAAAATGTTGCACTAAGAATAACAGCAAATAAGTAGATTGCCATACAAATGAATTCTAGAATCATCAGCTTTGGTGTTACTAGAACAGTGGTTCTTAACCTTTTTTGAGGCACTGAACCACCAGTTTCATATGCACATTCACTGAACCCTTCTTTAGTGATAAATAAAATATGATTTTTTTCCCAAATTCAAGACATAGGTATATGTTTTTTTACTGGTGCACAAAATGAGCCGTGCATGAACGTCACCTTGCTCAAAGAACAAAACCAACAAAGTGCATGAACTCACAACAAATTACGGTATTACTTTATTCTGGCCTTCACAACAGAGGCTTCTCTGAACTCCTGAGACCGAGTCATCGAACCCTTAGGGTTCGATAGAACCCAGGTTAAGAACCACTGTACTAGAATATCTACACGGCAACTTTATTTGAAAGGAAAAACCATAAACTGGATTTGTAGTGAACCCATTCATTCTTTTTGAGATTCAGATAATGCCAAAAGTTTGTCCACTACTCCTAAATTGTGAAGTAACTTAAATAAAAGTAATTTAGAGTAGATACCTTATTTTTATTAGAAAGGAACTTACTAATTATGAAGCATACTAATACTTGACTTTCTTATTTACTTTTGTTTTTAGACAGAAGAAACTCATCCAGTCAGCTGGAAGCCAGAAATTATCAAGAGAAAGAGATTTTAATGTGGCATTCTCTTCATGGTGTTTGTTTATTTGTTTGTTTTTGTGTTTTAGCTTGGTGTTGATGAGGATATCCAGTCATTTTGTGCTCTGGCTAGGATTATAAAGCAGAAACTCACATGCTTGGATCATGGCTGCTTCATATTTTATAATAAAATGTGTTGTCTCCCCCTCCCCATGTGTTTATTTTTAAAATAAGCAATTTGAGAGCCTGGCAAGATGCAGATAGTATCAAGCATATGCAGGTTTGTTGAATATATGGTCACTATTCTAAAGGTAGAATATTTTGTCAGTTTTATTAAGACCCCCCCCCTTCTTTAAACTTCCCAAATTGCCTGCCACACTAGAACTTATATGGAAGGGAGGTGGTTGTGTGTGTGTGTGTGTGTGTGTGTTTTAATTCTTTAAATAAACTATTATTTATGACTGATACTTTGGGATTAAAGGATTTAGAGTCTTAGCTTATATATGTTGATTATTTCACAGACAGTTTTGGAGTGCATGTGCTACCAAGTTCTGCACTAAATGCTGTTCAGGAAATAGACAAGATGTGTCTCTCCTGGTTTAGCAGCTTATAGAATGCGGTAGGATAGAGGTACAGGGGAAAACTGGGGGGATAGCACAGAGGAAAGGACTGTTTTCCTGGGAGGGTTGTGGAAGACTTCACAAAGTAAGTCATATTTGAGCAGAATCTGGAGAGGGGAGGAAAGGGAAGGGCTGTATCTTAAGAGGAGACATAAAGGAGTAAATGAAACCAGCCAGACATGTGAAAGTGTGTGGTGTTCTGGGGAAAGTGGTTTATGCTGCGTTAGAGCAAGGATGGCTGGTAGGTGGTGGGGAAAGCTCAGGTTTTAAGTTTGGGTTTTATTTCACAGCCAGTGGGCTGGATGCCAGTAATAGGTATCAAAATCTGGAGGACTAACTGGCTATACCAGTAGAGGTATTTGAAACTGTAGTAAAGACTAGTGTTTTGTGAAGACGACAGAAAAGTCCTAAGTTTATAATCCCTATGCCTGTATTTTGTAAATATGAGTTTTATAAACCCTGCCCTTAGGATCTTGACTCCCCATCAGTCAAGATTTGTCACACTTCACTTTCTGGAGGTAGAAACCCAGTTACAAGAATAATTGGCTTAACATTTTTTTCAAATAAAAAATGATACTATAATTTTGAATTAGCATTTTCAAATGATGCATGTTCCATCTTGCATGCTGTAGGTGGGGGTGTAATTGTTAAAATCATTAGGTGGATAGCTTTCTGGAATGAATTGGGAATACTTGAGCTCTTTGGCTGTTAGAAATGAAATTGCTTGGAAACTGCCTAACAGGATTAATCTGACAAAGTGTACACAGAAAGTTTATTGCACCTTTGTTCTTTAATAGTTAAAACTAGTCCCTACATCCTATTGATAAGGGACTGGTTTAATAGATTATGGTAACTGTGCAGTTTATTTCTAACAATTAAGACTGAAGAATGTCTCTGGACTAATAAGATGTCCAAACCTTTATGGAAAAAGAAAATGTGCAAGCATTCTTTTGGTAAAATAAATTATTAACGCTCTAAAAGATAATGGGACCCTGACCGGATAACTCGGTTGGTTAGTGTGCTGATGCACAGAGGTTGTGGGTTCAATCACTGGTCAGGGCACATACAGGAAGAGATTGATGTTTCTGTCTCTCTCAAGTCAATAAATGTAAAAAAAAAAGAATGGAGAAGTAACATGACACATTGTCAGTGGCTTTGTGATAGAGTGGAATTATAAGAACTTTAATGGTCGGTTTTATATATTTCTGTAATGTTTTAACTTTCTCTAAGCATATATTTTGTAAACAAAAGACCCCCACTACACTTGCATCCCTGACAGAGTCTCATGGCTTCTATGAGAAGAAAAAGATGTGACTAATATGCCAGCCCCAAAGGTCAAGAGGAAATTACCAGGAGGTGAGGAAGAGAGCCCCATTACCCTGCCTAGCAAGGCTTCCAAGGTTGTGTTAGGCACAAGTATCAAATTCTGATTAGCATTTCAAAAGTCTGTTTCCCTGCTTCATACTGTCCTGTGTTACCGTGTTCTTGAATCCTCTTGCAAACAGTTCATCTACCATACGTGGTCAGGAATCCTATGAAAATTTAAGCAGAATTTCATGTGTGTGCCCTTCTTTTTGGCAGAACTCTAACCCAAGTGAAACCCAAATGTCTTACTGTGCCCATGCCGTAAGTGCACTCAAGCTGTAAGATGGTACCGGGGAAAGTAGCTGCACTACTGGACTCCTTGATTTATGACCATAGACCTCAAGTGGGCCATCAATAGTGACCACACACATTTCCATAGTGTCCTCTGCCTCCTATTAAGGATGAACTACCCACCGAGGAGCAACTTCAAGTGTACAATTGCCTTACATTCTTGTCTACTAAAGGACTTGGCTCCTACAATTTACTCCTTTCTCTTCAGCATAAATGATTCTTGTACTAAATGATTCTCAACAAATGTTTTATTTGAATATGTGTTTAAATCAATTTGCCTGTTTTATCGCCAAACTCGAGTTTTCATAGACTCTTAATTTCCTTGCTTCCCATTCTTTCAGCTGACTCCAATTCAAAACTAATGAAAATGAATGGTAAACATTGTCCTTAGAAAAAGAAAAATAGAAACTTCCAGAATGAGGGAATTTTATAGGAAATAACTCAAAAAGGAAGGATAGATTTAGTAAATAAATCAATGTTGACTTTTGGTACAGAAATAAAAGATAAAAACTAAAGTAAGAAACAAGGTTCATAAATACCCTAATAAAAATGATAAAGGGAAGAGAGGTGAAGACAATTTTGTTAAATAAGAGCCAAGTAAAATGATTAATTTTAAAGAAAAATAAATTCTATGATTGATTCCAGAAGATACAGAAAACCTGAACAGATTGATTACCATAGAAGAGAGTTGTCAAGGAACTCACTACAACCGCCCTGCACTGCCAAGTGCATAGAGCTTCAGAATAGAATTCTAATTTCAATGCACTTCAAAGTTTTTTAGGACCAAGATAAGGAAAGTTTTCACATGTTTTAAAATGTGGGTGTAACAGATACCTAAATACAATAAAGCACAAAGGAAATTATGACTTTATCTTGCTTATGATCGCTGATGCAAAAGTTATTAAAGTCTAATAAAAGAAGCAGCATATATTCAAATGAAGTTTATTTTAAGAGTGCAAAGACAGTTTGTTAGGAAATCAGATGATCATGGTGGTTTATATAGGAAAAAGAAGCAGAATGTAACCGGAAACCAGTTGTCAATAAAACCTAGAAAATGGTGATTTTTCTTATTATTTTTACCTTCAGCCATACAGCATAGCAAAGTAGTCGGGCTTACTGACAGGTAAATTAACCAGCAGTCCCTTACATAGAATTTTAGCTTAAGATACAGGGATGCGTTTTGGTTAATTTCTTATACATATTTTGGTTGTTCTGGTGCTCAGACATTTTGAGTATTTTTTTGAGGGGTGGGAAAATATCAATGACAACTGGAATGTGAAGTGTCATAAAACAAGTGCCACACTAGAGGTCCACGTGGTAATACCATAGGAGTGCTGAAGAAAATGTATTCGTTTGAACCTGGGACCCTGAAGAAGCTTTACAGAACCAGAGGTATTAGAATGAAATGTGCGTAACGAGGAAAGAGGAAAATATTCCCAGATGAACAGATTGAAACCAGAAGTGAGAAAATGTGAAGTGTGTTCGGAGAATCGCCAAGGCTTGGTGCAGCTGAGTAGAAAGTATGTGTGGGTTCCGGAATATCACCTTGTCAGAGGAGAGACTTGAATGTTGACCCAAGAATCAGGCTCAAATACATCTGCCAAATAATGAATGGGCAATGGGAAATCATTCAAGGACACTGGAACCAAGGAGAGGGATCTAGAGCAAATGTATTTGAGGCCAAATTAATGGGTGACATTTCTCAGGAAGTGAAGAGCAGTGGGTCTCCACCTTGTGGAACCCATGTCCCCTGCTGACCAACAAGCATTCACAGATACCTACCCCGGGGAATTTTTATGACACCTATAAAATCACTGCTTTGTTCTGCTTGCTTCAGCCAAGGCCAGTTTTTTTCAAACTTTCTATTTCTAGTATTTGGAAAAAATTATTTTTTTCATTTTTAATACAAAATATATAATTCCAAAAAATTTTGGTTTGTTAAATGAATGCCACACTGAGGAGCTATCGAGTTAAATGTACATTAGTGAGCCTGACCAGGCAGATGGTGGCGCAGTGGATAGAGCGTCGGACTGGGATGCGGAGGACCCAGGTTCGAGACCCCGAGGTCGCCAGCTTGAGCGCGGGCCCATCTGGCTTGAGCAAAATCTCGCCAGCTTGGACCCAAGGTCGTTGGCTCCAGCAAGGGGTGGCTCCGTCTGCTGAAGGCCCACGGTCAAGGCACATGTGAGAAAGCAATCAGTCAACAACTATGGTGTCGCAACGGCAACGAATAACTAATGATTGATGCTTCTCACCTCTTTCCATTCCTGTCTGTCTGTCCCTATCTATCCCTCTCTCTGACTCTCTCTCTGTCCCTGCATTGGTGAGGTTTTGAACAACTTGGCTATGCACATTACATTTTATCTGTCAATGCATTCTCAGTACCAAGAAGAGTGTGGGACATGCCTTAGGTACTCGTGTTTTGTAAGATAATTGATGTAAGATACTCCTAGTAACTGGGAAGTTGGGAGACTCATCTTCCAGTGAACTGCTTTTATTTTATTGTTTACTTTTGTAATAAAAGTAAATTATTGGATAAGGTAAACAATGAAAGATTGAAAGTAATTTTAATGAAGAGAATTGATACGTTTATGAGTTTACAATATAATTAATAGTTAACAGCAAACTCATAGATTTAGAAGGTACTTTGATTACATGAAGCTGAATTTAGAATGTGAGTTATAATCTCACAGCATTTGCACTGCTCAGTTTTTCATGAAGAGGACCCCTGGACAATTTTCGGACAAATTATACCCATTATTGTCCTTTTTGGTACAGCTTATGGTATAAAGATTTCACAATGATCTAAAGTTCTTGAGATTTTTACCTCTGATGCCATCTTTTATAGTGTTTACATTTCTGAAGAATTTGTGCAGTCTTGAAATGAAATTAATATGGTATGCGTTATATTCTTGTTGAATTTCTGTCTTGAATTCAGAAAATTAAGTAAGTGGGGGTGGTGTGCAGGCCCAGCAGTAAAAACATTTATCTCGAAGCAGAACTGTGTTTCATGTAACTTGACATTGAGTTGGGAGACCCCCTGGAAATAAAGATCTTTTTTCCCTTGTGGCTTCATCATAAACTGGTTTTATGAAAGCAGCCTTTATAGCTGTCATTTGTGGTGATAAAAAGTAGCCACTAGAACTGGAATAGAAATCACCCTAAGAAAAGCATTTGATTGGTATCTCTCACTTCATCTTTAAAATAATGCTTATAAATTACTTTAAAATTTTCAGACAATTCTGTTTTTCCACCATCGGCAACATCCCGATGATCCTGTGTGTCACACTCTTTTCTTCTGATCAGGTGGCCTCACCTCTGGAGGAGAAGAAGGCAGTGGATCAGAGCACAGCCCATACAGCTGCCCACTCTGGGGTGCCTCTTGGTCCTACCACTGTTTGACAAGTGCAGTGTGCCTTCTGACAAGTTACTAAACTCTTCTGATCTCAGTTTCCTAGCTGGTAAAAGTGGGCTAATTATATTACCAACCCCATAGAGTTGTTGTGCCTATTAAAGAGCAAAGTGGTCATACCGGCACCTAGCAAGTAGTAAATAGTCTGTAGCGTATTAACTATTATTTCCCTGGAGGCATTGACTTCCATCACTCTTAGTTGCTATTGCTTTTAAGTCTTTTATAATTGCCTAAAAAATGTTTTAGGTGGAGTTGGCAAATTCTATAGTCTAGGGCATTGATCTCTCTCAAGGCCATTGGAAAAGCAGCTTTTTTGTTTACCTGCAAATCAAGATGTCCTTGGGCAACACCGTCCACAGTCTTGGAAGGGGCAGCTATGCTGTTGGCAGACTTTTACATGCCGTACATTTTTCTTCTTACAGGTTGTGTGTGTGCGTGTGCATACACATACATATACATATACATACACACATATGCATACATATACACATACACATACATATACACATACATATACATACACACATATACATATACACATACATATACACATACATATATATACATACACATATACATATAATGATGCATAATATATAAAATACACTTGAATTATTTTACTTTAAGTGTGCAATTATTTAATTTAGAAAAAATGAATGGAAACGGATTTACTTGGTTATTTATTATAAAACAGGGTGAATTTTCCTCACTATCCAGTCTTCTATTGGGTATCTATCTGAGCATTCAATTCTATACCAACTGCCCTTCAAAGACTTTTCAAAGACCCATAGAAGCTGAGTTAATACCCAGTAGTCATTCTCTGCTTTCTTCATAAGAGAAGCTTTAATTTTTTTTTTTTGGAGGGGAGTAATACATCCACCTAAAATTTCAGCTACATATCAGACTTCTTTTAATCAGACTTCTTTTGCAGCTAAGTGTGGCCATGTGGGAAAGTCCTAGCTAGCTGTGTGGGACTTCCAGAAAAGCTGATTAAAAGTTGTTGAATGTATAGTTGGAAGTCTATCCATCATCTTGGAACTAGAGGATGGAAGCCAGAGCTAGGATGATGCAGCAACAATACAGAAGCCTGAGGTCTTTATGATCACAATGCTGCCATCCCAGCCCTGGACTGTTCTCCGGACTTCTATTATCTGATCGAGAAATAAACTTCAATCTTCCTTAGGCTAGTGTTACTTTAGGTTTTCTATTATAGATAGCTGTATGGAATCTTAACAGATATATAGGGGAACTGTTTTTGAGTGCCCCTAGAAGTGGGTCCCCATCTGGGTCAATTCCAACGCAATCCATCAAAGTCTCAAGGAGGGAAAGGGCGAGGCAGAGGGATGGGCCTTCTGTTTAAGGACCAGTGGTGAAAGTGCGGGTAACAGAGAGAGGAAATTGTAGCTTCTCAATGAGAGCCAAGATGATGAGCTCATAGAAATGGCAAGGACCAGTTCCACACATATCTGCTAGCTTCCTGATGCTTACAAGGGCTGAAGCAGGCATTTGACTGTATCCTCTTGAAAAGGTTATAAACTCTCTGTTCAATGCCCCTCAGTACTTCGCCTTTAAATTTAAATTATTAGTTTGGAAGTCAAAAACACTATGAATAATTTGTTTTTCCATGAATTTCTGATCTAACAATCTTAATCTTCATCGGGGCAATATGATTGCCTCTGACTGATGGGTAGAAAGGTCAGAAAGTAGGGGAGAGAACACAAAATTAATATAATTTCATTAATATGATATCACTACAAGTGCCTGCCACCAGGATGTTTTCTAACACACTGTGCTAATATGGAAAAAAAATTGCTCAAGCAATCACAATCATTGCAGTTTCTTTTTATTAAAAAAAAAAGGTAACAAAAGAAAATTATCCATCAAACCTCCTAAGAAGTATCATCCTGTATAGAGCATGCCTATTTAAGAGAAAATTCTTCAAAGGAGGACCTATGAATACAGTAGCTCTTGTCAAAAACTTTATATCAGCATTTAGTAGACTGTTTTATAAGTGACAACCAGATATTTGCATATGAATAGCCTGTCTACCATCCTTTTGGAAGCTATTTGTAATCACATTGCTTCTAATACCTTTGGTGGCATTCATAGTGAATGAAAGTTTTGTTTTTAATAGGGAGTGACTTGTAGAGTTTTCTATTTCATTCTTATAGGGTGTGCACCTGGAGATTTATTACAGTAACTCTTCTCAGTCATTCTCATGTTGAGAATGTTGTAAGAGCAAAAACTGGAGAGTGCCCATTAAATGATGGGGAGACCACCACAACTATAGGTGCAGAGGATGGAGTGGAAAATCCCCACCACTCATGTGATTGGGAGTATTGGTGAGGAAAAAGAAACAAGATTCCATGGATGAGTCTGTGACCAGGTGAAAGTACCAGAGTTGGCTTTCACTTGGGTCAGAGTGCCACCCCCTCTTTGTTTTCCACTGTTTTGATACTCAACTATTATCAACAAGAGTTCAAAACAGCAGTAGAGATAGATGTAGGTCTGTACCCCGGATGTAATAAAAGCATCTCTGTTTTCTGGTTCCTAGCTATGGCAAATTTTCTCTTATTTTAATAAGATATTAGAACTTTGAATCATTCATTCATTTAGTGAACATTTATTAACATGTCATTCTTCCCTCCTCTCAGCACAAATGTGATTTTTTTTAAAAGTTATTTCATTATTCTGATGAGAGTTTGAGTGGAATTCTAGGTATTTGGGGATTCTACTCTGATGGGTCAAGCCTGCAGAGGCCCCACCTGCAGTCAGGGTTTGTACCTGGAGAGTGGTCGCTTCCCCAGCTCCTGCAGAATCCTCACTTTACCTGTCCTTTCATCAAAGACCTGTCCTGGCTTATTTACTTTATTTTAAATAAGAAGATATAAACCACAACAGGCTTCAGATTTGGTTACACCAACCAATAAAAATGTAATCTTTGGTGACTCTTGAAATAAACATATGCACTACTTTATTAAGGTGTAGAAAAACTTCTGTAGATAAAAATATCCAAATCAAAGACCCACATCAGCTTTACTTTTGAAAAATCCCCAGTCCAGCTTTAGGACTGGCAGAAATTTCAGGAACTTTTATAATAAGAGGCAGACATTTCATAAATATTCTTCCCATAAGGCAAAGTGAAAAAAAATTAAAAAATATTTCTAATGCTTTAGTGAGACTTTTTTTAAAAAGGTTTGCCGCTGTTCATGTACTGTACAGCAGCAGCCTTTTCTTTACCATGTACCCTTGAATTCAGCAGTCATGAATCATGTTTTTAGTTTCCCCTTCCTTCCTTCCTTCCTTCCTTCCTTCCTTCCTTCCTTCCTTCCTTCTTTCCTTCCTTCCTTCTTTCCATTCTTCCTTCCTTCCTTCCTTCCTTCCTTCCTTCCTTCCTTCCTTCCTTCCTTCCTTCCTTCCATTCCTTCCTTCTGTGAGAGGATGGGAGATAGTGAGGCAGAGTCTCACATGTGCCCTGACTGGGATCCACCTGGCAACCCCATCTGAGGCCAATGCTTGACTAGCAAGCTATTTTTAGCACCTGAGGCTGATGTGCTCCAACAGAGTTATCCTCAGCACCCAGGGTCAATCTTGAACCAATCGAGCCACTGGCTGCAGGAGTAGAATCAAACTCAGGACATCCATATGCTGGGCCAATCCTCTATCCACTGAGCCACCAGCCAGGACCCCTAGTTTCCTTTCTAAAACTGGTTCACTTTTTTTTCCCAGCCTTCCTGCCTTCTAATGGAACTGAACATAAATATTCCTGTAGAAGTGCTCATAATTATTTTATACTAGTTTAATTAACAAATTCAAAAAGTGAAATGCTTAAAGCATTTGTGCTACTTTCAATTCCAGAAAACAATGGACTTCTATGACGACACCTCACAAACAACAGATATGAATGTAAACTTCCTTCCTTGCTTCCTTCAATGACAGGCCTTTAACCACCTTGAAGGAACTTTGCATTGTCCATTTGCCTTTGCATATTATTTCTTCTTTTTAGGTTTTGGGAATCTGAACTCTTTAATAAGCTGTTTTTAAAATAAAGCATAAGAGAGATTATAATTATTTTTAAAAATCTTGATAATCATTGTTTTATCCTTAATTGTCATTCATTCACCTGTTTTGTCACTTAGATAAAACCCAAGAGAACACCCATCATGATTTTCAGTTATTTTGAAATAATGGAAACCCTGCCCAATCCTTTACTGAAAAGAGCTTACTTTAATAGATTTTGAGGGGTATCCTAGCAACCACTCCATAGTGAAATTTATCAATTTCTCTGAGAGAATTTGCACTAAATCCATGAAAGAGAGACTTCAATTTTAGCTTTTTAGAACCATTTTTTTCTACATTGTTCCAAGAATAGATCTTCTCAGATATCTTCACTCTTGAGATTTATTTTAATGACCATTAAAAATATATTTGATGATATTCTGCTTAGGCTTGCTCCTTTAGCGGCACTGGATTTTACCAGATGATAGATAGATAGATAGATAGATAGATAGATAGATAGATAGATAGATAGATAGATAGATAATAGAGGTGATATTTTTAAAATTGTATCAGCAGCCTAAAACAACGCAAAAATAGGATCTATGTTCATGTGTTTTGGTTTTACTCTTGTATATGCAAAATACAAGGCAAAACCTTCTTAGTTCTAAGGAAGTACTGACAAAATGAGTCTTGGAAAGTACGTTTATACTTTCTAATATTAGTCTTCCTGGATGCTATAAATGAGAGATGACTTATTTTGCTGTGTTTTCAGAGAGTGGTTGTTTTCAAATTGACGTGTTGTTTTCTTTAAAAAAAGAAAGAATTCTGAATGCGAATTAAAATAGAAATTTCTCCCAGGTGTGTAGACAAGTCAAGGATAAAAGAGCAAGAACTGAGCACACAGTCTGCAAGCAGGATTCAGGACTGAACAGGCTATTACAATTAAAGAATGTTTAGCAATGCTGTTCTGGATAACCCGAGAATAATGCCCGCGTAGAAAATTCTGTGTGAACATGACTTATGATCTTTTTGCTAGCTTGAAAAGCAATTTGAAATTATAACAAACATTGGTGTATGTGGGCTTAGAATTTATGTATTGTATACAAAGCAGTCCTTTGGTGTTGCCTAGGTATCTATGTGGATGTGTGTTTATGAACATAGATGTATACAGGGACTTATTTTAATTAATTAGCCTTATGAGATTTGTTATAGAAAGAGAATTTCTACAATCTAGCAGGTTTACTAATAATGCTTCCTTAATGTGTTCTGGTGAATTAAGCATTTAGAAGTCAATATATTTGCCTTCTTTTGGCAAAATGCCCATTAATAGAGTTATAATTTATAGCAAATACTTTTAAAATACTTTGGTATTCAGTAAAGATTGTTGATTTAACCATACTAAGTATTCTTTCTGAAATTTATTTAAATCTAATCTGAATTATTTAAAATTTTGTTCTGTGAGGGTTGTTATTTTTATCTATGTTAACATTACTACAGCATTTTACATGCTTTCTGTTTTGATTTTTTTTATCCATTTTTAACTTAATAGTTGTAAAGATTATTATTCTTATTCTTTTTAAAGACTTTATTTATTTATTTTAGAAAGAAAAGGGAGAGAGAGAGAAAGAAGGGGAGATAAGCTGGAAGCATCAACTCCTATATGTGCCTTGACCCTGATAGGGCAGGCCCAGGGTTTTGAACTGGCAACCTCAGCGCTCCAGGTTTGATGCTTTATCCACTGTGCCACCACAGGTCAGGCAAGATTACTATTTTCTAAACTTTTGATCTTTAGTACATTGAATCCTACTTTCTTTTCTTTTACCTTGGTTTTCTGGAGGGAGCTAGGGTATTGTTAGTTTGGGTATGTTGCTGATAATGGCAATAATCTTAGCTAGTGTGATTTAAGAATCCCATAGACTAAGAAGGATTTTCTAAGCAAAATTATCTTATTGTTCAAACAGCACACTTGAATTCCCATCGCCTTAGCCAACTCCCGTTTACAGCTCACAGAGCAGCAACTCCTTATTGAATGACTGTGGTTTGCTGAGTTCGTGCCATATACAGTGTGTCCGTAAAGTCATGGTGCACTTTTGACCGGTAAATTGGCTATTTGGAACTCAGGAAGCACTTTCCCCGAAACATTGCCATCTTTGTATCTATTTTCCTAGGTCAGTCAGTAAAAGCCCAGGGAACCTGGATGAGCTTAACCATTGCTTAGTCCTTCCCTTCCCTTCTTCTCTTTAAAACAAACAAACAAGCAAAAATGCTGGCATGCTGAATTTCTTTCTATAAACATTTACAACAATCTCAAAGAATTGGATTCCTATACTGATTAGTTTTAAGCCACTTTTATGAAAACAGAGCAGAACGTACGCTTCAGCATTGAGGCCTCCTGTTGGGGCAAACAGGATTGGGGAGGAATTCCTGCACAAGGGACTGAGGCAGGGAAGGGCACAAACACTTGCTGAGGGAAAATTGCACAATGCTGTGGGTCACTCTGATGGGAGAACAGGTGCAGAGAGCGATACCTTTTAGCATACATTTTATTTTTAAATTCGTGAGCATCTTCCTCCTAAAAATGGCCTGTGGGGGAGATTGTCAAAAGATTTCAGAAAACGAGGGATGTTGAATGGAAAATAATGTTCCTTAATTATTTTTAGTAATTAATATTACCAATGCATTTACTACCAGTCCTGATGACCTCAAACCAGTGGTTCCTTCACATCTTGAATTTCTCGATTTCTAACCCCTCTGTGAAGGGGACTGCAGGCATCCAGCCACAGACTGGAGATCAAAAGCCACGAGCAATAGCATAGTGATGTCGCAATGCCCCAAATTCAAAGAGAAAAGCATTAAACTCCATTCAAAATAAAACTGTATTGTTTTGAATGCTGATGCTTAAGGGAAGGGAAGTCTAATCAGAGGAAGAGGAAGAAACTGCAAATGGGATTTGTGGCGACTTTTAAGGGTTTTCAAAGCTGGTGGCAGGTTCCTTTGGAACCCGTTTCTGGGCCTTTTCTACGCAAGTCTGGCCCCTGGCTTCATTCCCCCGCCCAGGTGTTTCAGCGTGGCTCATAAATGGGACAAAAGACAGATTTCTGAGATAAACTGTCAGAAAGCGGGGAAAGGAAGAGAAAGAAGATCCAGTGATATTGAGGGGAAGATTTCTCAGAGGAGAACTGAGAGTAAGGGGAGGGACAGAGGGAAGGGGAGTGATGTGAGCGAGGTAGAGAAGAAATAAGCCTAGTGAGGAGAGGAGAGGGAGAGAGGGAGAGAAGGAGAATGAAAAATGGGAGCCCATCTGAGGGTAGCAATCTCTTGCTAGGTGGTACAGAGGCACGTTTGACCTTACGGCTCCTTAACCCAGGTCCAAAGTGCCCTGTAGGCCTGGAAGTGCTTTCGTGCCGGCTGCACACCAGATTCACCCAGGCCTGGGTGTTTTTAATGCTCCCCTGGTAGTTCCGCTGCACAGCCAGAGTTGAGAACTTCTGGACAGGTCTCAGGATACTGGGGCAGCGTGCAACTGACTACTTGTGTTTGTGGCATACTGTTTGTAAGCTAGTTGTCACCTGAGGAACATGTCTGCCTGAATACTTGTTTCAAACTTGTTCCTTTGAAGAAGAGGCTAATACTTTCTAAGGAGTTAAAATTTTCAGAAGCCATAGAAAAATACAGCACTCAATATAATGATCAAATAGCTTATTTCAATGACATCATTTTTATGTTATAAAATCTTTGTAAAATAAATGTTCTTAGTCCCTCTTTGCTGAACTCCTCTGCTGCTCAGAGATACAAAAAGAGAAGAAAACTCCTAGTTTTTTGACTGTCAATGAATGTTGTCAAATTTCTCAAACTATACAGAATTCTGTAGTTGGTCAATAGAAAATTACTGCAACTGGATTTTTGAAACGGGGGTGGAAGGCAAGAAGTATGAAGGAAAAGATCCTGACTAGCTAAGTTATCATCATCATTATTATTTTTTTTTCACAGAGACAGAGAGAGAGAGTCAGAGAGGGACAGATAGAGACAGACAGACAGGAACGGAGAAAGATGAGAAGCATCAATCATTAGTTTTTCATTGCTGTCACAACATCTTAGTTGTTCATTGATTGCTTTCTCATATGTGCCTTGACCCGGGGGCTACAGCAGAGCGAGTGACCCGAAGCTCAAGCCAGTGACCTTGGGCTCAAGCTAGTAACCTTGGGCTTCAAGCCAGTGACCTTGGGCTCAAGCCAGCAAACTTGGGATTCAAGACAGTGACCTTTGGGCTCAAGCCAGCGACCATGGGTCATGCCTATGATCCCACGCTCAAGCCAGTGACCCTGCGCTCAAGCTGGAGAGCCTGCTCTCAAGCTGGTGACCTCGGGGGTTTGAACCTGGGTTCTCTGCATCTCAGTCTGACACTCTATCCACTGCACTACCGCCTGGTCAGGCTGTCATCGTTATTGTATAATAGCTCTTTTTATTGAGCACCTATTATGTGTCAAACATGCTATTTCGTGAATTATACAAGGAATCTCATGTCATTCATAGAATTCTCTTTTCAAGGTTCTGATGTTGTCAACAGTGATTAAAAAAGTCAGCCTGAACATTTAAAAGATTTTTGTCCACCTTTCCTGAGAAATTGCTGTGGTGTCACAGAGCCTTTGTCTGAAAGTTAGAAACCTGGGAGAACTTACTCATTTCTCCATGTTGTGGTTTCTGCCTTTCTTAACTGATCTATTCAGACTGATTGATTTTTATAAATCTATGAAAATCATGGCTAGACGATGTAGGGGATATATCATTGAGCGCATCACTAATGTTTTTGGTGGATGATACTTTACAGTTTCCACTCTAAGTGCTGCTATTTTTGATCCCCGCCCTCAGAGCTCCCTTGTGAGGTAAGCAGGAAAAATCACCTCACCATCCCTGGGAACAAGCCTGGGAATGTTATTCTTTCTTAAGAAATACTGGAGAAGGAGCTGTCAGTTTCTGTTTTCTTTCTTGCAGTGCGAGGCAGTGGGAAAAGTAAATGAAGGTTCTACGCTTGCTAAAACAAACACAAAGAAGTGTAAAAGCTTGACTTTTCCACTATGCATTGAAAACATTTTACAAATTTTCATTTTATTAAAGAAGAAAATCATGTGAATTGTTTCCCTCTAAAATACTCTACTTGAAAAGGCAATTCAGTCTCCTAGCAACCAACACTTCTTCACAGGAGAAAAATGTCTGGAGGAAGGGAAAAACTGCACTTACACATAATGAATAGAGCAGAATTCTCATGGGCTTGTGAGAGAATCATAAAAGGTACCTCAGCCCATTTCCATTCTCCCAGAGTGTCAGTCTCTGAGATCCTCAGGGTCACCGGCGAGGTCAAACATAGTGGCCTGCCTTATGCCTGTGCCTGGTGCCGGGCCCTCTTCCCACCCTTTTGCTGAAGGAGCAGCATTTTTACAAGCAAGTCCTGGTAATCCTCTGGGGCAGCAGAGTTCAAAATGATAGCCACTAGGATCATTTGGCTATTTAATTTTAAAATTGAATTAATTTAGAAGTCAGTTCCTCATTCACGCAAGTCCCATTTCAAGTGCTCAAGAGCTGCGTGCAAGGACGGCTGGCTCCCATGTTGGAGAGTGCAGACTTGGAGGACCGTTTCCATGGCCACAGGGAGCTCAGTGCTGCTCCACCATGCAGGGCTGCTGTACAGAGAGTCTGCAGAGTGGACTCGGATAAAGACACTTCAGCTAGGCATCGGCTGGCTGCAGGAGGAGCCTCACTATTGCCTCCCTGAGTCTTTACCTCCAACTTTTGATTTTTCTCACTGCATTTCCACATTAGATATTCATTTTCCCCATCATCCTCTTCAGTAGTTAAATTAATTTTCATGACTGATACGTTACGTTATAAACATGACTGAGGCTTATCGAGGGGAAAACCATGAAAGGACAAGGACATTTTTTTTGCAATCAAGCAATTGATGCTTTGTACACGTTAAATATAAACGTTCATAGCAGCCATTGAAATGCAGGTCTCACATCACACATTCCCCATCAAGATAATTCAGTACAGGATAGTCTGAGAGCCTTAGAAGTGATTCTTTTGGTTCCTATTTTTGGATCCTGCCATTTGGCTAGCTCATGCTTGGGAATGAACAAGAATAATGCTGACGCTTATGCTTGGGAATGAAGAATTTCCAGACAGATTGGGATTTTCTCCTGCATTTCCTCATCTTTTTTTCCCTCTTTCCTTCTTATACATTGACTTGATCAGCTCATTTGAACCCCATCTAATGAATCAATTTCATGCCCTGGAGGAGAAGATGGAGCAGAGAGTAAGTACAGTGATCCTGTACTCTGAGTCCGTCTGAACCAACACACCAGGCTCTGCAGGCCGGGGCTCCTCAGTGAGGTGTCTGGCATGGACCACTGCAGCATGGGCTCCCTGCCTAGGACGTGAACTCCTACAGGGCTGTGTGGGGCCCTGCAGATCCAGTGCATACCTGTGCAAAGTGAGCATTCTCCTTTTCACCCACACTGTCTACTTTTGGATGGAGGGGCTTTACCGAATGCTATGATGGATAACTCAGCTGCGATAGGTCATGAGTCAAAGAAAGTTCTCACAGTAGTTTTTTATTTCAATTACCAGGGCTTTCAAAATTAGGGCCACATTTAGAAAAATGTGTTCTGTGTGACCAAACAACAACTCTAGGTTAATATTTTCTTTTCTATAGGAATGAAGATTCTTTCTTCAAAATACTTTTCTCATGCAGTTCTCTGGAAGTCTGTCAGCCTGAGAGGTGGAGCAGTAGGAGCAAAAGCAAGAATTCTCTGAAGCTTTGAACCGTGATACATAAAGTGTGGCGTGTTAAGAAATGGACAGATGCGAGCACTTTGTGAACTGATGGTCCCATAAAATGCTAGGCATGATGTAATGGAACAGCAATGCCAGCAGGGAGGGAATTTTCTAACATGCTCAGCAAATAATACAGCACCCATATTTCTGCCCATGGAGAATCGATTTTGAATTAGAATCCAAGCAAGAATTGATCCATAGCACTGGTGGAGACTTAAAACACTCCTCTTTCTACGTGGCTGCAACACACAGAGAGGAGATGATGGCAGAGAAAAACCAGATGTGAAGACCTGGCCGAGAGACTAAAAGCTGTAGATTCCCGCTCTCGTTTCCTTAATAACGAGAGCTGGCAGCCAGCGATGTAAAACAGCACAAACCACCTTCCTGGAAATCAATTAATAAGTGGTAATAAAAGGAGAAGAATTCTAAATAGTCCCAACACTCATTTGGTAACATTTTAATGCAAGTCTTCGTAATTTTCAAGCCCCTATTTGTCCCTAGTCCTGGGGAAAAAATAATCTTGCAACTCAGCAAAACTCAATCACTTCTGGTTTGAAATACAGTCATGTAAGTTAAGTAGAATTTTTCTGGGCCCTCCCCCTTCACACATATACCTGGACATACACACACTTTCTTCCATGTTGGAGTTCTGGGACATAGCTATTTTTCCCTCCTGTGGCTCATATTGTCACAGGGTCCTCCAGGAAGCTATCTTGCAGAGCCCCAGGAAAGAATTGGTGATGTAAACAGGCTAGGGGTTTAAATGCTGCCTCTTTCTGGGATTAAAATGATGATAATGAGGAGGCATGGCGTGGGGTGGGACACAGGTAGTTGTACTGGTGTCTAAACACCTTTGTTCTCTCTCATCTCCATCCTTTACCCTCCAGTCCAGGGAGGGTTGCCCTGTCTTCTCTGTGCCAAGGAAGACCTTGCATATCATTGTACATTCTTTCTTTTACTGTCATTTACAGAATAAACCCAATTCCCCCAAGTTTCCACTCTGTGGGCTTTTGGTACCACAATTTCTTGTCTCTCTTAACAAAGTCAAACCCTTACAAATGAATGCTTTGTTTTCCAGAATTTGAGCATGAATAAGAACTTGAACAGTCAAGTGTACAGTCATGGTGAAGTTCAAGCTCAAGTTCATGGTCAGGTTCACAGCCAAGTTCAAGTTCATGGCCAAGTTCACGATCACGGCAGGCTTCATGTTCACGTCGCAGCTTGATCTTTGTCTTGATCTTTGGCTGCAGAGGCAGCTGCAGCTCAAGCTGAGGCTGAAGCTGAGGTTCCTACGTTTGACATTTGACATTTAATTAAGGTTGTATGTTATTTCAGTTTAAGAGAGAATGTTTTACAGGGACAGAAAGAGAGTCAGAGAGAGGGATAGATAGGGACAGACAGACAGGAACGGAGAGAGGTGAGAAGCATCAATCATTAGTTTTTCGTTGCCGTCACAACACCTTAGTTGTTCATTGATTGCTTTCTCACATGTGCCTTGACCGCGGGCCTTCGGCAGAAACCAGCGTCCTTGGGTCCAAGCTGATGAGCTTTTGCTCAAGCCAGATGGGCCTGCGCTCAAGCTGGCGAGCTCGGGGTCTCGAACCTGGGTCCTCCATATCCCAGTCCGACGCTCTATCCACTGCACCACCGCCTGGTCAGGCGAGAGAGAATGTTTTAGAAGTTTAGTGTTTGAAACAAGAGAAGGTTTTCACCTAAAGTGTCTAGTCAGAGGAACATTACAAACACAGAAGATTTCACAGAAGGTCTCCATGTATGTATTATACTAAGGTGACCTACTCTTTTACAACGAAGAGGAGGATAAAAATAAATTGAAGAAAACAATATCGTAAATAAAACAAACATTTTATTCATTGCAACAATAATACACTATAATATAAATGCATAATAAAAACATTTATAATATTTTATATCTTAATTATGCTACATGCTTATTAATTTTTAATAATAATTGTAAGAAAAAAGTGTTCATTTAGATAATATTATCTAAATGAACACTCAATCGCGTCTTGCCGCACTGCACTGATCCTTGACGAATCGTCATGTCGAACACCAATACGTCACATCACATGCAATGGATCGACTCTGCATTGATCGAATGTGAACATTTACAGATTAGTCTTCCAATATCAAAAGGGAGGACATGTAGGAGGGCACTTTTTGAGGGAAGATGGAACTTATAAAAGAAGGACTGTCCTCCCTAAAGGAGGACGATTGGTCACCTTAATTATACTTATTCATTTTTAGAAAGGGGGAAGAGAGAGAGGGAGAGAGAAAAGGAGGAGGATCAGGAAGCATCAACTCACATCTGTGCCTTGACCGGGCAAGCCCAGGGTTTCAAATCGGCGACCTCAGCGTTTCAGGTGGATGCTTTATCCACCGTGCAAGGAAAGAAAGAAAGATATCCTTGGCAGCAAGCAAGGCAGCTTAGCAGGCTTAATCTGGTTCTTAGTGTGGTTTTACACCAGCAACAGCTATCTCACCAGAGAAATTGTTTGAAATGCAAAGTCTCAGGCCCCACAGAGAACTCCTGGATGGGAAACTCTGGGAATGTGGCCCAGCATTCCGTGTTTATTCAAGCCCTCTCCGTGATTGTAAGCTCAAGTTTCAGCACTCAGCTGGGGCCACCCAGGGAAGAGCGCAGTGGGCACATCCGTTTAGTTTGATTTGTTCCTGCCTTCTCTTTCAACCACAGACTCTTGTAAGTCACCACAAACTCTACGTGGAAAAGCCATTCAATGATATACATTGATTTTATGACTCAATCAATGCAGGCAATTAGAGTGCAGCCCCTTTGAAGCTCTGAGGATCCGTATTACCAGTTACCGGGTAAAAGAAAAGGGGATTATTATTGTTCTTCCCTAAATATTGACAAACAGTTAAGTTTGGGAATATAAATAGCAATTTATTTTTTTTTGAATAAAATATTTTTTTATTGCATACCTAACCTTCAGACTTAGAAATAGCCTAAGGTAAAGATTTTAATTAAGTATAGCAATATATTTCTGTTGAATTAGGGTAATATATTTGAAAATAAAGATATGCGAAGTGAAGTAAAAGTTTAAAGGGATAAAATAAAGCCCAAGCTTTCATGATGTCCAAGCATTCATGATTAATAGCCGGGTGGGGATGAGGCATAAGAACCAGGGATCCAGGCTGGACCTGTGATGGTACAGTGGATAAAGCGTCGATCTGGAATGCTGAGGTCACCGATTCGGAACCCTGGGCTTGCCTGGTCGAGGCACATATGGGAGTTGATGCTTCCTGCTCCTCCCCACTTTCTCTCTTTCTCCTCTTTAAAATAAACAAATTTGGAAAAAAAAAAAAAAGAAAGAGAAATCCAAAACCATTGTGCTCTTATCATGCACCAGAAGCAAGGCAGAATACTTGACCTGTAAGTGCCTATGAGACTTTTTAAACTTGGAAAAGAGAATTCAGAAAAATGGAGCCAGTTGCCCCAGATCACAGTGGGGGCCCATGACTCCAGTAAAGCCAAAGAATGAGTCAGGGTTTGGGAGCCCTGAGTGAGAACTATCTTCCTTGCCTGTTTGCTGGTCCACCATTATGAGACTCTAATAAATGGAATGGCCCACCATTTTCTGGCTCCAGAGTCCCTTTACCAGCTGCCCAAATCTCATGGGAACCTGCACAATGATGGCCACATCTACTGGCCTGATGCTGGCCAGAGCCAGAGCTGGAGCTAGAGCTGCAGCTGCAGCCACAGCTGGAATCTGAGCCAGAGCCATAACCCCACCCACAGCCCCATGGAACTGCAGCTGAAGTCGGAGCCTCAATGTGAAACTGAATATGAATGCGAACGCAAACTAGAGTGAGAATCTTAACAACCAAGTTTAAAGTCAAGTTCAAGTTCAAAGTCAAGTCCAAGGTCAAAGTGAAAGTCAAAGCCAACTTCAAGCTCAAGTTCAAAGTTAAGTTCAAGGTCAAAATCCAGATAGGAGCCACAGTTGGATTTGAGTCTTGAGGAACAACAGGCAGACTCAGAACCACAATGAGAGGCTGAATGTGAACGTGAAGTAGAACAAAACCTTAAATTCTAGTTCAAAGTCGGGCTGAGGCTGAGGCTATGTTAATTTCAATTCAAGGGTGTGTTGAATTCAGTTTGAGGTAGAGGATTTTTGTTTTGAACTTTAGTGTTTGAAACAAGCTAAGGTTTTCACCTAAAGGTTTTGGTCAAAAGAGCATTACAAACTCAAAAGATTTCTGAAAGCACTTCAATTTTTTTTGTTAAAGCAAGAAAGGAAAGAAATATAACCTTGGAGGCATGCAACGCAGCTTGGCATGGAAGAGCTGTTTAATGATACACATTGATTTTTATAGCTCAATCAATGCAAGCGGTTGGTGCAGCCCCAATGGGGCTCTGAGGATCAGCATTACCAGGTACAGGAACCTAAAAGCAGCAAGATATTTGAAAAAATTCAATTTTGATAGTTCCTTCTCTTGAAACTTGTACATAACATATTTTGACATAGTCTTGTATATTAATGAATCAAGAAGAAAAATCTAGAAATATGGTGACAAGCAGCTATGTGGCCAGCCAATATTACCATAGGCAAGGTATGTTGCGACAGGCAGGTAGGTACTTTGTCAAGAGTCTGGCTCTAAGACAAGAGGGAGGACAGCATCATCCGTGACAGCACCAGCACTATCACCAGAGGAAGCTAGGTGCAGCCAAATCTAGCGACAGGCAGATACTATCATGAGAGGCAGGCAGATTTATGATAAGGTGCCCAGTATCGTGAGAAGCTGGGCTTTCATTGCTTCCCTGTGGCAAGATGCACCTACCTCCCTTCTTCATTGTATTGGATATGGTCACTTTACATGCTTTGTAAACGAAAGTATTAGTAGAAATGAGAAGCCATTCATTCAAGGGGGATCCCTACTCTCTCCTTCCCCACTGTACTCTCTTAATTTCAGAAAATGGTTTCTCCATCGGCCTACGTCTCAGGATTGGATCATGAGCTGTCAAGAAATAAACTGTTGTTGTTATGTGCTCCTAAGATTATGGACTCATGTGCTATTGCTGCATAATTAGCTAAGCTGATTGATTCTCTTTCTTTAATATTTTGATGTTTCAAAGCAAAATTTTGATTATATTGTATATGTAGCTTTCTTTTCTGCACTTTTCCTCCTAACTTTATTTTGAAACGTTAAAAAATATGCAGGAACCTGACCAGGCGGTGGCACAGTGGATAGAGCGATGGACTGGGATGCGGAGGACACAGGTTCGAAACCCCAAGGTTGCCAGCTTGAGCGCGGGCTCATCTGGTTTGAGCAAGGTTCACCAGCTTGAGCTCAAGGTCACTGGCTTGAGCAAGGGGTCACTTGCTCTGGTGTAACCCCCCCCCCCCCAAGGCACATATAAGAAAGCAGTCAATGAACAACTAAGGAGCCGCAACAAAGAATTGATGCTTCTCATCTCTCTCCCTTCCTGTTTGTCACTTTCTGTTTCTCTCTCTGTCTCTGTCACACACACACACAAATTCAGGTGTGGTCATCAAAACATAAAAGACAAATAGATTTTCTTTTCTTAATGTTAAATGATTAATTGTTCTTGTTCTTACCCATTCTCCTCCTGGAAACAATGAATGGCATTGATTCATTGCGTGAAAAGCCCCACAGCAACTACCAGCTATGAGGAATCACTGGGAAAGAAGAAAATACATCAGTTGCTAGGCACCCGTTATCTGTACAGAATATCACTACCTCCCACCACCTTCACCTCTTTGGATTCACAATCTGCTACTTGTTTGGTTCCTCTGATAGTTTATTTTGGCTTTCAACTCTACCAGGAGAAAAATATTGGTGTTTTACCTAGGATTTAACAGTTTTATAATGCCATAATTGGGGGTGTTTTATCAATAATGAAACATCCCAGAATCCCTGGGCCAGCCGGCATTGTGTTGTGTGTACAAACAAGTTAAACCCAGCTAAATGGAACTGATGCGTGAGGGGCGGGGGCAGGGTGAGCAGGACTGAAGGACCTGAACTGCTTCTGGCATCTGCCACTAGCCTGGGCACAGTCCTCCCTGTGGCCAAGTTGACCTCTATGTCTTCAAAACTTTTTTTTTTTTTTTAATGGTAAAGATCCTTGAAGGAGAGTAAGATGGAAAGCAGAAAATATAAGTTGTTTCGGACACTTAACTTTGTGGAGTGACTGATAGGATCCGTGGTGTGATTTCATTTTACAAATACTTTTCTTTTTGGCTTATTGCTGAGGGTAATTTTTAATTGGTGTCATAGAACCTGCTTCATCTCTCAACAACTCAAAAGCCAAAAACATTTTCTGGGATCAATGATTTTTAAATTCACGTCTTTGGCTGACCTTGTCTCACCTTTTCCATTTTCATACTTTATCATAATCACAGTGGAGGGAGAAGGAGGCAGTTTAAAAAAAGAAATGGAAAGAGAGCCATGAAGCCAAGTAGTCATGCCGGGGTTGGCTGTCTGCTTGGTCAGCCAATCGTTTCTGTGATGAATCCACTTAGACTCACTTTTCAATATTGATGTATTTATAGGGCACGAACTGGTAATTAGTTATTGACTCTGTGGAAAAACAAATTGTTTGCAAAGTGTTTATTCTATGATGGCCCATGATGCAAAGGAGCTTCAGAATGAGTGATGACTTTTCAAAACAGTTTAGTTTATTCCTAAGTGCAAAAAAGTCCCCCGTGGCTACCACACTGCTTATGAGGAATCCAGTCCTAAGACTTTTGAAAACAAACATTCTGAGGACAGACTTAATAATATATTAACTGAGAAACAGTCAAAGAAAAAAAGAAGAGTGACAAAACTGGGTCTATTTTCAAAGAAGTATAAAAAAACCTTAAGAATTTCTGAGTGTTTAATCCACTCTACACCCACTGATGCCTATTCACTCTCTGAACAATTCCTCTGAACCTACTGAGTGTGCCACTGGATAGCTCTCATGTCACCCCTCTGCCCCTCCATCATTTATTCACTTATTTTTAATAATTGTGGAAACCATGTCAGGGATTTTATTATACTACTCTTTCTACTTGTGTGTAGGTTTAAAATGCCCTGTAATAACAAGTAAAAAAAAAGAAAGAAATAGATTGGCACAAGATCACAGAAGTTTTTCTAGCTCTAACATTTGTTTAGTCTGCTATTTGGAGTGATAGAAGTCTCAGCCAGTGTTTACTCTGAACATTTAGCTTCTGTAACTGGTTTTTAAGTTTTATACAACTGGTATTTTTTAAATTACAAAATTAATATGAGATACTTAGAATAATACCATTAATTATTGACTTCTACCATCCCTTTTCCCAAATTCCCATTGCTCCTGAAGCAATAAAGGTATCTCTCCACCTTTTCTTCTCCTGTCATCATATGAACATATGTAAACTTTGATATTTTTACATTTTCTTTACAAAACTTGGGCTACTAATTTACCACTATTTATTACCTAATACATCAAGGACATTCCCTAGTTCCAGACACGAACCTAACTCGTTTTATTATATATTGTTTCAATCCCACCTTAATTAAGTTGTAAGTAAGTAGTCCAAATTTTGTAAAAGACCCAAAGTTTATATAAGTATATAAATGTTTGGATGACCAGAGAAAAAAGGGCGGAGAAATACCCTTATTACTGTTTTTTGGATAATGAAGATTAGCTGGTACGTCAACATTTCAGGATGGACTTGAAATAACCAATATAACGACTGCTTTTACATATACTAGAAAACATTTGCCATCACTTTTGAAGTTGTCACTATCTCTCTTGTCCATTTATTCATTCCTTCTTTCAATAAGTAGTTCTTTAGGACTTTTCACATTTTTTTTTTTTTTGTTGCAAATACAGTCAATACATTGCTGTCCTCATAGGAGAGCCGTGGTCTGGAACTCACACTCATTTCTTAAAGTCAATGTCTTTAAAAAGTTCTCCAAACTAGCAAAAGACCTGAATCTGCAAATGGTTCTTATATAAATGTGTCCTTCCATACCCTTAAGTTATCTGGTTAAGGTAAGTCAATAGAACTCACAAAAGAAAGTCACTAAAAGTAGAGGCTTATAATTTAGAGTTTCTAGTGGTAATCAATTGCTGTTGATTTTAAGGCCTGGGAATGAAGAATGGGGAGAGAAGCTTCCAGTTCTTTGCTCTTCTTTATAAAAAATTTTATAAAGGGAGGATCGCTTTGCTTTCCACCGTCTTCTGTGATCACAAGGTGGCAGTGTTTCTGAGCTTTGCTGCCGCAGCCAGGGCAGAGCTGCAATAGGGAAATGCGAAGAAATGACGTGGATAAACCTTACTGTGTGAAAGAAATCCAACCGGCGAAGAAAAATCAAATGGTTGCTCAGGAGTTGACATTTCTGCAGGTGTGAGCGTGTGTCTAGGTCTTGAATGTATTTGTAAGTTTACAATTAAGTGACTTTTTAGAACTCCTAAAAAATGAGAGGGCTGGTGGAGGTCTTCGGAGGACAAGAAGGTAGTGAGGCTGGGACATAGTAAAGGGAACCGCATGGGGGATAAGGAGGTTTGATTCTGGTTGCCATTCGGGAGCCACTGAAAGGTTTCTCAACGTGGTTGAGGGTGGGGTTTGGAGCTGTTGCTCTTGGGAAAGATATCTGTGGTGGTTTTTGTAGTTTGACAACGGAGGGGAGGGAACATGTTTAGATACCTAAGGCAGGCTAGCTAGTCAAGAAGCCATTTCAAAGAATTAAACAAGGCCTAGTCATCTGGACTAAAGTAATGTCAAAGATAGAGAAGAGATTTGAACTGTAAATAGAAGTATAAGTAAGTAAGACTCCGTGATTGTTTGGGATTTTGAGAGAGAAGCCCTAAGTTAAGTGACTGGGTAGATAATCACATTATTATAACTGAATGGATTCTATCAAAGAGATAGAAAACAAGTTTAAGGGAGAACATGGTATATTGTGATTGAGAACCCTGTAAAATATCATTTGGAGAAGATTAGTCGTCAGCTGAAAATTAAAAATTAACCTTTGAGAGGGAAAGAGTGTATAATATTAAAAGTCACAGTGTGGGGTATTTCACGGTCTAGAAAGCCAAAGCCACAGAAGTGGGCATGTACTATCAGTAGTAGGAGTTTATATCCCAAATAGTAATTACCATGGTAATTAAAATATTCTTTTTATAGTAATTAATATTTTCTGAATATTATGTAAGTCATGAATATGCATTTTACAATTGCATTCACATAAGCTGTGTATAAGAAAATCTTGAAATTTTTATTTGTAGCATTCTAGAAACATGGAATCCAGGTAAAAGAGGTGTGTTTGCCATACAGATGCAGTTATAAAGCAAATCATTTAGTCCCACCCCCTATTCCAACAATTACCTTAATGTCCTCCCTTCTTAAATTGAAAACCATCCCTGAACAAGAAAATGAGAAAAGCCTGACCAGGCAGTGGCGCAGTGGATAGAGTGTTGGACTGGGATGCGGAAGACCCAGGTTCGAGACCCCGAGGTTGCCAGCTTGAGCGCAGGCTCATCTGGCTTGAGCAAAAGCTCACCAGCTTGGACCCAAGGTTGCTGCTTGAACAAAGGGTTAATCTATCTGCTATAGATCCCCCCGTCAAGGCAGGTATGAGAAAGCAATCAATGAACAACTAAAGTGCCACAACGAAAAACTGATGATTGATGCTTCTCATCTCTCTCTGTTCCTATCTATCCCTCTCTCTGACTCTCCTCTCTCTGTCCCTGTAAAAGAAAAATGAGAAGAGAAGAAAGCCAGGGGAAGTGGTTCTTAACCTTGTCTGAGCCCCCAAATCACCTATGGCTCTTCTTTAAAAATAATACATGTTTGGGTCCTGTTCAAGGTGATTTTCGTTCAGTGAGTCTGGAGAAAGACAACCAGGAAAGAAAAGTTTTGTGTAAGCCACAGGAGACACATTTAAAAGAGGACCTGGTCGACTTTGTCTAATGCAGCAGAGATCAAATAAGATATATACTAGATGGTGCCTTCAGTGTGTGGCTGCTGGAAACCCACTAAAGTCCTTACAGGGGCACTGCCATTGAAACATGGGTGTGTGTGTGGGGGCATGGTAAGATCCTTTACAGAAGGGAATGGAGTTGTTATTCATATGACTCAAGGAATACATACAATTTGTTGATTAAAGGGTTTGTTGAACAGTTGTGGGGACCCAACTGAGGTTGGAACTTACAGATTTGAAACAGTGTCATCCTGCAGTAATTCATAAGTTCATTCTATACTGTTGTGGGCACTGGGGATAGAGAAGTAAATAAAATACACATGGATCTTGCATTTCAGAGGAAAGGTGGGCAACAAACAGATAATTCAGTTAAGTGTTAATTTCAGAATGGTTAAGTGCTATCAAAGGAAACACAGCAGTGATGTGATAGAGTGAGAAGAAGCTGACCTATAGTGGCAATCAGCATCTCAAGGAAGACCAAATAAAAGGGTAAAGGTGCTTAAATTAATCCAAAAAGAAATGGGGAATGGGGAGGCTGTGAGGAGGCTGGAGCTTCAGAAGGACCAAGGGCAGAGGATGTTAAGGTTTTTGCTGAGAGGTGGTTGAAGCCATGACTGTGAAGCTGTCCCCTGAGTCCCCCTACGTTTTTTGCACAGCTTAATTATTGCATTATTTATCTTAGATTGTAATTAATATGTTAGTTATTGTAAGTTCTTCCCAGAAAGGGATTTTGTCTACTAGTTTCTTTCTTGAATTCCTAATGCACAGCATACTTACTTAATAGGTCTGACCATTTCTGAAAAAATTTGGCTCTCGTGCCCCCTTGTGGTAGTTAAATATACCCCAATCTGTGTAGGGAGTTGATGACTGGATCCCCAAATGACCAGGCAACTTGTTTGTCTATGCAATAGAAAAGTAATGTTAGACAACTTTGTTAAGAATAACAAAACAGAAGTCAATGACTTAAACTGCTTTCTTTACGTTGGTCTAAAGATTGCTGGAAGAAACCAAAAGGCAATCAGGACCGGATTTAATATTTTTAGAAGCTTTTGGCAAAAAGTGAGAAAAAACAACTTTTATCCACATTTGAAGAAAAAGAGGTTAAGATAATTTACCATACAGTGACTTATTCACCCAGTAATATAGAAGACAATATGTGTTTTTCCCACCCTGAGACATTATTCTTATTGTTTTATGCCTATTTCTGCAAGCTCAGCCAACAATAGGAATCTTATACTCATTTAGATGCTATAGCTAAGGAAGAGCTTTGTACAATAGTTTGATAGCTAGGCTTTGGCTTAATATAAATTTTAGATGTTTTTTATTCTATCACTTATTTAAAATGTCTTTAGATTTCAAAAGTTGCTCATCATAAATTATATAAAAAGCTATCTCTAAAGAAAACACTATAAAATTTAACAATTTTTTGTGTTTGTCTTTAACTGATATGTCTTTATCTTTTATTAATTACATAGTCCAAAGTTTGAGCATAAGACTTCTAAAATTGAATAGATAAGAACCTCTGAGATCTTATGGGTCCAAAGCATGGTTCTGGACAGTTCTGGAACTTCAGTCTGAATTAGAGATCACAGCTTCCCTCTGACAATGTGTCCTTAATGTTACAGCTGCTCATAATTTCTCAGCCTCATAAAATCAACACCCTGCTTCCCTTCAGGACTGCTCAATCGAAATATAGATATTAGAATTTCCTTTCAAAATTCTCATTTAAAATTCTGAATGCATTTCTCTTTATAAGCCACATTTTAAAGCAGTGGTTCTTAACCTGGGTTCTATCGAACCCTAGGGGTTCGATGAGTTGGTCTCAGGGGTTCGGAGAAGCCTCTGCCGCAGAGGCCAGAATAGTAATACCGTAATTTGTTGTGAGTTCATGCACTTTGTTGGTTTTGTTCTTTGAGCAAGGTGATGTTCATGCACGGCTCGTTTTGTGCACCAGTAAAAAAACATATACCTATGCCTTGAATTTGGGGAAAAAAATCATATTTTATTTATCACTAAAGAAGGGTTCGGTGAATGCTCATATGAAACTGGTGGGTTCGGTACCTCAAAAAAGGTTAAGAACCACTGTTTTAAAGGGAGGACTATTCAGTTGAACCCAACTAAGTTCTGGTTCTGGACAGGTTGAGCAGGTGAGAGCTGTTTCTGCATTCAAGACTGACATTTTCCTGTTGTACTGCTCCCTTCAAGTAACTATGTGACATAGGCAAAGATTCCTTGGTATCTCGTCAGCTGCCTTCTTATATCCAACATCTACTTTCCAGTTTCCTTCTTATTGTCCTATCATTTTCTGTAAAAGAGACCATATCCCATCTCTCCAAACAAACAAAAATTACCATTCAGCAGAATTTGATAAGGCTTTTAAAAACCAAGTTATAAAGTATTTTTGCTCTATAGTCCAAAGGCTTCCAAACTAGTACGCTTTGGATTGTGATCCTGCCTCGGTTCTACATGGAACAGTGTGAACTCTGCTTCTCCTTTTTTTTTTTTTTTTTTTTTTAGTAATCTTTAATTTTTTTAAATCAAAGTAGCTGGAGACACACATTTACATTATAGTCTATTGACTTGCTATACTGGGGAGCAAGAGCAAAGTCATTTTGATATATGGCAATTTAAAATAAGTGCTCTTTTTAAAAGCAGAAGGGGAATTAGCTGGCCTGGTAGATCAACCCATTGAGGCAATAAGTCTCCATATGTCAGTGGGCTGCTCTTTGCACCACCTGCTGGAATCTCCTTCGGGGACACAGACCGATGAGGTCACCGCAGAGAGCTATAGATCTTGGGCGAGTTAACAGGTCTGGTTTTGCTTGGTAATGAGGAGAGTGTCTCTGGAAAATGGGAAATTGGAATCTGTCATCTCTCTGCAAACTGATGAGTGATTGCTATTGTTTTGCATCTCAGTAGTGTTAGCACGGTTTATTAACTATTCTTCAGCCCTGAGAGTTCAGTGTCATTCTTATTTGATAGGCAAGAAGCTGCGCAGTATGTTGTGAAGCATAATTGTTGAAAACAAAGTGAAGGTGGGCAGATTTCTCTGAGTCTAGGATGCTAGCATTACCTGTCTTGAGCAAGTTTAGCGATGGGGAGGGAGGATGATTTTCAAGGTGATACTATCCAAGATCATAAATCAAAATGCTCTCAGAAAATGACTCACAATGTTTTGTCCCTGAGGAGTGTCTAGTTTTCCAAGTTTCTGAAATTAAAATTCACAAATACCAGTGCCAATGTGCCCCCAAAATGTGACAATATTTTTTAGTAGCTATTGGTTTTGATTAAAAATTAATCATCAAAAAACAAGAAATGTCAGAATTATCTTAGAAAAATCATTTATTTATTAAACAGATTTGCTGGAGGGAAGGTTCCAAGTTGTCAGTCCTTGCTTCATTCTATTAATAAAGAAACTTTAAATTAAATAATGTTCCTCTTCAGAAAGAACTATGAAATCATAAACTTGGAAAAGACCTTAAAGGTGGTCAGTTCCAAACTATTATTTTATTTGCAGGTACTAAGTGGTAATGAAAAAACTATTAGTATTAATTGGGAAGAAAATTATGTAGTGATAAAAAGTACTACTAAAGTTGTGTTTTTTAAAACTGCAGGTCATGACCACTCAGTGGATCTTGGCCAGCATTTAAAAAAAACAATGAAAACTAATAATAAGTATGAGGAGATATCGGAGTACACATTACGTTGTAAGGGTAAGGGTATCATAAAGTTATTGTTTCAGTTACGTGTATGTGTGCGTGCACGCGCTCGTGATTAGTGGCTTATGATATAAAATGTATTCCGTAGTGTGTCTCAGAAAGTTTGAAAACCACTGCTTTCAGTACTGAGTATGAGGAGATGAAAAGGAACAGACTCTCTGTGTGTGCATTAGCAGGTTTCCTATCTCTTGGGCCAGTGACCCCATCACTGAATAGATTTCATGGCCCATTATATAACACTTAGATTGTTTCCACAGTCAGGATTTATTTCTCTCCACCAGAACCCTATTTTCTGGCTGTTGGGCCAAGTGCTTGGCTTTAAAAGCAAACTTCTTGTTCTTAACCCTTTCACAAAGACTCTGCTGTCTTCCTCAGATAAATTGTGGCTGCCTCTCGGCTGTACCCCAAATGCATATTGAGTTAAGATTTTAACATTTGTGGTTGTGTTTTCTGTGCACAGTCTTCTTTAATCTTTTAAACAGGTTTTTTTTTTTTTTGCAGATATTTTTCTAAAACATTTTATACAAAGATAAAACTTTTGGAGAATGTGTTTAAATCAAAGAAAAAAGAAATCCTACCTGGACATTGTAAGAAACACATTCTCTGTGATGAATCTGCTTAAATTACCAGCAGAAACTAAGCCCTTGAGATACTGTAGACTGGAGGCAAAACCAGTGTCATGATACCTTTCACCTCCTTTGTAACGAGAATGGGGGTAGTTGAGGGATCAAGGGCACTGGGAACTTGGCTGTTTGTTACTAGGATGCAGGGAAGAGGGCAAACTGGCTTTGGCCCCGTCCAGGGATGTATTAGTTCTTAATGCTGGAACAAATTGCCGCAGAAATCAAGGTACTGTCCAAGCGCTCTTTCTTCCGTGTGTTGAGGAGAATTCATTTCTTTGTGTTTTCCAGCTTCTGAATTTTTTTCTCTCCTGGTCCCTTCACACTGACCTCAGCTTCCATTGTCCCAACTCCTCGTTCTCTGACCTTTCTGCCTCCTTCGTTCATTTGCAAGAACTTTTGTTATTACACTAGACCCACCTGGACCATCCCCCTATCTCAAGATCCTTAACCAAATCTATGACAGTCCTTTCTGTCACATATGTTAACACATTCCCAGGTTTCTGGGGCCTAGGATGTGGCCATCTCTGGGGGAGCGTTATTTTATCCACCACAGGGGACGATGATGATGCATGTCCAGGAGCAAGGGAAAATGGGTCTCGGATAATCCTTCAGATGACTAGGGTTTGTGATTATGGCTTTGCTGCTGGTCAAAAGCTTGCAGACAAAGGATGGAACCATTCCCTTGGGCCCCTACAACGTTTAAGGATTGGCAGCTGCATGGCCTCTCTGCGGCTTCATTTGGCTCTGCTTTTTCCCTCGTGGGCTGAGCTGCACACTTGCTCAAAAATGAACAATTGCCTCCCTGATTGCTGGTGGCTGTTTCCCAGCATTTCACATTCATCTGTGTCCCCTGCAGGGCTTCATCACTTGGGTCTTTGAAGCATCCCCTCTGCAGTACATTTTTTAATGGCTGTTATTTTTAAGCTTGCCTGTTCTGCCTGGTTGGGAGACCAGGGTTTAAAAGAAGGAAAGAATGGTGAATGAGGCCCCAAGGTGAAACCTGTGGGCTAGGGATCAGATCGCATGAGGAGAGAGGTTGAAGGCCTTCAGAGGAGATCTTGAAGATCAAGTACACAGCAAAAACTCAGAAGCTGGATTTATGAATAAAAGTGTCAGAAATACAAGTCCTTGAAAGCAGAAGGAAACCTTATACCCCCCCCTGCCCCCCCCCCCCAAATGTCCTTTGCAGATACAGGAAGCTGTGTTTGAAGAGAAGCCCCTGTAAATGCAGGGATGCTACTAACAATAGGCTGGAGTTCAGTACAATGGCAAAAACACCGAGCACGGTAGTCAGAATGGATGGCACGGACCACGGGACTTAGGTCTGCTTTCCAATCACACTGTAACTTACTAATTGAATGCATCTTGCCAGGTCAAGCGCTTCTGGAATTTCATCCTCTGTTTCTCTCTCTCTCTTTTTGCACTATACAAATAGTTATGTGAAATAAGGAATTGACAGTCAACAGAGGAAAGTTGAGGAACATCTGAACTCAAGACTCACTTTCTCTCCTGGCCTCCCCAAGGAAGCCAGTCTCATTTTCTGGGGGAAGTCACTGGGTGGAAGAGACTCTTCCAAGTCCTCAAGCTTCTCCAAGTTCGTGACTTCTCAAAGCTCAAATTCTCTCCTCAGGATTAGTTCGGACTATGATATAAAAACATCTTTCAGAATAATAAGCTCTGATTCACTCCTTATAAATTATAGTAACTATCGGAAACATCTACATGCCTTTAAGTAGGCAAATCCATTCATTACTTAATTTGTGTAAGTATCTGCCTGATTTTCAGATTAGTTTCAGGGCCAATAGTGGTATTTTTAATATAGACTGCTGGAAAAAATATTTGGAAAATGTAGTAAAAATATGTGCAAACAAAGTTTGTGTCAAAAAAAAAAAAAAAAAAGAGAAAAAAGAGCCTGACCTGTGGTGGCGCAGTGGATAAGCATTGACCTGGAAAGTGGATGTCGCGGATTCGAAACCCTGGGCTTGCCCGGTCAAGGCACATACCACAAGAAACCAATGAACAGCTAAGAGTGAAGCAATAACTTCACACTCCCCCCCCCAGCTCCTTTTTATGTAAAATCAATAAATAAAATATAAAAAAAAGACTTGGAAAATGTAAATTGCTATGAGAGAGATAATGGTTTTTTTCCTCAACTCACATGTGTTCAGAAAGGCGTGGAACCTTCCTATTGTGATTATATTCCTGTGTAGTTGATCATACTCAAGAAAAACAAGCCTGACATTCAATCTTGCATTTCTCTTTATGTGTACACACTGCTAAATCTGAAGAATCAGGGCAAAGCCCTCAGATCCTGTGTGATTCAGGAAACCCAATCAAGGGACGGCACTGCCAGACCCACGTTTAAGTTCCATGAGAAAAACAACCCTGATACTGACATGGCCAAAAATCAGTGGCCTAACTTTCCTCCCCAAATGTCTGTGTATTAAAGGAGTTTCTCATAGATAGAAACTATACCCAGTACATCCCCATCTGTGTGTGCTAATCGTGAACTGTGCTCACATCCAGCAGGATCCATTTATTTCCAAAATAACTGTGTCTTGATCAAATAGGATTCATGTGTGCCTGTCGTAGTGCAGAGACACTCCGGGCCGGATGTGGTTCTTTTCCCCGACTGCCTTGATTCAATGGGATCCAGGCATTTTCCAACTGAACAGCTGTGGCTTGGGGAGAATCCAGGTGTTTTTCTCACCAAATATTTGTGGGATTGGCGGGGTTCTGGGTATTTCCTTTGCTTTAGCTTGCCTGGAATTATTATAACATATATTATATGTATGTATTTCAGTGAACTTTGCTTTGTCTCTGCTTCCTTTACTTCACACAGAGAGCAATTACACTTAGAAAAATATGGGCAGGATTAAATGCTACTTATCTTTTTCTTTGTTAGCTATATTCTTCATGCTGTCTTATATAAATACATGGATATTCTAAAAATCTCTCTAAGTGAAAGCAAGTGAATGGCCTTTGCGCACTGAATAATTATCTACCCAGAAGATGTTGCTTTATTGGATTTGGGGGTGTACACCTGTTCTGACATATACTTGTTAAGAACCTGTTGAACCTGGCTTTGATTTCTGACTGAAGAAACAAGTCAGCTTCCCTAGGTTTGGCAATGCACAGACCCAGTTAGAAAATAGTGTGTGGTTTTGGTTTCCACATCTTAAACACTCTATAGGGAAATTGGAAAGAGTTCAGAGAAGAGAAACAAAATGATTAAAGGGTCGGGGAAATAAGGAGCTGGGATTATTTCATCTAAAGAAAGGCTTTCGGGGAAAACAAGATAGTGTGTGAGTGTGTGTGTGTGTGTGTATGTGTGTGCGTGTGTGCGCCAAAGACAATTAGAGAAACCAAATCGAAAAGGCTATGTGTCTGAGCAGCTTTGATTGGCCTTTGTTGGCCATCTGGAGTCTGGTGGAGGGAGTGGGAAGGAGTTGGTCTGCCTCACAATTTACTGGGATAAAGAATAAACAATTTAGGAAAGAGAAGGTGATTTGGGGGAAATCAGGCAGGAATTACTTTAGCTAGGCTTCTGTCTCAGACTTACTTATAAGATCATCTTCAAATACAGTGGGAATGTTAGTATATATAACTCTCACATTTCAGCTTTTACTAGATTTGAACAGTATGATTTGATATAGCATATCTAAATCTACTTAATGATATGCTATTATAGTTGTCTCTAACCATACGATGAAATGTTTGTATAAAGTTTTTCTCCACTTTCCCAAAGAATCAGAGGAAATATTTACAGTTGACCCGTGAACACACGGGGGAGGGGGGGAAGTAGAGTTGGCGCTCTAACTCCCATGCAGTCGAAAATCCTCATACAACTTTTTTTGATTCCCCCAACACTGAGCATAGGCGTCCCTCAGTATCTGTGGGGTATTATTTTCTGTGGGTGTTCTCCTGTGCCATCCCATCATTCACACAAACCTGCTGCCCAAAGTTATTTTTTCTGTTCTTCTCTCAGTTCTTTCCAAAACTGTTGCTATCTCACTGGATTGATTTCAACGGGAATTCAGAAACCAAACAATCTGCTTTAAGCAGAAAGTCACAGAGATGAGAAATGACCGGCAAAGAGCTCAAAAGGTTGTGGACACTGGAAGAAACTGTCTGGGTTTGGATTCGAGTTCCACCACTTCCACCTCTGTGACTGTGGTCAAGTTACTTGCAATATCTTCATCTGTAAGATGGGGGTAATAATTATAATTACTTTCCTAAGAACTTGATACGAGATGCTTTGAACACTGAGCACTTAGCAACTGTTCAGACTATTTAAACTAACTATTACAAAGTCTGAGGACTATGTACAGTCTGGGAGAAAACGTTTTGACAATGGTCTTTCTGTACTACTTACACCATATCACACTAGGGGAAGATTTACTCTGGTCCCTTTTACTTATTATAGTGTCTGTTCATGATATTGGGAATTTTATATCTTCTCTTCCCACACATTTAAGAGGGTTAAGAAGTCAGAATTTGATATTACTGAGAATCCCAAAACACTTCACCCCCAAAATATTTTATGTCAGAAACAGAGGGCAAGATAAATATTATACTGCTCACAAAAATTAGGGGATATTTTATAGCTTCAGATTCATTTTTTTAATATCCCCTAATTTTTGTGAGCAGTATATTTACTGAGTGCCTGCTATATGCTACTTTACATACACTGTCTTATTTAAAGCTCAAACATTCCTGTAAATTAGATACAAGTGTATTATAATATTCAATTTAGAGAGAAGGAAACTGAGGCTTAACAATGTTGAAATAGCTTGCCCAAAATTATAGAACAGAACCAAAGGTGCCCACTTCAGAGCCCAAATTCTTGCCAATCATGGTATGATGCTTTTCTCAAGAGGGTCAGACCTTCACCTATTTCTTGCAGGCTGTTGGCCCCTGTGCTATCTAAAATTATTTTTTGCATATTTAAGAAATGCTCTTCTTTTACTCAACAAAACAGAACTCTCTATTCTAGAATGATGCTCAGGACAGTCAATAACAAGTTTGGAGACATTGAATTATATGTGTTCAAAATATAAAGCCTAGAAGCTAATGGAAAAATAAATGCTTGAAGTTCCCGACTTTCCATTTGTTTCTGAACTAAGCCACTGTTTACAGAGATTGTGTCAGTGAAAGATGCAAAAACACTAGCTGCTTTTCCTTTATTTTTAGACTTAAGTAAATATTTGATAACAATGCTGTCTGAAAAAATGAGTTGAAGAAGTTCAAAAATAAGTTCACAAAGCCCCAGAGAATGATTAAAATGAGTAAATTGTGAAGATACAATTCATCACAGTAAAGGGTCTCATGGGCAATTAAGTTTGAGTTATGGCTTCAAACCCCTCCTTCAGCAGACTTATCCTTCATCTACCCATCAATTCAACCAACCATCCATCCAGTCATCCAACGCATTTAGGAATAGAGACCCATGATGTACTACATGCCATTCTAGGTTCTGGGATAAAATAGTGTTTAAAGTGTGTAAAGAAGGTTGAGATCACAGTAATCTAATAAACAAGTGAATAAATGAAGCTAATTTAAGGCACTGATAGGTGCCATAAATGAAATATAATATGAAGATTCAGAGTTTATGGTGCAGAGGCTACTTGAGCTACGGTGGTCAAGGAAGGTCTCAAAGCATTTGAGTTGTGACCTAGAAGAGAAAGAGATAAATATTTGCAAAGCAGAAGTAACTCCCACACACTGAAAGGTTCTAACAATTCAAACTAATACTGTCTCAGTCCATTCAAGCTGCTGCAACAAAGTACTAGAGACTGGGTGGCTTATAAACAACAAAAATTGATTTCCCACAACTTTGGAAGTTGGAAACCGGAGATCAGGGTGCAAGCCAGGTCAAGTCCTTGCTGTCCATAATAGGTACCAAGAGCAGAGAGAAGGCAGTGCAGCTGGATCCAGAGTGGTCGGATGAGATGCAGTCAGAAAGGTGGGTAAGGCCGTGTTAGGTAGAACATGGTACTCTTAAAGGGACTTTGAATTATAATCCAAGTACAGTATAATGGAAATATATTGTCACGTTTAAAAATATCAACCCAAATGCTTGGTTGAGAGTTACTTATAAAGCAGCAAGAATGCAGGCAGGGGAACTAGTTAAGGTGAGTTTGAGGAGGTTAAGATAAAAGAAGACTGAAGACTCATAATAAATCTCCTTCATCGTAAGGAGACTTCACTAGTGAAAGGATGCTGAATTTATGTGAATAATGTTTCCATTTGCATACAACATAACTGTTATAAAATAAATTCCTTTATTATTATTGAGGGGTAGAGATGATGTGGGTGTAGATTAGCAATTACCCATAACTCCACTGTGTATTAAAAAGACATCTTATTGTTGGCTGAAAGGGGTTCTGGTCCTCCCTAAAGGAGAGTTGCAGTATCCAGGAAATTAATTCTTCCCTTCAGTCTAAACGCAAAATTGTAGAAACCATTTGCTAAAATATGACCAGCCATTCTTAAGAGGGCACAGAGTTCTTCCTCCGGCATTCTTTATTAGAGGCCATTTATCAATTTCTACCAATTATTATGGACAATTGACGGGAAACTTGCGACTATGGCAATTTATTGCCATTTTGCTTGGACTCAGCCACAAGCTGTTTTAAAAGTGGCATCTTTAGTGGCTCTGCCTGCCGACTTCCTTGCTCAGAGACGATGGTGGAGCCAGCGCAGGGAGGTGGTCGGGCCTCAGCCACCCCGTCTTTCAGCTCATAAATCAGCATCTTAAACATCCTGGAAGTGTCGTGATGGCGCTGAATGTATAAAAAGAGTTCGCAAGCCAAATCCATTGTCGTCATTCCTGGTGGCAGAGGGGAGTGACAAGGCGCTCACGTGTCGCTGAGTAGTAACGCGGCATAATAAAGCGTGATTTACACCATGTGTGTCAGCGTTCTCGGGGTTTCTCGAAGGTTTTATTCAAGTTCCACGATCGCCACTTTGCAGTTATCCTGGCTGCAGCTGTGCATCGGCTTTTGACTCCATCTGTCCTTCCGTAGGGGACGAGTCTCCCTTGCCAAATAGAGAGAGCACAAGTTTGGCTCCCCAAAGTGATTGTAACCCCCGCCCTCTCCGCTCGGCCAGAGCCAAGCGTCTGGCCGGCGGAAGGGACGGTCAGGGGGATGGAGAGGGAGGGCGCAAGGAGGCTGCTCCTCTCACCTCCCCCACCTTCGCCACTTTGCAAGCCTAGCCAGGGCAGATGCTCGCCTGCGCACACCACACACGCCTGCCCGCCCAAATCTCCGAGCCCTTTCTCATTTGCCTGGTCCCTGGTCCAGCCCAGAACGTGCCCTGCTGCGGAGCGGTGACTCGCAGGTTGGAATTTGCCCTCGCGTGCACCGCGTCACACGACTGGGAGGAGACGCGAGGGGAGGTGCCGCGGGATCAATCGCAGCGGGTGCCGAGCGATCCTCCGCACCCGCGAGGCAGCGGGGCGCAGCCACCCCCGGCAGCCGCCAGCGCAGCAGCCGGGGCCGTGGTTTCCTCCCTCCCTCCCTTCCTCCCACCCCCCTCGCTCCGCCCGGCGCCCTCACTCTCGGCCTCCCCTCCCTTACTCCACCCCCACCTCCGGCCGGACCCCATCCATTTCTTGTGTGTGCGCGCTTTAAATAATTTCATCTTTTTTGGCAAAAGAAATAATGCACCTGACTTGACCAGGGGAAAACAACCATCCGAGCAGAACAAGGAACAGGAGAGAAAAGAAAACAAGAGACTCTTATAAAGAAATCCTGGGCTGAAGAGGTGACCGCAGAGGCAGAGGCAGGCGGACGACCTTTTCACCAGTTGCAGATGTGATCTCCGGAACTCCTGCGTCAGAGGGTTTGTTTGCCAAAGTCTTTTCTTCTTTGACTCAGACACTGAGGAGGCACCTGGATTTTTCTGTCATCCCGCCACAAGCTGGCAGTTACCTGGGAGCCTTCCCAAGGAGCTGGCGGAGCACTGAGCCCTTCTGCGTGGAGGATGGGCGAAGGGCGTCTGCAGCAAGGGGCTACCAGCCGGAGGAGAGGGTCAGCCCGCCGGCGGCCAGGCGGCGGTGGCGGCTCAAGGGCGCCGCACTTCCTGCTCGGGCTCTTCATGCACGCGTGGTTGTGGGCGGCCTCGGGCTCATCTGCCCAGGTGTTCAACCTCAGCCTTTCCGTGGACGAGGGACTTCCTCCGGACACTCTAGTCGGCGACATTCGCGCCGGGTTGCCGGCTGCACAGCAACAGGAGGGGGCTGGCTTCTTTCTCTCTGAGGATTCAGATGACTCGCCGCTGCTGGACGACTTTCACGTGCATCCGGACACTGGCATCATCCGTACGGCGAGGCGCCTGGACCGTGAGCGCCGGGACCACTACAGCTTCGTGGCCGCCACCCTGCTGGGCGCGGTGGTGCAGGTGGAGATCCACGTCAACGATGTCAACGACCACTCCCCGCGCTTTCCCCAAGAGTACCTGCAGCTGGACGTCTCCGAGCTCAGCCCTCCAGGTACGGCTTTTCGCCTGCCCGATGCTCACGACCCAGACTCTGGGCCGTTCAGTACACAGGGTTACACCCTGATGCAACCGTCCGACCTTTCCGAGGACCCCGCAGGACCCTTCTTCCAGTTGCGCTATGGGTCCCTCGGGTCCTCATCGTCCCCATCGACCCTGGAGCCCCTAGACTTGGTGCTGCTGCGCCGCTTGGACCGAGAGGCGGCGGCAGCGCACGAGCTGCAGATCGAAGCATGGGACGGTGGCCGCCCGAGGCGCACAGGCCACTTGCATGTAGAGCTGCGTGTGCTGGATGAGAACGACAACCCCCCTATTTTTGAGCAAGATGAGTACCGCGCCGCGGTACGCGAGGATGCTCGGCCAGGTGCAGAGGTCTGTCAGGTGCGTGCCACTGACCGAGACCTGGGGCCCAACGGCCACGTGCGCTATAGCATCCGTGCCCGGCAGGCGCCCGGGGCGGGTGGTGGAGGCGGGCCATTGGGAGATACGGCCTACTTCGCGGTGGAGGAGCTGAGCGGTGTGGTGCGCGTGCAGAGGCCGCTGGATCGCGAGTCTCAACCCTGGCACCAACTGGTAGTCGAGGCCCGCGACGGAGGTGCCGAGCCCGAGGTCGCCAGTGTGCGGGTGTCCATTGCCGTGCTGGACGTGAATGACAACCCGCCCGCCATTCACCTGCTCTTCCTCACCGAAGGGGGCGCAGCGCGAGTCTCCGAGGGTGCCGCACCCGGCGACTACGTGGCTCGAGTCTCGGTTTCCGACGCCGACGGTGATCCGAAGAAGGGTGACGAGGCAGCTGGAAAGCTTGATTTGAGCCCAGGGGACAGAACCATCTCCCTGACCTTGGAGGGCGCGGAAGAAGCCTTCGCGCTGAAGCCTGGAGGCTCCCCAGGGGTATTTTTTCTCTGTGTCGAGGGGCCCCTGGACAGGGAGAGCCGCGACCTGTATGTTTTGCGACTGGTGGCCACCGATGCGGGGTCTCCACCTCTGAGCACGGAGGAGACTCTGATTCTCCGGATCGCCGACCTCAACGACCAGCCGCCTGTCTTCAGCCAGGAGCATTACTGGGCCTCAGTATCCGAGGCTGCGGCCCCTGGCACCGCGGTCGTGTGGGTCAGCGCCTCCGACGCGGATGAGACTGGCACCAACCACGCCAAGCTGCGCTACAAGCTAGTTCACCTCCCGGCTCGCTGCAGCCAAGAGGCTCCGTGGCTCATAGAGGAGTGCGGACCATCCTTCACCATCGATCCCCAAAGCGGTCTGATCAGCACCATTCGGAGTCTAGACCGAGAAGTTCAGGAAGCCGTAGAACTGAGAGTGGTGGCCCAAGACCTCGGAGAGCCCCCGCTGTCAGCCACCTGCCTGGTGAGCATCACCGTGGACGACGTGAATGACAATGAGCCCATCTTTTGGAAGCAGGTGTACAACGCCACCCTTTTGGAGCACGCCCCCGTTGGACACTGCTTTCTACAGGTGAGTGCATCAGGCTGGTGGATCAAAGGAAGGTCCGTCCCAGGAGGGATGAAACTTTTGTATCTATCCAGGGAAGAGAATTGTGATGTAGTGGTTGTACCCCAGTTTGATAACAGGGAACATGAGCTCTAGTTCCTCCAATACAGTGAGATGAAGGGGTGCCCTCTGGTCACCTAGCCTTTCTGCTAGGGGCATGGGACGAATGATCTCCAGGGTCCTTTCTACTTCACACGATATTGGGATCTTCTTTTGCTTGTGGAATCCTGGCTTCCCTCATGCTGGATATATGCACCCAAATTCTGGGAACCACCATTCTCCAACAGAAGGCTAAAGGCAATGTTTCATCATTATGTGGCATCCTGGGGAAATAAGGTGGCTCTCATAAATTAGTTTTTCAAACAAACTAGTGTATGCCTTTGAGCATCGAAACTGCTCAGAGTAACCATTTCCAGAGACTTCTTACACATACATTGTCTTGCCCTGTTTAGAAAAAAAAAAGCTCATTGAAGACATAAAGTCATTTTTATCAAGCTCCTCTGGTGATGCCCTTCAGGATCATAAAGAGTAGTGAGGCTCAGTCATCCTTTTTAAGCCAGGACTCTCTGCCCTACCTTTTGGGTGTGTTGCCTTTTAGAGTTCCGATCCCTCCTTCACTCTCAAGATGTTGTGATGTGCACCCTGCTTGTATTCCCGCTTATTGTATATGTGCTACCTAAGGGAGCATGCACCCTTGCTTATTGATTCCAATTTCCTAGAAAACTTGAGTAAATAAATAGAGCCCGAGAGGCTAGTTAGTGAATGAAGCTCTAAATCTTAATTTGCTCCCAGGCTGGGTTGTTTTAAGATCTCAATGGCTTATCTCCTGGTACTGGGATGGGCGGGCTGGGGCTTGGGCTTTAACCTTTGTAAGTTATGTCTCAAGTCATAACCTGTAGGTAAGTGAGATGCGACTATATTGTAAATACGAGCTTCATGACTGTTTCTATTTTTTTTAAATCCTTTGGACCTGTGGGTGATAATAACCTCCATCCTTTTCTCTGGCACAATTGGCAGCTCTTTAAATTGCTAGATTATTATAAGAAGGCTTGAAAATCAATAAATGCTTGCTGTTGAAATGGAAAGATCTGCAGATGTCATTAAGATCTGCAAATGTCAGTGAGTAACATAATAGAAGATTGTTTATCACCAAGCAGAGTCTAATATGGTGCAGGTTGGCTGGTCTTCCTTCATCCATGATAGGGTCAGGTCTGGGAGTAACTTGATCAGGTCCACCAAAGTCCCATTGGCTAGAGCTTAGCTACAGGGCCTCAGTTGTACTGCAAAGGTAGCTGAGAAATGGAGAGGAGCACAAGGATGCCAGGGAATGTTGATGGTTTCTGCCACAGATTTCTAAAAAATAAAGTTATAATAGGTGAGAGGATGGCCCATCTGGAAGACCTTAAGGATCTTGATATAAAATAGTGCAACTTGGCTCCATTTGAAGGAAAATAATCAGGGTGGGTTAATTGTGATTCCTTTAATTAGAACCCATCTTTAAAGTTATTTCTAAAACAGTGAGACAATTCTGCCATGAGACGTGAGTTTATGCATTATTATGACTTGTATGGGGTGGACCCATCATGGTGAGCTGAACCTGGCTCAACTGTAGGAATGCATCTCTAATGCAAAAAAAGCCTTTCCAGGTTGCAGATATTGCTGTGGATATTATTGAGTTGTGCTGATTAGAATTTCTGGAAATTCCAGTGACCTAGTGCCTCAAAATTGCAGAAACTCTCTTATTCACTGGGCTCTCTGGTGGCCTCTCCACAGCAATGATGTGAACTTTGTTCCATAAGCCCTCTAGCCGACTCTGTCCCCGAACTTCTAGGTAAGCTGCAATGGAGTGTATTCCATATGTTTTCCTTTTAAAAAAGTTAATTATAGTAATTATATTAATTTTAGGTGTCAATATAGTGATTCAATGTTTTTATACCTTAAAGTGTGATCAACCTATTAATTTTAGTAATCTGTCACCATGCAAACTTATCACGCATTATTGACTACCTGTTTACCTTTCCACCCACTCTCTATCCATCTCTCTTCCGGCAACCATACATTGGTGTCTATTTCTATGAATTTGTTTTTGCTTGTTTGTTTTGTTCTGTTTGTTTATTTATTTGGTTTAGATCCCACATATAAGTGAAGCCATATGGAATTTGTCTTTCTCTGACTTATTTCACTTAGCATAGTGCCCTCTAGGTTTATCCATGTTGTCACAAATGGCATTATTTTATTCTTCTTTATCATTCCATAATACTCCTACTTCCCCAGTTCTGCTTGGATCTCATGGCCTCTCCTTTCTTCCAGGGTTTTGTTTAATTACATTATTGCAGTTCTTATAACTGTACCTTCTTTCTGGTGCTCTCTGCCTGTTTTCTTCCTATAGACCTCATATCTGCTAAGTTCTCCTTTCTCAGAATCAAAACAAAATGAGAAACAACAGGAAAATAAGATTCTTTTCTGGATTTCCTGTATATGAATACGATGTTATTTACTAAAACACACCCTTGAACCTTCTAGGTGTCTTAGCAACTTCTCCACATCACTTATCTGCTCTTATTACTTCTCATGCCACAGTGCTGCCGCCCATCCGCCCGGCCCCCAGAGCTGGCTGACCCTTTTATATTTTTACAATCAGATACTTTCCAAAGACTTTTATTTTTAATTATTTTTTATTTATTCATTTTTGTAGAGAGGAGAGACAGAGAAAGAGACAGAGAGAGAGAGAGAGAGAGAGAGAGAGAGAGAGAAAGAAAAAGGGGAGGAGCAAGAAGCATCAACTCCCATATGTGCCTTGACCGGGCAAGCCCAGGGTTTCGAACCAGCAACCTCAGCATTCTAAGCCAATACTCCATCTACTGCGCCACCACAAGTCAGGCCCAAAGACTTTAAATGTAGGGCAAGTGAAAAGGATTTACCAGTAACAGCCTGAGATAGGTGGTTCTTGTCTCAGAGGATTCTCACAATCTTGTAGGCACTGGCTTAGGTTTCTTAATTCCTTGCTTCTCACTGCCCCATTGTGGAGAGCCCCTTCTTAACAACGCCCTGCTCAAGAGCTTCTCTCAGTATATCTCTGGGTGCTTTCATGGTCAAGGCGGAGAGGAATTTCTACTCTGCAGACACTCAGGGGTGCCCCCTCCCAGCCTGTTGTATGGCTTGAAAGATTCTCCTTTTCCTCAGGTTACTGTCAAAAAGACTTAACTTCAACCTCTAGGCAAGTCCTTCATTCTCCACCCGCACTAGACCAATGATGTGAACTTCACGCATAGCCTTATCTTGTAACCAGGTCTTAAAATGATATAACTCCAGCATTCATACCTGAATCACTCACATGCCATAAGAAGATTAATTTCTCACATCCCTCAAATATCAGCACTGTATTCATACAATAATTCATTAAACAACAGCATTCATTGAATAAACAATATTCAATGGACAAATATTTATTGAGTACTTATTACATGCCAGGAACTGGTCTTGGTGCTGGAGACGTAGTGGTGAGCACATGGACAAGGTCCCTGTGCTAACCGAGTCCTGGGTTTTTCTCTCCTTCCCTGCACTGTCAGTCCTCATGGACGAATGACAGGTGACCACTTCTCAGCCCCCTGTCCTGACCTTTTCCCATCACTATACTAAATTCTGCGTCTCATGGGCAGCTATGTTCTTTTATTTCAAATCCAGTGGGCTTTTCTTATTCATAACCTCCCTCATTGTCTCTAAAACATGTCGGTTGTTTGGTCTACTTCCTTTTCTCTGGGAGCATCTTCACAGCCTCTGTCACCCTGCACTCTCTCTGGTTGTCCTGCCAGCTCCCCCTTTTCCTCTGCTGCCACCCCACTCAGTAAGGGCGGCTCCATGGGTTCTGTCCTCCTCCCACTTCCTCCTTTCTGTACTTTCTGCTTATGCATTCTCACAACCTCAACTTTTTTATTTTTACATCTCCAGGGTCAACCTCCTTTACAGACTCCAGCTTAGACATTTCTCTACTTGGTCTGTATCTTTACTTCGATGTTTACCTGGTACCTCAAATCTAACATTTTCCAAATCAAACTCATTTCCTTCAAATATTTTTTACTTTCTTTTATTCTCAACCTTCATTAATCAGCTCCTTTTGCATACTTTCTTAACTCTGTGAATGTGTCCTTTCCGTAGATGGGTTTATGCATTCAGTAGGTGTCTATGTGATGTGTTTGCTGTTTCTTGCATGGTTGTATTTGCGCTGTTGAGAATTATGGGGTAAAAAGCAAGGTCATGTCTCATGTCAATCAGTTGGATAAAAAGGTCTTGAGATTCCAAACTGGGGCTGTAAGAGAGAGCACCTGGCTGTGTGTGTTTATTCACACTCATGTTTGACTTTGAGGAGCCTCCTAGGAGGGGTGTCTCTGCAATGGGTCTTAAAAATAGCATCTAACATCTGGGAAGACACGAGAAATTGAAAGGCTTGATTCCCACTGTGCTCCGCAGGCTGAGAAGGACTAAACTATATCTTGTTTCTGATTCATTACATCTTTGGGGGTTATTTCCTTTTTATTAACCCCTTAGCCTTTGGTAAAGTCTTTCTAAGTGTGTTAGCTTTGTCTCACCTGTGCTGTGGAGGTAAAAATGGAGAACCCAAAGGGTAATGGTATGATTTAAGGGAAGAATTATTAATCAGCTTTAGTCAAAGTATCTAGGGCTAGCAGCCCCTCTCCTGATGTCTGAGTGGTGATGACAGCAAAGGATGCTGAGGTTAAGTGGTTCTCAGGAACAGTGGGAGGCTGTTTCTCTCAAGAGGCTCTGCTAGTGTCAGCTTCAGAAGTAAGAGACTTTGTTAAGGAAGAAGGTATTTCCCAAAATCTCAGTGTCATCTTTTGTTCCTCTTCACATTTGACCACAGCAGTGGCTGAGTCCTATAGTGTTTCTTACACCTGTCACTTCATTTATACTCATGGTCATCGCCCTAGTTCTGTCTACCATCACCATTGCTTATTGTTCCAACTGAAAGATTGTAGGCACATCTCATATGCCACCTCTTCCCACTAAGTGTCTTCTGATCGGTCTGGTTCGTTTCTTAACGTTCTTTGTGGTGCTACAGTTATTTATTTGTATTAGTAAAACAGGATTTTTAGTATCCTGTGAGGTTTCAATTTAATGGTATTTGAGTCTCTTGTAATTTCTAATGTCCTTAGTCTCATGCACTAATAGCTTTGTTGAATTATACTGATGAGATACATAGCAGAAACAAATATCTACTGGTAAGGGTTACAAATAGTCAAGGTTTTTACTTTTTCAGTTTTCACATTATATATATATTTGATTGTAAAGTATATTTACTCAATATATTTTGATCCTTTAGAAAATTATGGCCTGAATTTCATTGCTTATCTTATATTTTTGTCTCCATCAACTCACTACCAACTCTTATTATTTAACTTCCATGCATATTAACAGACTTCCATAGTGTGCACCAGCTTTGACAGTCACGTTATTGTACTACCTGTATATGATTGTCTTATTCTGCTTTAAATGGACTAGACCTATCTGTCCACGTGCACTGAAAGCATGTCAGATTTCCACAGCACTCATTTGTGTCTGTCTCCAGAATATACCCAGATCACCTGCCAACTGTCGTCTTTCCTGAGTATCTGACTTTCTGTCTTTATACCTTAGTTCCAGTATGTGCTGGATATGCCCGTGGCTTTGCTTTGATAAGCTGTTAGGCACTCAAGGTCCACTGTAGAGCTCTCTCTCAAACTTCATTTTTACATCCCACCTCTCCCTTTCCCCCACACAATTGCTAGATTTACTTTCCCCTTTTTCTACCTGGGAAAGGTGAACAGATAATAGATTTGGATATGTAATAGGGAGGGTATACCCTAGAATCTGTGGGATGTATCTCTAGTTACAGTCTCAATATATAACTTACCCATAATTTATCTAGTTCTTGGTTCTATAACTAAAGATGACTGATATTACATGGTAGAGTGTTTGTTGGTTTGAAGTTTCAAATTAGGCTGTATGCAGTAGTGAAAAATATAGACAGACTATAGGGCTAGAGAGCCTGGGGTGAATCTCAGCTCCATTGCTTACCAGCTGTGATCTTGGGCACTGTTCCTCAGTTTCCTCCTGTGGGAAATACGGCTAATAATAGTGTCAGCTTGGTAAAGTTTGTGTGTGGATAATGAATTAACACATGAATGCTTAGAACAATGCTTGACTCATACTAATTGTCCAATGCATGTTATGTTATTAATGTTAGTAGAGAAGACTTCCAGAGATGAGGAGGAAGACTATTTTGTCTGATATAGCAAAAGGCTGAGGACTGATTGAAAATGACATTTTGAATAAAGATTATCTTCCACTCAAAGATAGAAAAAGAAGCAGAAGCATTTAAATTGCATATTAGGTTTTTAGTTAGATGCCTATGTTTATGACAATGAAAGTAGAAATCTGTCTTATTATGGACGCTTATAACATCTCCTTATGGGCTTACAGAATCTCAGCTGTCTTAAGGAAGGCTCAGAAGACCTCTCAGTAGTGATCCGGCACCCTTCTCCTCCCCCCCCCGCCAAATATGGCTAAGCTCTAAGAGAGACTAGGCAATGTGATACAAGTTATGGGGAAAGCACAAAGGTTACGAGTCCTCTGGGAACACACTTTAGAGCTCTGACCACCGTACTCAATAGACTCAGCCCCTGATCCCTCTCAGGTGCGCAGGGCATGATTTGGACCTAGAGAGGGTCTTAGTGTCTCATTCTGCTTATCATTTCTTACTCTTTATAATCTTTTATTGAGACAACATGGAAAAAGACAGTACTGGAGTCAGAAAACCTTGGTTCTATTCTGACTCCACCATTGACTATCTCTATTAACTTTTCTGGACACAATTCCTTATCCATAAAATGTAGTGTATTAGGGCTCTCCTGAGAAATAGAATCAATAAAATATATGCTTATATATGCATGTATATGTACATATGCATTATGGTAAGGAATTAACTAGAGTGATTATATATAATATATAAATTATAGTGTACATTATATAAAAATATATAAAATTTATTAAAATAAATTATATATTATATAATGTGTTCTGTGGTACAGGTAGATCAGGTGAATATCTTATGATATAGCACCAATAATATATAATAAATTATTATAAGTATATAATGAATTATACTATAATAATGTTATTATAATGCATCTTAATAAAAAATATAAATATGTATTATTATACTTATTTTATATTATATATAAAATATGCATAATTTAAATTATTTGAAGGAATTGATTCATGTAATTATGGAGACTTAGACATCTCATAATCTGCTGACTATACGGGGAAACCCAAGAAAGCTGATGGCATAATTCAGTCCAAATGTGAAGGCCTGAGACCAGGAGTCAGAGGGCAGAAGAGTGATGTCCCAGCTTGTGCCAGGGAATTAATCCTACCTCCTCCTTTTTGTTTTGTTCAGGCCTTCAGTGGATTGGATGAGGCCTACGCACATTGGCAGGGGTGGGGATAGGGCATCAGCTTTATTTATGCAACCAATTCAAATGTTAACCTCAGCCCAAAACACTTCAAAGATGTACCTAGAAATAATGTTGAACCAGATATCTGGCAGCCTATGGCTAACACATGGAATTAACTATCACATGTTGTAATTTGTTTTAACAACACATTATTGCAAGACTTTGAGATGATCTGTACTAAGAGGTAAGAAGCAGCTGGTGTGGTAAGAGTGAAGGGTCCTTGGAGATGGGAAGGATCTTTCTGTAGTGGGTTAGGGTGGAGATTTCACTAGATAATGACTTTCTAGGGAGTCTTGTCTTATGATATATGCTTTTATTTACAACTTGTCATGGATGCATTCCATTGCACTTTTTCCCCCCATAAAAATGCATACATTTTTAGGTATAATCCCCTTTAAAAGAGGATCATTCAGAATGGATTTCTGAAAGTTGTGATCAGTAACATTTCCTTTCTCTGAGGTTTGAAATCTGACAATAAATTTTATTAACACCTACACAACAGACTTCTACTGATGAGCCCCTTGCCTTCTAAATTATAAATTAAATGTAAGCAATTGTAGAAGTAATTTATACTTTCATAGCCCATTAGGGAAATTAGGCTAAGTCATTTTTACAGATACCAGGTTAATTGCTTAAAATCTTAATTAGAATCTTCATTTAAAGGAATATGTGTTTTGTGGTGCAGGTAGATCAGGTGAATATCTTAACAAATCCAAATTTTAATTAAAAGTCTATTTAGGATTACATAGTCCAAGAGAGGATAATATAAATTGAAATAATCCTGGTGTTTCTGGTTTCTGTAGTGGAGTAATGGGGAGGGGAGTTTGAAGACGTGGGAGGAGACAGTTCATGATGGCCTTGCAGGTTTGACTGAAGAGTTTGGCCTTAATATACTGATGGTGCATTATAGAATTGTATACTTAAAACTTATATAATCTTATTCATCAGTGTCACCCCTAATAATTTAATAAAAACAACAACTACAACTGGCCTTTGTTATGGAAGCAACTGAGAGCTAGGGGAGGTTTTTATGTAGAGATTGACCTGTGGTAAATTAAGGTTTTAGGAGGATTTGTCTTGAATTAATAGAAAGAAGAAACTAGGGAAAACCTGTAGGAGAGTCCTGATAATACTCTCATAAAAACCCATCTTCAGAGAGAGCCTGACCTCGGGGAATAGTAGTGAAGTGTAATATGAAGGATGGCTTGCTCCAGTGCCTTCTCTGTCCAGCTGGGACTCCAGGATACACCAAACTAGCTCTTGATCTTCCATACCCGTGCACATATTATTGACAAGGGATTAATATAGCTGTATGTGTCTCCCTCCCCAATACTTGGACTGTGGAGCATTGCTAGAGTAACTTCAAATGATGTCAGGTTCTTTTGTAAATGTAGGGTATCAGCTGGGTCTGCGATACTAATGGGTGATCTTGCTATGTCCGCCTTAACATCTCTATAACTTCACTCTCTTTAAGCATCATATTTGGTCCCTTTACTCTTTATAAGCAATTATGCCTCTTACTCAGTAGAGATGAGAAGGTGAGAGTTTGCTTATTTTTGCCTCCCAGCATCAAACTTTTCTGTGTCTGTAACATCCAATCCCAGAGGACTGGGTGATTTTTCTTTGACCAAATCAAAATCATCCATTCCTACTCTATATTATACCTCTCTAGTCTTCTCTGAAATTGCATCTCAATCATCCCCTTTCTTCTCTATCTTTTGCCCCTGCCTCTATAATGCTTTTCCCATTGTTAACAGTTATTACAAGTCAAGAATGTGGGCATTTCACTTGTTTACTCTACTTCCTTCTTTGGTGCCCTGTAATGATTGAGTTTGCTACTTGTTGACCCATCTCTACCCAGAGCTGGCCATATTTTAAAAGACTGTTCCCACTTAAAAAAGGGTTATGGAAATATGCTGTTGTATTGTTCAGTGTCTGTTATTTTCTGCTGATAGATTCAGGACCTCTTGAGCTGAAGTGGCCTTCTTCAGCATCTATTAGTGTCAGAAAGTTGTGAAGCAAATATAGCTGCTAAAGTATAGAAAATGAAATGTGGGATTTATGATTGCCCATTTCTTATATAAAAAATGAAATGTGGGATTTATGATTGCCCATTTCTTCTTATTATATCCTGTAGTTAATCGAAGCCATAAACTAATGTCTTTCATATGAGAAAAAAAGGTTGAATCAAATAAGATAGGATATTCTACTGAACAGACAAAAATATATTAGTCTTGATTATTGTTTAAATAATCTTGCTGCTTTTACCTTTTTACTCTTTGGCTTTGGGGTATATTAGCCCTGCCCTATGTATGCAACAGGACACCATGTCTTTCTTTCTTAGCAATTCTGTTTTAAATTTTCTTTTATATGCTGTTCACTTCATTTCAGGCTTTACCATTTTTCTATAAAAATGCAGATCTCAGATTGCCTACTGGTGAAGTGTGTGGCAGCTCTTTAGTAGAGAGGATGGAGAAACCTTGCTAGTACTCATTATTTCCAGCTGCCTTTGTTTTGGACAGAGGAAAAGTGATCGAGTGGTTAAAAGCTAGTACTATGGAGCCAGTCAGAACTGGGTTTGAATTTCATTTCTGTCACTTAGTAACTTGACCTTGAGCAAGTTCCCAAACTTTTGTCAGCTTCAATTTTCTCATTTGTAAACTAAGGATGATGATAAGAGGGTCTACCTTATAAGGCTATTGTGGGGACAATGAGATGGTTCACAACCAGTACATAGAGCACTGCCTGACACAAGGTAAACTCCCAGGAAACTATTATTATGTATAGCTTCAATTGAGTTTAATTAAATCAAAGAGCTAATTGAAAATGAAAAAAGAAATGTCAGTCTCTTGTATTAAAAATCTCAATGACCAGTTATGTTAAATGGATAGAACTATGACCCTGAACTTCAAAAGACATTCTAGGAAAATATACTATCATAATTGTTATGTGGAACTTCAGTCCTAAATTTATTTTACTCCTTACCATGGATAGGCGCAGTATCCATATGAGCTTAGAGGATTCCTTGACCTTCTTGGTTAGAGTAAAGATTAGAGTAGCCCATTCTTTGAAAATTTTCTGTGGTTCTTCTTAGGTTGTACTTGCCAGTACCAGAGCTTTCGTTGCCCTGGATGTTTCTCTGGCCTTCCAAGGTCAAGGGTATTTCCTAAGAAAGCGGTACCACCAGAGTTCATCCTACTGTGTACTTGTCTCCTACATGTAAGTTATCCCAGTGAAGCGGAAAAACATTGACTTCCTAGGATATGGTTTACATGCATATTCTTTTTTAGTGATTATGCTGAGAACTTTTTCTCATTCAGTTGTAGAAGCGAGGTAAAGGGAAGAAAGAGATGCTTTAAATTTTCTTTTAATTAGAGTAAAGAGGAGCATTATCATTCATGGCACCCTTTAACAAACGTTCCTTGATACACACCACATTGAACATGGACTTAATTGTAAAAGAAGTAATTGAGTAGTTTCGAATAATTACATCAATTAAAATTTATTTGGATCCCTCCTTTAACAAAACAAAAGAATTGTCTCCTGTATTGCTCTAAAAATCTGATCAATACAGGGGACAAGCCTTTACCTTTTAAAGCTCTTTTGTTCAGATTCTTTGGAAAGTTCTTTTGTTCTTCATTTAAATTGTGCAGAAATAGCCATTGTTATGGATATGTTTTCAAGAGATTAAATATTATTTCTAGCTCTACCATAAATAGACTTTAAATACTACTCAATTTTTAACAATTTCCTAATTAGAAACTTCTCATGTACACTCGTCTTGGTTCTTACATTTGGAAACAGAGGAAGTTATTGTTTACATAGAGATTGACTCCTCTAGATCTTAAGAGTGTCTCTTATAAAAGGACCAAGTCATGAGGTAAAAAGCAGTCTGAGCTTATGCACTGTTTACTTTTCTTTGAAGTATAGATTATTTTAAGTACCGAACTGTTAAAAATAATACAAAGGCTGTTCTGTTACATTATGCATAAACAAGAACACAATATTTCAGTGCTGGCAGATGCTCTATTTCCTGGACTCATCTTACAAGAATTTTTATATGGTTTTTCCTTGTGTAGAATCTAATTGTCATGCTTATGTCTTTTCCACTTTCATTGCCTCTATCAGCATCCAGCGTAAAGAAAAGAGGTTACAGGAAGGGCAATTTACAAATTAATGTCTGAGATTTATAAATTAATTAATGTACTCTAGGCAATTTGCTTAATTGAATTAAAAATACAGATTCTTTATATATTGCAGCATACTTCTAATACCAGAAAATGAATTTAGTAAGTCTATCTTGAGTTTTGAATCTTAGCATATTTTAATAGAAATATCCTTTTATTTTGGAATATGGTATTATTCAGTTTTGCCATATATCCAGCAGAGTACAACTGTGCTCTTATCTAAATTTATAATACTTTAAGATTACTTTGCTATTACTTCTTTAAATGTATTTTAACATATGAGGTATAGTTACCACTGTTATCTACAATATGAAGATAACATTTTTAATGAGAAAGTTAAGCTTATTCCATATATTAAGAGGGATCTTTCTAGAGGCTGCTTTCTCTTTATTTTTAAATACATTTTTACCTCATTTATTCTTTTCTCTGCTTCTGAGATTACAAATACACATATGTTAGGCCTCTTGATCTGAGGTCTTGAGGCTCTGTGCATTTCTCTTTTTAATAATTTTCTCTTTGTTCTTCAGGTCATAGTGCTCTATTGCTTTATTTTCAAGTTTATCCCATTCTGCTATTAAGTACAACCAGCAAATTTTTAAAAATTTCAGATACTGTGTTTTTTACTTGTATAATTTCCATTTGTTCTGTTTTGCAGTTTCTGTTTTTCTCCTGATTTTTCTTCTCTTTCCATTCACTCAGGAATGTTTTTCTTCACCTCACATAGTTATAATAACTGCTTTAAAGTCTGTGTATTCCAACATCTAATCATCTTGGAGCTGGTCTTTTTGTTTTTTCTCTTGAAAATGGATCACGTTTTCCATGTTAATCATATCTTGAAATACTTTGCATTGTATTCTGGACATTGTGTGCATTATGTTGTGCAGACACTGGATTCTGTTATGTTCTTTTAAACAGCGTAGATAGTTTGTTTTAGCAGACAATTAATTTGGTTAATTGTCTGTTAAAACAATTCTTGAGTTGTTCAAGCAGCAAACTCATTCTTGAGTACTGGTGCAAATTTCAGTTCCATTCTGATTTTTCTGAACTGAGCTTTTGCAATATAGCTCACACATGTGAAATTCAGGGGTTAATCAGAGATTTGTAGAGAATTAATACAGAATTTGGGGTTTTCCCAGAAGGCTTTCTCCTATCTGGCATTTTCTTCCCATTTCTAATGTTTGTGGTTGCCCCAAACTTTGTCTTAAGGTTCTTCAGTCCAGAGAGACTGTTTATTTCTATTGGTGTTTTATCTACCTCAATGATGACTCGACTGACACCAGTCCTTAGGTAACAGGGGCCAAAAAAAAAAGAAAAAAAATAATATTAACTTGAAAAATAATAGGAAACCCACTCCATGGCAGTGCATTTCAAATTTTTTTGACCCCTTCTGAAAATCTGAGTGATTTTATTCAGTCTTGAAAGTCTTCATTTTTTTCCTACTTTATTTGTTTCAGTGAGATTTACCTGAGTAAGACTTACTAGTAAGAATCCTTTGAAAATAATGCCTGTAGAATTTAACTCTATTTATAATATATTAGATTATGATCAAATGGAGGCTAATGTGTACAGCCACTAAGATTTATTGATTCTGTGTTTCATGGGTTAATGTTAGTGGTAAATGTCAACAGTATGAAATCACTTAAGTATATGTATTTTAGTTTTATCCAGGCTCAACAAATAATTTCATGTATTTATAATCCTGAAATCATTAAAAATTTTTAAAAACTTATTGATTTTAGTGAGAGAGGAAAGGAGAGAGAGAGAGAGAGACAGGGACATCGATCCGTTCCCATATGTGCCCCAATCAGGGATTGAAATGGCAACCTCCGTGCTTTGGGATAACACTTTAACCAACTGAGCTAGCCAGGCAGGGCTAATTCTAGAATCATAATTGAACAAATGATAAGCCTTCATGAAAATGTAGAAATAGAAATCAGCTCCATGAACCAGCTGATATTTCCTACTATGTCTGAGTTTGGTTGAAACCTATAAGAAAAATAATTCACTGTGCCCCATTTGAGGTAAAATTAGCAAGATCTAAATACAAGAAAAGAAAGACTATACTTGTTAAATATCATTAAGGCTAAGCTTTAATATGACAAAAACATTATTTAATCTAAGTAGAAATTAATTTTGCATGTTTTCTTTTTTTTGTTTTTTGTAAATCAAAACTCTAGAGCCAAAATATTTCACAATTATCTTTTACAAAGTTCATTGTTCTCTTATGACATGGCAACTAGAACCTGACTTCTTTTCGATAATCACTATCTTTAAAAATCATTTGTAACATAGATATGATTATATTGCTGTTGCTTAAAGCCTTTAATGACTTTGAACTAGTTGTAAGATCAAGTTTAAAATCCCTGCCTAATTCATTCTGCCTGCCCTTCTTCTATTTTTGTTCCAAGGACCTCTTCCAGACTCCTTCACATTTCATGAAGGTACCATGCTCTTTCTTGCCTCAGCCCTTTGCTCTGTGTTATGGATCAAATGTTTATATCCTCCCAAATTTTTAGGTTGAAGCTTTAACTCCCAATATGATGATACTTGGAGGAGGGGCCTTTGGGAGGTAATGTGGTTTAGATGGGTCATAAGGGTGGGGCCCCTGTGATATAATTAGTGACCTTGTAAGAAAAAGAAAATACCAGAACCTGTTCTCTCTGTCTTGTGAGGAAACAGTCAGTGAAAAATTGGCCATTTGCAAGAGCTCTCCTAGAATCTTAACTGAACAAATGATAAGCCTTCATGAAAATATAGAAATAGAAATCGTAAGAAGAGGTCTCTTAGTAGAGCCTGACCATGGCTTCCAACCTCCAATACTGTAAGTAATAAATTTCTGATGGTTAAGCCTGCCAGTCTATGGTACTTTATTACGGTAGCTTTATTATGACTAAGACACTGGTTTTTCACTTTGCTTGGAATGTGCTGTTCTTTTCATCTCTGTCATGGGTCCTCCTTCCTCCAGTTTCTCTTACTTATTCCTTGAAAATGTCATTTCTTTAGGAATCTTTCTTTGACCATCTAAGCTTCTCCCTTTACCACTGTTAATTAAGTCCTGTCTTATAAACATCCATCCATAGGTCTTTAGCATTATGCAATAAATTTCTTTTGTACCACACTTCACACAGGTAACCTGTGTAGTAGCTTTCCTTGACCATTATAAGCTTTATGAGATGATGGCAGAGGCCTTATCTGTCTTGCTTACTGCTAAGTGCTTACTAAACAATCCAGTACAGGATAACAGTAAGATATGTTCATGGTAAAATGGAATGGCCATCCTGGTGCCCACATAAATGAGTGTTGACTGCTTCAGGAATGGGACATAACCTACAGCGTTCTTCTAGCTTCCTGAAAAGCTCTACTGTCACTGAGACATCTACCACAAACATTATACTACGGTAAGACAGTGCATATCCTTTTTTCTTTTGTAATGTAGTACCAAAACAATTCTCATTTCATGTAAAAAACATGATTTTTTAGTGTTCTTTTTGCTGTCTGAATATGAATTTTGCATATTAGTGAATATATCATTAGTTTTTTGTTTCTTAAGTGTCTCAGGTTAACAATAAGCAGTTTAGGTTTTTGACCTGTCTTTAATAGGCATATATTGCTCTCATTGTTATCCAGAAAAATTGGGTAGCTGATTTGAGAATATAGCAATCTTTAGACTTTTTAGTTTATTCTGTTCTCTAACTTGAAAAACAAACAGTTCAAAATTTTTTTAAAAACCCATATTTTAAAATCTATTATAATAATAGATATATTTCTTCTTTTTTGGTTGTTTTTTGGAGGAATGCCAATATTGTAAAGCGCTTTCCCAATCCTTTAAAGCATAATATGAGCTGCCTTATTAATAGTTATGTGCTCAGTGGGAGATGTGAGTGGACAGTGCACAGATAGACGGGAGTCTGTCTGGCTCCTCATGGTACAAGATATGTCCTTTGAACCTCATTTTATTCATCTAGAAAATGGGATGATAATATGAATTTTGAAGGGTTATTTTGAGAAGCAAAGATAATCTATTTCAAAAACTAGCACACGGTAAGCACTTCAAAAGTCATAACCTTTTCTTACAAGTGGAGACATGGAAACTCAAGCAGACATTCTTCTTAGGACTGGACCTTACTGGACTGGGTGAGATTTCTGCACAAAGCAGTGCAGGATATGTTACTACATAAAAGAAAAATCGAAGGCAAGTCCTCTGTCTGCAGGATTCATTTTGCTTATTTCAGTTACTTACTATCATTCACTCATCTTGTCCTAACAAATAATGAGATAAGGTGGGCCATAAATGATATATCCTAATCCTGAGAAAAACAAATTTGAGATATGGCTGCATTAAATACAAAAACATGTTGCTAGTTTATTTTTTTAAGATTTCAGCTTATCAACTATGTCAATCTACTTTTAACATTATGTTGCTCTCCAAGGGTTAATTTTATAGCTATGATGGGCAGAACTCTATATAGCAGGGGTCCCCAAACTTTTTACACAGGGGGCCAGTTTACTGTCCCTCAGACCGTTGGAGGGCCAGACTATAAAAAATACTATGAACAAATCCCTATGCACACTGCACATATCTTATTTTAAAGTAAAAAAACAAAACGGGAACAAATACAATATTTAAAATAAAGAACAAGTAAATTTAAATCAACAAACTGACCAGTATTTCAATGGGAACTATGGGTGCGGATGCATCCTGTGCTCCTCTCACTGACCACCAATGAAAGGTGCCCCTTCCGGAAGGGTGGCGGGGGGCCGGATAAATGGCCTCAGGGGGCCGCATGCGGCCCACGGGCTGTAGTTTGGGGATCCCTGCTATATAACATCAGGCATTAATATATAACAACAATTTTCAACTTTTTCCATCTCATGGTGCACATAAACTAATTACTAAAATTCTGTGACACACCAAAAAAATTTTTATTGATCTGACAAAAAATAAGTATAATTTTGATTTATTCATATTGGATGGCTGTTGTTGTGTTAACTGTTGTCATTTTTTAAAATATGACAATGAAAGGGAAAAGAGGTCAGTGTCCCTGACTAAACAGTAAGGAATTGCATGTTTTATAAATTCTAGCGGCACACCGGTTGAAAATCATTGATATATATAATCCAGAACTGCAATGAAATATAAAGGCTTTTGTCTAAATTGAAGTTTTCTCCTTTTTAATTTTTATATGTTAAATTTTGAGTAAATATATGAGTTTACAGAAAAGTTAAGTACATTCATTCCTTTGATATGTGCTAAAAATCACTAACCTGGAAATTATGATAATGTTATAGTGATCTTAAAAAGTGTTAACATATTAACTTAATTATAATTAGAATATAAGAAATAATGTAAACTATAACTGATTGCTTTTAGCTTCATTCTTCTTATTATAGCTTAGGGAAAGCTGAATAAATATGATATTAATATAAAAATAAACTTATTCCTTTACGAATATTTTTCCTGCAGAAGAAAACATGCTCATAATTACAGCTTGTAATACACACTCACAGAATACTTCCTATGTTCCAGACATTGTCCTAAGGCACTTGGATGAATTAACTTGTTTCATTCTCACAACCCTGAATGGAAGGCACTACTCTTATCTCCATTTAGGGGATGAGAAAATTTAGGAGTGGAGAGCTTAAGTATCTTTTGCAAGGTTCCCCAGCTGGTAAGCGACAGAGTGTCTTAGGTCAAGTTCCCTGGAAACAGATGCTGAGCTGGAGACTTGCATGGAGGGAGTTTCCTGGGAAGTGCTCTTGGGCAGAGAGTGAGGGCAGTAGATTTGAGTGAAAGGAGGAGGTGAATTGTGCAGATGCAGCGTTGACCTCAGCCCATCCTGTAGGGAGCTCTGGGCTGGAGGAGCCCTTGATATCCACCTTGAGCTGTGTCTTGGGGCTCTCCTGAGGAAGGGACATAACCTTTGGTGAAGGAGCTCCCTTTGCCTGAGGGCACTTCCCCAAAGAGATGCCAGCAGCTGGAGGCATGCTTGCCGGGGGCCTGCTGGGGACTATGCACAGAGGGCTCCTGGCGTGCAGAATCCGTGACAGCCCACCTGTGACTGTGACCTTACTTGGAAAGAAGGGCTTTGCAGATGTAATTAAGTTAAAGCTTTCGAGATGAGATCATCCTGGATGAGAAAACCCTTAATGCAATAATTGGTATCATAAGAAAAAAGAAAGGGAGGTTTGAGACACAGAGGAGAAAGCCATGAGAAGACTGAGGCTATGCTGCTGCCAACCAAGAAATGCGAGGAGCTGAGGAGTTCTAGGCAAGGAGGGATGGCTCCTGGGAGCCTCCAGACGGGCATGACTTTGTCGATACCTTGATTTCTGACTCTTGGCACAGTTCCGGAACTGTGAGAGAATAGATTTCTGTGGTTTGAAGTCCTTCCCTCCTCCAGTTTAAAGTACTTTATTATGGCCTCCTGATGAAATGATACAATGCCCCTTGTGCCTCTGGGGCCCACTTGCTTCCCTTTTAATTATTATTATTTTTTTTTGTGACAGAGACAGAGAGAGAGTCAGAGGAACAGATAGGGAGAGACAAACAGGGATGGAGAGAAATGAGAAGCATCCATTCTCCGTTGCGGCTCCTTTAGTTGTTCATTGACTACTTTCTCACACATACCTTGATTGGGGGGTTCCAGCAGAGCGAGTGACCCCTTGCTCAAGCCAGCGACCTTGGGCTCAAGCCAGCAACCTTAGGCTCAAGCTAGCGACCTTGGGCTTCAAGCCAGCGACCTTTGGGCTCAAGCCAGTGACCATGGGATCATGTCTATGATCCCACGCTCAAGCCCATTCTAGGGCCGCCTCACACCCAGCTGGCATCTCTTCTGGTCAAGGTGTGACTCAGACCTTCATTTCTGAGGGGTCTTGAACCTCGGATTACCATAACCTTCTCAGCCTATATCTGCTGTGTTTGTCCATTTTTCTATCAAAACGAGATGGTACCAAAAATGTTTCAGTGTATCACCTGGGTGTCACAGGCATTCTCCCTTGACCTCATTGTGTGATAATAAAGGGTATGTTTCCACAAGGAGACTGAAGTGACAGGAAATCAGCCCAAGCTTAATTTAATGAGATACTTGCTGTGTCCCATGGGGAAGTGCGTGGCCATCCTTGGAACTAGGATCTCTATGCACACAGAGCCCAGAGGTATGGTGTTGGTGGTTTTTATTTTTAACTTGGAGGTAGACTGGTCAGTAGGACCAACTGCATCAAAGGATTGCTTTGCATAACTATAGACTTGTAATTTCTGGAGCAGTGACTGAGGAGGTGATAGAGCCCACTGATCTGCTTTTCTTGTTTTATAGGCTCAGGGAGGTGCCATAGCTTATCCAAGATGGCATGACAGAGTGGCAGGTGAGCTGGGACTAGAACACACCATTCCTAACCCGGTGTTGTGCTGCTTCCCATTGCTGCACATGGATTAATTTTACTTAATTATTAAAAAATAGGGGGATTTGAGCCTGACCAGGAAATGGTGCAGTGGATAGAGTATTGGACTGGGTTGTGGAGCACACAGGTTTGAAACCCTGAGGTTGCCGGCTTGAGCATAGGCTCATCTGGCTTGAGTGTGGGCTCACCAGCTTGAGCACAGGGTCACTGGCTTGAGCCCAAAGGTCACTGACTTGAAGCCCAAGGTCACTGGCTTGAGCCCAAGGTCACTGGTGTGAGCAAGGAGTCACTTGCTTTGCTGGAGCCCCCCAGTCAAGGCACATATGAGAAAGCAATCACTGAACAAGTAAGGAGACTAAGGAGCCGCAACAAAGAATTGATGCTTCTCATCAACAAAGAATTGATGCTCCCTTCCTGTCTGTCTGTCCCTATCTGTTCCTTTCTCTGTCTCTGTAAAAAAACAACAACAACAGGGCAGTGGAGTTAATATTTGAAATATACATTTTGTTGAGAGATCTTCAAATTTGCTTTTTTAACTGGAAAGTTATCAATATAATGAAGCAGCCTGGTAGTGAGTGGTTTAATTCCATGGCTTGTGTGTGTGCACTTTGAGTAGGATTGGATCATCTCTGAAACATATGTATTTAATATCAGTTTTGAGATCCCAGGCAGTTGTGCAATGCTTTCTTGCTTCCATCAATGTTAGCTGCTCATTAAAAAATAAACATTATAAAATGCATTCAATTTTGGACATTTCAGTGAGAGTAAAATCTTTCTCTTGCAGTAAGTCTTAATAAAAATTTTCTGCTAAGTGTTGCACATGCCAAAATTTTAGGGGGATCATGGAGACTTCCTAATATGTTGATAAAAAGGGTGGCATTGCTTAAAAATATACCTATAGCATTAGAATCCGTGTGTATGCTCGCCAGTGATTCCAGGATAAATGTTGTGTTACCTGTTTGGTTAAGATGTGGTGAATTGACATGCTGACAATAGTATCATTTCTCTTTAAGCACATGACAGAGCTTATTTCTTGGAGGCTTTTATTACTGCGAGATTTAGAAAAAGTAACTGGAGCCGAGATTACTTTCATACTGTCCTGTAATCACAAATGTTAGATTTGGAAGAGATCTCAGCCCAGAGAATTACAATCATTGTCAAGGGGATAAAGCATAGAAGAGAAAGGGCCTTTTAAAGCTGTGGATTATTTACATATGTGTGACACTGCTGACTGGCAGCCAGAGAGCTGCTTTGTTGTTTCATGTCTTGGAGCTTTGCTGTCATATTAATTAATAACTCCATGCAATCCAAACCACCTTCTTTGACCAGAGCTGTGCTTTAAATAGCGAGTTGTTTCTGCTAGAGACTCACAGGACGTGAGACATACAAGAGTTGCAGTAGGATCCTTCATGGGATCACTGTTAAAAGGAGAACACAATTCCATTTTTCAATCCGAGAGCGGCAGCAGCACTCAAATCACCTACCGCGACACCCATCACCTTCACAACCCGGATTGTGAGCCCTTCTGTTCTCTGCTTCTGCCTGTATTTTTTCCTACACCTTCTGTGAAATTTTGGCATAGATTTGCATTAATAAGCACTACTCTTCCAGGAAAAGTCCAATCACAGAATTTAAAGCATTCTCGAAAGTTGAGAACATGGAAAAGACAGGACAACTGCGAAGCACGTGACCACAATGAGGCTCCAGTTTTGACGACAGAAATGTTGGCTCCCTGAGACAGCCGCCCTGTTAGGATTGCATAGATGTATCTCCGATGGGTCAAGGAACCTTGCATTTGACCCAGGATTTATTAACTGAAAAATAAAAATCATCTGTGATTGAGGACAGCCAGTAAGATTCTAAGATAAATCATTTTGAACTCAATTAGAAACATACCTCTTTTCTTACAGCTAACCTTGAAAATAAAGGGAAGCATAGTTTGATCAAAAGTGGGACGGCTTTCACACCAGCTCCCCTCGTGCTGTGATATAAAGAGAGCATTATCAAGAAACACATTTTTTTATAAACCATAATTTATTTCAGACCTATGCTGGAATAAATAAAACACACGATCCTGAACAGATGCAAATAATAGGGAGTAATCTTAGCATGAGTAATTTAACAGATTGTGTAGATTGTGGAACGGCTCTGATACAAAACTGGGCTGTCAGAGACCCTGTGGAGCTGAGACATTTTTAATGTGGAACTTTTAAGTAAATCAATGTGTCCCGAAGCCCCATGGCAATGGTTATAAAACCCAGCCAACACATAAATAAATAAATAAATAAATGTTGTAACATTTGGGGCCAATAAATAGAAACCATTTGTAGGTTTCTACTCTTCGGCCACTGTAAAGTGTCTGAAAGCAAGTTTTGATGTTGGATTTCTTCTAAAACATAGGTACAAACACCCACTAGTTCAGTGGGACCTTTTCCCTTCTTCATTCCTAGGTGTGCTTGTCCAAATCCAAAGTCTTAATGAAACTCCATCTTGAAATGACCAGTTGTTAACTTACAATTCCAAATTTTACAATAGGAAAGTGTTATGATAAAAGTCTCCTTTTTTATATTTTTAAAAAAAGTCTCCTTTTTGAATTCTTAGCTCTACTTTATTAATTTTTTTTTGGAGGGGGAATGCTTTGAAAACATAAATTCATTATAAATCTAATGTATATCTAGGTAGCAATGAAACTTTTAGGACTTTTGCAATATGAGTTTTCTTGAGATATGTAGTTTATGAAGTGTGTGACCATATATATACAGTGGTGTCAAAGCCCCAAGTAACTGGCTGAAAATTGCATATAAGCTATTGGTGTCTAAAAATCTTACGTGAGGCGATTATCAGTTAGCTGATAGATCTTACTTAATATTAGCCACAGCACTTTGGCTCTTGTTGAATATTTTAAAATTCCTTTTTTTCTCTCTCCTTCTTCATCTTTCCCTCTCTTTGTCCTTCCCTTTCTTCCTTCTTTCATTCTCTTTCTTAATGAAGCATTCACTCATTCATCGCTTATTCTCATACATTCATTCATTAACTCTTACTTATTGGCCACCCACTATGTTCTAAGCCCTGTTCTAGGCACTAGAGACACAAGATACAGAAGGGAACAACTTTCGGGGGTTGTTTTCTTGTGGAGAAGACCACAAAATAACAATAATAAAAAAATAGAGTAGCAGACTGTAGAAAGTGCTATAAAGAATATAAAACATAGGGATGGGTTAAAGAATGGCTGGCGGTAAGGTAGTGCTGCTTTAGTGAGAACAGAGAGAGAAGGCTTCTGAGGAGGGTGCGAGTCTAGCTGAGAGCTGAATGAGAAGAAGGAGGCAGCCATTTTGATACTACCCAGGGGAACGGCATTGAAGACAGAAAGAACAGTCTAAGTACAAAAGCATCGAGACCGGTAGAACTTGTTATGGTCAATGGACAGAAGGAAGACCAATGCTGCTGGAGCTTCATGATCAAGGGGAAGAGTGGGAGGAGAGTTACATAGGGACCAGGTAGCGTGTTGCAGACCATAGTAAGAGTTTTGGATTTATTCTTATTAAATGAAATGGCATTGGAGAATTTTAAATTGGGGCATGATTTGAAACCTTATGAGTATGTCTTTAAAAGATGTGTTCCTGAGCTTGTCATTTACTGGATCACTGAAAATGAGTTTACAGTAGAGAAGCTTCTTTTAGGTCTCAGTATTCAAGAAATAGTCAAAAAAATTTTTAACTTATTTCTGACTCTTATAATAATACAATCTCCCCATTTGATTTAATGTGTGGGAAGTATAAAGCTAATAGCTGTTTTCCTTTGGCAATTATACTTTTTTAAAAAAAGTTTTAGTTAAAGAGGGAATATATTTATGATGTCCAAAAGTAAAAAAGAAATTTAAATATTCAGAAGTTTTGCTTCTACTCCTGTCTCTGCCCAACTCACCATTCACTTCTGCTCCTACGCACAACCTCTTACGTTAGTTTTTTATGAGTCTTTCCAATGTGTAGCTATGTAAATATAAATATATATTCTTATTTCCCTTCCCCTATTCCTTCACTAAAAGGTGTGTTTGTATGTTTTTCTACTTCTTGGTTTCTTTACCTAAGTGAATCTGAAGATTTTTCCATTTCAGCACACAGAGAGCTTTCACATTCTCTTTTAGAGTAGGAAGGTTTTTCACTTACTAGAAGAGTAGAAATAGTATGTTATTTTATTGATGACTCCATTCATTGATGGAATCTTGAATTACTTCTTATTTTTTGGTATTATAAACAGTGCTGCATGAATAACCTTTTCCACGTGCCACACTGCATTCAGGAGATATAACTGTAAGATAAACTCCCAGAGGTAGGACTGCTAGATCAAAGTGTACTTTTCATGATATATAATTTTGGTGGATGTTGGTATTTGCTGAGTTGTGCCTTTGTGTCCTCCATTAGTAGCATGCGGTAAGTTATAGGACACTTATGGTTGACTTTATTGCTTCTTTATCATTTATCCATACTTTTTCTTAGTCCTGGATCCCTAATTTACTTATTTCTATTCTTTACGTAGTATATGTTTTTGAACAATCATGTGTAAGCAACTTTCAACTATTGGTTGTAGAAGATATTTGTACTGAATAAATAAATACGTTTTACATGCTTTAATGACTGCATTTAACACTCTGTATTATTAGTATTATTTTATATTTCAACCCCTTCACCCACTGGACTCTGAGTGGTTCACAATACCTCAGTCCATATTGTATTGCTCTTAGGAGACCAATGCCTGGCAGAAAGTAAGCAATGAATATTTGGTAATAATGAAGAGTTTAAAGTATAGTAGTATTACTACTAAGCCAAGTAAAGCTAAGTAATATATGATATGGAGAAAAGTCGGTCAATAATTTAATGAGTGAGTTAATGAATATAGAATTTTTCTTTTAAGAAAATCCATTAAGCAATAGCAATAAAGAACTATTATGGAATTGAATAATTTTGTTTTTCAACTGGATGCTATTATAAACATAAATTAAAATGATAAACCATCAGTACATGATTTTAGAGCAAATGAAATTTTATACTCTTTGGCAGATGAGAATTTTAATGAAAATGTTCATAAGGAAAAGTGTCCAGCGAATAAATCGGAAACTTAACATGGAGAATTAGCTTGGCAAAAGCATGATTCTGAGGGAGATTAGTTTGTGTTAGGGAACTTTTGGTGACATAAATGATCTAAGAAAGTTCTGGAAAAGTTTTAAAATAAAGTGCTTATACTTTTCTATGTGTAATACTATATGATTCTAACTTATGCATTCAATAATCTTGCTACACATTCTGGTCTTGATTGTTTTATGATTTGTATCTAGATAAACTGAAGAAACATTCAAAAACATTTAAAATGAGATATTACTGCTCATGAAACATGTATGTGCAATAAAAATCTGTCATTGGCTAAGAATGTCCAGCTGGAGCCCTGCTCACATTTAATAATTCTTTGTATATGAAACAACTAATCAGACACCAAATGGGATAGCAGGCAGATGCGGTTTCACTTCCAAGGTGACGATGGCCAGACACTAAACCAAGCTCTACCTAATCAGACTAGTTTAAACGCGTACCTGCCAGATATTACGCATCAGAATGACTAAACGTGCGTGGACCCTCAGATTTTTTTCATGCTTATTCAATAATCTTGGCATGAACCTATGACAGAACACTTTCATCACACTTCAGGGATTATGGTATTGAATATCACTCTGTAAGCATTCATAAAGCATGGAAAGTATGGCTTTAAACAAGTCTGATTTATAAAAACCCATGTATTTTGCAAAAAGAGGATTTGCTTTATAAATGATTTCTTTAAAAATTTTTCATCAGGCATTTGAATTATAATTTAACCTACAAATATTTTCCTTAGTTTTTTTCTAGAAACATGTAAACATTTTAAGTATTATTTTTTAAAATCATTATACCTCTTTGCTTATGGTACATTACAAATAATTTTAAAACTTTTGACATTTTTGCAAACTCTCTACAAGTGTTTGGAAAGTTGGTTAATATTGCTCTTGAATATTTTCATTATTTTAGAAATTTTAAAGATGAGTTTCCCTGTTCAAATGACTACAATGACCACAGAATATATATATTTAGAATTAAAACCATTTAAAATATAGTCTTTTTTAGGCCTGACCTGTGGTGGCGCAGTGGATAAAGCGTCGACCTGGGAACACTGAGGTCGCCAGTTCAAAACCCTGCACTGGTCTGGTCAAGGCACATATGGGAGTTGATGCTTCCAGCTCCTCCCCCCTTTCTCTCTTTCTCTCTCTATCTCTCACTCTGTGTCTCCTCTCTAAAATGAATAAAATAAAAAGAAATTATTTTTAAAATATAGTCTTTTTTAAAGTTTATTTATTTTTTAATATTTTTTTGTAATAGAAGCAGAGAGAGACAGAGAGAGGGACAGATAAGGACAGAAAGACAGAAAAGAGAGAAAGATGAGAAGCATCAATTCTTCATTGCGGCACCTTAGTTTTTCATTGACTGCTTTCTCATATGTGCCTTGACGGGGGGGCTACAGCAGACCGAGTGACCCCTTACTCAACCCAGCGACCTTGGGCTCAAGCTGATGAACTGTGTTCAAACCAGATGAGCCCACACTCAAGCTGAGGATCTCAGGGTTTTGAACCTGGGTCCTTCCTCTGCATCCCAGTCCGACGCTCTATCCACTGTGCCACTGCCTAGTCAGGCGCCTGAGGTGTACTTTTCTAGTGACCTGTCTAATTTGGCTTGCTTGCACATTTTACAGGATGACATTGCTGGTTTTTCCCAGTCTATGTGTATGGAAAGTAAGGTGTTAACTCTGACGTTAATTCATTTTCTGAGTTTTATGCTGGTAGACAAGGTTTGTATTTTGATATCTCTTGGCTAATGGGGGGTTATATAGCATATTTTCTAATATAGCCTATCTGAATATTTGTTATTTGCAAAGTTTATCATGATGGCTTTTATTTTTATATATGATTTCTAGTGAAGAGTAAATAAGTGAGATTTGACTTGGTATTGTGAACACACAATACAATATACAGATGATGTATTTAGAATTGTACACCTAGAAGCATATCATTTTATTAATCAATGTCACTCCAAAAATTCAATAAAAAAATAAAATAAATTTAAAAAGAGGTAAATGAGTTTGTGTGGGTTAAGTAACAACTCCAAATCATGGGGAATGTATATATCTTTGATAAATACTATGAGTCATTAATCCATTTTGAGTTTATTCTTGTGTATGGTGCAAGAAGGTAGTCCAGTTTTATTTTTTTTACATGTATGTGTCCAATTTTCACACCATTTATTGAATAAGCTATCTTTACCCCATTGTATGTTCTTGCTTCTTTTATCAAATATTAATTGACTAAAAAGGTGTGGGTTTATTTCTGGGATCTCTGCTCTGTTCCATTGATCTGTATGTCTTTTTTATGCCAGTACCATGCTGTTTTGATTTCTATAGCCTTGTAGCATAGTTTGATACCAGGTAGTGTGATTCCTCCAACTTTGTTCCCCTTTCTCAAGATTGCTATTGCTCTTTGGGGTCTTTTGTGGCTCCATATATATTTTAGAATATTTGTTCTAGTTCTGTGAAATACATCATTGGATGATGGAGACTTGACTTGGAGTGGTGAACACACAATGCAATATACAGATAACATATTGTAGAACTATACACCTGAAACCTGTATAATCTTATTAACTAATGTCACCCCAATAAAATCAACAAAAAAGATAATCAGATTTGGGAAAAAGATGCTATGAGAAGTGAATTAATAGTTGGGAATCTTAAAACTTTATGTTGGAGGAAAAGCCTATGTGAATTTTAAAAGTAGGTGTGTATATGCTGATTTAGAAAAACATTCCAAGATATATTCTTACAGAAAAAAAGAAGCTGTGTGTCCAAAGCTCCTTTGTATGTATGTGTGTGTGTGTGCATACTTATAAATGTACACAAAATGTTTAAAAGGATAGAGAAGAAACTGAAGAAGGGGATTGATGATTTGATATGGGATGACTCTTACTTTTTCCTTGTACACTTCAAATTATTTGACTATTATTTCATGTGTCATTTTCTCAATTAACAAACTAATTAATTTAACACTGAGTGGACACATATTAGTAGCACAATTTTATATTAGCTGCGAACAGTAATATCATTATTTTACTTTATCATCCTGTTTTATTATTCCTCTTTATCATTGTCTTTACTAGATACTGTTTTAAGTTATGGATGGTATACAAACTAAGTATTTAAAATAATTTTCCCCTTTATCCAAATATTTAATGCTTTTTGGTGATTTATATTTAGTTGCTAAATCTCCCTAAGTCACATTTCAGACTTAAACAGTTGTCAATTTGTATATATAAAATCCAGAGTCAGAAGTTTGGAAGGAATTTAAATTCTATCACTTAATAGTTATAAGACCTGGCTCAAAAAGATTTAACCAACTATTTCCCTCTTGTCTGCCCCTCCATCCATCTATGCTCACACATCAATATTAACAGTATTTTCCAGACACTTAGTTTTCTGTCTGAGAACATGAATAATGACAACATTTTTCTCTCCTACCTTACAGGTTTGTGATGAGGAACAAAGAGTAATATGCATGAAAGTTTTCATATGCTATACAACAACGTGCAGATTTAAGGTGTGATTATTTGAACTCCTTTGCTCCATTGTAGAGTTCTAAGCCGAGACCACCAAGTCAGATGTCCAATTTTCCATACAGTATCCGTAAAGCCAAAAATTTACGGGAAAACATTGAATATTATCATTTGTAACTTGAGAAAAGGAGCAACAAAAGATACTCTATGGTAAGGTGATGAAAATTCTGGATAATAAAATACATAAAAGAAGGGAATGGAAGCATCTCATTTTGGGGTGGGTTGGGGCGGGGAGAGTTCCCGCCAGGTGGCTTTTCTCTCTTTTCTTCCTCTAAATTTCAAAAGCGTGACCTACCTCTTGTGCTTTTGATTACTTTAACATCAAGTGCAGAACATTGAATATCAGTTTCTAACCTCAGGGAGAACTTTCTGGGAAGCTGTGGAAATGAAGCAAGTATGGGAAAGTCTTCCTATGAAAACTTCCCCTCCTCACCATATCCAGATAATTCATTACAAATTTCCAGGTTCTTGGTCTCCACTTCTCTAAATGATAAATCCAGTTACTTAAGGATCTATCTGCTGTGTCCAAATGGTAAAAAGCTTAAGAGCACAAGGGGCAAAAAAAGCAACATTTTAGCTCTTCTTACTATACACAGATTTAAGCCAGAATATTTATAGTGTACTTCATTTATAAAAATGTTTTATAATTTTCTGTTTAATTACCTATATGTAATCTATCCTGAGTTATGTTACAACATGTCACAATCTTTTCCATTTTATTTATTCTTTCTCTTTCTTATCCTCTCTCTCTCTCTCAAAAAATATACCTAGTAATATAGAGAGAAATATATCTTTTATAAGGTGAGTAAATATATATTACCTGTTGAAATATATGAAATACTGATATATCCTGAGATTTGAGTAGAATTATTTGCTTTCCTGGTTCTCGAACTATGTTTTTTTCTTAAAATTATCTCCATCAGCTTTACTTAACTAGGTTCTGGGCAGCAATGTGTTAGAGATACAGTGTACAAACTGATACTGGAAGAGAACAGAACATGTTATTTCATAGAAGAAAGGATATATTTTTAAAGGAAAACTAGATTCTTAGAGCATAGGCTGAAAATTCTACTTGAATTTTGTCTTGGTCAACTTGGGCTGCTATCACAGGTATAGTGGCTTGTTAATGGCTTCAGCAGCAGAAATATATTTCTCATAGTTCTGGAAGTTGAAGGTCCAGAATGAAAGTGCCAGCATGGTCTGATTCTGGGGAGGGCCTCTCCCTGGTCTGTAGATGACTGCCATCTTGCTATGGCCTCATGTGGTGAAGAGAAAGACAGCTCGTTTCTCCTCGTCTTTTTATAATGACATTAATTCCATAATGAGGCCCTACTCTAATGACAGAGTCTAACCTAATTACCTTTCAAATGTTTCACCTCCAAATGCCATCACACTGGGGCTTAGGAATGTTGAGGGAATACAAACAGCAAGTATTAGTGATGCTATTTCTTAGTCTAAGTCTTGGCCTGGGATTGGCTAGGCTCCCACCTGAGCCCCTTTCAGAGCTGAACAGGGTTGGTGGAAATAGTTTCCTGAGGATTTGATGTTTGTCAGAACCTCGTGCTTAATATATTATTCCTCTGCTCACTGAATTGCTTCTCCTTTTTCCCTTTTAACTAATTTTGATTTTTCTTGGTCTGAAAGAGTGATTAGGTAACACTAAAATACAGTACTCAATTATACCTTTGAATTGAAAGCTGAGGCTAAAAATAGGGTTTATATATATTATATGGATATTTTATGCAGATAGTTTTATTATTATTATTTTAATCAAATAATGTATAGGTCAGCCACTTTTTCTCATTATATTCTTCTTTTGTTACTGGCAAGGAATTATATGCTGGCAATAAAATAATGCCTAACATTTATTGAGTTCTTACTCTGTGATAGGTAATTGCATACACTTTATATGGAATATCTGATTTAATGTTCACAACAACCCGTGAACCCCAGATCCTGTTTTGAAGCCATTTTATAGATGTGGAAACTGAGGCTTATAGCAGTAGATTAATATGCCTAAGGTCAAATAGATAGTAAATGGTAGAATCAGAATGACTGTGCTGGGAACATTACTGAGGTTGACAACTCTCCCTTAGGAAGGAGTTTTGCTTCACATGCACAGGAAATTTTTATATCAGCATTGAATAAATAATTCAACAAGATATATATATATATCTAAGAAGTGTGGGGTGTTGAGGTAATAAAATTGCATAGTGTTTACATAGCAGTACCTTTTTAAATTTTATTTAGAAAATTAACTTTAACACGGTGACATTGATCAATAAGAGTACATAAGTTTCAGGTAAACATTTTTATAGTCTTTGAACTGTTGATTAAGGTTGTATACGCATCACCCAAAGTCAAATCATTTTCTGAAACCTTATATTTGTCTCTCTTTACACCCTCACCCAACCCCCTTCATCATACCCCTCCCCCCCACCCTCTACCCTCTTATAACCACTTCACTTTTATCTATGTCCATGTGTCTAAGTTTTATGTACCATCTAAGTGTTAAATCATGTAGTTCTTAGCTTTTTCTGATTTACTTATTTCACTCAGTATAACATTCTCAAGGTCCATCCATGTTATAAATGTCTCTATGTGATCATTTCTTATGGCTGAGTAGTATTCCATTGTATATATGTACTACATCCTCTTTATCTAATTCTCTATCAGGAAACACTTTGGTTGTTTCCATGTCTTGGCCACTGTGAATAAGGCTGTGATGAATATGGGGATGCATGTGTCTTTACATACCAATGTTTTCAAATTTGGGGGGTAGATACCCAGTAGAGGGATTGCTGGGTCATATGGTAATTCTAGTCTTAATTTTTTGAGCAACTACCATACCTTCTTCCATAATGGTTTGTACTACTTTACATTCCCACCAGCAGTGAATGAGGATTCCTTTTTCTCCACAGCCTCTCCAACACTTGTTATTACCTGTCTTGTTGATAATAGCCAATTTAACAGGTATGAGCTGGTATCTCATTGTAGTTTTGATTTGCATTTCCCAAATAGCTAGTGAAGATGAGCATCTTTTCATATATTTGTTGGATATTTGTATGTCTTCTTGGAAGAAGTGTGTGTTCAGGTCTTCTCCCCATTTTTTAATTGGATTGATTGCTTGTTTGTTGTTGACCTTTGTGAGTTCTTTATATATTTTGTATATTAAACCCTTATTGGAGCTGTTGTTTGCAAATATTATCTCCCATTTAGTTGGCTGCCTATTTGTTTTGTTGTCTGTTTCCTTTGCTGTACGAAAGCTTTTTAGTTTAATATAGTCCCATTTGTTTATTTTTGCCTTTACTTCCTTTGCCTTTGGGGTCAAAGTCATAAATTATTCTCTACATCCAAAGTCCATGAGCTTAGTACCTATGTTTTCTTCTATGTAATTTATTGTTTCAGATTTTATATTTAGGCCTTTGATCCATTTTGAATTAGTGTTTTGTGTTAGGGGACGAACTGTACATTCTTTTGCATGTGGCTTTTCAATTTTCCCAGCACCATTAATTGAAGAGGCTTTCTTTTTTCCATTGTGTGTTTTTGGCTTCTTTGTCAAAGATCATTTGTCCATATATATATGGCTTTTGTTCTGGGATCCTGATTCTCTTCTATTGGTCTATATGTCTGTTTTTCTGCCAATACTGTGCTGTTTTGATTTTCATGGCTCTATAGTATAATATAAAGTTAGGTAGTGCGATACCTCCAGCTTCATTCTTTTTCCTCAGATTGCTTTGGCTATTTGTTTTTTTTTGTTTGTTTGTTTGTTTGTTTTTATGGTTCCATACCAACCTGGTAATTTTTGTTCTATTTCTTTAAAAAAATTACATTAAGATTTTGATGGGGGTTGCATTCAATTTGTATATTGTTTGGGTAATATGGCCATTTTAACTATATTAATTCTTCCAATCCGTGAACATGGAATATTTTTCTATTTCATTGTGTCTTTTTCAATTTTTTTCAATGTTTTATAGTTTTCAGTGTATAGATCCATTACATCCTTTGTTAAGTTTATTCTTAGGTATTTTATTTTTCTTATTGCAATTGTAAAAGTAATTGTTTTTCTGGGTATGTTTTCCAGTGTTTCATTGTTGGCATATAGGAAAGCAGTGGACTTTTGTATATTGATTTTGTATCCTGTGACTTTACTGTATTGGTTTATTTGTTCTAATAGTATTTTTGTAGAGTCTTTAGGGTTTTCTATATATAGGAAGATTGTGTCATCTGCAAAAAGTGATACCTTTACTTCTTTTTTTCTGATATGGATGCCTTTTATTTTTTTCTTTTGCCTGATTGCTCTGGATAAAACTTTCAGAACTATGTTGAATAAGAGTGGAAAGAGTGGGCAGCCTTGTCTTGTTCCTGATTTTAGGGGAAAAGCCTTCATTTTTTTTACCATTTAGTCTGATATTAGTTAATGGTTTGTCATATATGGTCTTTATTATGTTGAGGTACTTCCCTTCTATTCTGATTTTATGGAGTGTTTTAAACATAAAGGGATATTGTATCTTATCAAATGCCTTTTCTGTATCTATTGATAGGACCATATGATTTTTGTTCTTTTTTTTTTTTACAGGGACAGAGAGAGAGTCAGAGAGAGGAATAGATAGGGACAGACAGATAGGAATGAAGAGAGGTGAGAAGCATCAATCATTAGTTTTTCGTTGCTGTCGCAACACCTTAGTTGTTCATTGATTGCTTTCTCACATGTGCCTTGACCGTGGGCCTTCAGCAGACTGAGCAACCCCTCGCTGGAGCCAGCAACCTTAGGTCCAAGCTGACGAGCTTTTGCTCAAGCCAGGTGGGCCCACGCTCAAGCTGGCGAGCTTGGGGTCTCGAACCTGGATCTTCCGCATCCCAGTCCGACACTATCCACTGCACCACTGCCTGGTCAGGCAATTTTTGTTCTTTGTATTATTAATTTGGTGTATAATGTTAATTGATTTCTGTATGTTGAACCATCCTTGTTTTCCTGGAATGAATCCCACTTGATTGTAGTGTATTATTTTTTTAATGTATTGTTGTATTCGATTTGCTAATATTTTGTTTAGGATTTTTGCATATGTATTTACTAGAGATATCAGTCTTTAGTTTTCTTTTTTGGTGTTGTCCTTGACGGGTTATGGTATGAGGGTTATGTTGGCCTCATAAAATGTGTTGGGGAGTATTGCTTCTTTTAATTTTTTGGAAGACTTTGATAAGGATAGGTACCAAATCTTCTTTGAATGTTTGGTAATATTTACCAGTGTAACCATCTGGTCCTGGACTTTTGTTTTTGGGGAGATTTTTGATAGTTGTTTCTGTTTCCTCCCTGCTATGTGTATGTTTGGGTTTTCCACTTCTTCATTACTCAGTCTAGGAAGATTGCATAGTTCTAGGAATTTATCCATTTCCTCCAGGTTGTTGAATTTGGTGACCTATAGTCTTTCATAATATCCCACTATGATCCTTTCTTTGTATATCTATGATGTCTGTGGTAATTTCTCCTCTTTCATTTCAGATTTTGTTTATATGAGTCCTTCCTCTTTTTTCCTTAGTAAGTCTAGTGAGTGGTGTTTTATTTTATTGATCTTTTCAAAGAACCAGCTTTTTGTTGTATTAAATTTTTTCTATGGCTTTTGTTCTATTCTTCATTTAGTTCTGCTCTAATTTTTACTATTTCCTTTCTTCTGTTGACCTTGGGTTACCGTTGTTATTCTTTTTCTAGTTCTTTAAGGTGTGATGTTAAGTTGTTTACTTGGGATCTTTCTTGTTTCTTGATATAAGCCTGTAATGATATAAACATCCCTCTTATTACTGCTTTTGCTGCATTCTAGAAATTTTGAAATGTCATATTGTCATTTTCAATTGTCTGTACATATCTTTCTTTTTATGAGAAAGAAACAGAGAGAAGGACAGATAGGGACAGACAGGCAGGAAGAGAAAGAGATGAGGAGCATCAATTCTTTGTTGTGGCACCTTAGTTGTTCATTTATGGCTTTGGCTTTATGGCTTCAGTTTTCTGGCTTTACACCTCTAGCAATGGTGATCTCAAGCTTCCAGGTGCTTTTATCCACATCTCAACAGACCTGGGGACCAGACATGGAGCACTTCTGTTCTTCAGAGGAGAGAGTGGCTCTGGAGAGCTAGCTGTGGGTTTGTCTCTGTCACTTTCGGTACCACGAGGTGAGGGAGGTGGGTTCTGGGAGGTTGGGAGTCTTCATTTTAGCTTTCTCTGTCTCTTCTAAGTATGGGCTGCAAGGCAGCCTTTGGGAACACTGGCCATGACCCTGCGTGCTGGCCATGCAACCAAGAGGATGTTTATCTCTCCCTCTGCCCCTCTGTCTCACTGCTCCTCCTGGCAGAAGGGGACCCAGTCATGCCAGGTTTCTCTCTTCATACCCCTCAGACAAAATCCAGAGAGCCCGAGCTTCCCTCCTCCCTGTAGTCCAGCAGAGAAAAAATACCCCAGTCACTCCAGGTTTGTTTCCTCTCCTCTCCAAACCCCCTGCAAATGAGTTTTATCTCTGACCCCCTTTTCACCCTCTGCCACCTTTAGTCCATTTGGTGCATGGATCTTTCAAATGCAACTGTGAGCCCAGCTGGGGATCCTTCACTGCGTTATGGTTGTTCAATTTGTTGAAATTTCAAAGGGAGAGATAAGGAGCATCTCTCATGCCACCATTATTCTGATGTCAATTTTTAAAGTTTTTACAGGAGTGTTGTAAACTGGAAACATCATGTGTTGAGACTGTTGTAATCTGAGGACCCCCAGGGCAATGATGTTCTTGCGTAAGGGTGCAGTCTGGGTGAAAGTTTAGAGTTGGCTCTGTGTTCTCCTCTCCATTACTGCTGCATCTGGATCCAAAGGAAGGCCAGATTTTGATCAACCACCCCAGCCTTTGGCCAAGCAAACTTTGTCCCATTTTTTCTTGAAAATACTTCTCCCCCCCCTTTTTTTTCTTGAAAACACTTCTAATTAAACAATTGGAGACATTTGTAAATTAAATCAGTGTAATTAATACCAGCATGATGGGGAAACTGAAGCAGAGATATATAAACTAAGATGAATTTATTTGTGACAGTGAAAATGTATCAGTGCTCCTTGTGAAATCTTAATATTGCTTAATATTCATGACCATATTGCCTTATATGCAAAGACAAGCCCCAGTCAACTATGAATTCAAAAGGTATAAAATTGGTGGCCTTGAGGGTTGAATGATGGGAAGACCCTACTAAGTACCAAGTTAATACCTGTTGGGTTGATTTGGTTTACTCAGGTTCTGAGGGTTCCACTTTTATATCTTGTTTGAGTTTTATAAGTTGGAAAAAATGAGTGTGTGTGTGTTCTTATGCATGTGTGTGTGTGTGTGTGTGTGTGTCTGTCTGTCTTCCCTAAGACTATAGGAAAGACCCAGCCATTTGTACAGATGCTACTGGAGGCAGAGAGAAGGGGTGGAAGACTTTGGTTTTCCCATCTTGGCCCTCAAGTCTCCCGTCACTGTGGAAATCTAATGAAACCAGCTAGCAAGGGAGCCCATGAAGGGTGACTTGCAGGGCTGTCCTATGAGACACAGAGCAGAGCCAAGGAAGGGGAGTAAAGAATGAGAGTGCCCACGTGCAAATGATGGTCACAGCATATGTAGGGACAGAGGTCTGCATGCTCTTGGTCTTTGTTCTCCCTTCTGTGACAAGAAAGGAGAATAAACTTCTGTCCTGGCTTGGAGAAATTTTTGTGGTTCTTTAAAGGCTCATTTGTTTCCTTTCTTATAAAACTTGAAATTCTCCTTAGAAACAGCAAGACCTTTGAAAGCAGGAGTCTTAATCACTTGGGTGTCTGCTTCACTTCTATCCATCACTTTTATAATTTTTAAAGGAGGGTTTCCAAATGGACTCTATCCTCAGGGGTATTCCATTTTGTGAGGAGAAAATGCACTAGAGGAAGCATAATCGCTCTGACAAATCCAGTTGTGAAATCGTGTATCATTGATGGGAGATACTGCTTCAGTTGTAGCTTCTCTCCATGCATAAAGAGTAGGAATTCTTCACAATCATAGCCTCCATTAGGTAACTGCAGAGATGTCCTCCTCTTAGAAATCTCTCATATACTAAAAATATTTTTTTGCAATTTTGGAAGCAACAGTGTAATGCCAGTGGCCGAGGTCAAGCAGGTTCACACTGAATTTTGGCAGAGGGTAGAGAAACTGCGGAGCCGGAAAAGATCGGGCCATACCTGTTTGTTGGAGGCTCACAAAGACAGGTGAGCAAATTAACAACAAAAGGGAAAGAGCTAATAAACAAAGGAAAATCTGCTATTCACAATAAGGGCAGGAGAGCGATTTGGGTGAATTGCCATCCAGGGAAAGCACCCATAGCCTCACATAGACCATGGGCCTGTGACACAGCTGTGTACTCACGTGCCAATCAGGCAAAGAGCTTATAGCTGGTAAACCCGCGTGCAAGCCTAATACAGTTGTTTTCCCCACATACAGCATTTTATGTTGTTGAGTCTCCACTTGACATTTTATTGGGGGAAAAAGATTTTAGTAATTCAAAAGTACTGTAACAGTTTTTTTTATTGTATTATAGGGATTGGATTTGTTTTGCACATATTTGTGTACTATGTGGTGTGTGTGTGTTCATGTGAAAAACTGCAGCCTTAGAGGATAGTATTTGAACTGATCACATAACCAGTGCACTGAACTTGAGAATTAGACTTTACCATATATATATATATATATATATATATATATATATGACACATATAATATTTGTACATTATATGTAGATATTTTGATCATAACATGGAGGGTCATTTAACAACTATCTAAATACAAATTTCTAGATTTTAATATGGTATATACAGGAGGTGGCATTTTATCTCACAATGGAGCTCATCAACTTTTAAAACTTTGTAAGCCCAGACCTGAATAGCTAATCATCACTTTTTGAACTTCAACCCCCACCCCCACAAAAATGTGAATTTCAAAATGGGAAACACTGCAAAGCACTTAAATTATAAATGTAAAAATCAGCTCTTCTCTGTGAAATCAAGGCATAAAGAAGAAGCAGCGCACCAGCTGTTTTCCAGCTCATCCTTTGGAAGCACAAAGCGTCGACGTACTAAGTTTGTGAACCAAGTAACTTGATTCTATAATGAAAATTCCATTCCTTTGGAAATATGGGTCTGATTTTCTATTTAAACAGTTAGCAAAATTTAAAAACAATTTTAGCAAATTATCGTTTCTGATTGGGCAAAAGAAACCTGTTCTTAGTTGAAATACTTAATTTTTAAATAATTAGCATTATTCTAATTCTCTACACTTACCCACCCCTTATGTGTTGTGTATTTTTTCTCTTAACACATTTCAACTGGCAAGAGGATGAATGGAACTGTAGTTTTTATGAAATAGTTCATCTGAAAAAACATTTATTTTTGTATCTGAGTCAAGATTGATGCGGGGTAAAAATACCAAAAAAATATAAATGGTTAAACATAAAAACAAGGAATATGGATTTAATTTCAAGAATAGAATTATGTTGGTTATTTTATTTTTGCATCTGATAACAATAGACTGATTCTCCAGATCAGTTGTTTTCAAGGTGTGGCCTCTGAGCCAGCAGCACCCACGTCACTGGACTTGTTAGAAATGTGAATTCTTGGGTCCCCTCCCAGACCTACTGAAACAGAAACCTTTAGAAGGAGGCAGGAGGAGAGCAATTCATGTTTTAACAAACTCTCCGGGTGATTTTTGGACCCCATAATTAGTACCATAATTTGGTATCACTTTCCAAAAATTGAGATCATCTTCTAAAACCTGGTATAACACATGGCATTGTATAAAAAATGAAACCATTAATACTATTGATGCTGGTTGTATGATTTGTAGGAGTCGTTTCTTGTGGAGAAAAATTTGCATGACTGTTTTTGGTTTAAGTTGGTGGTAGTTCTAAAGGTGGCAATATGTACACCATTCTTAAGTTTTCCACCGCCACACTGAGGTCATAGTGATGGGACCTGGAGGAACCAGGCCCAGGGGGTTTAGATAAAGTGATACTTGATTTCATTTGTGTGGTGTTAGTAGGATAAAAGAAGACAATAGATGTTGAAGTCATTTGCACATTGCAAAGTACTATATAGATGCAGTTTGTGCATTTGTTCAATCATCAGACTCATCAGTGCTCTAGGTTCTAAGTAATGAGCAGTGAAAGAAAGAGAAGCTTATGCCCTCATGGGACTCATGTTCTGGGGACTTGCACTTATAATTAGCTATGTATATGTTACATATGAAGCTATAAATGAGTGCTTACAAGTAAACTGAGGTTAATTCGAAGAAAAAAAATTATAATTCAAAATAGGCCCCAGCAGCAACGACAGTTTAAGCTACTGATTGCTCAGTTGTATGGTAGTTTCAAACACATCTAACTGCAAAGTAAGAAAATAGACACCTGCAAACCCGAAATAGATGTCAACAGATCCACTCACTAACCCGGGATTGACTTCATTCCTCTGTGTTCATTTCTTCATTTGACTGTGTTTCTGGAGGGCGGGGAACACACCTCATGGAACTTGTCCAGACTGTTAGTGATAAATAAAAGGGTTCCATAAATGTTTGTTGCATTGATGAATTTAACGTAATAGTCTGGTTTCTAATTCTACAACCCTTTAGAAATAGCAAGTGAAAAGTTTCCTGCTGGAGACATGATAGCAGTGAGGAAGGACTCTTGACAATTTGACAACAAAAGATAAAACAGAACATCTATTTTTTAAAAAAAAAAAAAAAGCATAGAAGTGCAGCACTCTGGAGAACAAAGACTAATTACTTTCTAACACAGAGAATTACTTTCCAAATGTAAAGAGAAAACTAACATGTAAATAAGTCAGTAAGATTTACGGAAGTGGTTGCCTAATATGAAAACCATCAACTCTCTGGGACAATTTGGCTCTTCAGAGTCTCCAGATAAACAGATACCCAGAGCTTGAATGTTTTGTTTTTTCTTGTTAGAACATTGTTTGACTCACTAAAGATTTCAAATATGACTTTAAACAATGACATTTAGTGTATTGGAATATCTAGTATTATAATTCTCTTTAGTTTTAGTTTGGTAGCATTCTCTGCCAGAAGAAAATATTACACCTTATACCTTATAGTTCAGCTGGAGAAAATATACTCTCTTAGCTTGAAGAGCGATGTATATGGTATTTTTCCCATTTATGTCACTTTTCACCTTTTAAGTCCTATAATGTGGTAATTGTCATGGTTAAGAAGCATCTTCCTCAGAAGCCATAAATGTCTCTTTGACAGTCTGTGCTAAGAGGAAGGTAAGACTGCCTGGCATACAACAGAGCTGTCACAGAGTTCTGACCTTAGGGTCTAGTCCTGGTCTGCCATGTAGTGAATATGCGTCACATCTGAGTCACTAAAATTTCATCAATGCTTGTTTTCTCATCAACAGAGAGGAGCCAATACAAACTCATAGCACAGAACTGTTTTTGACAATTAAATGAAATGTGTGTGAAAAGCCATTTAAAAAGCAGGGATTACTTACAGAAATGGTGGGAACCAATACCACAAAATATATTATATGTTAAAGAACAGGATCCGAGCAATTATAGAGAATTTAATTTTTCCATTCCCATCTCTTCCTTCCTAGGATATTTCCCATGACAGTTTTTGAAGTCAGATGATTCTTTGTTTATATAAAATGGCCCAGGGCCAGTTGTTCTCATAAGTTGGCCTGGAACTTTTTTAAGTAGGTTTCTGAGTGAGCTTAAATAGTTGGTAAATTAATTATAAATTCTAAGGAGGAAATCAGATGTTACTAAATGAGCTTCAGTACCAGAAAGCAGGTCTAGACCTGGTGAGTTTAACAGTGGCCGGGATTTTAAGACTTATGGAAGAGTGCTTACAGCATTGGGCTTTTAACATACTTTATAGACAGGTTGAATGTTTATCTGTAGATTGCTCTTATTTGAAGTTTTTGTCTTCACACAATTCTTTAGCAGCTGTCTCACATTAATGTCTTTGGAGATAAAGTCTGCAGTAACATACTTTGACATGGAATAGTTAGAAAGCTAAAAGGTTCAGGTGCTGGCTGGTTGGCTCAGATGTGGAGCCAACCTGACGTGTGGAAGTCCCAGGTTCGATTCCCAGTCAGGGCACACAGGAGAAGCGACCATCTGCTTCTCCACTCCTCTCCCTCCCCTCCCCTTCTCTCTCTCTCTCTCTCTCTCTCTCTCTCTCTCTCTCTCTCTCTCTCTCTTCCCCTTTGTGGCTATGGCTTGAATGGTTCAAGCAGTTTGGCTCTGGGCACTGAGGATGGCTCCATGGCCTTGCTTCAGGTGCTAAAGTAGCTCAGCTGTCGAACAACGGGAGTAGTGGCCCCAGATGGGCAGAGCATTGCCCTATAGTGGGCTTGCAGGGTGGATCCTGGTCAGGACACATGCAGGAGTCTGTCTCTGCACCCCTGCCATGCACTTAATTAAAAAGGAAAAGAAAGTGGAAGTCAACTCTATGCTGCTAATAAAGCATTGAGGCTTTGCCTTTCATCTCTTTATTAGATCGGGGTCACAGGTTTAGCTTGGCAGGACAGTATAACTGCAGTTCAGATCATGTTCTCCCTGAAACACAGCTGCTATGAGCAGCTATCACTTGTTAACATTGTAGAGGACACCAGTTTTCCTAATTTTTATTTTTATTTTAGTTTTGGATAGAGAGGCAAGGAGAGAGAGACAGTAACATTGAGCTGCTCCTCTTCATGCCCTGACCAGGGAATTGAACTGGCAACCTCCATGCTCTGGGAGGACGCTCCAAAACCAAATCATCAGGCTGGAGCTTCATTTTTTTTAAAAAAATATATCAATTGATTTACAGAGAGACAGAGAGAGGAAGGGAGAGAGAGGGGAGGGAGAATAGGGTCATTCATTTGTTATTCCACTTAGTCGTGCATTCATTAGTTCCTTCCCGTGTGTGCCCTGACCGGAGATCGAATTTGGACCTTGTCATTTGGGTCGACGTTCTTAATTGACTAAATTAACTGGCCAGAAATGTCCTCACATTTATGAAAAATAAAAATATTAAGAAGAGAATGAATACCTGGATTTAGAGACTGGTTGAAAGGAAAAGCCTGAGAGGCCTGAAAGTGCTTTTTAGGGAGGTGAGGTCTGTAGGACATGTAGATGTGAGTGACCAAGGGAGGAATCAGTCACATCCCTAAAGGAGCCATAAGCAGGAGAGAGGGAGAGAGGGGGGGAGATGGAGAGAGAGTGAGGGAGAGGGAGAAAGGGGGAGAGAGAGAGAGGGAGAGAGAGAGAGAGGGAGAGACAGGGAGAGGGGGAGAGAGAGGGAGAGGGGGAGAGAGAGAAAGAGGGGGAGAGAGAGGGAGAGGGGGAGAGAGAGAAAGAGGGGGAGAGAGAGGGAGAGGGGGAGAGAGAGGGAGAGAGAGGGAAAGAGGGAGAGGGAGGGAGAGGAAGAGAGAAGGAGAGAGGGAGGGAGAGGGAGAGAGAGAGGGAGAGAGATCGAGAAGAACTTTGAGACTAAAAATGAAGGCTACTTTAGCTGCTTTGCAGTTTACCTGGTTTTTATGTCCAGGGTGCTATAGAAACAAAATTAATGGTTTTCTGATGATAATACAATTCAAATTTCAAGTGTAATAATTACCCGGTTCATCCATAAATTATTATTTTAAGACTTGATTTAGGGTTAGTGGGTAGATTGCTGACTTATTTCCCTGATAGAAATAACTCCCTTTGGAAGGCTTGAGCATGTTATTCTGAGGACATCAGTGGCCTGGGTAATAGCTGTATGTGTATCAGTGCTGTTTGAGCCACAAGAATGTATATAGGGTTACTGTGCTATATGACAACAATTAGAGTTTCTGCTTAATATTTTGTGCTTATCATTTATATTCATCAAATAATTTAACTCGTAGTTGTAATGTATGAAAACTAAGAACTATATTAGTATTTATCACATGAATACTTATAAAAATAAGCTTAGCCCTCATGAAATTCCATGTGCTGTGTATCTACAATAACAATACTCCCTTCTTTTAAAACCTTATAAAAACCAATACAAAATAACATTGTTGATTATTGTGTCAGTTCAAGTGATCTGAGAAGCAGATTCAAGGATGACATTAGACATGTAAGAGTCATTGGGAGAAGAGTCGGTGGAGGACACAGGGCATTGGGGTAGGAGGAGACTCAGAATGTGATGGAGGGTGACATCTGTGAAGGGAAAGATGGAAGGAGGGGAGATTGGGTCGAAAGAGGCTCGAAATGAATGCAGCTCTGAAAAAGCCTTGGCCAGACCACTGGGGTATCCCAGAGCAGACTGCCCATTAGAAGAATCCCATGTTGGGCAGGAATGGCCAGCCTTGTGTACCCCATCATGCTCAGACATTGCTTGGGAGCAGCATGGGAGAGGTGTGCCCTTGGCCAGTTTATAGCAGCTGGAGGATGTTGGCTAATTATACTTCTCCCAGCAACTTCTCTCTTGAAGAGAGATCTGAGCAGTCCAGTCCCATGGCTACCACAATTATACAATATTATAAACTAACTTATCATCACATTTGACATTCTAAGTACTCATTCACGTGAAAATTGTTACTGGTAATTGGGGATTGTTAGAAACACACTGAAATGATGCAAAACCACAGAATAACCACCGTGAAATTGTACACTCTCTGTAAACCTAAGGGCTACTTTTATTTTATTTGAAGACTTACAATTCTAGCTTTCTTTAAAAATAGTGTTAATTTCTTTCTTTAATCCTAAATACAATATATGTTCATTTTAGACAAACTGAAAATATAAGAAACCTTTAAAAAAGGACATGAAAATCACTTTTTTATTTTTTTAAAAAAATTTATTCAATATTATTCTATCAGTTTCAGATATACAGCATGGTTAGACAAGCATGTATGTAAAAATTACTCTTAATTCCAACATGGAACATGTATATACAGTTGACTTTTGTGGTGTCTCTTTTGTGATTAAAAATAATAATAATTTTGCTATGTAACAGAATTCTTTGTGGGGTCTGAAACTAGCCACTGAATTAGTGGGATGGGTTATTTCCTGAGAAAATTCCACCCCCGCCCCACAAGCACCTCAGCTGCGAGTGGTGGCAGTGACCTGACAAGTTAGCTAGTACCTGGGCTCAGGGCCAAGCTCATACTAAGAGAAGAAAGGCCTGACCAAAATGAACTTGTTTCATTAAGAATGTGCCAGTCTACCTCAGAAGACTGGAACGCCCCTGATGACTGACATTTGCAGGTGCCGGCCAGTCCTGGCTGTGGAGCTCATGTTTGGGGCCCACAAACACCTGTTTCACAAATGCTGTGCCTGAAAGGGAGTGGCTTTGGGGTTATACCAAGTTTACCTAAAGGGGCAAGCTCTCTTGTGTCAGCATAGATCACCTCGTAGCTGGCACTTGTGCTGACAGTGCTGGTAGAGCGGTCACAATGCCCGGTGAGATGCGGTGGTACCCACAGAGGCCCAGCAGGCTGAGGGGTGGTCAGCAGATGCCTAGAAGATCAATGGAAGCACTTAGCTTGCTGGAGTGTTTGGTGATGCCCAGAAGTAGCGCAGGGGTTAGAGCTCCTGTGTGAGTAGTTGGGCAGTAGCCACTGAATCTGGGCTGTAGCTATTACTGGTCTAACCCGATGTATTCCACAAAACCTGAGAGATGTACCTATGAGAAATATACTCTGTGTGCATGTGTGCACATGTGTCCATGTGTGTGTAAGATATTATTAGATTGTTCAAACTTTTCACTAGTTTTTCTATTTAGTCTACTGTGAGCTCTGCCTACTTTTCTTGTAATACGTCAGCATTGTTCATATTTGTTGGAAAAAAAATCCTTTTTATCTTACGTGTATCAACATTTTGTATTTGTTCTTTTTTTCCTTCTTTTTGCTTTTTCATTTTGTTTGCAATACTTTATTACTATGTAGAAGTTTAAAGCTTTTTTTGTAGTCAGATCTTTCTTTTCCTTTGTGACTTTTGGATTTTCTATCATTAGGTTAAAAAAATTGGTTAAGTGTTTGGAATAAAATCAAGTTGGAGCCTCAAATTAAACCACATGCCAAAATTACTTCCAGCTGGCATAAGGAATTAAATATAAAAAGAGCCATAAAATTCTGTTTACCATAAACAGGGATTGGTTGGTCTCTCTTATTCTCTGCTTTGCGGCTATTAACCTAATTCCTGCAGCTCACAGTGGGACATTTGAAGCATGCAGGTCTTTCTTTGACTAGGTTTGAGTGACTGACCCTATGGGTCTGCCAGCCAGAAGAGCATGGCCAGGTCGTGTTTTGGATGAGTAATTTATGCATGTTAGATCTCTAGCTCTATCACACTAGACACCAATAGAAAGGACCATAGAAAAAATGGCCTAAGAAAAAGAGAGGGAGTATTCATCGATATAGCAGGCAATGTAATAGGAGAAGTAGCTTGTGTATCTGATGACATGTGTGTCAAAGGGGCTGTGGGTTTCAAATAAAGGAAGGAATGATTTCCTGGGAGCAGAAAAGAGGTAGGATACATACTTCCAGTCTTCTGGCTCTAGGAGTGTAGGAGGGAAACACCTGTCACTCAAGATAGTGTCGGAGTAACCCATGTCCTAGTGTGTGGGGCATACTGTTTTCAGTTACACCAAGAAAGTGAAGGGGACATTCAGAAAAGAGAGTGAGAACACACGGGACTTTTCTGATGGCAGATCTGGGTTACCCAAGGTGCGGGGAAGGGCTTGCGGGAGGGTCTAGGAAGGGTGTGTTTGAGTCATTTAGAATACATATGGACCCCTGAGGGGTAAGGGAATCTAGCAGTTGGGGACTAAGATCAACAGGAGGAAGGCGTGACGATGAAACCAATCCTGTGCATCGCTGAGGGGAATCTGGTGATCAAATAATTCTAGCCCCCTCCTTAGGACCTATTATTTAGGCTGTGTCACTGGGCACCAGGAGCTGGAAGAAGTGAAACTCTCTGTATGTGACCCATTCACCCCCATCAAATTCTATTGCTGGTGGTGACAGGCTGAGAGGTCACTCAGATGAAGAAGTTGTAAAAATCTTTGGAGTAGTGAACGAGTCTGGTGTATCTGATGGGGATGTAGAGACTTCATTTGTCTGATTAGCAATAAATGAAATTTACTCACTTATTTGCCCTGTGGTTATTGATTACCAGGGTGGGAAATACAATGAAAAGCAAGAGCCAGTTTCTCCCAATAATATAATGCATCAGACTGTCACCCTGCTGTGGTTCTTATTTATGTCCTGTTTTCTCCCCAACCTTCAAAACCACAAAAGCTTATTGTCCATGAATGGTTATGTATGCTTATTAATGAATTAAGAGCTGCTTTGTATAAAATAAAGATGCTTTATAAATAATCACTGGGACTTTCAAATAGAAAACAAAATATAACTTCCTCATTAAGAAGGACATAACCCTTTTGATACAAACAAGTTAAACATTTAAAGCAAATCGAAGTGTGCTAACTCTGATACGTTTGGTATTATAGTTTTTCTTAATTTATGCTGTTCTGCTACAAAGGCTCTTAAAAGTGGAAATAAGAAAGAACATTTCTGAAAAGCTTTACTCTCGTCACACTATGTGCCAGTGATTGTCACAGCAAATATAGAGAGCTTGACTGTTTTCCAGTGTCCTTTTATTTTATGACATTGATTCTTTACTTTGTGTGCTTTTAAAAATGGACTTCACCTGTCTTCAGTAAGCTGGAAAAAATACAGACAATTACTCATGGTATCCAATTAATTCATGAAAACCATTATAATCTGTGCTTCCAAAAACTGCCTATCCAGAGTCTTATTTATTTACTTTTAGCTTTTAGAACATCAACAGGTTGCTACAGTGGAGTCCGAAGCCTTTTGAACATACCGTGTTATCATATTGAAGAAGTCTTGGTGAAAACTTAAAAATAGGATCAAACCAATTTCCGCTTAGCTTTTAAGTCAATGAGGTTTTCCATTCTCTTTTAGTGCACGAGTCCAGCAGAGACAGCATCCTTGCTTTTAAACACCCCCTGATATCAAAGGACTTCAGTGCTGCTGCAATGCCTCTTTCCTTTTGCCTTTGCCAGCAAAAGTTTGTGTCATTTTCCTAAAACACTGGCAAAGTTCAAAGAGACTTCATAGTAACTCTCGACTTACTCCCGATATACATGCGTGTGCTTTTTGCACGTTATAACTTCAGGCATCCCATGCTTTTCTTCCTAATGTCATATGGGGTAATAAGCATGTGAAAGACATTATTTGGTGGAACAGAGAAAGTCTGAATTATGTGGCAAGAACGAGGTTCAACTGTGATTTTTTAAAAAAATGCCTCTCTTTATATCTTCTTTATACTGTGTTCTTTGGTCTTATAACTTCTTAGCCTGTAAGGATAAGAAGAAGAAGATCTGTTTCTGGGAACCTAATCAAATGGTTTATGCTATTTATGTCTCATAAAAGTAGAACACAAATATGTTCAGTTTTTCATAGAATTTTGTCTAATCTAAGAATCTTTAATGGGGGAAATATCAACCCCAAGGGACAATAATTGGTTTTTGGAGAAGTAAAAATAGATAATGACAATGACTTTTGGCTTTCAAAGCATCATGGTACATAAATAGATACACATTATATCTGTGATATTTAAATTTCATTGGGCAGGATGAGAAAAAAAGTATCTAAAAAGGCTTTTTAGGGGGACAATATTTTCAAAAGGGTTGAGAAACACGGACATAGTACTTAAAGATGGAAATTCAGCACTAAAATAACATATATGCCACCAGTGCGATTATATAGATATATTTTGAAAATAAATTCCAATTGCATATTCTTTAAGTACAATTTCATTTGTTTGCAAACCATGGATCTTATACTGAGTGAGTGTTCAATATGTCAGCCTATTTATAACTCATGCAGTCTCATCATGCACCGGGGTTCTGAGGGAGGGCATTGTCTGGTTCAGCTTCCCTTTCCCCTGGTCCCTTCCTCCAGGAGAGGGCTGTATTGGGGGAGGAGAAATGAGATGAGGAAAGTGAAGCACTTGGCTGGGAACACTCTGTAAGTGCAAGAGTAGACAGCTGCAGAATAGTGAACTTTCCGGAAGGTGTTCAGGAAGCGTTGCAATGAAGAGATGACTGTAGACCAAGGAGTTTACAAACTTGGATGATAAAACAATACATGTTTATTTTCAATTAACTCCATCTGAAATGAACTGTTTCCTTCAATTATGATGTGGCAAACCATGGGAGAATTACCAATTTCTAGACTTGGTCACCAAGAGAAATCATAGATATTTTCATAGCAACATTAGAGTTGTTGCAGATACCTTGAAATAGTGTTTATGTTTGTAACTTTAAATTACAGTAGTTACTAGACCCAGCTCTAGAGCTTTTTGTTTAACAATGTAATAAAGTACATATTTTGCAAATCTCACATTTGACAATATAAAAATTCAAAACTACTATTTGGCAAGGGGCACAATGAAGTTAAAAGGAAAAATGTCAGCATGGGACGCATATATAACAGATAAAAGGTGCATATTCATGATAACAATAGAGCTCCTCCTGCAGCTGTGGAATTCAGGAGAGAATTCATGGCTTATTAAAAGGGGCCACAAAGAGGCAGGTTGTAGATGAAGATATTGATATGGCCAATGCAAATATGAAAATATCTCTCAAGTCCTCAAGGAAATAGTAAAAAGCCAATTATTTAACAGAGCTTTGTCAGATAGCCAAAAACTAAAGGTGAAAACTTTAATTATAAAGAGTATGGGGAAAATAGACCTTTTTATAATGTTGGTACAAAGTGGTAAATCCTTCTTCATGGCAATTTGATAGTAGCTTTCAATTTTTAAAAAGTGCCCATAACTCTTGACTCTGAAGTCTCATCTTTGGAAATGTCTCCTGTGACAAAACTGGCATATATGCCAATAAAAACACATACAAGAATGTTTGGCAAAATAGCGTCTTCAATGTGGAAAACCAGAAGTGACTTAAATTAGTCCATTAGTAGGGAATGTGTTGAATATATTGTCAAATGCTTATAATGGTGTCATATGAAGATAGATATAGCGATATATATACTGACAAAGAAGCTCTTTGAAGACACACTGCTGTGTGAAAAGTCATAGGGAAAATATGTAGTGTGACCTTGTTTATGTAAAATATCGCAAAGCCAAAAACTCAACAAAAGCCAGAGAACGTGGAAAACTATCTTGATGGATATGAGCCCAGTTCTTCATAGACAGTCCTGCTGGCGGGAGGAGGGGTTTCCTTGATGACTGACGAGTTTGTTTCTACTCCTTTGTAATATTTGGACTTTTTATTTATGCATTGCTGCATACTCAAGTAAAAAGGAAAAGAATTCTGGAAAATGATTGCATTTACAATGAAAACAAAAATATAAACTACTTAGGAATGATCTCACCAGGAAATGTGCAGGACTTGTGGAAAGAGAACTATTAAATTTTATTGAGGTATATAAAAGAAAGCCCAAATAAATGGAGAGAAGTACCATGTTCTTGAATCAGATGATTCAATGTAAATTTATAGATTTTAGTGCAAATCTTGGTCAAAACCCATGGGAAATTAAACTTGACGAAATGATCCTGAATTTCTTCGGCAAGAATACAAAACAGGCAAGAATAGCTAGGAAGATATTGGAAAAGAATAATGAGCATGTGTCTGTTTAGCCAGATATTAAAAAGTGTTCTAAAATGAAAATAATGGAAGTAGTGAGCACGGGGCCCACGATTAGATGAAATGACCCATTGAACAGAGTGGAAAGCCAGAAATTAGCTGGCTGTTCCCTCCAACCTCTTGGGCACCAATTGGCACTTGTTTACTTCCTACTTTATTATTACTTCACGTGGGCCACTATCAGCCTTGACTCCTTTGCACTTTCTACCGCACATTGTACCGATTCAATGTTCAGTGCTGTATTAGTTAGACATGACGGGCGGAGGATGACTATTTGATGGGGTTCACCTGGCAAAGTGATTTTTAGGGACAGATGTCTTGTACCGGACTTCTTTTGGGTAGGGTGATGTGAATGTGCGCCTAGGGGAAAATGGTGTACAGAGGGACCGAAGGAGGTCATTTTTTGAAATAAAATTTGAATCTCTAAGGAATAGTGTGTTTCTAAGAAGGAGACTAAAGGGTACTTGTCAAAATTTTTCTCACGCATGGTGAGTTGAGAGAGGTGCTTGCTGTAAGTCATTAAAGAAAAACAAACTAAGCCAGGTTCAAATAAGGTGTTGTTCAAACTCAACAGTTCTTCACAAGAATAGCAGTGAAGTTAGAGGTGATAGCACAAGTTGGTTTATGTTGATTCTGAAATTGTACTCCTCAAAAGAAACTGATAAATGGCAGAAGAAAAACAAATATTTACATGGTCTGATTACAAACAAAAGACAACGTCTTAGTTCAGGCTGCTCTAACAGAATATCATAAACTGGGTGGCTCGCAATTCTGGAGGATGGAAGTCTGAGATTAGGGCACAAGCATGGTAGAGTTCTGGGGAGGGTCCTCTTTTGGGTTGGAAACTCCATTTTTCCTTGCATCCTCTCATAGTTGAAAGAGCAGAGGGAAAGAGAGAGAGAGACCTCTCTGGGGTCTCTTACAAAGACACTAATCTCTAAGGACCCTATCTTTATAATGTATTCACCTCCCCAAAGTCTCACCTCCAAATATCATTATGCTGGGTGCTAGGATTTCAATATACACATTGTAGGAGAGACACAAACATTCAGTCCATAACAGATTCCTAGGCAAAGGTCTTGTTTTTTTTTTTTTTTAATTTTATTTTTATTTTATTCATTTTAGAGATGAGACACAGTGTGTGAGAGAGAGAGAGAGAAAGAGAGAAAGGGGGGAGGAGCTGGAAGCATCAACTCCCATATGTGCCTTGACCAGACCAGTGCAGGGTTTTGAACTGGCGACCTCAGTGTTCCCAGGTCGATGCTTTATCCACTGCGCCACCACAGGTCAGGCAAAGGTCTTGTTTTATTAATTACCTGACTTTGAACCAGTGCTCTGGGGACTTCAAACGGATACACAGATGTGGGAGTTTGCCTCCACCATTACTTAGGTTTTCGGTAGATTGCTGCCCCACTTTGATGTCACTGAATTTATCTTTCCTAGCTCTCCTCATCATTAAGGTAGCCAGTGGCAAGATCTGGATGGACAAATGCTGAGTTTATCTAAAGCAAATAGTTCTCACCTTACTGTGCATTGCAGTTCCCTATGGGGGCTCATTCATAAGTTCTGTTTTCATAGTTTGGGGGGGGGCAAGGTGTTGTGCATTTTTAATAAGCTCCTCTGTGAGCTCTCTGAGGTTAGTCTAGGACCCACACTTTGAGTGGGACCTAAACTGAAAAGAAGCCAACGCAGCCTAATTTGACCTTAGAATCCAAGCCAGCACTGTCCAATAGGAGTGCACTGTGAGCCACAAAAGTAAGCTAGATTTGTAAATTCACAATTTTTCAGTAGTGACATCAAAAGAAGGAAAAGGAACAGGAGAAATTAATTTAAAGAATATATTTTATTTAAACCAATATATCAACATCTTATCCTTTCAACATATAATTGATATAAAAGGTATAATATTGTAAAATTATATTTTACATCTTTGTTTTTGGATTAAGTTTTTGAAATAAAGGAGGAGAAAGGAAAGGAGAGAGGGAGGAAAAATATCAATGACTCCATAGAAGCGTCCATTCAGAACCCAGTAGCCCTGTGAGGATGGAGTCAGGAAATAGGGGCTGTCATTTTCTTCTCTTCGTTTCCTCTGATCTTCTTCTCTTCCTCCTATTGGCCAAGCTCACTGGCACGCCAAAGAGCTTCAGGGTATGATCCATACAAGGTCAGCCCCGAACGGCACAAAGCATGGTAGACAAAGGTTGAGACAGAATCAGGGAATTTATTGGATTGATGGAGGTATTTTTTTCTCTCTTTCTCTTCTTTTTCTCATATCATATCTTTTATTACTTCTGAGCAATTTATTCTCCATATCTGTTCTTTTTTGTTACCACCTGCCTATTTTAACATGCAAATTTAACTTGAAATGTAAAGTATAACCTTTATCCTCTTATTGATCAGTAAGAAATTTAACTCCCATCTCCTCTTCCATTTTAGATGCTATTATGGTTTATTTGAAATAGTTATTATAACACAATTTGTCTGATGAGGTAAATGAGGCTGTGGACGTTATGTAGCCTTCCTTAAGTCAAGCAATACTCCTCTAAGAATCTTTAGCATTGTTATATATGCTTGACTCTGAGGGTATGAAGGTAAAATACAATTTATGTTATAACATCCAGTTGAATATATCAAAACATTGGACTGACTATTATTAATGTTGCTCTTTAAACAAAGTAACTAAAAGATCTTGGTTTTGTTACAATTTACCTTATGATATTTTAGAATTTCCTACTTATGTTATACACACTCTGTTTCATGCAAAACATTTCCTGTAGTAAAGATATTGTAATGATGATTGTATTAACTTCTGACAAGATGTCATGAGTGGTTTATAGCTTAATTCCTTTCCTTACAAACATAGTTGATGGCAGGAGAAATATTAAAATAGAAAACCAAAGATATAGACCCAGGCTCAAAAAGAACACCTTCCTCTCCATAGAACAGAAATGAAAAATGGTGATTGGAGCCCCAGCCCTGGGCTTGTTGGGCATTGCTCCTGGGATGATCTGGAAGCAGTAAGTGTGACTAGGAGTTCAGCTTCTCTAGGCAGCCTGGGCACTCTGACAGAGCCAGGTGACCAAAAACTGAACAGACTTCAAGGTTAAGAATAGGACATCCCAGTGTCCCCATGAGACAGGAACCTTGAAATTCCATCACAAGTCCTAGAAGAGATTCAGACTCCCAATGTTATTTTCTGCATAGAAAAAAATAATCTGTCATCCAATTATTAAAGGACTTGATTAACATCAAAATTTAGAACCATTCCTACATACCAATAATCAGCCGTGAGAACATATAAGAGAAGGTAACTAATCTTTTAACAAAAGATATCTAACAGAAGATGTGCAAGACATTTTCTTAGAAGAGCTCAAGCTGGTATTGAGCAATATTAGTTGAATAAAACTGCTCATGCTATAATCAAAATGCAATGTTAGTTGTGTCTCTTGTCTTCCTTTTACAATATCTACAGACAAGGAGATCTTCCTGCACTGGGTTTGCAACTTGATCAGTGCTTGTCTTCTCTAGTTCCTCTCAGGTAATAAGCCCTATGTTCTCTTTAAACTCCACACACAGTCTTATTTCGGTAAATAGAACCCTCAGTCCCCTGTCATAGCCAAAAATCAGAATTCAATTTAGTGTTAAATCTCTTCCAGCTGAGCTCTGTTCACTCTTTTTCTTTCTTAATATCGTAAAGATGTTAATGTTCTCCTAAATTGACCTGTAGATTCAATGCAATCCCAATAAAAATCCCAATGGGTGTTTTGGCTGGAATTTGACAAGCTGATTCTAAAATGTTTATAAACACGGAGAGGGCCAAGAATCACTGAGACTCTTTTGAAGAAGGAGGTCAGGGGATTTGAGCTACCAGGAAAGAAGACTTGTAATTAAAGCATAGTCATTAAGATAGTGTATTGTTGGCTTAGGAATGCTCAAATCAATCAATGGAAGAGAAGAGAGACAAAAAATAGACTCGTGCATATAGACAGTTGATTTATTTCAGAGCCGAGGGGCAAGATGGTTTTTTTCAATAAGTGGTGCTGGGACAATTGGAAATCTATAGGGAAGAAATGGAATTAAATCCCCAAAAAGCAATTGTACTAGATGATGCTGGAATTGAATCCCTTAAAGTTGTTTTAGATGATGCGAGGATGTATAAATTTTTGTAGAGTGTTGATAGATGCTGTATCACACAACTCAGCTTAGATTTGAAAGGATACACAATTCAGACTTTGGCTGTGAGAACAGGTCCAATAATTCTATAACATCCTCTGCTCCACAAAAGATACTTTCTGGAGGCTACAGTTAACTCTTCAGTCTGGAGGAATAGTTCTCACATTCTGTAATGAAGGATCCTGTGAGGTCATATCTAAATTTTATTCTGCTTGGAATTTCCATGTATCTGAACAGAACCCTCAGGGGACATTGAAACAGACTTTGCTGGGGAATGCTTTTGAATTTCTGACACTGCTCAGGCTTAAAACAAATATTCTTTGCTAGTTTTCTCTTTTCATCTGAACTTATTAATTTAGGTGGACCTTAAAACCTTTTCATGGCCTTAGTGTATGTCCTAATATTTCAGTGGCCTAAATGTGGCTAGTTTAAGAAAAACATTTCATAACAAGGTTCAGACCTACATTTGTGTCCCACACATACATTCTGTGCCATCCTCATTATCATAATCACAGCTGACATAATAATTCTGTGCCATGACGCTTTATATTATCAAATTATAATAGACACTTTATATTATAAAATCCTTTGGCCTGACCAGGCAGTGGTGCAGAGGATACAGCGTCGGACTGGGGTGCGGAAGACCCAGTTTTGAGACCCCGAGGTCGCCAGCTTGAGCGCAGGTTCATCTGGCTTGAGCATAAAGCTCACCAGCTTGGACCCAAGGTCGCTGGCTCAAGCAAGGGGTTACTCGGTCTGCTGAAGGCCCACGGTCAAGGCACATATGAGAAAGCAATCAATGAACAACTAAAGTCTCACAATGAAAAACTGACGATTGATGCTTCTCATCTCTCTCCGTTCCTGTCTGTTTGTCCCTATCTATACCTCTCTCTGACTCTCTCTCTGTCCCTGTAAAAAAAAAAAATCCTTTGACAAGACACCACCATGAAGTCAGTTACTATTAGCAATCCTTATTTTGCAGATGTAGAATTTGAGGCAGAAGATGTGTTATGCTTTTCTGAAGATCACACAGCTAGTAAGAAACAGATCTAAGGCAAAGCCAGGGGAGTCCTACTCTGGAGTCTTGGCTGCTGTCTACTGTATAATGCTTTTTATTAGATACACAAGAAATTGATTACAGAAAAGAAGTTGTTGGGTTCTATGGTAACAGAAACTGATTCTGGCTAACTTATGTAGAAAAAAAAATTCTTGGAAGGATATTGGGTAGCTTTAAAAATTGAATCAATATCTAGGAAACTAGGAGCATGGGCAGAAACCCAGGGAGCTGGGTCATGTTGCAGAAGTGGTCTGATAAATTTGCTGCTGCTGGATGCTGCTGATAAGACTGAGTTCTCAATTGTCCCCTTGTCATTGCCTCCCTTGCCCTCAAGATAACAATTTACGTTATCTTGTAGAAAGTTCTGTCTAACCAAGTCTCAGACACCTGTGTGTGCTCCATCTGCCAAGGGTTAGGACAGGGAGTATGTAGCCTCCTTTGGCTTTTGCATTGAAAAGTAGGACTGGGCTTCCCATCAAAACTCACACACTGAAGGCTTCCCCACAGGCGTAAGAAGGAGTGTGATGTTGAGCAGCCAAATAATGGAATTACAGCTCTCCTATTTGCTGTCATATGTTCAGCCTGAAGTGGCAATTCTGCTCACTGAATGTGGCCCACTAAGCACTTGCATTCCATGCCTGGCAACACACCAGAAAATAGGAGAGCTGTCTGCATAAGCCAGACTCAGAACATTAACGATAACTCTTTAGTGTTACACAGGAAATAACTGATACAATTTGCAAACTGTTGCTTGATTGTGTTCTCACTTTTGAAGATTTTCCTGAACGTTTAGAACCGTTATAACCAAATGTCCTTCTAGGACCTTGAACTTAATTACATTCATCTTTTTCCTTTTCAAACATTTCTTCTTTTGGGTTCTCTAAATCTGTCAGTGGCACTGTTTTTTACCCAGTTCTCTCTTTTTCATTCCCTTTAACCCCAATATCTACATATTACCAAACCTTAGCAATTATAAATTTAAATGTCTAGAATCAACCCTTTTTATTTTCAGCATGGTTATTTTTTGCATGACTTATTTTATACCTAACTGGATTTTATACTTCCAGTCTTGCATCCTCCAATCTATCTTCCCCCCCACCCCAAAGTTAGAAGCGGGTAGGCAGTCAGACAGACTCCCGCATGCACCTGACCAGGATCCACCCAGCATGCCCACCAGGGGGTGATGCTCTGCCCACCTGGGGTGTTGCTCCTCTGCAACTGAGCCATTACAGCACCTGAGGCAGAGCTCATTAAGCCATCCTCAGTGTCCGGGCCAACTTTGCTCCCATGGAGCTTTGGCTTAGGGAGGAGAAAAGAGAGACAGAGAGGAAGAAGAGGGGGAAGGGTGGAGAAGCAAATGGGCACTTCTCCTGTGTGCCCTGACTGGAATCAAACCTGGGACTTCCACATGCCAGGCCGATGCTCTACCACTGAGCCAACCAACCAGGGCCTCTCTGATCTATCTTTATTGCTACCAAATTCAGTTAATCTGAAGCTCCATAGTGTTCAACGGCTGTAGCATGCCGAGTATGAGTTCATTGTATGGCTTCAGACCACATCCCCAACCTAGATCCCCACTCACCACCTTCATATACACTTCCTTCCAGCCAAGCTGTGAGTGAATACTGTACTCTGTGTTGGCTGCTTTCAAAAGTGTAGGGTGATTATTGAGCTTTGACTATATATTTCATCACAAAAGTCCTATGTAAAAAGCTTCTGTTCTTTCCATTTTATAGGTGAGGAAAAATAGAGTTGACACTATGGGGCTTTTTCAAGTTTGCTCTGATAGTAAGTGGTAGAGCTGAGCTTCAAGCCTCTTCTTTCTAGCCCAGGGGTCTCTGACCTTTCCACTACATGCCACTACCTTGCATTGGCTTTTTCAGTTCTTTGCCTGGACACCCCACTGCCTTCTTTCTATATGATTAAAATTTCCCAATCTTTTAAAACAACTCAGATGCCACCTTCTCAGTGAAACCTTTTTTTTTTTAAAAAAAGTTTATTTTATTGATTTTAGAGATAAAGGAAGGGATAGTGAGAGAGACAGGAACATTGATTTGTTCTTGTATGTGCCCTGACCGGGGGTCAAACCAAAACCCCTGCACTTAAGAACGATGCTCTTACTAACCGAGCTGTCTGGCCAGGGCAGTAAAACATGCTCGAACCATGCTAATTCTGAGTAATCTCACTGACTCTGATTTTCTATAAGATTTTATCTCTTTTATAGATCAACACTTTGTATTATGGTTCTTCATATACAGATCTTAGGAGAAGCCATGTGCAATATGACCAGCTTGTTCCCTTACACTATCAAGTATTAGCACTGGCGAATGAAATGGTTCCTGACCTAAAGAATGGAAAATGTGAAAGAAAATGATTTTAAAGGATCTATGTTAATATCGTGAGACAGCAGGGTTCTTTGGGAAAGAATAATGCTGGGAAAAATAGAGAAGGCAGCAAGAAAAAGAAAAACCAAATATGGGGTAGATTGAATCCATACAAGAAGCCGTAGGCATGAATCTACAGGAGCTGAACAGGGCTGGTGAGGACAGGACAGTGTGGACATCTCGCACTGATAGGACCACCACGAGTCAGAGTTGATTCAACAGACATAACATGTTAAAATCACTATCATTATGTAACTTTTCTCTGTTGGCCATTCATTGCTACTCACTATCTGCCATGAAGAAAAAAATTAACATTGAAGTGAGATAGATCAGTGTATATGTAGATGAGATATGATATAATAGAGCTTTCTGTCTCTCGTTTGTCATACAAGGATTTAGGTGACAACAAGAGAGCCAAATCTGTAGGGGCTGAGGTTGAGGAAGAGATCAGGGCTGAGACCCCAGAAAGAGTCTGGTATATAATTCTTGGTCTAGGCAATCTATACTTTAATCCCTAGGAAAAACAGAGGCCAAGAACGTCAACCAAGGAAGGAAACTGAAAAACACGGTGGGGGATCAAAGCAAAGGCCAGGGAACCCCCCTGCCTGCCCCACAGTGTCCCGATGTTAGGGAGCAGGAAGGGAGCAGTTACAGAATGTTTCAGTAGTGCAATGGAGTGGATACTGAACTGTTCCTTACTTTCTGCCCAGCGCCGGAATGGCTCCCAGAGTGTGGGTGGGCCCAGCAGAGACGCAATTAGACACACTTGGCTGGGGTGCGAGGGGCCTGTGGTGTTGAAACTGAGAAGTTGATGACAGTATTACTTTTTAAAAGCCCTGTTTAAAAATTGGTCATGGTTCGTTTAAGCACTGTGGCTTTGGGAGTTACCTCACTGCTACGTGTTTTGCCTTAGTTAACTGGAGCCTGACGAACCAGAACTGACTTTCTGTTATGTGATGTAGAGATCTGGTGGGGTGGAAATTCAGTTCCTGCTAAGTGTTAAAATGCTAAATTCTCCAAACTGACTGACTCCCAGGCGAGTTTCAGAGCTCCAGTTAGGGGACCGGCTCATTGGCATCGAGCTTCAAACTAGAGCAGTGATCCTGTATTCCTGCTAGATGTTTTCTAGCAACCTTTGTGAAAACGTGTGATCGGGTCGATTAAATTATTCTATCCCCAAGATAGAATAATTTTACTTTTTACTTAGCTTAGGAATTTTGAACGGAGAGGAATCTTTCAAATGCCACGCGAGGGACTGGGGACTCCAGGATGGCTTTCCTAAGTGTTTGTACGACGCAGATGTAGCGCACAGCTGCTTCCCCTCTGATGGAGCTGGAGTTTTTGTTAAGTAGTTTGTCCTTTCATTCGGCTGTGACTCGGGGATGCCTTTGATGGCAAATCTCCCTACTGAAGGGATAGACCCCAGCAGACTCTGTTGCACAGCCATGGGGAGTAACTGCTGTCACCTGTTCCTTGGCCTTGATCCCTACCGCCCCCAGCCTGGAGCTGCTGTTTATCTGCAGCTGTCAAGGTGTGCTTATCAGGCATCTGTTTTCTGCAGCATGGTCTTTCTTGTCCCTTGGAAAAGATGTTAATTAAAAAAGAAATAGAGCTGCCAAAAATGAATTATTGAGTTCTATGGTTATCTTTGGACTCTGAACCCATTGTAGATGTCATTATCGTGGGGAAGTGGGGGAGGTCCTCCAGCCTGAGTCCTCCAGCGACCATTCATTACCTGGTAGAGGAGAAGGCAGTATTTGCCGATAACGCAGTCCTGAATCTTAACTAGGACGGGGCTTGGACGAAGATTGCGTTCCCGTTTTCAGACAGGCACCTGATTGGAGGTAAAGGGTTAGATACATAGGCCTCATGAATTAACTGAGAGCCGGGAAGATTTCAGGCAAGTTGCTGTTTTTAAAAACCCTTCGTGTCAGTGTTCATATATTTCTTCACAGTGTGCATTTGTGCTGTTTATCCTGAAATCCAAAACATTCTAGTTTGATTTAGTAATTCAATTTAGTGTCTGCATGATTCATTATCTCAACAGAAAATGCGTTTGAGTTGTTTAGCTCTGCAGCTGGCTCTCATCTTCATTTTCCTGTTCTTGCACTATTTTTATTTTCTGTCCACTGTGAATTTCCATTTTCCTCCAGCCTATCCTGCAGCTCCTTATAATCATTGTAAAAAGACAAGTGAAGCTTTTTAATTGCTTTTTTCAGACACTAGACACATTTGCTTGGTATGTTAAGAAGTTCTTTCCTGGGTTCATTTTTACTGTTGTTTACATTCAGCTCAGGAGCTTACTACTCCCACTGCCTTGAATGCTGGTGGTTTAGGATCCAGTGTGACTCTTTCTTCTTCTTGAATTCTTTGCTTCTTGAAGCTTCTTGCCTTTCCCTACTGCCATCTGTTCTCATCTGTAAGGGAGACGTCTTATACTTGGATGCAGTTGACACATTAACTAAGTAATAAGTCAATAAGTTTTTGTGAAGCTCCCACTATGTGCATCAGTAATTGATCCAGAATGAGTTAGATGCATTTTTTAAAGGCCAGCAGGCTTGAAGAAGCTAAGGTAGGATGCTCGAAGCCCCTGCTGCCGGAAGAGTGGACCTTGGAACCGCAGAGTCGGCACCACCTGGGAACTTGTTAGAACTACAGAATCTCAGGGCCCAACCACGTTTACTGAACCAGAGTCTGAATGTTACTAAGGTCCCGGGTGATTTGTATGGATTTTAAACTTTAAGAAAAATGTGCAGCGGTGTATAATAAAATTTATATGCTTATTTATCTATTGATTTATTGATAGTTGGTATACAATATTATAGTGATTTGTCATTCTTTTTCAATTAGAGTTGGCATTCAATATTATTTTATATTAGTTTCAGGTGTACAGCGCAGTGGTTAAACATTTATATAATTTATAAAGTGATCTCCCTGAGAGTTCTAGTACCCACTTGGCCCCATACATAGTTATTTCAGTATTATTGGCTATCTTCCCTATGCTGTACTTTACATCCTCGTGACTATTTTGTAACAATCAATTTGTGCTTTTTAATTCCTTCATCTTTTTTCACCCAGATCTCCAACCTTCCTCCCATCTGGCAGCCCTCAGCTTGTTCTCTGTATCTATAAGTTTGTTTTTGTTTTGCCTGTTCATTTATTTTGTTCTTGAGATTCTACGTATAAGTGAGATCATATGGTATTTGCCTTTGTCTGACTTATTTTACTTAGAATAATACCCTCTAGGTCCATCCATGTTGTCACAAATGGTAAGATTTTACTTTTTATGGCCAAGTAATATTCCAGTGTACATATGTGTGTACCACATCTTCTTTATCCATTCAGTGATTTGACATTTTTATACCTTACCAGGCGGTCACCCCACTAATTCAAGTACTTATCTGTCACCATGCAAACTTCTCACAATATTACTGATTCCTCTTATCACAATATGACTATATTCCCCTTCACCTTTTCTACCCATCTTCCTACCCCCCTCCCCTCTGGCAATCATCCCTTAGATTTTGGTTCTATGAGTCTGTTTTTGTATCCTTTTGTTTTATAACAAAATTTTAAATATGCATTCATAGATTTAATTGTGGCTAAAATGTACACAGATTGCAGCATGAATTTTATTATTTTAGTGATGAAAAGAAGCTAAGTTAGCTACTAAGCCTTCAAAATTGGAGTGACATATTGCAGAGACTTTGAGCCAAGCTCACTTCTTTTTCAAGCTCACTTTTTTTTTTTTAAATCTGTTCACAGTACACCTGGGAGAACGCAGTGTAAATGGAAAAGAATGACTCTGAGTCCTCCTGTCTTTTTGACAAGCCGCACACTTGGGACTGTCCCGAGGAGTCCAAGTATGGTTTTTGTGTGGTTTTTAGCTATGCTAGCCCAGTTCGCAGGGCTTCTAACAGAGGCTGACCTTCCCAAGAGTGTGCTTGTGTAAATATTATAATGAAAATATTGTAATAAAGTTCGCATCTGTGATCCCTGCAGCTGGGGGTGGCTGTCATGGGGAGGGGAGGGATGACATGGAGAGATGGAGTTGGGGTCTGACGGGGAAGAAGCGATTCGTGTCAGTTTGACCTTGGAGCATAAAAACATCTGGGAAATAAAACGAGTGAAACTGACTAGAAATGTGAACCTGTGCCAAGATTGTGTAAGAAAGGTGCAGTGAGACGCTGGAGTGGACGATTACTTCCTTCTTCTCAGCCTCCAGCTTGAAGATAAAAAAATAATCAAGAGAGACATCATATTTATGCACATGGGAAAGTTGTCCATATTTATCAGTGTGTATTAAGTTTGATTTCCCCTGGTTCCTCTTCTGTATAAGAAGTTGATTGCTCAGGAAAAGTGGGTGGAGCTACTGTGTGATCTGAGAGCATGTGACCCGGTGAGCATTAAATCTGCTCTGGAGTCTTCGGATGTCACAGAAGTCCTCTATAGAGTCAGGAGCAGGAGGTCTCTTAAGGTTCAGATGGCAGAAACAGGGAAGCAGTAGGACTCAGAGAGAGTGAAGATGTAAAAATAGAAGGAAGACCCGTTCCTCACTGGGTGGGGAGTATACCAGAAGTCTTACTGGGCAACTACAGCCTCTCTGGCCCTGTCAGCTGCCAATGCCCCAGTGCGGGGACAACTGTGAGGTCAACCGTGCCCCTCTTGCTTCTTCGGGTCTCTTATTCCCATGAGAAACAGATAACTGGGTAGTTGGCAGTGGTACTTTTTCTTCCTAGTAGTCACAATCCTCCTGTATTTCTGTTGTGGGCTTCCTTCCAGGGTATTCTCTGGGTTCATGCTGCTCTTTCTCTTCTGCTCCTTTGCCCTGTGGGAGGTCCCAGAACCCCACACAATGGTCCTGAGCACTGCTTTTAGCACTCTCTTTCTACTCGCTCTCCTGCGCCCATCTCATGTCTGCAGCATCAGTCTTCCAACACTCTTGGTTGCATATATACCTAATAATAAAAATTTTGAGGGGCCTTGGCACGTTGGCTCAGTGGTAGAGCACTGGCCTGGGGTGTGAAAGTCCTGGGTTCGATTCTCGGCCAGAGCAGACAAGGGAAGCACCCATCTGCTTCTCCACTCTTCCCCTCTCCTTTCTTTCTGTCTATCTCTTCCCCTCCCGCAGCCAAGGCTCCATGGGAGCAAAGTTAACCCGGGCGCTGAGGACAGCTCTGTGGCCTCTGCCTCAGGCCCTAGAATGGTTCAGGTTGCAGCTGAGCAATGCCCCAGATGGGTAGAGCATCACCCCCTGGTGGGCATGCCGGGTGGATCCCAGTTGGGCACATGTGGAAATCTGTCTGTCTGCCACCCCTCCCCCCTGCTTTTCACTTCAGAAAAAAAAAAGTTTGAGGAATCATCTCTAATATATGTTTTTAAATTGCATGCAAGAATATGTATATAAATGTAAATATAAAATACCTGAAATTTTATAAAGACACATGTAAAATATGAAATATGGATTAAAGAATATAAGATAAAAATTTTAAATATAAAAATAAAGACGGAAGAGGTAAAAACATTATTAAAACAAATTTGTTTTCTCCCCACAACTCTATCTATTCCCTTGGCCAAACCTTGGAGTGCACCTGTGCCTTTTGGCGACCCCTATTGGACAAGAGCTGCATCCTGGCCTGCATCCAGTCTCTTTGCCCTTGCCCTCTTCCCTTGCCTCCCACCTGGCTCTGTCTTACTGACAGGCAGGGCCCAAAGGAGCTACAGCTCTAAGCCCCCAGTACCCAGGGCCAAAGTTCCTTGAGAATCTTTAGCCAAAAGGAGTGACTCTCTGGCTTTCCCTTAGGATCAGAAGTCAGGGATAAATGCCTGGCCATGTCACACTGCCTCTGGTCACTTCTCTGATCAAGGAGGAGTTTTGTCAAATGCCAGCTTATTTAAGAGCAGATGTAGGAGTAGTTATACCTCTCAGTGATAATGTGGTGACACCCCCAGAGGTCATCAGTCCTTGGGAACTGAAAGAGACATGGTCTCTGAGGTGCCTGAAGATACTGAAAATTAGGAGGAAGTCAGGATGTTCTATTGCAAATGAACCATGGGTTCCAGTAAAATGTATACACAATTAAATGTATGTATAGGTCAAAACAAACTATGAAATGGTTCATCAGTATTTGAGAGTGAAGATTAGAAATGAATCCTAAGTGATGGAAAATACCACTTAAATTACTACCAAATTCCTGAAAATGCTGTTCATGTTTCATCTCCTCATCTGTTGATTTGCAGATAATAGCTTCATTAAGTTACTCACGGTTCTCACTAGGATAATCCAGTGATAATGTATTTAGCCAAAGGAAATAGCCATTTGTTAAGCAGTTGAACAGCTGCTAGAGTTTGTTGAAGGACCTATTATAGAGGACAAGCATTTTGCCACACCCACATGAGCTCATTTTGGAACCGTGGACCCAACTTCACCCTGTGTACAGCTGTCGGGGACGGGAGGCATGTCCACTGTTGAATTGCTACAGTCCCCAATAGCGGGACTGTCGTGGCACATTCAGTTCTCTCTGAACTATTACTTTTGTCCATCTGCTCTGGGTTCTCGCCGTAATCCAGAGTACCTCATTTAGAAAGGGGTGGGCAGGCAGTCTTCCCTTCACTTCTTTATCTTGAATACTTAAATTAATTTTTAGGTATTCATGTAAGAGGAGACCTATCTCCCCTTTTGGTAGGATTAATGTCTTAATACTTTAAAAGCATAGCTTTGGGCAGGAATGGGGGGGAGCTGTGGTTGGATGGCAGTTCAATGACGGTGATTGATTTTTGTTTTAAGTAGAGAAATAAGTATACAGTGATGTCAGAGATGCTTCTTGAATGATGGCCTAATTTTTTTCACAGTTATCGTATTTCCCTTGGCCAAAAAAAAAAAAAAAAAGAAAGAAATAAAAAAGCTTGTTTGGAGATGTCTTTTTGCCTTCATTCTATAATGTATTCTATGGGATTTTTCTGCTTTTCCTTAACATTGAAAGCTCAATTCAGGAAAATAATGTACAGATTTATGCATTTTTTTTGATTTGGCTGAATAAAAATGCTCCATTTAGGTTCTGAGTTAATAGTTTGTTCTAAATCTTGAAAAAAAAGATTTAATAACCAACTTAGTGTTTTGGAATTGTCTTTTAAACATACAGATATGTAACTCTGAATTGAAATATATCTATATCTACATATCTCTATTCAACAATTATTTATGGACTGCCTCCCTATCTGCCACTGTTCTAGAAGCTGAGGTTACCAGTGATGGACAAGACAATACTTTCTAGGTGGAGCTTATTGTTATTGGGAGGGGGAGGGAGAATACAAAATAGTAAATAAACAAGCAAATTAAAAAGATTATTTCAAAAACATAGTAAGGCAAGGGGGGAATTCACCATGGTCCCAGCAAAAAACAGAGGGAGTACTTAAATTATGATAATTTGAGAACAGTTTAATAAAAGTTCTATAGACAGAAACGTGGGCAGGGGCAGTGTAAGAAGACCCTATAAATGAATGTAGTACTTTGAGGCTGGTAACAGAGGCAAACCTGAAATGGAGGATCTGATTACTCAAAAGGCAGAGGGCCCAGTGGACAGGGCTGTTGTATAGGGACTCTGACCTCCTAGGGTCTCAGCCAGCTCTTGCATCTCTGCAGGAAGGAAACTAAGGAAGTAAGTTGTTAGTCTCACAGGGTCCCCATTGGCCTAACCCATTAGAAGCCATGTGGTGAAGGGGCCACATGATGTAATCCATATGTGTTAGTTTTCTAGGACCTAGAGCAGGTGGGAGAACAGCAGACCCTGCTGATCTAGAGGGGCAGGAGAGATATCCAGCACCAGAGGGAAATAGAACACTGGATGGGGCGTACGATAGGTGGTGATCTAAAATGTGCTCGCAGCTTTTATGAGGTGATCAGAAACAAGTTTATGGAAAGATAACTAGCCAAACAAAACTGGTCATGGGTGATAAAACTGTTATCCACCACAACTCTTATAATCTGAGAACGAGAAGCGATTGTTTCTACTTTGGAAGATGAGGAAATATTTCATGGAGCAAGTATAATTGAAATTGAGTTTAAGGAATGGATGGATTGTTAGTAATTGGGAGAGAAGAAAGAAACATTTCAGGACTATAAAATGTCATGGGCCAAAGTACACAGATGGGACACATTTTTAAGAACAATTTTTAGCTCAAGTAGTTGGGTGATTCTACAATCCTTTTAGAATCATAGACTTGTAATGAATAAACCTACTCTCTCCTAAACTCGCACTCAGTGGAGAAATTACATCTGTAGGGTCCTAGCTAGCTTTCTCTCCTTTTCCCTCTCTAGTTTTCTTCCCCTTCTCCCTCCTTACATCTGTGCCTTTCAACAAGCATTTATTGAGCATCCATAATTCGCATAGTCGCAATAAGCAAGCAACGAGAAGCTGCAGTGAACAGGACCATGTCCCTAATCAGGAAGTACAGTTTTAGTCTCATATCCCAGAGGGTCTCTTAGTAAGTGAACAAGATTGTCATATTGATAGCTAACACTTACTGAACATTTTTATACACACGACACTATTCTTATTAAAGAAGACTTGGTTTATCTTGTGAAGAATGCATTAAAGACTTAGGGGATAGGGTTACTGAAATGATCTTCCACGTGACCCTAGAGACGTGTGTTGGACTATTTTTTCAAAGAAGCACTCCTTTGCTGAAATAGTAAATTGACTGCTTACGTCCTGCATGGCAAGTGTGCATAAAATTCTAATTTTGCATAAATTGTGGAAGAGGAAGATTTTCTTAGTGAGGGACCCATAGAGATTGAGTCTGGTACAGAGTGATTTCTTTCTGCTTCATGGGAGCTTCTCCTTCTCTTTCTCTTCTCTGGGATTCCAGACCTCAGTTCAGCAGTGAAGAGGGCAGTTAAAGCTTCCCATGGATGGCAGGAAATTGAGAGAAGCAGGCAGACTGAGCATACCTCGGGGCTCAACTCTGGTAGAGGTGAGGGCTCTGGGGGTGGACTGTTGGTTCTGCTCCAGAGGAGGTGAGAAATCTGACTTTGCACTCTGTCCTCTGAGAGGTGTTTCTGGAGAGACTGTGCTTCCTCTTCATGTCCGATGTTGAAAAGATAGGATTCATTTGGAAAAAGAGAGCTCCGTGATTCCCAACTAGCTAGTGTGTGTGTGTGTGTGTGTGTGTGTGTGTGTGTGTGTGTGTGTGTTAAGCTCTTTAGGAACTGAATTTCCCTTGTAACTTTTAAGTCTCTTCTTCTTAACTTCAGGTTGGTTTAAAGAATATTAGTGTAAAAATAGTGATGGCCTATGTCAGCAAAGGGCATTATGTTTTATTTTCCCTGCACGATGTATAGGAATTATAGATTGGTCTCCTACAGAAGTTTTTCCTCCAGAACTATTCACCTTCTTGGGTAGAGTTTTAGTGCTGGTCTTTATTAAATTTGTTCATTCAGTGTAGCTCAGACACCATCATAATATTGAAATGGAAATAATCACTGGGCAGCAAATGAGATATGATTAATGTGAATTGAAAATGATCTGACTGAATGTATTTCATACATGAGAAAAGTGTTTCAAATTTGCATTTTTATCATGAACACCTGGCGTCTAGGGATTGGAGAAATTAATCTTAAGGTAGTTCTAGTGTTAACTTTCTCCTATTTTAACTTGCTTTCCAAGGTTAATTCCATATCAAACATGTAGAGAGAAGGAAGATGCTGTTGACGGAATCCAAGGGGCTGCCCGTGACACGAAGGTCTGAGGGTGAGGGACTACTGCCCTTGGGGCGTGTGGGAGGGCAGGGGGCAGGGTTCAGATGCAGACACTCTAGCTTTCGGAGGAGAAGGAGCAGGGAAGGCAGGATGCAGTGCTGGGAATTCGGACACAAGCTTTTGCCCTGTCACACCACCAGAAAGCTGTTCCCCTTGGACTGCTGGTGCCAGGCTTGCGATTAAGTAGGCTTCGCCAGCTCTGGAGTGGCAACCTGCTTCCAGGTCCTGGAGAAAGGAGACGCTGTGCAGAAGACCTGGGGAAGGAGACCAGGTTAGGGTGGAGGATCTCACTGATGTAGCCGGAGATGGTTAACCTCTGATGGGAAGCTGCCTGGACCCTTTTCTGTGCCCTAAAAGATGTGCCAAAGCAGGGCATGCCTGGGACTTTTAGGTTCCTAACTGCTTATCACCAAGAAGAGAACAGTCCTCTAAACGTACTCAGTTTGGAATGCCCACTTGGGTGAGGTCTGTGCAGAGTCCTTTGCAGCTGGGTTGCCACATAACCTCTGCTTCACCACACACCTGTGAAGCCACTGTGTTTTCGCTCTAGGTCAGTGGTTCTTAACCTGGGTTCTATCGAACCCTAGGGGTTCGATGAGTTGGTCTCAGGGGTTCGGAGAAGCCTCTGCCGCGGAGGCCAGAATAAAGTATTACCGTCATTTGTTGTGAGTTCATGCACTTTGTTGGTTTTGTTCTTTGAGCAAGGTGATGTTCATGCATGGCTCATTTTGTGCACCAGTAAAAAAACATATACCTGTGTCTTGAATTTGGAAAAAAAAATCATATTTTATTTATCACTAAAGAAGGGTTTGGTGAATGCGCATATGAAACTGGTGGGTTTGGTACCTCAAAAAAGGTTAAGAACTACTGCTCTAGCTAAAGTAGGTTGGGGTTGGTATAAAAAAAGAGGAAAACATAGTAGTTTTTTTGCAGCAGATTAACAGAGACCAGATATGAGACCGTTGTTGTACCAGAAATTAAAGCAGATATGACTCAGCCTCTTAGATCAGAACCGTAGTGAGTGAGAAAGTTCCCATGATGGGGAAGGAGAAAAGAAATCCTCATGTCCAAGCAAAAGACCCCACAGGCCTAGCATGTGGGCATTTGAAGGTCTATCCTGTTCTCTCCCACACTGTCATAAAGGAGATTTCTGTGACCACTTATTCCTTGGCTTATGGCAGATCCCAGTATGTGTGGGACAGTCTCAGGGCTGCCAAGCAGAGAGTGGGCACCTCCGTGTTTCTGTGTTTGGTGTCTGCTGCCAGTGTGACGGAAAGGATGGGGGGGGCTGGCATCTTTCTCTGTTGAGAGATACAGACCCCAGAGGTGAGGAAGGTAGAAACCTGAGGCTGATGGCTTCCTTCTTGAGACAGACACTCAGATCCGAGCTCCAAAACTTGTTATGAGAAACTTTGGTGTCTGCAGCCATAGGCAGGCGGGAGATTGACAATGTCGCCCAACACAATAGCAGCAGCAGAAGAGATGGTGGGATCTGTACCGCAAGTCAGAAGAGATTCACTGGCCTCAAGCAAATGTAGCACATGATCCCTCTGAGAGAAAAGTGTGTATTTGTCACAATTCCAAACAATATTCCTGCAGCAAAATGTACTGAGATAAAGCATTTCTCATTCCTTATAAAGTCATTAACATTCCTGTGTGGTGTGAACTCTCACAAGGAAGTCATTAAGGGCTATCATTTGCACTTCCGGCCACAACAGAGTAATCCTCCCACCATAAACAGCTATAAAACCCGACAGAATATATGAGACAACTGTTTTCATGTGTTAGGTAATAGGCAGAGTAGGGATGCACTTCTTGAGCAAAGAGAAACACTGGATGAACCCCTTGTTTATCCTGACTCTTGGGTTCAAGGCACTTCTCTCATTGTGGAAAAGTGAGAAGATGAAGGAAAGCTGGGCTAAGTGGCAGTGACCAGGTCCTGGGGGCTGCTGAAGCCTTGTGGGTGGAGTATGGGAGGAGATAATTTTGCTCAGAGGGGACAGCTTTGCTCAGAGGGGACGTGACAATCTGGGCCGGTGCCTATCCTAGCTCTGTGGCCCAGGCAGGGGTTGTGCACAGCAGGCCGTGACAAGGTGTAGCCAGAGCCGTTGCTGTGGGAATCAGAGGTGACACAGAGAAACCCAAGTTCATTCACTGCTAAAACATATTGGACTCTTATCACAAAACTGGGAGACCTCACTGAACAACTTAGCTATTCTTTTGAAGCACAAAAAGGTCAAATCCTAAGAGTAAAAGACATGCCCTCAAGTAAGGGCCACACCCTGAGAACAAAAAACTGCCAGCGTTTTAAAGGAAAACAGCATAAGTTAGGCTCTTTACAATGTGTCACACACAATACCCAGTGTACAATAAAAATCTTTTCCAAACATGTGAAGAGGCAGGAAAATGTGACTCAGAGAAGTGGACCTCAAGATGACCCAGAGGTTAGATTTTGTAGAAAGGGATTTTAAAATAGTGATTATAAATATGTTCAAGGACTTAAAAGAAAGGGTGAAGGAAGGAACATATGGGAATGTCAGAAAAAAATAGAAACTATAAAAATGATCTAAATGGAAACTCTAGAAATGAAAAGAACAATGTCCGAAATAAAAAGTCCAATCTGAAGAATGGAAAGGAAAATGTCTTTTAAGAACAATTTTTAAAATATGAAATGAGATTTAGTGACATGTGGAATAATATACAGGGTATGGGGACAAAAGTAGGTTTACAGTTGTCCATATGGAAAAGAATACAATAATTAATGAATAATAATATAAGAATTAGCTCTGTGTTTTGCACACTCACAAATGTAAAGCTACTTTTATTATACACATAATCAAAGTTCCTGAAGGAGGGGAAGAGAGTAAATGATGCAATGCAAAGTATTGTGTATGCATTGGAAGAAATGGGTCTAAAGATTTCCCAGATTTGGAGAGCAGCATCAATTTACATATCTAAGAACATCAGCAAATCCCAAGCAAGGTAAATAAAAAGTGAAATACACTTAGGTGTGTCATCATTTAAGTGTCAAAATCTAAAGATAAGGAGAAAGTCATGAAAGCAGCCAGAGGGAGGAGGGGAAGAAAACATATATGTACCAGGGGACAACAGTTAAAAGATTAACTATCTCAATAATAAGCTTAAGAAAGTTGGTGTGGCTTTGTGTTTTCAGGTGAAGTAGATGAAAACTATTACCACAGATAAAGGAGGACATTTCATAATGGCAAAGGGACAATTTATCATGAAGACATAATCATCCTAAATGTGAATGCATCTAATAAGAAAGTTGCAAAATCTGACAGAAAGAGGGAGAAATAATAATATACACAAGTTAGAGATTTTAATAGTCCTTTTGAGTATTTGATGGATTAAGTAGATTTAAAAAGCATATAGATTTAAACAACTCTCTTCTCCACTTGGCATTTATAAAACCCTATATCCAACAATAGAAAAACACATGGAATGTTCAACGTCATAAATCATATGCTGGGCCATAAAAACATGCCAACCCATTTAAGAGATTGAAATCATACACCCCTTATTCTCCGACAATAGTGAAATTGAATTAGAAATAAATAACAATCGAATTTCTAAAAAAAACCCCAAATATTTGAACCTTAAGTAATACTCTTTTAAATAACAAATAGGTTCATGAAGAAGTTGAAAAGGAAATTGGAAAATATTTTGAACTATATGATAATAAAAATGCAGCATTAAAATTTGTGGGATGCAGTTAAAGCAACTATTAGAAAGAATAGAATTGCTTTACATACGTCTGTCATAAAAGAAGAAAGTGCAAGATAGAGCAAAATACTAAATAGAAGGAGGGAATTATAAAGAGAAAAGCAGAATTCCATCAAGTGGAACATAAATATTAGATAAAATTACCATATGAAAGTTTCTTTGAGAAGATTAATAAGATTGATTAGTTCCTAACAAGAATATTCATAAGATTGATTAGTTTCTAACAAGAATATTCAAGAAAAAGAAAAGAACGAATTATCAACAGTAAAAAAATGAGGCTATTCCTGCAGATCCTATATATGCTAAAAGATTATTTGTAAAACTTCGTGTCAGTAAGTTCAATAACTTATATAAAGAGAACAAATAACCAACTTTACAAAATGGACAAAAAGAAGTGAAAAATCTTAGTAGCTCTAGATCTACGTGAGCAGTAGAATTTGTAATGTAACTACTCACTCTTCTCTCTTAAAATGGTGTTATTGGTGAATTCCATCAGGCATATAAGAAATGAATGCCAATCATACATAAATTTAAAAAAACAGAGAGTGGAGGAACATTTTACAATTCATGTTATAAGTCCAAGATAATACTAACATTAAAAGCTTACCAAGATATAAAGAAATGAAGTTATAATGATTATATTTCATGAACATGGGTTTAAAAATCCTCAACAAAGCAGAAAATCAGATCTAACGAAATATGAAAAGGGTAATAAAACAAGGTGAAGTTAATCTCAGGAATACAAAGTTGCTCAGCATTTGAAAGTCAAGGTAAATTAGCCAAATTACCAGAAGAAAATGAAATCTTTATATAATTATCTCAATAAATGCAGAAAACATATTTGACAAACTTCAACACTTATTCAAGATTGAAAAATACACACCAGCTGTCAACAAAATGAAAATAGAACTTTATAAATGGCGTCTACAAAAAAGTTATAGCTAATTTCATACTCAGAGAGACTGGATGCTTTTCCCCTGAGGTCAGGAAAAAGACAAGAATACTTACTTTCATCACTTGAAGGCCTTTACCAGAACAGTAAGGCAAGACAAAAAAAAAAAAGACAAAAGATTGGAAAGGATGAAATAAAATAGCCTTTATTTATAGGTTGCATGATTGTTTATGTAGAGAACTCTAATAAATGGATAATAATTTATTAATAAGTGGATTTAACAAGATCACAGGATATAAGGTCTATACACAAAATACACAATTTTTTCTATAAATTTGCAATAAAAATGTAAATGAAGTTTTTAAAATCTATACAACTTTGTAGAGAAAATAAAGAAGAGCTAACTAAAGACATACAATGTTCATAGACTAGTACAGCTAATACTTTTAAGATATCTTTTCTTCTCAAACTGATCTACAGTTTTTTCATGGTCCCAACTGAGATTCCAACAGGCTTATTTAACAAAAGGTTTAAGTTGATTCTAAAATCTTTATAGTAATATTAAGGATCTGGAATAATAAACATTTTTAGAAAAAGAAGATTCAGAGACTTTTTCTAACTAATTTAAGACTCTGCATAAAGCTGTAATAATAAAAATAAAAGTGCAATATAGGCTTAAAGACAAATAGTGGAACAGAATTAGAGTCCAGAAAGAGATCCTCATAAGTGATTTTCTTTTTTTTTAAAGCGAGGGAGAAAAAAAGAGTGCAGGAGAGAGGAACAGCCCTGGCCGACTGGCTCAGCAGTAGAATGTCTCCCAGTGTGGACGTCTTGGGTTTGATTCCTGGCCAGGGCACACAGGAGAAGCACCCTTCTGCTTCTTCACCCTTCTCCCTCTCCTTCCTCTCTGTCTCTCTCTTCCCCTCCCGCAACCAAGGCTCCACTGGAGCAAAGTTGGCCTGGGCACTAAGGATGGCTCCATGGCCTCACCTCAGGCGCTAGATTCGATCCTGTTGCAACAGAGCAACACCCCAGATGGGCAGAATATCACCCCCTGGTGGGCATGCCAGGTGGATCCCAGTTGGGTACATGTGGGAGTCTATCTCTCTGCCTTCCCCCATCTCACTTCAGAAAAAGACAAAAGAGAGAGAGAGGAACAGACAAGGACAGACAGATAGGAAGGGAGAGAGATGAGGAGCATCAACTCATAGTTGCAGCACCTTAGTTGTTCATTGATTGCTTGACTAAGGGGCTCCAGCTGAGCCAATGACCCCTTGCTCAAGCCAGTGACCTTGGACTCAAGCCAGCGAACTTGGGCTTCAAGCCAGCAACCTTTGGGCTCAAGCCAATGACCATAAGGTAATATCTATGACCCCTTGCTCAAGCCAGTGACCTTAGGGTTTTGAACCTGTGTCCTCAGTGTCCCAGGTCAATGCTCTATCCACTTTGCCATTGCCTGGTCAGGCTCATAATTGATTTTTGAGGAAGTTACCAGGGCAATTCAATGGTAAAAACAAAGTCTTTTCAGTAAAGCATTGTGATATGATTGGATATCTGTAATGGGAAAAACTCGACCACAATCTCATAACATACATAAAAATTATTTTGAAATTGCTCGTAGACTGAAATGTAAAAGCAAAGACTTTTAAACTTCTAGAAGAAAACCAGTAGAATATCTTTGCACTCTTGAGGTAGGAAGATATTTCCCAAAGAGGACACAAAAAAGTTCAAAATGTAAAAGAAGAAAAAACTGGTAAATAGAACTTCATAAAAATTTAGAAGTTTTGTTTATCAAAAACACCACTATGAAAATGAAAAGGTAAGATGCATACTGAAAGAGTATATTTGCTATCTTGCTATCACCAATGATAAAATATCAAACAAGGGAAAATACTTGCAAAGAAACCTCACAAAAAAGATGTATAGGAATGTTCAATAAATCTATGAAAAGTGTTCAACTCCATTAATCATTAGGGAAATGAAAATCAAAGTTATAATGATATACTACTTTACATACATTGGAATGGAGAAAATTAAAAAGTCTGATAACATCAATCTAGATTAGGATGTGGGGTAGATGAAACTCTCACATGTAGCTGGTAATATACTTTGGGGGAAGTGTTTGGTAGTTTCTTGTGGAGTTAAATATATACTTATCCCATAACCCTGCAGTTTTATTGTTAGATTTTTACCCAAGAAAAACGACAACATCTGTCTACAAAAAACAAACAAACATGTACCAACATGTTCATAGCAGCTTCGTTCATAATAGCCCCAAACTAAAAAAAAAACACAAATGCTCATGGTGAATGGAAAAATAAATTGAGCCTGACCTGTGGTGGCACAGAGGATAATGCATCGACTTGGAATGCTGAGGTCACTGATTGGAAACTTTGGGCTTGCCTGGTCAAGGCACATATAAGAAGCAGCTACTACAAGTTGATGCTTCCAGCTCCCCCCCCCCTTTTTTTTCTCTCTCTTTCCTCTCCTCTCTAAAAATCAATCAACAAAAAAAACTAAATGTAAACAACAAAAAAAAAGAAAAATAAAAATAAATTGGGCCATATAGATTTAATTTAATACTACCCAGCAATATAAATGAACAATCTACTGAAACATGAAAGTCTACGGATGAATTTCAAAAACCTAATGTTGAATGAAATAAATCAGACACAAGAAAGCACATATATGATTTTATTTATGTGAAGTTAATAAACTGGCAAAATTAATCTATGGCAACAAAGTAAAATAGTGCTTATGACTGGGTAGAGGAATTAGGAAACTTTCTGTGGTGATTGAAAAGCTCTATATTTTGATTTGTTGTGAATATGCACATTGTATTTATGTTGACATATTGATTATACAGATATACCTATATGTTTATATCTATCTATATCTCAAAACTCATCTAACTATACCTTAAGATCAATGCGTGTCACTGAATATAAATTATACTGTATTAGGAAAAGGATGCGGAAAAGCTGAGAGTAAGAGAATGGTCTCCATTTCATTTTCTGGAGCTGCACACTGCCAGAAGCGGGCAAGTTAGGAGTATGGAGGGCGGGCGGAGAATGATGGGTGCGTACAGAGTAAAGGAAGAGATGAATGTGAGCACAACAGTGCATTGCAGAGCGGCAGGGTTTCATGCCATCATGAGTCTAAAATGTGGACAAGGGGAAGAATGTCTGAGAAGGATGTATTGGGAGCTCTGTTCGTCTGAACTAGGGTGAAGACTCCTGTCTTCCCTTCGGTAAAACATGAAGCACTGCAGTATTCTTCTTGGCTTTCAGCATACATTCCTGTTGCTTTTGAAAGGGCCCCCACTCTGAGACTAGGCACGAAAGGACTTGGGTTTGTAAGGGTGTCAGGTAGCACGCCTCGCCTAAGTGTGTTGAACTCTCAGTGCTCTGACAGCATGGGTGGGGAGTGCTGGTGATTCCGAGGCGTGTAATGTAAATTTGTAAATTCCTGGTTTTCTGGGTGAGAGAAGCCTTGGAAGGAAGTTCTGCGAGGTCCCTTGCGTCCCTTACATCCTCAAACAATAAAAGCTGGTCCTGAGAGCCCGGTCGATTGAAAGGAAAATCTTACAAATCCCAGTGATTTCTTTATTGGTGGCTTGTACAGCGTGAGCCCCCCCGCCCCCCGTGGATTTACGTTCTCTTGCAACTTGCTAACAGCGGTTTGGAATTGCCCACTTATTTCTTTGTTCCCAAGAGAACTCCTAGGGTTCCCTGACCGTTGGTAAACAGCCCGGAGCTGTGAAACCTCCGCAGAACATTCTGGGCACAGCTGGAATTGACTTTGTTTACTGCTCGGCCCCTAAAGACCCACATTAGTTATGGATTCAGTTTTGGTGTCTGGAATCCCTTTGCCACCAACTCCCTCTGCTGGCCTGGAATTTGCATCTTCCTACTCAACTGTTTTCCCATTTGGTATGATTTTTTAAAAATCTCCTTATAATATAAAGATAGCAACTGTAAACAAAATGAAATGTTTACTTATGAGTAAGCTTGATAAAACTTATTTTTATTTATTCCCAATTCTCATCCTGCCCACCTTTCTCTCTCTCTCCCCCCCTCTCTGAAAGACAGAGAGGGATAGATAGGGACAGACAGACAGAAGGAAGAGGAGAAGAATCGATTCTTCACTGCTGCACCTTAGTTGTTCATTGATTGCTTTCTCATATGTGCCTTGGCTTAGGGGCTACAGCAGACCAAATGACCCCTTGCTCAAGCCAGTGACTTTGGACTCAAGCTAGTGAGCCTTGTTCAAACCAGATGAGCCCACGCTCAAGTTGGCGACCTCTGGGTTTTGAACCTGGATCCTCTGCATCGCAGTCCGATGCTCTATCCACTATGCCACTGACTGGTCAGGGACACCTTTCTCTCTTTACGCATCACAACTCCTGCCCTCTTGTTGTCACATTGTGAGACTCTAGTTCTCAACTTCACCCCTTAGTATGTCATTGTATAGCAGTGAGGCACACCTCAAATAACGTGTTTTTTCCTAATGCAAAGTACTTGAAATATTTCCATAAAATATTTCTTACTATGCACTGATTTGGGGGGCAGTTTTCATGTGAAAATCTTGCATGCCATCTGATTGGAGGGAAGGGTTAAGAGCAAAAGGAGAAGGGTGGTTAGGCAGAAGCTGAATTATTCTGAGCAGTTCTGGGAATGATATTATATTTTAAAATCAATCCAGAATGGAAAATGGAAGTTGCTCTCAGGCATGACAGTTTAGCATTTACAGCTCAATTTCTGTTTCCAGTTCTCTCAGAAGACAGAGATCATGAAATCTTTCATGAAACTCCAAGTCTCCTCTTAAGATGATGTTTTTGGAGGAATGGAAAAAGCCCGCAAACACTGAGGGCTGATGGTGGTAAAAAGAAAAATAAGTCTGTTTTCTGTTCTCCTCGGATCTAGTGAGAGGGAGATGGGGAGCGGAGTCCTGACTAAGAATTCATGTTTAGGGGAAAAACTGTCCCTCTAAAAGGCTCTCGGAGGGTTCCACTCCCAGAGGTAGAGACTTGCAATGGATGGCCGCTGGAATACCTTAGTGAGTTTTTGAAAATGCAAATCTAGACTCAGGCTTTAGTTTTGAGTGGGAATGGAGAATTAAACTTCTTACAGTAAATTACTATGACTTTAGTGGTTGTGGCTGGCAGTTGTTTTGAGAGGAAGGTTCCTATATGGGAGCTTACTGGAATGAGACTGATTAAGAGTGACACTATCACCAGGGTAACTTTATAAGGGTCAGCACAGAATAACATTTAGGTTCCAAAAATCATTCACACACTCTGGAAATTATTCCATATCTTAAGCATATTATTTGAGACATGCTTAACTGCTGAGCCCTGAGTGATGTACTGGGCCATGGTGGTTGACAACTCCTGACCTCATTGGGACAACAAGGGCTGGAGTAGTGATGGGTAAACACAGGAACATGGGCAGGAATATGAAAAATAGGAATAATGATAACCAAGTTTTATCGAGTTTATTACATGTCAGGCTTTGGGCACTTTCTGTACATTACTTTATTGAATCTTCACCCTGGGAAGTGGCTATTATTCTCATTTGACACAACTAGTAAATGGGGCACCCAGATTTAAATTCCTATTTAGTGTTTCTTTTCTGACATGGCACAGAGGAAATTTACCATATATAATATTATTTTTTGAATGAACTTAAAATCAAAGCAACAAATATTCATAGGTCATCATGTAAGGCCTTCTGGGTACATAGATTTTGGATTATTCAGCCTCAAAACAGAAGGAGATTCTGCCATTTTCAATAACATGGATGAACTCATAGGACATTATGGTAAGTGAAATAGTAAGACACAGAAAGAAAAATTCTGCAAGATCTCACTAGGTGTGGGATTAAAAAAAGTCAGATACATAGAAGCAGAATGATGATTATTAAGGGCAAGGAGGTGGGAGGGGGGAGAAGCTTTTCAGTTATGTGGGATAGATGCATTCTAGAGATCTACTGTACAGCATGGGAGCATTAGTTAATAATACTATGTATTTGTATACTAAAATGTGTTGCCCATCTTATATATACTGCTCACAAAAGTAGGGGATATTTCAAAATGAATATGAAGTAATAAAATATCCCCTAATAATTGTGAGCAGTATATCTATATACAGTTGTTATTTAAAAATTAAACTTAAAAGTAAGATAGAAAGGTAAACGTATCAGATGCGACTCCTCACCCTCCCCAAAACATGTCTACTTCTACACCCATTCTTACTTCCTTTCTGTGTCTCAGCCCTTGGCCCACTCATCAATACTTTCTTTTATATCTGCAAATGTTCCTCTTGCTAGCTGTATCCCTTCTACATAATTTTACTCTGTCCAGCTGAGAGATGAGCAAATACTCTGAGATGATGTGCCAGGTTTCCATTATTCATTTTTTTTTTGAGAATGTAGGAAAAGAAAAAATTACTTATCAGCCCTTCCTTTATCTCATCTTGAGAAGCTATTGGTGTGAACACAGCATACAGAGTTTATTGGTACAGGTGAAATATGGATCTCAGGAGATGCTAGTTTAAAAGGAAAAGCTCTTATAACAGTGGAAAAGCAAGTCTTATTTGATAAGAAGCTTAAGAAGTATCAGTGAACTGTTTTTATTTTATATGATGCAATATTTTATTTAAGTGGAGCTCGTATTTTAATTTGAGCCAATTTCAGGAATACAAATGGGTTTCTTCTTAATGTAGAATAGATATCCTAGATCTAGACAGCCCTAATTTAAAACATTTGGCTTAATTTACGAAAGAAGTTGAAAACAGAAGTAGAGAAAATAACCAGTCATTAAGTCCTAGCCTAAATTATATGTGTGGTGAAATAGGATTGGACAAATATATAGGATACTTTAGCTTAATAAACATTCACTCAGATAACTGTTTATGCCCTTTTGCTATTCCAGCTTTTATGAACCTTCCAGTGTCATTAGAATAAAGCACTTGTTTGACTGCATGTTCTACTTCATAGTGCAATGTGCTTGTCTACTCTTAACTTATACTACCTACTGCAGTGCCTCCTCCCCTCCGCACGGGCATGGGTTAGATGGCCCTGGTATTTTGCTCAGGCTGTTAATTTCACCAAAGGTGCCTTTCTCTTCTTTTAAGGTATTCAATTTCTACCAATCCCTTGAGACTGTGTTTAAACAAGTAAGGTTTAAGACATACAAATAACTTAAATAAGAAGTGGTCTGTATCATAAGAATGAAACAGATAAGTGCCTATAAGAATTCAGTGGAAAGGAAGATTACTTCAGCTGAATGTATGAGGGCAAGACTCTTGGAAGAGGCAGCAATTGCATTGGGACTTTGTATTCAGATAAACGAATGAATTATGAGTAAGATTTGATCATACTGAAGAAGAATGAGGAAAAAATTCTATGCAGAATGAACATCCTGAGACAAATCTTGGAGCAAGGAGTGTGTGACACAGTTGATTGTATTGTTTGATAGAAACACATGCATTAAAAGCAAAATAAAAGGAAAGAGTTGGGTTAGGGACACCATAGAAACTGAGAATGCAAAGTGTTGGCTTTACAGACTCAATAAACTCTATTCCCCTCCTGAGTTCAGAGCCAATTAAAGGAACTCAAGAGTCAACAAATTGGAATTACAATGTCATCATTATAACCATTAACACTGATTAGAGACTGTTCTTTTAGACCATTGCCCAAGTGAGCTTGCTAATTAGATAGAATTACAACTAAAGTCCTCTCTTGCAGGGGAAAGATTCTTACCATGTGGCAGTAACTCTGAGTGATTACCTAATAACACAGTACCCTAGGGGCTAGAATGCATTGATAATTATAGGAAGCTTACCCTCCGTGTATGATTTAGCACCTTTACCAAAAGCTTCACAACAATAAAAAAAAAAAAAAAGAAATTTCAGAGAGACTTCAACTGATTATGCTCAAATTTTCTTTTAAATTTGGGATCCTGTATAACCACAAAATGCCAAACGTTCACCTCACCCAATTTTCTATAAAATGGTAGTAAGAATTCTTTTCTTGAACAGTACCTCAAATTTCTAAGCCACCTGAAAACACACTGCAAATGTTAGTGTGCTGGTCACACATAAAGAAACATTTAGTCAAGGAGTCTTAGTGTTTTCTGCTCGTGTGCTTTTCCCTCTACTTTCTTAGCAATTCTCCTTCTCTTAATTCCTCTTTGTCTTTTGACTCATTCTTTCACTTTCCTTCTTAGCTTGCCTGCTCCCTTCACTAAAAATATTTGAGTACTTTTCAAGAAAACCCAGCCCTGAATTGCTTTCTGTGATACTCCTATTGGTACTCTGCACTGGAAGGAATATGGGCTTGTGTTTGGAAATGCTCTAACTCATCATTCATATTTGATAAACTTCTGAGTTTACAAATAGAGCTTGGTCAATGAGAAGAAAATATTTCTTTTAGAGCAGGGGGCTTTATCAAGTGTCCATGCTGGACTATGCTGGACTAAACACCGTGGGGGGAAGTGGGACATAATAGTGAAAAACAGAAATGGTCTTTGTCCTTGCAGAACTTTTATTCTGTGGGAGAAGAAAAAAGTCAAGGCAGGTGGCAGGGTGATCTGGGGGGCTATGAGGATAGATGGGAAGACTCGTCTGAGGAAGTGCAATATAAGGATTTCAACCTGGGTCCCATAGGTGGCATCCCGAGGACTGAAAACCTTCAGCTGAAATATTATAGAAAAGCATTTGGACACATGGACCACAAGTGCACACACTTGTAGGTGAATGTTAGGCTGGCGAAAGTCTTGATCAGATTCTCAAAGTGGACTGTGACAAGAAAGTATTAAGGACCTTTGTATATAAATAAATGAATTGTGAAAAGATATGGTAAATATATGCAATGGAATATTACTTGGCTGTAAAAAAAGAAATGTCTTACCACGTGTGACAACATGGGTGGACCTAGAGGGTATTATGCTAAATGAAATAATCAGAGAAAGACAAATATATGTGGTATCTAAAGAACAAAATAAATGAACAAACAAAAACAGAAAAAAACTCATAGATAAAGAGAACAGACTGTTGGGATGCCAGATGGGTGGGGTGGTTGAGGGGCTGGGTAAAAAAAAGTGAAAGAATTAAGTACAAATTGGCCGTTACAAAGCAGTCATGGGGATGTAAACTACAGCATAGGGAATAGAGTCAGTAACATTGTAATAACTATGTAAAGTGTCAGGTGGGTACTAGCTACTTATTGGGGGGCTCACTCCACAAGTTACACAAATGTCTAACCATTTGCTGTATACCTAAAACTAATAAATATTGAATGTCAACTGTAATTGAAAAAATAAAACAGTTAAGCCTGACTGGTGGTGGCGAAGTGGATAAAGCACCGACCTGGGATGCTGAGGTCCCAGGTTCAAAACTTCAAGGTCACAAGCTTGAGTGCAGGCTCATCTGGTTTGAGCTCAGGCTCACCAGCTTGAACATGAGATTGCTTGCTGGCTTAAGTGTGGGATCATTAACATGATCCCATGGTTGCTGGCTTGAGCTCAGAGGTCGCTGGCTTGAACCCAAGGTAACTGGCTTGAGCAAGGGGTCACTGGCTCGGCTTGAGCATCACCACCCCCTCTACTCCTGTCAAGGCACATATGAGAGGCAATCAATGAATAAGTGAAGTGCTGCAAGTATGAGTTGATACTTTTCATCTCTCTCCCTTCCTATCTCTCTCTCATGCATGCATGTAAGAAAGAAAGAAAAAGAAAAAAAGAAAAAACAAAATAAAAAATAAATGGATTATGAGTGCTGTAGAAAGAGTATATGGTACTCGTACTTCATACTTAATGATGTCATTAGTGATGCTTTTAATAATACCAACAGCCAATATCATTTTACTATTTACTCTACTAGTTGCTAAGCATTGTGCTAGAAGCTCTCGACACATGACCACGTTTGAAATTCACTTTGGCCCCAAGAGATAGCATGGAGTTCAGTTTTTCCTTGTCCACCAATGTTATTACCCCCTTTACCATTGACATAGAGCCCTTGTTTTCTTCACCTTTCTCCAAATGGGCATATCCTTGTTTGCCTGTCCCTCAGTTCTCCCCCTAGCAGTAGGTCATAATTGGTCTAAAAAATACTAATGGTATAATTTGCCTTGCTGAGTAATTGGTTAAGTCTGCAGATCATGCAGTTCTGACACTTGAGGGAGAAGCTGGTGAGAATTTGGCAGGGGGGCGGTTCTTGTTTGGGGGGGATTCTTGTTCTAAAATATGGATGCAAGGGGAGCACGTTCTTCTTTCTACCTCTGGATATTGTCATTGGCAAGCAATGTTTGACCCCAACAGCAAACTCAGTCCAAAGGGAGGACCAAGCCCAAGGAAATAGGCTGCTGCACCAAGCATGTGGTAGGGAGCAGAGGGAATGAGGTGCAAGGACCTGAAGCCTCAGTGGGACTACTGAGCTGCTGAATGAATCAGCCCTGGAGTTGCTTCTCCCTATAACTTCCTGACAAGGGGAATAATAAATGCCCTTACCGTTTAAGATGTTTGGGTGGGTTTTCTGTTTCTTGCAACTGAAAGCATGCTCAGGTTAGGACATTTTCACAAAATTGAGGCATAGAGAAATTAAGTTACTGGTTTAGATCCCTTAGGTGCTAAGAGGTAAAAACAGGTTTCAAAGCCAGTCTGGCCTCAGAGAGAGGAGCCTTGCGCTTAATCACCAGTTAGCTGTAATACCACTGTGCCGATCCCAACACCGCCCGTCTATGTAAGTGGAACATTGCTGGCTTAAGTGTATTCCTGTTCAAAAATGAAACGTGTTGTCCTGTATTAGCCTGGATTGGAGTAAGGTATTGGTGGCCCGAAGTTCTTTTTGAACTCTAACTTCTTCTTTAATAATAGTTACGGAGTAGCAGGAGAGAAATATGAGTGGGTCTTCTACCTTTCTGTTCCTCCCAGTCCTTAACCGTGAGCACCAATTTGAAAGAGAATTATGGCTGGATATAGCAGGAATATATAATGCTGTTTCTAACTGTGTAATAAATCTTACTTAGGTTGATTCTTAAATTCTTGGGTATGGATGTAACTGAGATCAAGAAATCATTCCATATGTGCATCTTAACTATTTATGCATGTGTTTAATGAGTCCTAGCAGCCTGGGAATACAAACAAGGCCATTTTAATAGTCCCTGCTCACTCTTGTGGGGATACCATCAAACTATGGTGTATTTAATTCTGGGAGTCCCTGGGCATGCTGTTGGGAGTAGTGAGGAGGTGCTCCGTAGACTTCAGGATCACGGAGAAGATCATTGTTGAAGTTAAGATTGAAATGGTGGCATACTGGATTGGCAGAATATTTCTGGGAAACTGGAGAGTTTAGATTGGCATATGCCATAGTGGAAAACTTTGTAGCCTACCGCAGCAGGAAAACATTACTTTTTTGCTTAAAAGTACCTTTTAGTCATAGTCAGCCTTCAGATGGCATTCATGGCTTGCGATGTCATTATAAATAAAGAATTCCACCGTGAGATGAATCACCATGAGTGAAGAGACATGGTTTCTTTTTTAAATTATCACTTACTATCCTCAAACTATCTTTGTCTCACCTGTATATGTATTAAAATGTGAGGTCAGTTATTCCCCCCAAACAAAAGCTTTCAAGCCCAAATGTTGACTTGGAATATTGTGGGATGATGAGTTGAACAGTCATGTGGGTGGAACTTGAGTCAACCTGTAGAGCAGAGCTTCTTAACCTGGGTTCTATCTAAACCTAGGGGTTCGATGAGTCGGTCTTAGGGGTTTGGAGAAGCCTCTGCCACGGAGGCCAGAATAAAGTAATACCGTAATTTGTTGTGAGTTCATGCACTTTGTTGGTTTTGTTCTCTGAGCAAGGTGATGTTCATGCACGGCTCATTTTGTGCACCAGTAAAAAAACATATACCTATGTCTTGAATTTGGAAAAAAAATCATATTTTATTTATCACTAAAGAAGGGTTCGGTGAATGTGCATATAAAACTAGTGGGTTCGGTACCTCAAAAAAGGTTAAGAACCACTGCTGTAGAGATTTTAACTTGCAAGGAATAGGTGTTGCTTTTAATTCAATTTAACTGCATGTATAGAGTGATCTTTTGGCCTCAAAACACCTCCTAAATTTGCACTCCTTGGTCAATTATTAGTCACACAGCTATTATGCTTATAATATCCATTTCTGTAGGATTGAATGTAATAAGTAAATGTATTTTGTGCTGTTCTTAATTGAAGCACTAACAAGGTTGCTAACAAAACTACACAACATTCAGAAAGATGAAAATAAAATTCAAGACAATGGGGCAGCTGAAAGTAAAGTGGCACAGTAAAATGGAGCTGGAAAGAATTTAGTTCATGGAAGTGGAGTCTGCAAGATCCTGCACTTCCTGCATTACATCTGGTACGATTCCCCAGAGTGATAAGATCCGTGCAGTTGCTGAGTTAAAACATTCCTGCTACTCAAGAGAAGCATCACCTTTCCTGGAACTAAAGCCTGGGGGAATTTTTTTCCTGTATGTCTTTATAAAAGGGAACACTGCCATGTAATAAGATTTCCCCTAAAGCGTACACTTAAAATAAATACACAGTTCTGTAAAAGTGTTTGTGCATGGGGGCGGGCAGGGAGGCAAAGCAGTGCACCCCACACTTCAGTTCCATCTGCCTGCACTGTCTTCTTTTCCCCCAGGAAAGCAAAGCTGCTAAATGGAGTCTCGATTTCCAAACCTTAACATTTGCCAACTGTGAGTATGGTGCCTTTGCAGGTGTGAAAACAGCAGTTAACTATGGTTTTGGTAAGTCAGCGTCCATATTGGACCTCACAGCCTGAAGGTATATTGTGGACGTGACCTCACATGGCCTTCTACTTGTCTTCTCGTTAGAATTTTTCAAACCATGGGCCCCCCTTGACTTGACAGCGCGCTTGTTTGTGTTTCTGTCTGAGAGACACTCTTCCACTAGGAAGACCTCTGGGCATACATGTCAAGTAGCTCTTTGTTTTGTATAACATGTGCAGGAGAAGTACAACTAAGATAAAAGTAACGTGGTTCTAATTTACGATATTCATTCCCAAAAGAGAATTCGGCAAGTAAAATGAATGAATCCTTTAAAAAACTCAACAATCAGCTCCCCTTTCTTGACTCTTGAGGCTTTCAAGGTGCCCTTTGTGAGTAGAGTGGGGAGAAAGTGGCTCTTAAAATTGCACAACATAGAAGAAATATACATATACATATATGTAATATACTATATATATCAGGCTCAATAGAAAACACTGTTTGTTAAAAACATATTTAAAAAGTATAGTTTGCCATGAGTATATCCCAAGAGAGAACACCTGTTTGGAGTTTGAGGTGTATTCTTCAGATTTTTATTTTCTCTGGAAATAGTAACCTTTATGTAACACTGCACAATAGCCTTCTCTCTTGAGTAGGAAATTGGTGAAGAGGAGACGAACCTCGCCTTTTAGCAAGCTCAGTGGTACACCGTGGCCACCACCTTCCACTCCTGTGCTCATGTGGGAGGATTGCAGGCGTACAGGTGCCGGCAGGGAAAATCATACTTGACTTTCTTTTTCTGCTGGCGAGCACAGAGTTGGAGCCACAAAATGTTACAGTTTACATATAGGGTTATTCTGTATCAGTTTCAGATATACAGCATGGTGGTTAGACATTCATGTACTTTACAGGGTGGTCCCCTGATAGTTCAGATACCTACCTAGTCCAACACATGGTTATTACAAGATTATTGACTATATTCCTATGCGATAGTTTATATGTCTGCAATTATCCTGTAACTACATTATAAAATCACCTTTGTATTTAAGATTCATGCACACAATACAACACATATGGTGCCAAGAGGGTTGGGAAGTCAAATGTAGTGCTTTCAGCCTCGCTGACCATTTGCCCTGTTGTCTGGCCTGGGCTTTTGTTCCCATTTGCAAGTGACCCTTCCCGTGGAGAGGTGTTCTTTTGCTTCTCAATCTGTCAGTCCTTTGAACATGTTCTTTTCTTCTTCAGCGCCTTATCTTCTCTTGCACACCCAGCCTCAGAAATTCTTTGATCCATCCTTTTTGCTTCTGGAGTAGGGACGATTCTAGTCCCGAGGTGGAGGTGTGAGAGAAGGCTTCCATCTGATCGTGACAGCTGGTGGAGGCCCAGGGAATGCTCAGACGTCTCTCATGATGGGGGCTAATACTAATTTTCGTGTGCTGAGGGAGCCCCTGTGTTTCCAGGTCATTAGAAGAGCCATTCTCTTCCCTTAGCATATGAGGCTCTGGGCTCAGAAGAATCAGGACCATTGCTCCATATATATATATAATTTTTTTAATTAAAAAATTGGATCTTACTGGACCTATAAAGTTTTACAAGTTTTATCCTTAGCAGTATTTTCTGTTCTTTTTTCTGTGTTTGCACATGTGAATCTGCTTTATTCATTTTAACAAATGCATACTATTCCACTGTGTCCTTTTGAATTAAAGAACTCCATTATGATGGCCCATTTGTATTGTTTCCAAATTTGTACTGAAAAATGAGAATATCTTCAATGATTCACTTTCACCTTTCCAAATCTGAGAGGCAAAAAGGTTTGGATCAAAGCTTATCTCATTACTTTTGAAGTATTTTTATATATGATCACCAGCCTGTACTTATGTCATTCAATCTCTTCAGCGTCATTTTGTAACTTCCACTGTTAAGCTAAGAGACGTAGTCTGTAACTATTTAGCTGAGTATTTTTTTCCCTTCCAGTTAAGAGAAAGAAGGAAAGAGTAACTCCTAGGTTTTGTACTTGAGTCTCAGCATGGATAGAAATGCCATTTGATTGGAAAAGACTGAAAGGAAATTTACTTGGGGCAGTGGGCAGGAAGAAATAGAAATTTCTGTTTCAGACATGTTGAATGTGAGGTGCTTATGAACCATGCTTAGTGGGCACATTATGGAGGCCCTTCATATGTGAATTAGGAGCAAAGGAAGAAAGTTCAGGCAGGAGAGAGGAAATTGGGGTTGTCCTAATACAGGGAAATTTTTAAATGATGAGAATGGATGAGATCACTAAAGCAGGGAATCCATAGAGAGAAAAGGAGGCATTTACTCAGCAGTTTGAAAATACTGATGTTTGTGTCTATTAGATATATTTGAAAACAATCCCATTGTGAAATCCTTGAGGTAGGAAGAATTAATAGGAACAGGGCATAAGCTTTTATAATCTCTGTTTATTCTGCCAAATTTCATATAAGGTTCATACTGGCCAAGGAATTTATGGCTACGCTTCAGGAAAATAAAGCCTTGGAGGAAATATTTAGCTCGTGAATTAGTTTGTCATCTAGGGATTTATGGTGTTAGACATTGTGAATATCTCTGATAGTCATATAATATTTGTAATACAAGTTTATTTTTGGATACACATAGTATTTCTAGTCATATAATTTATTGTTTCTAGGTACCTGTAAGAATACTGTGAAAGCATTCAATTAAAGATTGATTTGTTTTTTCAAATATAAATTTTCTTTCATTTTATTATAGTTTGGTGATAAAGAGTAGTATAAAGTATTTGAAGTTAAAGGAGTTATACTGCGTATTGTTTGTGAAAATAATACAGAAGTGGATAGTACATATTAGGTGATCAGAAAAATCAGAACTAGAAGAATTTTACTCTTGTTACTAACACTGTTAATGTAAACAATAAACAATTAGACCTTGAAACCAATGCAGGTAGAATTCGTGAAACAAAGTCATAATTGTTTTTCAGGTGTATCTGAAAGCCAAAGATGATGTGGGGATTATAACTAACTATATTAAAATGAATTGATTTTAAGTAGTTTACTTAAAATTGCTACCAGAATTTCAATCTATTCTTTCTTTTTTTTTTTTAATTTTAATTTTATTCATTTTAGAGAGGAAACACAGAGTGAGAGAGAGAGAGAGAGAGAGAGAGAGAGAGAGAGAAAGGGGGGGAGGAGCTGGAAGCTCAACTCCCACATGTGCCTTGACCAGACCAGTGCAGGGTTTTGAACTGGAGACCTCAGTGTTCCCAGGTCAACGCTCCATCCACTGCGCCACCACAGGTCAGGCTCAATCTATTCTTTCTTCTTTCTTTTCTTTTTCTTTTAGAGAGAGAGAGACAGGAAGGGAAAGAGATGAGAAGCATCAAATTGTAGTTGCAGCACTTGAGTTGTTCTCATATGTGCCTTGCTTCTCATATGTGCCTTGACCTGGAGGGGGGGAGGTTCCAGCTGAGCCAGTGACCCCTTGCTCAAGCTAGTGAACTTGGGCTCAAGCCAGCAATCTTTGGTCCTCAAGCCAGCAAGCATGGGGTCATGTCTATGATCCCACGCTCAAGCTGGCAAGTCTGCGCTCAAGTTGGTGAACCTGTGCTCAAGCTGAAAGATCCCATGCTGAAGCCAGCAACCTTAGGGTTTGAACCTGGGTCTTCAGCGTCTTAGGCTGACATTCTATCCACTGCACCACTGCTTTGTCAGGCTGCTGAGAGTTTTTTATCATAAGTGGATGTTGAACTTTGTCAAATGCTTTTTCTGCATTTGTTAAGATGAGCATATGATTTTTATCCTTTATTCTTTTAATGTGTTGTATCACACTGATTTGTGGATGTTGAACTATCCTTGTATCCCTGAAATAAGTTCCATATGACCATAATAATATCATCTTTTTACTGTATTGTTGAATTTTGTTTGAGAATTTTTGCATGTATGTTCCTCAGGGATATTAATATGCAGTCTTCTTGTTCTTATCTGGTTTGGGTATCAGGATAACTATGCTAGTCTCATAAAATGCATTCAGAAGTGTTTCTTCCTCTGGCTTTCTTTTTTTATTTTTTTTTTAGTTTTTATTCTATATGTTGAACTCTTTCTTTTTTTTTTGCCTAAATGGGATAATATATATATATAATTTCTGGTTGCCTTTTTCATTCTTACTAAACATGTATCCTTAAGTACACAGTTTTCATGGCTACTTTGAATTCTTATGGATGAATTATAAATCATTTAATGACTTTTATTGTTGTGTTACAGACAGCCAGTGGTCCCAGAGCAGGTCTGCCTCTGGCTAGCTGTAGTGTGTGGATTCTTGACTTTGTGTAGGAGAGATTTCACAACGCTAGTCCAGGTGATTTTGAGAGTACGTTTATGAAAGCTGGGGGCAGTGCAATGAAGGAAGGGCTTAGGCTAGAAGAAGCAACAGGAGAGCAACTAGGCGGGGCTGCTTTGGCTCTCTGGAAAGTTAGAGAAAAAGGGGGCCTTGGAGACAGGTTTAGGACATTAGCCCAGGACGAGCTGCTGCCACCCACAGCTCCCCTGGTTGCAAGTCTCGTGGGGACCCTTAGAGTAATAGAGAAAACTATGGGCATATTAGGTAGTGAGCATGCTATTTGGTTCTTTGTCCTCGGGCTTTTTATCTTTCTTTAGCCATTGAGATTCCTAGGGGAGATCTCAGGAAAGAGATTTAATAGAATATTCATTAGGTTTTTTCAGGTGTGTGCTTCAGTATGTTGATTTATCAAAATCTGTGTAAAGCGGTGTCAGGGTTATTTTCTGGTTAGTTTTAGTTTTTAAAGAATGTTATTAAAGAGGGACTGAGACCAAGGCCCGTTTGCCCTGGGACGGTCTGGAACCTGTAAACCATTTGCTCTTAAGTGTCCTTGGTTAGGGAAGGTAAAACCTTGTGACGCGTTAGTGGGCTGTAACTTGCTCAAATTGTTTGGCCTTGTTTAATTATTTTGTCTCAGTTTTCCTTATTCCACTTGTCAAGGAGTTTCCCTAGCTTTGTACTATCCTGCCACAGTTGGACATTTGGGTTCTTGAATAAGTGATGCTACATTATGTATATGTCCTTCATACAAATGTCTATGTATATTCCTAGACATATACTAATTGGGTCAAGAAAATGAATATTTTTAGTTCTGGGAGAATATTAACCATATGTATATGGTAAAAAGCAAAGTTAATTTCCAGATAGGCTTTAAAAATGACTACATATTTATTTCATCTCTGCCATCACTTGAGGTATTATTTTGATGGTTTGCAATTTGCTTCCCAATTGCTATTAACTTAATGGTTGCCAATATTTGAAAAATATTTTTTTATCCTTTTGATTACAATTGAAATTTAATACCTTAAATATAGTTATTCTTCTGTGAATTGTTTAGGGGTTTTTGGTCTATTTTTTGTATTAAGAAATCAACATTTTTTATTTTTAAAGTTCTACTTTCATATTAAGGACTTTAACATTTTTATGTATTTGTTTTAGAAAACATACCAGTTTGCCTTTAAATATTTTTCTTTGTGATTTTTGTCCATCTGTTTTAGCTTTGTAATTCCTTTTTACTTTGACATTTCTTTCCAATGTAAGAATCAGCCAAATAGTTCTATATATATTCTTTGTGCTTTAAATGATTTTGTTATTTATATTTAACATATCTGTGTGGACCTTATTTTGGTGTGAGGTTAATATCAAACTTGATTTTTTCCCCATGTTCTGTGCTACTTTTTTCTAGCAACTTCTGTGGTTTATGATGTTTCCTTTGTAATATTAAAAAAAAAATTAGGTTTACCATCATCTGTTTTATGTCTTGGTTTTTTGTTCTACTGATCTGCCTGCCAATTCTATTTTTAGATCACACTCTTTTATTATATTTTATTTACAGAGACAGAGATAGAGTCAGAGAGAGGGAAGAAAGACAGACAGGAAGGGAGAGGAATGAGAAGTATCAATTTTTTGTTCTGGCACTTTAGTTGTTCATTGATTGTCTTCTCATATGTGCCTTGACTGCGGGCCTTCAGCAGACCGAGTGGCCCCTTGCTCAAGCCAGCAACCTTGGGTCCAAGCTGGTGAGCTTTGCTCAAACCAGATGAACCCGTGCTCAAGCCAGATGAACCCGTGCTCAAGCCAGATGAACCCGTGCTCAAGCTGGCGACCTCGGGGTCTCAAACCTGGCTCCCCCACATGCCAGTCCAACACTCTATCCACTGTGCCACTGCCTGGTCAATCTAGATCACACTCTTTTAATTGTTTACAATTAAAAGAGTGTGATCTAGTGCTCGACTTACGACCACGATTGGTTCCGACAGACCAGTCGTAACACAATTTTGTCGTAAGTTGAGTAGGCTTTATGTACAGTACTGTGAAATGATGTTATAAAAATCTTTAAGTCATATTTTATCATAATTTTCTTTCATTATTATTATATATCATAATTTTCTTTGTTCATTTTATGCCATTTGTATCATCTCTACACCATTTTGTTTCTTATTTTTACATTCGTCAGGTGTAAGTAAAACACTGCATTACCAGTACAACTGGTTTAATATTTGCAAAACAAACAAAATTGCAAAATACAGGTGCATACAAAAGCTGCTGCAGATGCGGAGCAGTCGTGGCCAGCCATTGTGGTCGTAAAGTCGAATGGTCATAAGTTGCATAGGTCGTAAGTCGATCAATACCTGTACTTTGTAATATCATATAGGATAAATTACCCCTCATCTTTACCCATTGCTCTCCTTTCACAAAATTTCCTTTGGCTACTTTTTTGGGGGAGGGTAGGGCACTAAGTAGTAGGATTAGTGGTTTCTTAATCCCATTCTTTAATTAAGCCAATTAGTTTATTCATCTAACAGCTCTATCAATTTCTCTAAAAATATATTTTAAAAGGTGAAAATAAAATAGTTCTTTTTCCAACCACTGAATAGTTTCACATGCAATATAGGTTTTGTTTTGTTTTTTAATAAAATGAAAGGCAGGGAGTCAGAGAGACAGACTCCCATATGTGCCCTGACTGGGATCTACCCAGCAAGCCCCCTACCAGGGATGCTCCGCTTATCTGAGGCCCTTGCTCTGTTGCTCAGCAACTGAGCTATTTTAGAGCCTGAGGTGAGGCCATGGAGCTATCCTCAGTGCCCAGGGCCAACTTGCTTGAACCATTTCGAGCCATGGCTGTGGGAGGGGGCGAGAGCTAAAGAAGGGAGTGGAGTGGAGAAACAGTCACTTCTTTTGTGTGCCCTGACCGGGAATCAAACCCGGGATTTCCATATACTAGGCTGATGCTCTACCACTGAGCTAACCAGCCAAGTCCTGTTCTTTTTATTTTTTTCTTTTGCTGGTTTTAGTATTTTGGGTTTTATTCTATGATGGTATAGCTTGCTTAATAGATTGTGGGTTCCTTCTAATTTTATTTTTTTGTATTTTTCTGAACTGAGAAGCAGGGAAGCAGAGAGACTCCTGCATGCACCCTATCTGGGGCATTGCTCTGTTGCAGCTGGAGTCATTTTAGCAACTGAGGTGGAGGCCATGCAGCTATCTATCCTCAGTGCCTGGGCCAACTTTGCTCCAATGGAGCCTTGGCTGTGGGAAGGGAAGAGAGAGATAGAGTGGAAGGAGAGGGGGAAGGGTGGAGAAGCAGATGGGCACTTCTCCTGTGTGCTCTGGCCAAGAATGGAACCAGAGACTTCCACACTCCGGGCCTACGCTCTACCACTGAGCCAACCGGCCAGGGCCGAGATTGTGTTTTAGGAATAAAAAAAATTATTCCTCAATGTGTATTTGATGGATGTTATTAAAATATCTATCTTTTGTTGTTCTTGCTTAGTTTTCACTTCAGAATCACAAATTTGACTGTATATTCAGCAAGACTTGGAGGAGGATAAATAAAATATAGAACCTGAGCAAGTGCAGCAAGAGCACAAGGATTATAGGATATTGCAAGGAGACAAGCATTAGGGTTGTTCTCCTGAGCTACAAAGGAATGTTCTGATGGTTAAATGCAAGTCAAATTTATCAGGGTTGCCTACCCTGGGCAATGCCCATACAGGCAATGTGTATTGATTGTAAAGAGAATTGGTCTGAAGACTAAGTTCTAGGGCTATTGTGTTCAGAGGATGGGGAATTTAACCAGTAAAGGAAGCATAAGCATAAGAGGAGAAGGAGAGTTAAGAGTGTGATATCTGATGAGGCAGTGTTTCAACAAGAAAGAGATGATTAACTGTGGTAAAAGTGGCTGAATGGTATAGAAAATAAGGACCCAGCCTTGATTATTAGACTTAGTAAGACACAGGTTGTTGGTGAAGTGACCAAACTTGTGTTCAGAGAGTGGCATATTACATATGGGGACCATCCATTGTGGTGCCAATGTCGAATCTAACTTGTGCTGCAATACTTTGATTTTTCTTTTTCTCTTCCTTTTGTTTGAAGTTCTGTGGGTGCATTGTGTCTATAACTTTGTTTCTTTAAACAAACAGTTACATGCTCATGGCTATTGCATATAATTTTGAAAATTATAATAAGAAAATGATGAAAGGAAATTACTTCATTTTAAATTTCATCAAAAGTGCAGCCGCTTTATTCTAGGACTTTGTTTGTTTTGCTTTTTTTGTTTTTTAAATTTGGCTGAGGTTTTTCTATACATGTCACTGAATTAAATTATGTAATTGACAATCTATCACCCTGTGACTTTGGGTTGACTTTCGGATTTTTGGGTGCTGATGTGTTTGGCGGGGCACATTACCTCCACCAGCACCGCCCAGTTATTGAAGAAACAACTAAATGGTGGGGGGAGCTATTTTGGTGAGGGAAATGCAAATAAATTCATTCCACTTGTGGAATATGCAAACATGCTTTCAAGCGCCAGTGTTCTCAATTTGTTCTGTCTCCATGACACATTCATATGAAGGAATCTTAGCCCAGATGTAAAAAAATATATATATCTTTTATGTAATACTTAAGAAGGTGGTAAAATCTTTTTAAATTTCAGGAAGCTAATTAAATAGAATCAGGTAGATATTTATAGCATATTAATATTTTACATTTTTAAAATGTCCCCATTAAATTTGTAAAAGATCAGGCTAAAAGAGAATAGTTCGGAGTCAGAATAATTTTAAAGTGAAATCATCAAATTCATCTCAGTCTAAGACACGCAAATTGCGACTGAGATGAGGATCCAAGGAATAGCACTAACGGTGCTCGCATGTGGTGCTTTGAGTGGATTCAGGGATAAAAACTTCCTGAGATCTCTAGATTCATAGTTTAGTACCATAAAATTGTGATACAGACTCTGATCAGCAGATGCTTCTCTGTCCTTTGATTTAAGCAGTTATCTCAGAAGAAAAGATCCACTAAGCTTATTTACTAATCAGGATTTCCTCTTAAAGTTTGGCAAAGCCATTTCCATATTCTGTTATTTAAATTGCTGACATTTTCTGTGCTAGTCAATGGATATAGAGAAATATAGACCTCATAAAGATGCCAAATTTATTATAGATGTTCAAGACCAAATATCAGTAGGTAGAATATGTTGTTCTGGAATATTAGGTCAATACTTTTATGGAGTTGAATAAAAACAGGGAGGAATACATTGTTATTTTATAGTTCTTAAACTCAGCATTTGAACTGCTAACATAAATTGAGATCAGTACTATTGTCCCACTTTTGACTCCTTACATTTTGCTTGCCAAAAGTCCAGATGAGAAAAAAAGTGGAAATAAAACTTGTTTTATATGAGCTAAATTACTTGTTAATATATGCTGTTAAAGACTGAGAATCAGTTTTGGAATTTGAAGTTCATTGTATTTATCTTCCAATCAAGCCAAAGTTATTGAGAATACATATGGTTTTAGAAGATATATTTGGTTTTTTTGGGAACTTGAGGCTACTAAATCATTTACAGCTGCCAGAATGGAATAGACCAAATGTACTTGGAATTTAGTCCTTTGTAGTGGGGAAGTTTGTGGGTTTCCTGGTTCAGCCCATCTGATGAGAAGAATAACTCACAAACATGTTAGCTAGTTGCGCAGGATGAAATTTTGCCAAAGAATATGATAAATGAGAGTGAAGATAAATTTGAAAGACTGTCTCATTAGTTGAAAAAAGTTAAAGATGGCCCTGGCTAGTTAGCTCAGTTGGTTAGAGCATCATCCTGAAACAAGGTTGCAAGTTTGATCTCTGGTTAGGACACATACAGGAAACAACCAATGAATGCACAACTAAGTGGCACAACAAATGATTGCTTCCCCCACTCTCTCTTTTTCTCTCTTTTCCTCTCTCTGTCTCTCTAAAAACCAATCAATAAAAAAAATTAAAGACAAAGAGGAAAGTTATATTGATAACTTAAGATTTTCATCTTAAGTTGCAAGGATTCTCAATTTAGGAACTAGTATTTGCATTTTGAGCCAGACAGTTGTTTGTTGTGGGGTCTGCTTTGTGCATTGTAAGATGTTTAGCAACATTTCTGGCTTCAACTTCCTAGTGCCAGCAGCACCCTTTTCCCAGCTGTGACAATCAAAAATGTCTCCAGATGCTGCCATATATCCCTGAAAAGCAAACTTGCTCCTGATTGAGGACCACTGGGCTAGATTACAAAATTGTCCCAAAAGTCACATTCCAATAATGTGCTCAGAGTAGAATGGGATGAAGGGTCTGGTTGAAAACTTTGATTGTTGAACATAATATTGGAATAGAGTTTTGTTTGAGAAACATGATAATTCAGATATAGCTTCTGCATGTATATTGTATTGATGCTGAATAGACCAATTTTTTTTCAATCTAGAGTACAGTAGAAAAACTAATAACGGTGATGATTGATTGTCTTCTATTAGCCTTCCTCCAAAAAAAAAAAAAAAAAAAGAGAGAAAACTTACAGAAATAGTAAGACTGCCCAAACTGAATCTGTAGTAGGATCACTCTGGGTGGCCTTGCCTGATTATGACTTTCCACTTGCTTACATGTCACTGAATAGTAGAGGTAAATTAGAGACCTACGTAATCTTAGTCACTTGTCTTCATATAAAGACATAGAAGCACTTGTAGCTGAGACTGTTTGTATTTACCAGGCATCTTTGTTGTCCTGCACTCTGCCAGTCTCTCTTCCACTTAGGTTGGGGCCATATTACTAGTTCCAACCAGTGAACTACAAGCTAAGCATAACTTCTGGAGTGAGGAAATTAAAAACAAAAGTGCCTCTTCCACTCTCTTTTTCCCTATCTTCGTGACTTTGGAGGCCTCACCAGCACAACCAAAGAAATAGCTGCTCTTTTTTGTTCTTCATTTTTTTCTGTTCTCTATTCTCTTTTTATGGGATGTCTAGTAGTTGGATGTTGGACTCTGAATTATCTGCTTAATTCTTTTATCTCCAACTGTTATTTTTCTGCTTTTGGGAACCCAGTTGGAATGTGACTACATGGAATAGAAGGTTCAGCTAAGACTCAAGAGCACAGGCTTTACTGCCAGTTAACTTTCTTCATGCTAATGCTATTCTGGGGAGAAAGCCACATGCATATTAAGTAAACAGCTACTTGGAACAGTGTTACACACGATCTAACAAGTTCTGCACTGGAGGAAAGTCAGGAAATTCGGAGTTATTTTTTTGCAGTAAATGAAGGATGATCTGACAAGGGCTAAGACTTGGGCGGTAGGCTAGTGTGATCCTTAATAGCATGTCCTCTACTGTCCAACTGGCTGAGCCTAAAAACCAGTTTTGACACTTATTTAGCTATGTGATCTTTGGCAAATTACTTAAGCTCTCTGAGCTTGACTTGTCTGATCTGTAAAGTGGAGTTCATTATAGGTTATAAGTATGTAATGCATGTTAAGCCATTAGAATAGTATCTGTTCTATAGCATAAATATAATTTTCTTCTCCCCACCCGTTTTTTGTTGTTGATCTTCCCTCAAAGTGCTTCTTTTATTGTGCTATTTAGATGTTTGCTGCTAATTTGATTGCAAATCAAAAAGATTATACTGAGCCTGTGAGCTCAAAAATATTTTGAGTTCTATATAGCCTGTTGTATTTCTCAGTAAATACTTCCACATTAATGTATATTAGTTAAAATACTTTTATAAATCCAATTGTGTCATCCTTATTACCAGGTACGTGAGCACTGCAAACATAAAAGGTGTCAATGGTCAAAGAGAAAGGTGCCCATTCCCTTGGGCGGTTACTGCTCCATGTCAGTGTGTGTGTGTTGGCGAGTTGAGCATGAGCTAGATTCCATCTCCACATGTCTCCTGGCATGGGCCTCTGTGCAGGACTCAGTCTGCACAATTCTGTGGGACCTTGATGGGGGCATTACTCCTGCAAGGAATCCTGGCTTGGGGAACTCAAACCTCATACTCCAGGGTAAATTCTATCAGTTAGATTGGATAATAACTAGTAATCAATATCATTCCACTTATGGCCTTGCTTTCTCTGCCTTTCCCTTGCTGTTCTGAAAGGGTGGCGGTGGAGTATTGAACCCATCACCTAAAGGACTTCAGTATAAGAGAGAATCCACAGATATGTTGTCAAGTGGTTAGCATGTGGATGTTTTTAAACTCTTGAGATTGAGTGAGAGCACGTAATATAGTGAGAAGAATAAGAAGGCAAAAGGACCAAGGGCAGAGATTTCAAACTGTCAGAGATCCCATGAAAGTACAGGAATGAGAAGGAGAACTCACAAATGGAGCAGAAAAGTGAGGGGAAATTGTCACAGAAGGTAAAAGGAGAGAGACATAAAACCAAAGCCTATACTCTGTGAATAGCTGCGGGGGGTTGCTTGGTTGTGCAAATCATGATGGTAATTCATGACCAACTGAAAAGTGATGCTAACATTTCTGTTTCCTCCCTGCTTGACTTCCTGTATCGTAGGTAAAAGCCTCTGACGCGGATGCAGGACTCTATGGCTTGGTTGACTATTCTCTTTATGACGGATTCCAAAGCTATGAAGCACCTCGAGCCTTCCAGATTGACCCACATGATGGGCGAATCTGTGTTTCTCAAGATATTGACAGGGAAAGGGATCCAGCAACTTATGATCTCTTGGTGAAAGCTAGAGATGGGGTAAGTCTTTATGAATGAAATTTCAAATAGACTCAAAAGTGAACCACAGTGTTTACATTAGAAAGTGCCAATAATTGTCAGTGGCCAATATTGTTTCATAAATCACTACCTCTTTTCCTTGCTGGGGAAGTTTGAAGCCAATACCAGACATTATATCATTTCATCCATAAATAGTTCAATAATATCTCTAACAAATAATGATTTTTAAACACAACTATAGTAAATTAACAGTAATTAATCATTTAATATCTATTTCATTTAAAAATTTCTGGATTCTCCAAAAAAATGTCTTTTAATAGTTTGCTTGTTTGAATCAAAGTTCAAATAAGTTTACAAATTGTGTTTTGGGGAAGAAATTAGGTCATTTGTCCTGTAAGTTTTCTACATTCTGAATGCAACTGAATAACATCCTTGGGACTTATTTAATATGCTCTTTTATCTTATGTCCTATAAACTGGCAATTAGAGCCAGAGACCTGATTCGCTTTTGGTTCACGGAGGTGATGCTATATGATTCTTGCTGCATCTGCAGACACATACCATTATTTCATTACAGGATATGATATGGTCATTTTTGAATTCTATCCTTTTTTTTTTGCATTTATTATCTGGAATCTTCAGCTAAGAAGAATGTTTGCTCATTAACTGTTTGAATACCCTACAATGTAATTCATACAGGAAAGGCACTGGATATATTTGATTATTTCTCTTATATTTTATTGGATTTTTAGAATAATAAGTTGATGCATTTGCCCTCTCCAAAGAGTACTGATGACGCTTTCCTAGTTTTCTTATAAATTCTTGGTTTTTGATATATTTTATCTGTTTCACACATTGCCAACCTTATCCTTTCTGTTGTTTATGTCGACCTTATTTAGTGAAGGCACCTTCAAACTAGCTCCTCTGTCTTTCTGTTTCTTCAAACTTTGCAGTTAACATTTAAAAAAATAGTCCTGACCTGTGGTGGTGCAGTGGATAAAGCATTGGCCTGAAACACTGAGGTCACTGGTTCGAATCCCTGGGCTTCCCCAGTCAAGGTAGCAACTACTATGAGTAGATGCTTTCCATTTCTTCCCCCAGTTTCTTCCTCTCCCTCTCTTTCTCTCTCTCTCCTCTCTCTCCAAAAATCAATAAATAAAATATAAAAAGAAACATTAAAAAAACATGCAGAAGAGTGCAAAAATCATTAGTATAGCTTATCGGAGTTTTGCAAAATAAGTACATTCATGGAAACAGGTGAGGAAAAATTACTGGCACCCTAAAAGCCCCTCTCTTGGCTTCTTGCTGTAACTATCCCTCTCACCCTTTAAGAACAATCACTATTGATTTCTAACACCAAACATGATTTGCCAAGTTTTAAACTTTCAATGAATGGATTCATATAGTATGCGCTTTTACTGTTGCTTTTGCCCAACAATTTGTGAGAATCATTCATGCTGTTGTGTGTAGCAATAGTTCATTTATTCCCATTGGTTTATAGTATTTTTTCCTGTGAACCCACAATAAAATTTACCTATTCTATAATGGATGGTATTTGTTTTTATTACAAATAGTGCTTCTATTAACTTACACATTTGATTTGGTGAACAAATGTAAACACTTATGGTGAGTATTTATTTAAGAGTGGATTGCTAGATCATAAGCAAGCCAAACAACTTTTCAAAATTGTTGTACCAATTTATTCTCTCTCCAGTAGAGTACAAGAATTTCATTTGCTCTATTGTGCCCAACATTTGGAATATAATATCTTTTAACTGATAGCAATTCAGGACCCTATGAAATAGTATAGCACATTGGAGGGTTACTTTGCATTAACTTGCCGACTAATGAATTGAGTGTGTTTTCATATGTTTACTGGCTATTTGTTTAACTTGTAAAATGTCTGTCCATTTTCTATTGTACTGTTGGATTCTTATTGATTTGTATGATTTTTTATATTTTTGGCATTCGGAAGTTTTTTCTTGGATATATTTATTACATATATTTTCTCCCATTCTCTAGCTTGCCTTTTCACTCCATTATTGGTGTGTTTTGAGGAATAGAAGTTCTTAATTCTATTTTTTTATTGTGTGAAAGGTGAGAAGGCAGAGACAGATTCTTGCATGTGCCCTGACTGGGATCCACCTGGCAAGCCCACTAAGGAGTAATGTTCAGCTTGTCTGGTCCACTGCTTTGTTGCTCAGCAACCGAGCCATTTTAGTGCCTGAGGCAGAGGTCATGGAGCTATGCTTAGCACCCAGGGCCAACTTCTCAACCCACTTGAGCCATGGCTGCAGAAGGGGGAGAGAGAGAGAGACAGAGAGACAGAGAGGGTGAAGGGGAAGGAGTAGAGAAGCAGATCATCACTTCTCCTGTGTGCCCTGACTGGGAACCGAACTGGGGACATCCATATGCCAAGTCGATGCTCTACCACTGAGCCAACCAGCCAGGGCCAGAAGTTCTTAATTCTAATAAAGCTCAGTCTATCAATTTGTTTCCCTTTACAACTCGTACTTTGCCCCCTTTACAACTGTCCTTTTAAGAAGCACTTGCTTACCTTAGGAACAGGAAGGTATTCTCTTATATTTTCTTCTAAAAACTTTATTGATTGATCTTTTACACTTTTGTTTTCAATCAAATGGGAGGTAGGTTTGGCTCTTCCATCATGGGGATTCAATTTGCCTTGTACCATGTGCTGAAAGAATCATTTTCTCCCCACCACACTGAAGTATCACTTTTGTTGTGAATCATGTAACTGTATGTGTGTGTGTCTATTTCTAGACACCCTATTTTTTACTTTTTTGTCTTTGTACTAGCTTCATATGCCTTTATTTTTTTTTAGCTTAATAATAGGTCATGACACATATAATCTTTTAGCTTTGTTGTTCACTTTCAAGATTGCTTTGGCTATTCCTGACCATTTATATTTCCAAGTACACTTCACAAACAGCTTATCCAATTTCCACTACATCACTGCAAAGATAAGCTACTATACTCAGTTTTGCACTTTTTCTTTTTACTATGTCTATTTTTAAAACTTTCTTTGTTTCTTTTTGATGTGCTTATTGACTACTCCCTTATGTAGATGGGTATTGCTAACATCTTTCTGGTCTAATCTTTCTCTTTTGAAATTAGTGAGAGAATCTACTTACTTAAGATATGAGTTGATGGGGGAAATGAATCTAAATATATTTATTACAATAAATGTGTAGAGGCTAACATGAAAACATTTAGTGAAATTACTGTGTCCTATTACTATATTCAATAAAATTACTGTGATCTATTTGGTTAGATTTCATCAACCCCTTATGATATGATTTCAGGAATCCTTGCTTTTATGTAAGAAAACATGTAAGAAATAAAAAATAGGCATAAACAGAGGATTTTTGATTAACTTAAGATTCCCAGCCAGGACAAACAGGAGAAGCAGCCATCTGTTTCACCTCCCCTTCCTTAATCCCATATCCCTTCTCCCTTTCTCTCTCTTCTCCTCCCACAGCCATGCCTCAAATGATTTGAACAATTGGCCCTGGGTGCTGAGGATGGCTCCATGGCTTTGCTTCAGGTGCTGAAATAGCTTGGTTGCCAAGCAATAGAGCAATGGTCCCAGATGGACAGGGAATCACCCTATTGAAGGCTTGCTGGGTGGATCTCAGTTGGAGTGCATGTGGTAGTCTATTTCTGCCTCCCTGCCTCCCACCTCTCACTGAATAAAAAATAAATAAACAAATAAAAAAACCAAATAAATAAAATAGATTAACTTAAGTCTGTGTGATTTAAAGCTCACAATATGCACACGCCAATATTTATCCAAAGCTTCAGAAATATATACTTAATAGTGTTTAAGACAATTATAAAAGGCCATCCTAGAATTGAATAACCAGTTTAAATTTAATACTGCAGTAGTTGAACATCTGTTTCTAATTAGTTGGTTTCAGATGATTTTGTAAAAGTGTATATAGAAATTATCTTAGAAATAAGGTCATTTGATGCCAGAAATTTTTTTTACTGCCAAAAACGTAGTGCATTAATTAGGAGCATTGGCAGAGGAATGAAAAAAAGAAATCAACCCAGATATTTAATTTAAACCTTCTTGCTTAGTTCTTTCTGCTTTCATACCGAACCTACTCTACAGACTTACCCTATGGAAATGGCTTTTTTTCTCTCAGCTACTAGTCTCTATGGAAGTATTCCAGTGCATCTTTAACTGTGTCATCCTTCCACAAAGCTTTCCTACCCTGAACTAAGGGGATGCATTTTTCCCCAGTCAAAAGGTATTGTCTTTGCAAGATAAACTGTTTCTCCTATTTACCTCCTCTGGTTGCATCCTCTGTCTCATCTGCATCCTTTTCCAAGTGGATCTTCTCTGGATGCTCTTGAGTTTTGCATCCATCTCCACCACAGTCTTCTATCCTTCCATTACATCATTGGGGTGAGATGCTTCAATCGTGTCACTAAACATAGGGCAGCTTGTACTTCACGGCCAGTATGGCATTGGAGTGAGAACTCAGCTCTGTCATAGGGCCACTGGCTTGTCGGAATCCTCCTTCTCCTCCTCCTGGTGTCTGGGGCAGAGAGCTCTTGTTCAGCGCTGATCACAGCAGCGCCCTCTGTGGCCACCACTCTGACCACCTCTAGGGGTGCTGATGTAGCTTCCCCACATGCCTACTTGTTATCACCTTTGAGTTTCACTCCTTTGGGCCTCACTTCCATTTTCTCTTCTCTGACCTAGGTCCCCTCCGCTGTCCCACAAACCAGCGGTTCTTAGCAGTGTCATGGCATACAGTCGTTAAAGAAGTTGTCCTCAAGGCTTTCTCCCTCTTCCTCACGCCAGACACCCTGAGGAACAGTGTCTGAGGGTTCAGGGTCATAACCACCAAAATGCCAGATGTTAGAGTGAGCCGTATTCCCCATGAGGTAATTGAGTTTGCACCCGTTTGCCTAGTTTTCCTTCCTTAAACTCTGGTCAGAGCAGATCTGAACGCAGGCTGTGTCTGTCCACCTTTGGTGACTGTTTCCAATAGCCTCTATGGATGATTATGTTCCTCTGGGCAGTGCTGGACACTTGGCAGCTCAGTGTGGGTATGGACCCAGTCCCTCATGGGGACAGCTTGCTCCATGTAAATATGTCCAGGTTAAAGGCATAGATATAATTGTAATGATGTAACCCCTTATATGCTCATGGAAATTACCAAAAAGAATTAGCTATGTATTTTAGTCTATCATCCCACTTTGACCTAAAGAACCCCTATTGGTTTGACTTACTCCCAGGTTTTGGTTGCCAAATGCAGGGTCCTTTAAAGATCTATGTAGTTAAGAGATCAACTCATCTTTCTCAGGATAAGCAGAGAATGACACATTCAATGTAGATGAAGATGGGGACAAGGTGTTTTAGTATCTAGTTTCAGGAGTCTTTTTAGTATCTAGTTTCAGGAAATGGGCTACCAGATCTTTAAGGTGTCCTCCTTCTGCAGTGTTTGGACACCTGCTCCATTGTGGTGACCTTCTTCTCCTTCTTGCCCATCACTTGGGTCCAAGGAGGTGCAGGGAGGCCCCAGGAAAGAGCTGCACCGGCAGCCACGCTGAAGACAGGTTCCCCTGTGGGGCACACCTGGCCATGCATTTTTTTTTTTACAGGGACAGAGAGAGAGAGAGGGATAGATAGAAACAGACAGACAGGAACGGAGAGAAACAGAGAGAGGTGAGAAGCATCAATCATTAGTTTTTCGTTGCCGTTGCAACACCTTAGTTGTTCATTGATTGCTTTCTCACATGTGCCATGACCGCGGGCCTTCAGCAGACCGAGCCACCCCTTGCTGGAGCCAGTGACCTTGGGTCCAAGCTGGCGAGCTTTTGCTCAAACCAGATGGGCCCGCACTCAAGCTGGCGAGCTCGGGGCCTAGAACCTGGGTCTTCCGCATCCCAGTCTGATGCTCTATCCACTGCGCCACCGCCTGGTCAGGTCCTGGCCATGCATTTATAAAGACACATTTTAGAAGCTTCTTTCTCTTGCCCACAAATAATAGGCTTTTAACAGCTTCACCTTGTTGGGACCTAAAACTGCCTCCAATGTTTGCTTTAGAATGCATGAGAACAAGCAAAATAAGTGTTTGTGTGTGTTGTCTAGTGTGCGGTGTTTATTCTGTTGCCTGCATAACATTTACACATTTCTTCTGTGATGAATTGTGCATTTCTACCGAGTGAAGTCTGTCTATCATAATTGTTCCACGCAGTATCTACCAGTAGCATATGGCTCTCATCACAAAGGTTGGCAGAGATGAACAGAACAGTGCTGACAGTGACTGGGTAGTTTGTCCCTTAAATACAGTCCAGACTGGATCAGAAGAATAAATGAACTCAGACAAGATATTTTAGTTCAAGATGCTGGAATCTAGGCCTTAATGAAGCTATTTAAAATAATGAAGTGCACTTTGATGAAAGACCTTTAACTTTACAGAATTACCTTGACAATTTGTGGTTTTCCCTCTGATCCTTTCTCGCCCTAATACATGTTTTGACGTCTCTTTGGAAGAAAATTGCTGAAACTCATTTGCTGGTGCTTACTAAGATATTTATGTGTCAGTACAAGAATTTTTAAAAAGTAAAATATCTAGATGTTCTGGGCTTCTCTTCTATTTATTCTTGTGCTGACTGTCTCAACGTTTTTAAAAATTCAATCACTTCTGCTCTCTTGCTGGTATCACTTCTGAAATAACTTATTTTTGCTGCTACTACTATTGTTGCTATTTATCTCATCCATTGAAGCCACGGGGATACTATAAAATTGTATAATGGAAATGAATAATCAGATTACATTGGAAATCAACTTGGGTTTTCACAATAAATCGCTATAATTATTTCATGCTTATGTATAATTCCTGTTTCCTTTTCCCATTAATTTTTGTCAAGGGAATGTCTCTTTTTTGGTGTGTATGTTTATGAACATTCTATGTCTGTTGTTTTGTGATATCCTGAATTCTGTAGCTGAAATATGTGCTTGAGATAAAGCTATTTCATTTCTATCTCAGCGTTTCAGGCTGAGGGCAGGGCTGTGTCACACTAGCAATATAGAAAGTAAATTGATTTACCCCTTTACCATTATATGTATTCATGATAAAAGTTGGCTATTGAATTTGTGCTACATGGTGTGCTTCTAAAGCACATAGATCTATGGAAGCAAATTCCTGAGTCAAAGGACACACTCTTTGTTTTCCTTTATACTGCAGCTTTATCGAGAGATAATTAATAAAAAATTATATATATTTAAGGTATACAGCCTGACGTTTTGATTACACATATACATTGTGAAATGATCACCACAATCAAGATAATTAACATGTCCATCAGTTCACATAGTGAGTGGTGAACCCATTTAAGATCTCAGCAAATTTTAGGTGCACAGTTTATTATTATTAATTATAATTATTATGTTGTCCTTTAGTCTCCGGAACTTATTCATTCTGCATAACTAAAGTTTAGGGCACACTCATTTTAATTTTAACAGATTATGTTATGTCACTTTCTAAAATGTAGTTAAGTGCTTATTCCTATCTTATTATATTTCACTGACCACCACCCACACCTCAGTTTTAGGAATAAGCTTTTGCCCGGTTGCTCCAATATTTTTTAGCTAAATTATCTGAACTGTGTCTCAAACTGATTATCTACAATTTTTTAATATGCTACCAGAAGCAATCCCACAATGTTTCAATACCATTTACCTCATTCTTATCTCTAGAAGTTAAGCCTGCCATCCAACCATTAATCTTTGTGTTCTTATCTCCATCTTTCTTTGCTCAGCCTCTAATTTGAGTTAATTTCTTGCCTACCTTCTGTGCCCTCCCAAGCTCTTCTACCATGCCCTCTGGAACTCATAGCCCATCATTTAGCAAACTTACTCATAAACTCAACCTGGTTTCTGACTCCTCCTTTATCTCCTTGTCCCGACCGAATAAAACAGGTCTCCCCTAAGAGACCTGCTCCTCTCTGGCGCTCTCACAGAGAAACAAACATTCTGCTAACTCACAAGCTGGGAGGGAAATGTGGAAGAGGGTACCTTCCTCTTTGCCCATCACAACATCCAAATAATTTCTACTCGTTTCTCCATCAAAAGCCAATTCCTATTTGAAGTTTATATTTCAGACTCTACCATGGGTTCTGTGTTGCTGATATGTTCTCAACGTCGTTGTCACTGTGGACCTTTACACCTTTCCCACAATCTACCTCTCCACCACTGTTTTTGCCTGATACTTCAACATGCATCCATTGAATAACGACAAACCCTGAGTTGCTCAGTTCCTTGACTTTCTCATTCCCAAGAATCATCACCAGTAGATGCAAAACCTCTGAAATCTTGACTTCAAGCATGCTATATTCCAACAAGCAGCCTTACCTTTCAGTCTCTCTCACGGTAGCGCCTGCATTAAATGAATAATTCTCCCATGTTAAGATCACTATTTATTGGCTCATTGTGAAAGTCATGCAGTTCCTTCACTTCATAAAGCTCTTTGGTTAAAAACCCCAGCCCTGTGTAAGCCTGACATTTTCTGCACTTGCCTAAGCAACTGAATATGCCTAGAGAAAATAATTTATCTGCTTGAGAGAGAAATCCTGATTTCCTGCCTACTACTAGCATACATTTTTTTTTTGCCTCCTTTCTTATGATTACATTAGAGATGTTCCTGTTTGCATCAAAAGCAACTTCCTCTGCTATTCAGGGTCGCATCCATTCCAGGCTTCTTTCTGAAGGAGATCACTTCTATAATGATTTTCTCAAATCCTGTTGACTGTCTCCCATAGGCATACAAGGTATAATAATAGTGTCTATCTTGAAAAAAAAGTCTCCTTTTTATTTAATGTACCTTTTTAGAGAAACATGTTAGTCCTCTAGTTTTCAAAGCAAATCTACTTAAAATCATTGTCTCTGTTTTCTCACGTTTAGTCCTTTTCTGGTCCAGTCTTCCCATCCTGCCTCTCTAAGAACAATGCTTAAAGAAGCCTAATTTAGAAGAAGTCGGGGACTTTGGGAACAAGTGAATCCCCGTTCCAGCTGCAGACCCGTTATTTACAGGCTTGCTTAACTTGGACAAGTCACTTCTCTCCACTTTGGTTTTCTTATTTGTTGAAACGGAGGAAACCCGTAGAAGTTTGTAAAAGGGAGATTATAACAATTGAAAGAGAAACTGTATGTAAAATACACTTAACACATTCACAAGTAGTTACTGTAAGATGAAAGTACTCCCATTTGGTCAATTCAGCAGCTAAATATTGAAAATCATGACAAAAGAAAAAAAGGAAGACTGAAATCTGTAATACTTTTCCTGCAGAAAAAAATCACTGTTCTGTGACAATACGCTTTTCACTTGGTCCATCTAACATTTGGCCTGTTTTTGGTAGCATTGCGTGATGTAGGATCTTCATGAAGAGCCTGGGAATTAACATCTTTGCTCTCAAAGATCTTAAAGTGAAGCAATGCTCATTTCTTCACATCTTCCCCACTTTCTCATTACTTCTATTACCTGCTGTCTCAGCCCCCCGCAGACCTAAGTGACTTCTTGAACTGGAGCAGAAATAGAAAAAGAAGGGGGAAGGAAAGGTAACAAGAAAGCAAAGAAGGGAGGGAGGACAGTTGGAGAAACAGCAAGGTCTATGTCTGATGGAATCCACTACTTTCTATCCACTTACAATCAGTCTGCAGTCCCCTCCTATTCCTCTCTACCCGGGACCTCCTGGTCATTGGGGTTTGCTGAAGAGAGAGAGCCAATCTGTGTTTTAAGCATACAGGCTAGCTGGGATTTCTACGGTTTTTATTTCCCTTGTTTTAACTTGTCACTGGCATGGCCCTGGCACTATATTCAACTTAGAACAAGGAGAACCACACTTTTCTAGAGATGTATGTCTCAATTTGCTTTTAGTCCCCAGAGTCAGAGGTAGATGGGACCTCAGAGCTCGGAGCCACTTCCAGATGAATCTTTAGTGTCATGCCAAAAGTACCCTTTCTTGCTCCCCCTGCCCTCATGTGAGCTTCTTCCAGACCTGCCTGGCAGCGGGCCTCCCCTCCAGGACTTCTCCACTGTCTTTTATTTTCCTTCTCAGTGCCTCCCTGCCATGGCAGAAAAAAAGGAAAAGAAAAATTTAAAGAGAGAGAGAGAGCAAGAGAAGGGGGAGGACAAGTGAGTGAGAAAACCCAGGCCATGTGACTTAGCAAGGATTTTTGTCAAAGATGAAAGTAGCAGAATGTACCAGACACAAATGGAAAACAGTGCTTTAAAGCAGGAACATATGTCTTACTTTAGACGAGTAAAAATTACAGAGAGTTATTTCCTCCTATTGTGTGCTCTTTCTTTTTCCTTGTTTTGAAATGGAGGTGACACAAAATAAACAGTATTGGACACACTTCTCACAATTTTATGCCATATGTTACTTTTCCAAGACTTGAAACACTCATGATTCTGAAACAAATCTGGCCCCAAGTATTTAGGATTACTATCTTCACTGCCACCATCCACTCCAGACTTGATGATTCTTAATAGCCTCCTACGTGGTTTCTCTCCTTCCACCCCTGCTGGTTTTTGGTCTGTTCTGAATACTGCAGTCAGAGTACTGAACAGTGATGATCTAAGTCAAGTCAAGCAATGTCTCTGTTCATAACCCTCCAGTGGGTCAGAGGCATGGTCCTTTCAGAGGCTCACAGAGCCCTCCATCATCTGTCTCTGCCTTTTCATTCCCTGAACAGGCCTCAGATGTACCCTGTGCTCTTGCCTCAGGGCCTTTGCACTTGCTCTTTCTTTTTTTCTGTTATGTTTTACCTCCAGCTAACTGAAGTCAGGCTCCTTCATACAGGTCAGTCTTTAATTCAAATGGCCTTTCACTGATGAGCTTTTCTAAGGTTGTAACCTCCACCAATGCTTCTTACCCTTCTCCTTAATGTTTAAAACTACCCTGGAGATAAAGGTGAATTTTTTTTTTTCTTCTTTGGACGTCTAGAATATCTTTGGTCTCTACTCTGAAATTATTGCCTCATGGGTACTTTAAGTGTAATCACATTTATATTTAAGAATAAGGGCTGAAGTAGCAATACCATGCTGTTGTTACACATGAGCTCATCCTGAAGTTTTATATATATATAAATTTGTTTTAAAAGTCCGTTCTAGGATCTTTGTCAGTTATTCTGTATCCCAGTGCTCAGGAGAGATTTATTTGTAATCACTTCTCATTCATCAACAGGGTGGACTGAGCGCCCAAGCTTTTGTTCGTGTGGAACTGGAGGACGTGAATGATAATGAACCTGTGTTTAACCCATCCACCTACGTGCTGAGCATTAGCGGCCAGACCCAGCCAGGAACTGAGATTGTCAATGTGCTTGCCACTGACAGAGATTCTGGGATATATGGAAGAGTGGCTTATGAGCTTGTCTCCAGTGACCTGTCCTCCCTTTTTACCATCGACTCTACCACAGGTATGTGATCTTGGAACAGTCCTCCTCTGAAATCAGTAACTTCTGTGGAATAGCCAGAGAATTATCAGGTGATATTTTTTTAAAACCAAGGTGTTACAAGACTCATGTCAATTTCTAGAAGGCAGGAAGGGTATATTGAAAAGACCCAGGGCTTTGTAGTTAGGTTAGACCTGGGTCTGAGTCACAGCTAGCCTCCTAGTGGTTGTATGATTTTCATTGACCTTAGTCTCTTTACCTTAAAAAAAGTAGTGCTAATAATTCATATGTTGTAAAGTTTCCACAAGGATTAAAGGCAGTAAGTTATGAGAAACAAATGGGCAGTAGTATTTTTTTTCCCATGTGACATCTAAGGATGACTTGCACCATTTCCGTGTACAAATCCTACTAGTACAGAGAGTGCTGCACAGACATCCCTTCCTAATACTAGGTCTGGCAGTCCCTGAATCTTCTTGAAGGTCTTAGTTTCCTTGTTTGTTTGATTGTTTTCTAAGTAATACCTGAAGCTCCTTTTATTTCTCTAATATAATAATTATGTTTCTGCCAAAGTAGTCTAGTGAGCAAACTGAGTTTTTTAGAAATAATCAGTATTTAAGTTGTTAGTCTCCCCTTCCTATTGGATTCTTATTAACAGAATAATGTTTGAAATAATTATTACTATCACACATAAAATTTCAAGTCTATTTCATTATAATACTTTTGAGATATTGGAGAAATTCTGGTCTAAAAATGAGACTGCAAAAAATAAGTTTTTTGCTTTTTACATTTCTTCTTCTTTTAAGAAAAATTTTAAAATCTTATTTTATTTTGTAGTAAGAACACTTAACATGAAATCTGCCCTCTTAACAAATTTTTAAGTGTACAATACTTTATTGTTGATTGTAAGTACAATTTTGGCCAGGAGACCTCTGGAAATTATTCATATTGCTTAACTGAAATTTTATTCCCACTGTTTAGCAACTTCTGGCTTCTCCCTCCGTGTCACCTCCTGGCAGCCACCATCACACTCTTTGGTTCTATAAGTTTGACTATTTTAGATACCTCATAGGAGTGCGATAATATAGTAATTTTTATTCTGCGACTGTTTATTTCACTTCATATAATATTGTCCTCCAGGTTCATCCATTTTGTCACATGTGACAGTGTTTCCTTCTTTTTAAAGGCTAAATAATTCCAGTGTGTATACATGCCATGTTTTCTTTATTCATTCATTGATAGACATTTAGGTTGGTCCTACAACTTGACTATTGTGAATAGTGCTTTAGTGAACATGGGAGTTCAGATAATTCTTTGACCTTACATTTCTTCTTAGAGCACCTGATCTGAGCATGGGCAGAATGTGTGCTTATTCTGATGTTGATGACAATGTCAGGTGCCATGGTAGACATGCTCTGTGCATTGTCCTAATGGATCTTTACAAAACCCTTTGCAACAACCACATCTATTAGCAGCAAATAGTAATTTACATGGGAAATCTAATCGAACAAGTTAGTTTGCCTTCTCACCCAGCTCCAATAGGTAGAGAGTCACTGCTTCTTGCTAGGAAAGTGTACTTTCTGGTGCGTGTGTCTGCTGGGGGATTAGTTGTTTACAATGGCAGTCTTTATAAAGCGGAACTTTCCTTGCTCAAAATAATCCACTGACATGGCCCCTTTAACATTTAAAAGATCAGAAGAACATACTTTTTTAGGAAATTGGTCTGCTTATCTTGGCTTTTTCAAAATTCTTCTAAACTGAGGACCTTAACTGCTTGACACAATGCCAGGCCCTCCAGGGCAATAGCATTGCCAAAATTATATAGGTCAGCCAGGAATCAGGGCGCAGGATCAAAAAGCATTCAGCAGATTGTTTTCAGAAGACATCAACACACTCATCATCTAGTTCCCCCTGGAAGGTCTTGAAGAAGGAGCTGCACGGTGTCCTGTTTTTAGGAGAGATCTCTGTTGTCGCACTGGCGTCAGTCTGCCAATGGCTCCCATTCCTGGCACCAGCCATAAGACAAATGCCGTTGTTAATCACGGAGAACACTCTATGTGAGTCATTATCTAAGAAAGTATCATGGAATTTTTTCTTTAAAGCAAAGACAAATTTTGTAATGGATCTAGCTTTGGGCTATTTTTGGTTGGTACCTCTATTATTTTCATGTCAGTGCATTGAGGTTGAAGACATTTCTTAGTCTAACAGTACTTAGAATTCAGTTGCACTTAGTCACCGCTCATGAGAAATTCACGAGGGCTGATAATGCTTTAGATACAAGAGAACTGAGCAGCATCATGACTAGCTATGGGGAAAAGGTTGCCTAGTGAATTGGAAGTCTCCTATTTGAACAGTTGAATTCCAGTTCGTCTGCTGATTGACTGCCACCTCACATACATTTTCTGTATTGCACATAATAAGCTTCCAGGCCAGGCCATGCAAGGTAATCTAACTGTTGATGTTCTCAGAAGAATAGAACAAGCAGCAGTTTGGGATATGGTTTCCTCTTCTGGATCTGTGCTTTTGTTGTAGCCTCTAGAAAGCTGGGCTTGCTTGTTTTCCCTGTGAGGAATAGCTCTACAGAAACTGCCAAAGTGAACACAGTCTCAGGAATTGCTTGTATCTATCCATCCGTATGTCTGTACATATGTATATATGTTTTGTATATCAGACATGCTATTCTGTAAGTTCACCTAGTGTGTGTTACAGGTTCGTGTTTTCCTTAAGACAATATAACTATATATATAACTATATATATATATATATATAAATATATATATATATATATATATATATATATATATATATATATAATGAAAGAACAAATGACTTTTAGAAATAATTGAAAACTGATTTAAACCTTTATTACATTCTCATAAGAAACTGCAAGGGAGTGCCATTGCTATGTCAGCGCACAGGATGTTGAGTATCCTCTTTCCCCACCATAGCGTGGTCGGTGTCCGTGGCCTGCCCCACTTTTCCTCGAAACTATCCCATACTCCTTCATGTTCTCTCCAGCTTGTCTGTGCTGGCTGGCTGGCATGTCTCCAGATTTATACATTAAATAAATATATTTAATGTTTATATTTATGTAGATGATTATTATTATATAATTGATTATATCATTGTATAATTATATATGGTTATGTTGTACAAGGTATATATTGAGAATTGATGAGCAAGTTTCTATGTTGTCACTTCTCCCCAAGTTACTCTCAAATTCTCTTTGAGATATTCATTATTTTGCTCTTTCATTTCATGCTTCCTATATTAGACATGCTATTTTTTTTTCTCCAAGTGAGAAGAGGGGAGATAGAGAGATAGAATCTCGCATACACCTTGACTGGGATCCATCTAGCAACCTCCCTCTGGGGTTGATGCTCTGTCCACCTGGGGCCATGCTCGTATCTAAGCTATTTTTAGCACCTGAGACAGAGGCTTCTATGAAGCCATCCTTAGCACCTGGAGCAGATGTGCTTAAACCAATCAAGCCATGGCTGTAGGAGGGGAAGAGAGAGAAAGAAGGGAGAGGGATGGAGAAGAATATGGTTGCTTCTCTTGTGTGCCCTGACTAGGAATTGAACCTGGGACATCCACATGCTGGATGGACACTCTACCACTCAGCCAACCAGCCAGGGCCCAGACATGCTATTCTATAAGCTCACCTAGTATGTGTTATAAGCTCATGTTTTCTTGAAGACAAGAGATTTTTTCATTGACCTATTTGTGCTACAAGCAGGGCTCATGTATTAAAAATAGAACTTTTTGACTTACTATATTCATCTGGTAAGAACAATGTTTTGGAGAAAACTGGGAGGGGGTGTGTGGCAATGTCATGGTTGTTTTCTCTTGTGGGTTTATCTTCCTGGTCTGTTTCTAGTTTTCTAAGTGTGTTGTTAGTTCAAAGAACTTTTTTGCAAAATGTGCTTAGGCACCAGGAGAGAGATATTGAAGTGAGCCTTCATTTCTCTTATTCTTAGTTAGTTGGGTTCCTTTGATGTGGGCATGAGGCAGACCATAGTGTTTTGAGTTTTAAAAGGAGGAAACACAGAGGCATATTTATTAATAGCTCTTTTTCATGTATTTTTAATCTCATTTAATGAATTATCTGTAAATTTTTTCCACATTGTTTGAAGTATCTCTTTAGTCACATGAAAAGGAACAGTTTTTAGCCTTTGTGTTTGTGCTGTTTATTTAGTAATTTTACACTCAAACAAACATAACTTCTAATTCAGATTATTTTAAGGTGATGGAGATTGCAAGCATTTGTGTTGGTCATTTATGGTTGTTCAACTACCTTTTTGTTGTTGTTGTTTGTTTTTTGCTAGAAACTGACTTTTGGCTAAATTTTTGTGGTTTACCTCTTTTTATAGAAGCAAGTGGATGTAAAGAAAAGTCAGTAAAAGTTCTAAAAATGAATTAAAGGTAGAAAATGGGAGTAAGTTCATCATTTCAATATAGACTTATTCAATGCCTATTTATTTATGTACTACGCACTGTTATAGGTGTTGGGGACTGACCCATGAATAAGATAAAAATTCCTGTTCTCCTACATCTTACAATAAAAGCTTACGCTGCCTTGCCTATAGTCTGATCTGTGTTCAGATGTGAAGTACACAAAATCCAAGTAGCACTACAGAAGAACAAATAATTTAAAAAGTAACTAAATGAATTACACTGCCAGATAAGGGCAGCCATGCCTCCATGTTTAGCCTTTTTGTTGTATGGGTATATGGATTTTAATATGGACTCTAAGTAATGTGGCACAGATTCTGTTTTTCTTTATTTCTAGGTCAGATTCTTTTCTAATGTTAGTTTTATGTTCAGATTTTGTACCATGTAACAATTCTCATAGTTCTCCATAATTGCCACTTTCGTACATATAGAGCCTTCTGATATGCAGTTAATAAATCAATACCACATCTCATTTCATAAAGGATCTGAGCCTGCTCACACCAACAGATTCTTCCTTTTATTTGCAAGACAGACACTAAAATTAATGGCAAGCACTTAATCAGTGTATGTCACTTTTATAGGAAGCAAAAGCATGTTAGAAAGTTTTCTCATTTTACCAATATAAGATCACAGACTCTAAGAGATGAAAGGGACCTTACAATTCAGCTCCCTCATTTAGTGGAGGAAGAAATTGAGGCAGAGAGAGATTTGGTGTCTTACCTGAAGGTGACATGGTTGTTGTCTGGCAGACTTGAACTTAAACCTTATCCTCGGCCTGTTATCTGTCCCTTACCTGTGATCTGTCCCAGACCTGTGATCTGTCCCTGATGATTAGTGACATGGAGCATCTTTCAATATGTCCATTGGCAATCAGATCTTTTGACCTTTTTTATTATTATTATTTTACAGAGACAGAGAGAGAGTCAGAGAGAGGGATTGATAGGTACAGACTGACAGGAATGGAGAGAGATGAGAAGCATCAGTCATCAGTTTTTTGTTGCTGTTGCGACATCTTAGTTGTTCATTGATTGCTTTCTCACATGTGGCTTGACCACTGGCTTTCAGCAGACTGAGTAACCCCTTGCTTGAGCCAGTGACCCTGGGTCCAAGCTGGTGAGCTTTTTGCTCAAACCAGATGAGCCCGCGCTCAAGCTGGAGACCTCGGGGTCTCGAACCTGAGTCCTTTACATCCCAGTCCAACACTCTATCCACTGAACCACCGCCTGGTCAGGCTTGACCATTTTTAATTGAATTGTTTGGCTTTTTTGGTGTTAAGTTGTGTAAAAGTTCTTTATGCCTTTTGGATAATTGTTTTAGTTGTCAGTATCATATAGAATTTTTAGTCCATTTTTTGTCTTGTTAGTCAGTACAACTAACTCAGTTATTCAGATTCGTGAGCAAAATAAATTCTCACAAACTGAATATAAGAGAGGTATCATAAATATCAATAACCAATAAGAAAGTAGTATTGATATCCCAGAGTTGTGGGCCTATCTCTGTTTTTGAGAACACCACACTTACCAACTCCATGTTTGATGAAGGTCATGATTTTGTGCTTGTGTTTGTTCTTAACTGTCCCATAGCTTGCAATTTTAGTAATGACCTACAGATATTTTTCTAAATAGGAATTACCACCTTGGTTAAAAATATCCTGTCTTTTGTGGCTGAAGATCAAATCAATTTAATTAAGAGAGGACCTTTGTCCTTAAGTTTTTTTATTTGTCTACCAATTAAAATAAATTTTATTCCATCAGTGTTCTTTTTTAAATAAAAGGTGACAAGATTAATATAATAGACAAACATTATTGCACATTATAATTAGTATGTATAAATCTAAGCACCCAGTAATTAAAACATAAAATAATCAAGACTGTGAATGAATCTGTGTTTGTTTTAAGGTTAAATAATGTTGATCCCTTGAATGGATGGTTAAGGATAATTTGCAAGAGGCATTATCATTAAAAAATGATAATGGGAAAAATAGAAAAACCAATTAATCACTGTACTTCGAAGTATTAAAATACAGTGTCATAAATTTTAAGCTGACAAACAGTTTATTCGAGAATATTGGATTCAAGTAAATAGTTTTCTAGTTACTTTTTATATTCAAATGCTGAAAAAAGTGAATGTTTTGAAACATTCAGAATACAGATGGGCAAACCTAATCTTAACACTCCCTTCTAAGTGGTGAATGTTCAAAAAAACTCACTAATTTCTTCCTGGTCTCTAGTAGAAATTGTTTTTACTATACACAGTTGACTTGGAAGACCAACTAAAGGAGTCGTTGGCTCAGAGGAATCCTAGTAAAATTTATATATAGGCATTAAATGGACCTTGTTTGAAAATAAAAAGACAGATTTGGTCTTTTGTTCCCCTGTCTAAAATCTTTAACGACTTCCTATGGCTCTTTGGCTGAAGATCAAATTGTTGTTATGGTCAACTGTATGATCTGCCTGCTTTCCTGTGTGGGCTCAGCTCCAACAACTCTTCTTTACTTCCTGTGTACCTTCCTTATACCGCTACTTCTTCTCTTCTTCCTCTCCTTTCCTTCTCCCCCTCCTTCTCCTCCTCCTTTCCTGTAACATGCCACCTTCTGCAGGCACATTACATGTATTTCTCTTCTGCTGAGATCATTGGATTGTTTCTTCTCCTTCCCCCTCCCACACTCACATCTTCACCTAGTTAATGACCTAAGTCAGTGATGGGCAATCTTTTGAGCTTGCTGTGTCAAAATTCGCCAAAACAACAAGCATAACTTGGATGGTGTGTCACTTTGAGAAAAACAGCCTAACCGGAAGTCCCAGAACTAGACGCTCTGTGCCGGAGTTCTGTTGTTTTGGTCTACAGACCTCTAGCACAGAGTGTCTACACTACAGCAAATGTTTTATCCTCGGCTACTGCACCTGGCCGTGCCGGAGCCAAGGATGAAATGTCCTTCTCAGCATGCGGCCCCATACTTCTCTGGTATGCGGCTGCATGCGGCCGTGTGTCATCGAAAATGGCTACGTGTGTCAGTGCTGACACAGGTGTCATAGGTTCACCATCACGGGCTTAAGTTATCCTTCAGGTCTCACTTTATGAAGGATTGCCAAAGGAGGTACTAGAAAACCAGTTTTATTCTTCTTCTGAGCTTTACCGTCCTTGTAAGAGGTATGAAAGGTTGATAAATTAGAGATAAAAGGGTTGAAAACTTGGAGAAAGCTTCTAGGTTTGTGGGTTTCCCGCAGGGTGGAGTACCTATACCTTGCTGACTTCTCCAAGAACTTAGTCTGTGTTATCTGTGGTTTGTAGCTAATGGACTCAAGTCTGTCTCTCATCTGAGAAGTCTAACGGGGAATGACTGACGGGAACAAATGAGAAGTTTCTGGGATGGAGACAGACTGTATCCAGCGGTTTGTAGGGGCAAACTCCTGGACGTGGGGCATTTGTGAAGTTGTTTTAGATCTTACTCAGAAAGGGTCAGAGGAAGAAATTTGAGCCATGCCAGCTTCTCCGGGGACAGGGAGCCAGTGACTGGCAGTCTGAAGATAGACGTGTCCGCCTCTGTTAAGGCAGTTTCAGAATAGGGGTTTGAAGTGGACAAAGAGAGAAGCCAACTATATTTGTCCCCACAGCATATGCCTGACCTGAACTTGTTTAACATACTGATTATTATATGGACCTTCATCTTCACATTATTAAATTGAGACTGTTGTGGCTTAAACTAACAGAAAGAGTTTTAATTGGTTGATAGTGATTGTAGAAGTTGTAGGAGCTTCCTGAATTTTGACCTAGGGACAGGGGCGTACAAATTTGCTGTGCAAAACAAATTTAATTAGGAGGACAAAAAATAAAATTGCTCTATGAGTGCATCCCATGAGCTGTGCTTTCTCATTGTACTGGGTATCCATTTTTATGACAGCTGGAGATTGTCACATCTGCAGTGGAAGAATGGGCAACAGGATGATGAGAAGATACATTAGGTGGGGTAGCTTGTGAAGGAAGTTAAAAGCATGTGATGGAGAAGTTTAAACTTAATTGTTACACTAAATAAGGAATAACATAAGGGTTTTGAGCACTAGCACCCTATGGTAAAAGCAACATTTAAGAAAAATTACCTGGGCAGCAGTGTGCTAGGTTGATTGTAGGACTAGAAAATTTGAGCAAGAAATATATATCAATTAACAAGAAATATATAATAGCATGTTATTATTATAATCTAGGGGTAAAGTTATGAGGTTTGTATTAAGGAGACAGTAATAAAACAGAGAGGAAAGAACTAATTGAGGATATTTTAAAACAGTGGTTCTTAACCTGGGTTCTATCAAACCCTAGGGGTTCGTTCGATGAGTCGGTCTCAGGGGTTCGGAGAAGCCTCTGCCACGGAGGCCAGAATAAAGTAATACCGTAATTTGTTGTGAGTTCATGCACTTTGTTGGTTTTGTTCTTTGAGCAAGGTGATGTTCATGCACGGCTCATTTTGTGCACCAGTAAAAAAACATATACCTATGTCTTGAATTTGGAAATAAAAATCATCTTTTATTTATCACTAAACAAGGGTTCGGTGAATGCGCATATGAAACTGGTGGGTTCGGTACCTCAAAAAAGGTTAAGAACCACTGTTTTAAAAGGAAAGTAATATGAAAATGGTGACTGATATATTAATGAAAGGCAATGAGTCGCACATAATTTCTTAATTTTAACTAAGATGATTGATGGTCCAGCTGATGTCCAGTTGATAAGAGCCCCAGAAGAAGTGTCACCTAGACAGAGTCACTATAATTCAGGTGGGAGGACATGAGGAGATACTAGGAGAAAGTAACTAGTAAAGAACATCGGAATATTTTGAAAGAGAGGGTATATAGCAGTTGTTTTAAAACTTTTGAGTAAATAAAAATTACTGGTAGAGTCTGTAAAAAATGCAATTCCTGGATCCTTTCCCACATCTAGAAATCAGAATACTTGTGTAAGAGCCTGAAAATTTTGATTTTGTAACTCTCCATGGTGATTTGATGCAGGTGGTCAGGAAACAGCCTGTGAGACCTTTCAGTGAATAGAACAAAGAGAAATGCCTAGAATAGAGAAATGGTTAGACGTTTGAGGAGGAGGAAGGACCATTGTAGAAATCCCAAGAACATTTTGGAAAGGCAAAAGAAAACTGTCATACAATCAAAGAAAAGAGTCCAAAAGCAAGAGGATATCACATGTCAGATAGATCAGTGTTTTCCAACCACCTGTCTGTGGACGGATGCCGGTCTGCCAGAAACCACTGAGATAGATTAGGGGAGTTAGGGAGCATGAGGTTGGAGGTGACGACTAGTTGCCTATCTTTCACTTGCATCTATCTGTATTTTTTTTTCCCCAGGTGTGTTTCTCAAAAACATATGTGTGGATATGTCTTGAAATCTATTCTGATAATTTTTTTTTCTATAACTGAAGCATTTTGTCCATTTGTATTTTCTGAAGTCTTTCCCAGTCGAAATCTGCTATTGGTATTCAGTCTCATTCATGTTAACATATTTCCTCAGGTGTTTTGTGATTTTTTTTTTTTTTTTACTGCGGGCTTGGCTCTTCATCTGAGAGAATTATTTGAACCCTGGGGATGAAGTGGGCTCCTCTGGAAGTATTTGTGCTTCTCTTGCCCAAGGTCTATACCATGTTCAACTAAACTCTTGGCTTAGCAATTGATGAACATGTTTTTTGTTAATACAGTATTGTCTGTCCCACCATTACAGAAGAATTTGGGGTAGATCAACATTGTATATATACATATATATAGCACACACATATTTGTGTGTATATATATATATATATATATATATATATATATATATATATATATGTATATGTATATACAAATGTCTGTGTATGTGTGTATATAAAACATATCAATGCAGACACCTAGTTTGAAGGCCTTACTTCTAAGACTGCTGTGAAATGAGACATGAAGGAATAAGATAGTGAACATTTTCTTTTCAAAACCTGCTAAAGAACAGATTGGAAGAATTTACCTTTTGGGTCAAGCAGTTTTAAAAGGCTTGGAAAACCTTTTCTTTCTTTTTTTTTTTTTTCTTAACAAGGCACTTCCCTTTGAGAAGTAAGACTCCTGACCCTCCCCCCAATAAATTCATTCTCTGAATGACTATATGTGATGTTCTAAGCTAAGCACTCTTCATAGTAGTTAATGGTGGTGTAGTGCTTCAGCGTTGGAGTGTTATCTCAGGCTCGTTTCTTACTAATAGACTTTGTTGACATTACATTCTGGACAAGTGATATGGCAGGTAGTCTTAACAAAGGCAGCACGATGGGTGCTTTTCTGTTGAATTGTTATGCTTCCAAGATGTTTAATGTTGAAGCTCTAGGAAGATATTGTTTATTTGACAGATTTTGGACCACCATTTGCAAACATGCTCAAGTCTGTGCTAGGAAAGTAGATGTATTAGTTATGGTTCTCCACAGAAATTAAACCAAAGGAGCTCTATATCTGTGTCTGTATCTATCTATCTATATCTATCCATATCTGTGTCTATATCTGTATCTGTGTCTGTCTCTGAATCTGTATCTATCTGTATCTATATCTGTGTCTGTATCAGTATCTGTATCTATCTATATCTGTATCTGTTTATCTATCTAGAAACACCCTCACATACACAGAGAATAATGTTCAACCAACTATCTGGGCACTCCATGACCCACTCAAGTTGACATAAAATTAATCATGACACTAGAATCAACAGATCAAATGTTCTATTGTTCATCGGTATTTTTTGCATGACATCTGTTTTTTTAATTTTTTCTTTTCCTTCCCCAGGAATTATTTACTTAACATCGACTCTGAGTCATTTGGAATCTACTACACTTCTATTGATGGTCTGTGCTCGAGATGGTGGCGGGCTCACATCTGTCACCAATGCCGATGTCACTATCCACATCCTTCAGACAACTCTGGCACCCGCTGAATTTGAAAGGCCCAAGTACACATTTTCAGTTTATGAAGATGTGCCTGAAGACAGTCCTGTTGGAACAGTGAAAGCAAAAGAGTCCTTGAGTGAGTTCTCAATCCCTATGCTATGTTGAAGTCCATTATTGGGATATTGTATTTTCTCAGGCTGTAGCCTTAAAATTTTCCTTCTTTCCACGCAAGAAGAATGAAGGAAGACCAAACAACCCGTGGCTTGCTCTTTGTTCTTCAACATTATTTCTATCCTACAGTTTATTTCTAATCAAAAGCAATAGGTACTTTTAAAATAAAGTCTAAAACAAAAACGTAGAAAGTACACATCTCCTCTATCCCACTCCCCAAACCACACATGCACGCTTTTAAAATTTTTTACAAAAAAAATATCCTGGTATCTTTGTTGTCTTACAACTATCTTTTTTCTCCTATATTTTTTCTACTACTTTTTTTTTCTTACTGTATAACATTGCAGGTAACTATACATCATTTTGTCTCATTTTAAAAAGTTTGAATGGTATTTCAGCTTAGATAGAAATGTGTTTTATTAAACATTTCTCTTTTGCTATCAATTTGAATGGTTTACATTATTTTGCTAGTCCGGATAGTACTTAAGCAATGTTCTATGAGACTTGTAAAAGTTTCTCTGCTGGAGAAATTCTTAGAAGGGAATTATTTGTTCAAAGACCTTACCTGGTCCTGTCCTGCCCCTGTTTTCCCTTCCTCTGTTCCTTCCCTCAACTTTTGTGGAGGGTATTGGCCATTCATAGACAGATCTCCTAGAGAAACATCAACATAAACTTAACTTGGCTCCCTCCAATATATTAAAAAGGCATCCAAACAGTTTTTCTGAATTATCTTTTCCTTTTACCTAATGCAAAGAGGAATAAAGAGAGATAGGGAAAACTGCCTTGCTTTTTGTCCAGTGGACATTACTTTTGTCCACTAAAGCATCTTAAGCCAGGTGTCCACTTTTCAACAGGCTTTGGAGAGCTGAGAAAGATGTAAGACATTGCACAGTATTCTCTGTAGATGAATTAATATTTTCAGATTTCAGTGTTTCCAGTAGGTACATTCTTTGGACATACAGCAATTGCTTTATTTTTCTGTTCTTTCTTCATTTTTATTTTCCTTTTTTTAATTTAGATTCTTCAGAACCAATATTTTACAGAATCTCCTCTGGCGATCTGCATAGCAAGTTCTCTATTCACCCGTGGCTGGGCACCATTCGAACCCAGAAGCCTTTGGATCACGAAACGCAGCCCGTGGTGGTGCTCACGGTCCAGGCACAGCTGGGCAGCTCTCCCGCCTGCAGCACCACAGAGGTCAACCTAACTGTGATCGATGTCAACGACAACCATCCTGTGTTTCCTAAAGCCTCAGATGAGGTAAAAATACCCCATAGCACCCTGCCTGGCACAGCTGTGTACCGGGCGCATGCAGAAGACAAGGACAGTGGTTGGAATGGATTCATCCGCTACTCGATTGCAAGCCAGAATGCAAGCATCTTTTCTATTGACTCGGGGCTTGGGGTGGTGTACCTCAATGACAGTCTGGGAGGTGCCGTGCCCAGAAAGCACACACTAACTCTCATGGCCCAGGACCTTGGCGTTCCTCCTCGAGCCTCCCTGTTCATGCTGACAATAGTTATTGAAGAACAAGAATTGAGCCCATCCTTGATTTTTGGAAATTTGGTCTATCAAGTACAAGTTAGTGAGTCTCTCTCATTGATGACCCAAATACTGCAAATCCAGGCCTACCCACTTGGGCCGCAGCACAAAACCTCTCGGCCCCTGTACTCGCTGGAGCCCAGCACAGACGCGGCGGCGTTTGCCGTCCACTCTGACACCGGGTGGATTTATTTGCGGCGACAGCTCGACTACGAATCCACACAAACATATAACTTTAAAGTGTTTGCCCGGATCCCGGAGGACAGATTGTCACAAAATGTGAGCACTTCAGTAATTGTTCATGTCCTGGATGAGAATGACAATTCCCCTACTTTTTTGCATGATGTGTTGTTTTTGAAACTCAAGGAGAGCCCCCTTCCCCAAGGGGTAATAGGCAAAATTACAGCAATTGACAGAGACGCGGGAAAGAATGGACAGCTGTCATATTTCCTTTTGTCTGATGGAAAATTCTTCAAGATGAATCCTCATACAGGTAGCATTTTGTAGCTTCCATTTATTCCTTTAAAACTGGAATGAACAAAACCCAAATCTTTTAGGTATAACATTAACACATACATATAATTAAAATTACAGTTTTTAGTACATACTTTATTGATGATAGTATGCTGATTATAAAGTGAGGTAAAAAAGAATAGAATTTTATCTATAGTGATTCATACTTCTCTTGCCTCTCACCACATATTGCAAACTAAGGCTCTTCTTCTACATTGGAGATATAGTCAGTACTGGATTGAATAAAAATCCTTTTATGAAGCCTAATTATCTCCCACCAACCTTTTATTTTCATTTATAGATTTTAAAAAGTGAAATACTATTTTATAAAATATAAATGTCATTGATTTAAAAGTAGCAATCAATCCAAGATTTCAGTACCACTCTGTGTATATATTTTCCTATTCTCATTTTGATAAGAGAATCAAAGGGAACAACAGACAGATATTTATAGTGAGTTTTTCCCAAGTCTTAATTATGGAATTAAATATGAAAATGTTATATTAAAAATTTTGTATTGTATACATTTGCAGGGATTTTATTTAATCCCTGAAACCACCTACGAGTGAAATATGTTTATGCTGCAACTATGTACCTGGGGAAATGACTCGGGTAGCACAAGTAACCGGCCCAAGGTCACGGAGCTAGAAGGACACAAGAGAAGGTCAGCACTTGACACAGTTCCTGGAGGTACCACATATATTGTAGCCCATGTAAATGATGCCTCAACTTCTGGAGTGGATGGAATTTGAATTCAGTCCTGATTCACTTCACTCCCAAGACCCCTGTTGTGTGAATGAAGAAAAGGAGCCCTTTCCTCCAGCAGGTGGAGCTTTTCACCAGGGCCCACGGCTAGCCAAGGCAGACTGCAGGCTGGATTTCAGCTCGTATTCACCCCTAAACTGGTCTACTTTCTGCAAGGCACACACAGCACAGCTCTGCAGGATGGCCCTGCTTGCTATTCCATAGGCTAGTTTTCCCCAACCTTTTCCCCTTGGTAATTTATTTATTTATTCTTGAAAACATGCAAACCATCGTTGGGTCCTCCATGATTGTCTCTCTCCTATAGTTAGCATGGGGCCCAGGTGTGCATTCCTGGATGGCTTTAAGCAAGTAGTCTAACCTCAGAGTGTGGCTTCCTTACCATGAAAAGGGGCGATAATTCCTGCCATGCTCCGTGTTCTGCTCGGAGGGGTTAAGTGTAGGAAAGAGCGTGGGAGACTATATTATATATTGGTCATCTGTTCCCATTCACCAGGGCTGGGAACAGTGTGACAGGACAGGGGTCGAGGGCACCAAGCATGGCAGGAGGCATGACCTCCTCCACATCCTGGAGCTACCAGCAGGCAGGTGGTGACCAGGACACTAGCTCCCATGGAACCTTGTGTTGGCATGACTCATGCCCAACAGTCTTCTTTACTGCTGACCTCTTAAATTGCTGCTACTTCTCTCTAAGAGTTAGTTCATCAAATAAAAATCTGCCGACCATTCAGGATTTAGGGTTTCCAGAGGACAATGAAAGCTTGGAACTTAAAAAATGCAGTGTGTATATGTATGTGACTTTTGGTAAGCACTGTTTAAATATAATTTACATAGTAAGCACTGCATTTAAGCTCACTCATTCAGCAACATACCCAAATGTGAATTTTCTTTTTTTGTTCCTCACTTCAGCTTTTTCTTTGGTTTTACACATCATTTTATTTGGACAAAGTGACAAATTTAAAAATCTTAGGTGGTAGTTGCTTCATGTTTACTTTCTCACAAATAGATATTTTTGTAACAGGTTAGGAAATTGCTCCTTTGCAGAACTCTGCAGTAGGAGGTGGACTCCCAGAGAAAGCACTTAGCCACTAATGGCCCGTGGCAACAGGTAGAGGCAGTTACAATTTTATGCCTGAGTTTCCAAGGTTGAAATATGAGAGACAGTGCCTATAAGTGGACTTTGAGCAAAAATATGTAAAATAAGGCTTGTAAAGCATTAAGAGTTATTTGGGCAGTCAGTATGGACTGCTACACATATATTTTGTGAGATAATGATAAATAACTGTATATGTAAAAGAAAAACTGCAGCCTGAGAAATACATTTGATTCTTAGGGAGATACTTGCCATTACTTTAAAGAGATGATAACAGCCATTGTGTGGAATGATTTACAACCTACAGAATACGTCTACATTTATGATTGCCTTGTTACTGGTTGCCCTAAGGAAGTAGGCTCAGAGAGCTCCTTCTGTGTCTGAGATGGGAGAAACTGGGCCCAAACTCAGAGCTTGTAATGTCTGAGGTGAACTGAGGTGCCTCTTTTCACTGTTTTGTGCAGCTTTTTATGAGGAAGAATATGTTGTGGTTTAAAATCTTCTGAGTTATCACTAAATTTCCACAGAGTATTTTATAATTTGTTTCTATAGATTCTATTTTTAGTTCAAATGGTTGATGGTAGGTAAATTGGAATATGAAAAATGGCAAATTTGAAGTGCCACTTTTTTGAGAAACTTCAGAAGATTCTCTCTAGAGTAAAGTCAGAGGACTCATATATGTGGTCTTAAAGGTTGTGCTTTTACTCTGGGCTTCATAGTGTTTGATTTTCCTTTCCGTGACTTATTTTGGACGTGGTTCACTGTGCCAGAATTCTGGTACCCATTGTTAGCCTCCTCTCTTCTCTGTGTTCCTCAGGCGAGCTGATCAGTTGGGTGGCACTGGATCATGAGCACCAGGGGCACCATCAGGTGACTGTCCTGGTGACCGACCATGGCTCCCCACCGCGGAACGCCAGCATGGTGGTCTATGTCTCAGTTACTGACATCAATGACAACAGGCCGTATTTCCCACAGTGTCTCCCTGGAAAGGAACTCCACATCAAGGTTTGTGGTGTGAAATAGCCTTGCGATGAATGTGTAGTCTTCTTAGCTATTTGTGTTGAGCTCCATCTTGTGGTAATAAGCATGAATTTATCAAATCAGCCATGCAATGCATTCCTTTCTAGAAGACCTAGAAATTGTGCTCATGTCAAAAAAAGGAAAAAAAAAGAAAAAAGAAAAAAAAATCCCACTTTTAAAAAACACAGTGGTTATAGGTGCTATTTGGTATCTAAAATCCAGTTGTTTAATGATTAATGTAGTTCTGCCCTTTGCAGACAAACACAATGGTTCCCCCATTATCAGTTATGCTCAGACAGGATTGTCTTTCCAATAATTGGCATATATCTCTTCGTACAGAGCTCCTTATAAGCTACTGATACACATCTCTGAGATGGTTAGTTAGAGAGTGAATAGCAATCTGCAATTCTCAAGTGGAGAGACATATATCCAGAAATGATAAAAGCTGATCTTTTGGGAGCACGTGCAGAAACTTCTAATTATTTTTATATTATCTCATCTTTTTTATTTCTAGTTTTTGTATGTTTTATGTATAAATAAATTAGCATATTATTGAATGCACATAATTAGCAAATAAATATATCTTGGAGGTAGTCATACTTTTAAAAAATGATTAAGTTATATGCATAAAAGTTTGGAAACTATTGCTCCCAAACAATTGAATTGAACATTCAGATTGTGCTCAGCTATGCATAGGGTATTGAGGAAGTTAATAATGCTAAGCTCATCTTCCAAAGCCATATTTAAAGAAAATTTTACCAAAGCAAAATATGATATTATCATCATGATTTTAATCATGTCATTAAATATCCCATAACTAAATTGAGCAATAGGTATTTTAAATATGGAGTTCAACTCTATATGTAAATTTTAATATTCTAGTCAAGTTCTTGTTAATTATTTTTCCTGTGTGAGGTGTTTCCTGAAATAAAGGTATTTGTTTATCGTGAGCATATTTTAGACCTTCACAATAACCTTTAAAAAAAGTCTTGAAAAGGTAATGAAGGAAAAGATGCTAAAATTCTTAACATACATTCAAAATCTAAGATGGTTTAGTTAATCTGATTTTCTTTTTCCTCCCTCAGAATTAGTTCAAATGCTGCAGATAAGTTGTCAAATTGAGTAAAAGATTTAAATTTTAATGTGGATTCTTTTCATGGATTTATACCCATATAACTTTTGTATGGCAGACATTTGAATTATATGTGGACTTTAAAATAGTTTTTAAAATGTTTAGTAGTAGTGTGTTCTTTCACTTAAAATTTATTGCTTTTTCTTTTAAAAAATTTACCATGTAATTTGTAAGCCATTTGTTTTATTGACAGGTTCTGGAAGGTCAACCAATAAATATGTTGGTTACAACTGTGTTTGCAAAGGATCTTGATGAAGGAAACAATGCAGAAGTTATATATTCTGTGTCTTCAGGTAAATGTCACTGCCTATAAAGCATAAGAGTTTTCTCCGAGATTAAGGCAGATACATCTTCCAAATGATCACAGATGTGTTTGGATTAATTAATTCTGTTCTCTGCATTGTCAATTAATGTTAATCTCTTCATTTTATTGTGTATGTATAGAAGATAGGTCTGATCACTTCAAGATTGATGCCAACAGTGGTGAAATACGAACAACCACAATACTTTTGTATGATTATAGACCCTCTTACAGGATGACTGTAATTGCCAGTGACCAGGGGATGCCTTCCCTTCAAGGACAGGCAGTTATTAATATTCAGGTAAGGTTCTGTCATCACTATAAAATGAGAAGCGTGTTCAAAGGTTGTCTTTGATTCTTATACAACTGTGTAGAGTAAAGATACATTAAATACATGAATAATATTTTTAGAGAGCATTGAAAATATATGTGTGCCTTTTAATGATCACTAGAGAAATGATTAGATTAAAATAACTTTTTTATTTTAATGTTGCACAGTTCCTAACAAGATACTTACCTTCATCACTGTATGTATGGGCCTTTATATCGCTTTATTTTAATAAACAAAAAATGTCTTTTCTTCTACTTCTGCCTAATTGCAAAGACCTGGTAAATTTGTAGGAGTAACTTGGCTGTAAACAAATGGCCAGTAATAAACCACACAGTTTTTTGTGATTTTTTTTTTACAGGGACAGAGAGAGAGTCAGAGAGAGGGATAGATAGGAACAGACAGACAGGAACAGAGAGAGGTGAGAAGCATCAACCATTAGTTTTTCGTTGCCATTGCGACACCATAGTTGTTCATTGATTGCTTTCTCACATGTGTCTTGACCACGGGCCTTCAGTAGACCGAGCAACTCCTTGCTGGAGCCCGTGACCTTGGGTCCAAGCTGGCGAGCTTTTGCTCAAGCCAGATAGGCCCGCGCTCAAGCTGGCGAGCCTTGGGGTCTCAAACCTGGGTTTTCTGCATCCCAGTCCGACGCTCTATCCACTGCGCCACCACCTGATCAGGTGTGATATTTTTAAACTTAGAAAAGTCACTTATGATTCATATTCTAAGGCTTTACTTTGATCAGAATGAGCAAACAAGCCGTGTGAAGTCTCCACAGTAGGAAAAAGTTACTCATAAGATGACTGTGCATAGCCATATTTCTTTGCTCATGTGCATGATAATCAGTAATATTAATATTGGTATGTATAAAAATCAAGAATATATATCCTAAAGAGTTCTGCTTCCAAATTGTATTCTTTATTGATTGAGGATATGTCTGTTGGGGAAAATTCTGTGTCGTAATTCCTCAAGTCTCTGATTTCAGATAAACAAAGACACATGATACATAAATGTACACAGATGTTGTCATTATGGGTATATTGGTCTCTAGGATTTAGAGTAATTTGGAGAACTAGCTATTCCACATTCTCGTTGAAGAATCACAAGGTTGCACAGTTCCTAACAAGATATTTACCTTCATCACTGTATATATTCAGCTTAACTATATATATATATATACAATTAACATATGTTTTTCACACAAATAGAAGGAATTACCTTCCAAAATAACATTATCACATGTACTGATTCACCTGTTAAAAAATACCCCAAAATAATAACTCCTTTTAATTCTTATTTCAGGTGATACCATTATCCAAAGGGAGAGCTACCATTTCTCAGAATATTAGACATTTAGTTATACCAGAAAACTTGAAGCCTGCAAAAATAATGAGCTTGAGAAAGTCACCTGATCACTTTCAGCAACATCATAATGGAAAACTACATTTTAGTATTGCTGCAGATGACCAGGACGGTCACTTTGAAATTGACAGCTCAACAGGGGACTTGTTCCTTTCTAAGGAACTTGATTATGAAATGACATCTCATTATCTTTTCAGAGTGGTTACCAAAGACCATAGCAAAACTCCTCCCCTGTACAGCACAGTCTTCCTTAGTGTCGATGTGGAAGATCAGAATGACCACTCCCCATCTTTCCAAGATGACTTTATTGTGATAAGTATAGAAGAGAATGTCCCTATAGGAACTCTGGTGCACGTCTTCAATGCCAAAGATGGTGATGGCAGCTTTTTGAACAGTAGAATACAATACTTCATTGAATCCCACCACCCTGGAATCAATCCATTTCTCATCCACCCCTCATTCGGCACATTGGTCACTGCATCCCCCCTTGACAGAGAGAGAGTTCCAGCTGTTGTCCTGAAAATAACTGCATCTGATCAGGCTGTGAATGTGACAGATCGGCGACTGAGATCACTAATAGCAAAGGTAGTGATTTTGGATGTCAATGACCACAACCCCAACTTTACGTCTTTCCCGATTGCTCATGTGAAAGAGGATGCCTCAGTGGGCTCCGTGGTGCACCACATAACTGCTCAAGATGCGGATGCAGGAAGGAATGGAAGAGTAACATACCGAATTCTCTCCGGAAATGAAAACATGGCCTTTATGCTAGATGAGTCATCAGGTATTTGTCACTGTCAGTTAAAGCCTCTGATCCCTTGCTTACATTTATCATTTTTATTTTCCTTTGTTAAAATGATAGTTCCAGATGAATAAGCTTTAAAGAAATGTGACTTGGCTTTGTATTTAACTTACATATATGGTAAACCCAGAGGTTATATTCAGAGAACCAGCTGTAATTGGCCTGTTTGAATATTGACTAAGCTAGCTCACATTTCATGGGTTGGAACTTCAGTAGCAAACTTCTTTGCCCCCATTATGGGTCCTCACAGGGTAAGAGTTGGTTTCAAAAGTACAAAAAGGTAGAATATGACTAATCAACAACATTATTTAAAGGCTTTGATATGGAACTTTATCTTTAAGATCTATAAACATACATTTATAAGTAATAAGAAATAGTGCATTTTTAAGTGATTGGATTGATTTGGGGATAAGATCCTTACTTCTCATACCAATTGTATTCTTTCTTTCTTTCTTTCTTTCTTTCTTTCTTTCTTTCTTTCTTTCTTTCTTTCTTTCCTTCCTTCCTTCCTTCCTTCCTTCCTTTTTTTCTTTGCAGGAGCATTTGTTCACTGTCAAGTACTCTACAGCAATGTCACTCACTGTTACTTTACTTGTCTTGCTATTACCATGTTGCCAGATGATATATACTAACAGTTTTGATGTGGTTTGATGGGAGATTAAATATATAAATAGTCATTCTTGTGAAATTGGGAATGAACTTTCCTCAATTTAATTTTCAGAAGCTATTGAAGAGACGGATTACCATCTTAATCTCTAAAAATAAAGTAATTTCTACATGAGTCTTAGAAAAAAATATCTCAGATGTATACCAATTGACCCAACAATTAGTAAGACCATAATTTGGAATGAGACTGAATGTACAGGATTTAGAAGTTATAGTTATAGTTTGGCGATATCCTGTTGAAAATTTTTATCAAAATATTTATTGAATCCTGTACATATGGTTTTGTTCTGAAGCATGCATGGACACCACCTACAAGCCCAGCTGATAGAGAGATAGTCCAGACCTAGTTACTGATTACTGTTAGAGCTGGGGTCTCCAAGGACCTATTTCAATGATACTTAAAATGTTTTCCACAATGACTAAGGAAGGTCTATTTCAGATTTTTAAAGAGAATGGATAAAATTAGAACTGTGTCTCAATAATATAGGTATCATGAATCGTGAACAATTGCAGTGGCTGTTTCAGTAGTTTTTCCAAGACATAAAAAGACAATTGCTGAATGAATTCATGTGAGATGGGCTATTGCTTCTCTCATAAGGCTCATCTTTCTTATAAAGAAGACATAGCGAATTTTTCAATGGCTTTTGCCTGTGAAGTATGATTAAGTAATTACTAGAAAACAGTTTTATAAAATCTGAAGCCGTAAACCTTTTTAATTGTCTAAAGAAAACTTCTTATAGGATGAGCATGGGTTACAGAAGCAAACTGCAATCCTAAAAGAAAAAAAAATGTGACAGTTGGAATTATGGGACAGCTATGAGTGTGCAAGTCTTTATAACACTTTGCTTATATGACTTGCATGTTTCCTGGCAATAGGATAGAGACACATTTTATTCATAAAATATGTTGTCTGAGTTATAAAGTCTTTACTATTCTTTTTATTAACAAAAAGGCAGTTAATAGAGCAAGAATGAAGAGACTATAGCTCTAACAAAAACTAAATATCTTTAAGATTAAATATCTTAAAGACTGTAGCCATACCTTTTTGGAACTTGGTCACTTTAAACATGAGTTGTCATTTGACCTCAGGATGTACATACTGTTATAACCTAGATATTATCAAAAATAAAGGTTGCTAAGGGTGGAAAAATAATCTTGATGTAATTTTCACAGAAAATAATAGTGTATGATGGATTATTCCTGAATTTTTATTTATTCGTATTGTTTAAATTAAGATAATTTTCTGCTGAAAATTGTTATTTTATTTTAGACAATATATAAATTTAAAGTTGGCTTAATAGGATTTATTATTTAACAAAGAAAGATTGTGAATTTTTAGCAAGTTAGATGAGTTAGTCATGGTTAGAGTGAGCTTGACTCTAAAACATATATATTACATATTACTTTTCTCCACTTCCAAAACAGGCTTACTAACGACAACTTGTTCTTTGGATTATGAAATGAAAACTCAGCACGTTCTGACCCTTCTGGCGTTTGATGGCGGCATCCCAGCACTTTCTTCATCCCAGACTCTGACAATTACTGTTCTTGATGTAAATGATGAGGCACCAGTATTTAAGCAGCACTTGTATCCAGCTTCAGTTAAAGAAAACCAAAATCCAAGGGTGTTTGTTACAAGGGTGGAAGCTATGGACAGAGATTCAGGTAATTTAAAATATGGAAATTAAGTAATTAATAACAAAAACAAAAATTGACATAATTTAAACAAGTTATATCTCAGAAAAATGAAACACTTGTGAGTCATCTTAAACTTCTCATACCTCTTATTATTATTATTATTTAAGCGAGAGGAGGGGAGATAGAGAGACAGACACCCATCTGCACCCCAACCCTGATCCACCTGGCAACCCCCATCTAGGGCCGATGTTCTCCCTATCTTGGGCCATGCTAGCAACTGAGCTATTTTTAGCACCTGAGGCAGAGGCTCCACAGAGCCATCCTCAGTGCCTGGGGCCAATGTGTTCAAACAATCAAGCCATGGATGCAGGATGGGAAGAGAAAGAGAGAGGGAAAGGGGAGGGTGGGGTGGATGGGGAAGCAAATGGTCATTTCTCCTGTGTGCCCTGACTGGGAATCGAACCTGGGACTTCCACACCCTTGGTAGCCATGCTACCACTGAGCCAACTAACTAGCAGGGTCTCTCATACCTCTTTAAATAGTGTTCACATTGAAAACCAATCCACATGTAAAGATACTGTGTGCTTTTATATAGCATTTTCTTATATTGAAATTTATCATTATTTATAGTAGAATGATATATATACCTAATTAACATAGAATTTATTGATTTGATCTTGATAATAAGCAGAAGTATAGACTAGGTATCACAAATTTTTTTCAGAGTAGATACATTGAATCCAGGAAGAAAAATGTTTATTTCCTCTCTCGATAGCATAACGGAAGAGACAGGATGCTGATGTCAGACTGCTTGGGTTTGTATACTAGAAGTGCCGTTTCCTTAGTTGTGTAACCTTTAACAAGTTACTGATCCTCTCTGTTCCTCTGTTTATCCGTATAACAGGGATAATAATAACGTCTGCTTTATGGCTCTGAGTATGAATGAGTTGCTACACGTAAAAAACTAAGGCCAGTGCCTGGCACAATAAACGGTCAATAAATGTTAACTTCTGTTATTATTATTACGATTATTGTAAACCAATGTGTTGAGACAAATGACTTTGAAACAAATGGTTACTATGGTTAGGAATTTGTAAATTCTTAGAATTTTTTAGAATTACTTTTAGATATCAGTAACTTTTGGGGCATTTAAATTTCAGTAACTTTAATGATATCCTCAAACAAAGTAATAAAAATTATAGTGATGTAGATTTGCCGTTAACAGTATAGGCCAAATTTTTCCACCTGAGTTAGTATGAGTAGTTTAATAAGCTAGCTCTGTGATTCACATTTGTATATAGTGAGTGTCATTACATAATCAATATATTTTGTTCTTTCTTAAAATTAGAATAGTAATAGCTGTTTCTGTGGAGAAACTATTAATAATAGCATGTTTTTCCTGTTTCGAAGGGGTAAAAGATACATTTCCTTGAGCTTTTAATCTAAATTGTATACCATTCAGATGTTTGCCCTTTTGGAAAACATCGTATTTTAAAGAAATGCATTTTACTCAAACTTGGATGTGATGCTACAAGAACTTTTCGTTTTAAGGGCTAACCTAATCTCTCTTTTGACCAGAGTGGGGCAGTGCGATCAAACAGTTTTTCTTACTATGCTCAAAGACACCAGACTGGAGCCTGCTAACAAGTACTTTTCTCAGCCCCTGCTTTAAAGAATTTATTTAGCACGTTGCTCACAGTATAGTTTTCAGGGCAGTAGATACAAGGGAGAGTATCCACACACTTTGTGTGTTACCATAATTCTGGTGCAGTGAAGTTCTTCTGGTGTGTGCTCTGCTATAAACTGAGCCACACAGGGCTCGGAGCACCAAGCAAAACCACTTCCCAAGGCACACAGACGTACACCAACCTGCCACCGCTGCGCAGTGCAGCAACCACTGCAGTATGTAAAACGCTTTCTCCCCTTGACCTCACTAGAGTTTCTTGGCTTTATATTTTTGCAAGGGCCGCTAATGAAAGCATCTCGTTAGCTTTGAAGTGTTTGAAGAGGGAGGAAAGAATTTCTCTCAAATTTGTATCATCATCTAAAGACAATTGCCATAAATACGATTTTTATTGTCAAGTTGTGTAGCGTTCTTTTCCTTTAGAACCCATGGTCTGCAACCTGTTACTTGAACTGAGTGCTCATTATTCCAGAGCTTATAGTTTACCAGGCAGAGAATTTAGATGTTAAGGTACCAGGGTTTATTTTGTTGGCTTTGCATTTCTGTATGCTTGAAATAGAAATTTAGCATCTTCATGAGTCTCATGTACCTTCACATGTTTTGGAGATAATTTTGGTTTACTGGAAATCTCAGTGTTTTTAATGAGGTCAGATCTGTTAAGCAAGTGATTACATAAATGCATGTGAGTTTGTGTGTATGTATGCGATTTTGAGAAAGGATTATGCATGAGAATTAAATGACGTAGTCAAGATTTTAACACACTAGTATCACATTGGAATTTATGAATGGTTACTTGTATGTATTTTTAAAAAAATACTATAGCATTACTCAATAGACGAAAGCTTAACATATGTTTTCTAGCATTCTACAATGTAGTTTAAAAAAAAATATGAGCCTAAAGTGTTGGCCTTCAAAACCCATGGGAATTTGAGCACTGAATGTTTATGATGTATGACTCACACTAGTTGTAACAAAGTTTTTTCTTACATTGAAAGGGAAAAACAACTACCAGGTTTTAACTAATATATTAAAACTGCTACAGTATTTGGTGCCACCAACAAGACTTCCATTGTTATTGAGACTGGATCGTCCCCCAGGGCGCCCTCCTTCACAGTGGAGAGGAAAGGGTGCCCCCTAGGAAGGGTGACTCACTCCTGGCTGATACCTTTACTTAACAGTGGCAAATATAAAATAATTTAACAGTATGTTGACATACAAAAGTGTTGAAGTATGTAATGAGATCTTATTCTCAATGTCATAAAAATGTATTCTCTGTCTGGGTTTATCTTGAATAAACTCTACATCTGGTTTCCTGGAAATTGCCTCATGCTAGCCCTGGCCAGTTAGCTCAGTCCATTAGAGCATTGTCCTGTAAATACACTGTGGGTTCAATCCCTGGTTAGGGTACATTCAGGAAGCAACCAATAAATGCGCAACTATTATAAGTAAAGCAACAAATAAATGCTTCTCTCTATCTTCCTTTCTCTGCCTTCCGTTTCTTTAAAATCAATCTATAAATAATATAAACATTTCATTTTAAAAGAAAATGTCTCATGCTAGATGAACAATTGCACTCTACATCCTATACTTGGAGCAAGGGAGAAACTGCCATGATGGTATTTCATCTATTTCATGGAGTCTAAAGCACCATGAATTGTAAAATGTATCTAATTTTAAAAATGTTAAAATGTAAAAATCAAAAGTCTTAGAATTAATGAAATAGAAAGTAGAGGGAAAAAAGACTAAGGACCACTCGTAACTTCACTCACACAGAGAGAATCACTGTTAAAATGGATGTATAGTCTTATTTCATTTAATTCACAGTATTGTAATTGTATAATTGTTTACTTGTCTGCCTGCCTATTAGGCTGTGAACTTCTCATGGATATAGGACATAGTTTATTCGCTTTTATCCCAGCTGCCTTAGGTAGCAAGCTATGACTTAGGAGCTTAGGAAATATTTTTGCCTGTGTGACCTGAGAAACTGAAGCAACTGAGAAATAAGCTGCTTCAAGTTGCCTTCCCTTTTCAATTTGTTTATTTATTTATTCCTTCATTCAGTCAACCAAGCATGATCCTGTTTTTGCTTCAGAAATGCCTGAGTTACATCATTGTATCATTGAGGAATTATATGAAAAATGATCTTCCTAAAGAGCATATCTGAAAAGAACACTTCCCTGGTCAGAATTCTTTATTAATTCCCCTTGGTTTTGATGGTAAAGTTGTACTGTCTTTTAGTGTAACTCCAGTTTTCCTCTGTCTTCAACTCATATCACTCTCCCATCCTTTAGGACAGAGTTCTGCAAACTTTTCTCTGTCAAGAGGGAGATAGCAAATGTTTTACACTTTGTAGGCCATACAGTCTCTGTTACTCAGCTCTGACATTGCAGCAAGACGGCAGCAATAGATAATACATAAATGAGTGGCACTGTGTTTCAGTAAAACTTTACACAAGCATGGGTGGGCTGGACTTGGCCAATTTGCCGACTGTTGGTCTAATACATGTACCTATTTAACACATCTAAGTTATTTGCTACTTTCTGTTCATCAGGTCTGATTATGATGTCACCAACATAGGGGATCAATGTGATGTTCTACTGGATGCCGAGGTGATCAGTATCTTTGCCAAGTAGAGGATGGCCGATAGTGGAAGAGTTTACCTTATAGATGTACTCTGTAGTTCCTGCTGGGTGAAATCAAATCACTTCCGATAGTGCTTACAAATTGGTATAGAATGTTGATTTTCAAAAGGTGGTGCCCAAGACCAGTGACACCATCATCTATAGTCTACACAGAGACAACTACTAGAGGGCTTTTAAAGGATGTTGCTGTCCCTCCAACCAATGTCTTTCCAATGATCTTTAAAAAAGAAGAGTTCTCTGAACTTGGAAAATGTAATGGGGGGGCATGTCAGACATGGTAACTCTATCTTAACATTCCCATTTTCTTAAGCTTTTGGATTCTTTATAGTATTCAAGGGAAGATCTGGCTTCTCAGCCTCAATGATGATGGGCCAGTATCAAATCCAGTCAATCAAAGAAATTGTCAAGAGACATTGCTATATGAGCTAACCCATTACATTCATAACCCTCCTAAGCATACTGTATCAATAAATCCAGTCTATATCAAAGTTTTATTTTATTTCCCTGGATTTCACATCCTCAGGAATAACTTCTACACCTATTCCCCAGGTTTATTCCAATATAAATTAGAAAACTTAATACTCTTTTTAAACTTAAAGCTGCTTCCGACTGAGTCAGATTTGTACATGATTGCCTGCGATATGTTGAGATCTGACTCTAGTCTCAGCTCTTCGGGTCACTAAGCATCCCTTTGCAAGTAGTTGTCACTTGTATCTGCCACTCCATTTGTCTGATCTTCAAGAAGATTACTTTTAGGGCTCCCATAGAAGCTTTCTGGTATTCTAACTATGCCTGAGCTATGAATTTAAAGCTTCAGCTTGTAATTTTCTTCTGTAAGTTTCTAGTACATTCAGAAACACTCATCACACTCCATATTCCTTTTTACTGCTATATGGCCCAAGTCAGCACCATTTGGTCCTATAAAGAATTTGAATCCTTTAATAGTCACTTCATCATAATTGAACATGGGTGGTAATTTGATTGTGATATCACTGCAAGTGATAAATTACTCAGCAGTGCATGGAAGGCCAAAGACACAATCAAACCAATTCCAGAGTTCGGTCAAACCTGGAACCCACTGCGGGTGCCAAGTGCTGTATCAGTCAGGTGCAGTCAGGAAAATCAGGTGTTGGAAGGCTGGGTAAGCAAAAAAGAAATCTTGAAGTGGCCCAGGAAAATTACTGGAAAATAAAAAGAGGTCTAGATGATCAGCACCTAGGAAGAAAGTGAGAGAAGGAGCATTGCAGAGCCCGGTCCTGGGAGGACCAGAGGCTGAGAGCTGTGAGCCGTTGCCACAGCCGGGTGAGAAGACATTGCCGATAGGGGCAGTGAGCAAAGAGAAGAAGGAAGTCCTGTATCCTCTCTCCCAACCCTTAGGTTCCCTCCGACGTCCCTTTGGAACCAGCACTCTTTCTTCCCTCTACTGGCCTGGAAAGAAGAAATAAATTGAAGAGGAAGATTAGCTCAGAGTGGGAGAAACTAGCAGGTCACAGGTTGTGGGTTTAGCAGTTTAAGAGTAGATGTCTATATGCATGCATAATTTTGGGTGTACACATGCCTTCATGAGGTGTGTGTCATTAGTATATCATAAATCCAGATTTCCAGATTGCTTAGTAAGGTGATGTAATTTGGCTAAAAATAATATTTTTTTATTTTATGTTTTTAGCTTTCAAGTTTGGTGATGCTCTCTTTGTTCTGGTGGATGATAAGGCCATGTGGAGCAAAAGCAGGAACTAACTGAGATTTACAGAGCCATTGCAAAATACTTTTACATTTTAATTTCCTATTATTTGAATTGTAAAGGGAGTGAAGTTAAGAGTGTGAAAATGTATGTATCCAAGCTATAGTTACAAATAAAGATCTCATTTATCTTTAATAGTACACTAAGAGGATTGGAAGTGAATGGATACAAGCTATCTCAAATAATAGAAATAATAAAACCAGAAAGTTTCTAAAAGTCAGAGAAATACATTGGTTGTAGTGGCAGAGCACACTTGAAAACAATGGGAACAATGGAAGGAAGAGAAAATTTGAGTTTATGTTTAAACATTTAAAGGTATTTTCTAGGTTTGACAAGTGGTAGGAATTAAAAGTATATAATATGTAATATAAAATACTGTGTGTAATGTATAAAATCATTAATGAGTGACTAAATTTATTTCAAAATAAAAGGTCCAAAAATTGCAAGGCACTGTTCTCCACGTAGGCTCCATACAGGCAGCATCTGCACCTGTTTGATTTATCCCCATCTCTATGCTTGTCATCTAAATTTGCTCCCCAAATATATAAGGAGCAAGAAAAGTAGATGAAAGACAGCATTGTTCCCATTTTCATCATGTAAGAAGAGATAAACAGGAAGAACACACTCTTAATAACCTGGAATTTTTAGAAATTCTGTCTTGGCTAGAAGGGAGATTAGGTGATTATTATGAGATCAAAGTAATCACAATGATATAGATTTCTATCTTGCCTGTCTTAAAAAGTAAGTTTCACTATGATCTAATAAATGTAATATAAGACTGAGTGCAGGAAGGAGTGTAATATAATGCTAGTTTTATATAAGATTAAATATACATGTCTTCTTACTATGTCCATTGAAAGAGAAAAGGTATTTGAGATAAGCTGCAGGCATTTGAATGAATTTTAGAAAGTCTAATAAGTTAGGATCAACAGCCTGACCAGGCAGTGGCACAGTGGATAGAATGCCAGACTGGGATGCGGAAGATCCAGGTTCGAGATCCCGAGCTCGCCAGCTTGAGCACAGACCCATCTGGCTTAAGCAAAAGCTCACCAGCTTGGACCCAAGGTCACTGGCTCCAGCAAGTGGTGGCTCGGTCTGCTGAAGGCCTGCGGTCAAGGCACATATGAGAAAACAATCAATGAACAACTATGATGTCGCAACGGCAACAAAAAACCAATGATTGATGCTTCTCATTTCTCTCTGTTCCTGTCTAGTCTGTCCCTATCTATTCCTCTCTCTGACTCTCTTTCTCTGTCCCTGTAATTAATAAATAAATAAATACATAAATAAATAAATAATTTTTAAAAAAGTTAGGATCAACATATTTGATATGATATGGCCAGTGGTTATCAAAATATTTTATTCACTCTTTAGGCATCAGGCATATTATTACATTAATGATAATTGAAGTTTTTTTTTGTTAAGGCCAAAGAACAGTATTTTATCTTTTATTAAATTATAAGCTCATGTATTCTAAGTACTACATCTATGCCTGGATTCTTGTCAGTTGAGAAAAGAACATAGAAAAATGATTGAAAGGAACTTGTATAAAGTGCAACTAAGCTACAATGGCATTGGATAAATCCGTGCAAGTTAATGGTATGAATGACCTTTACATCCAGTGATGGGAATGGCCTGATACTTTTCTCAGGGGAGAAGTGGAACCACAAAAAAATATGGGAAGAATTATTTTCAAAATACGTAATAATGCAGTACCACATCTCTCACTCCCGATAAGAGACTGACTACTAAGTAGGAAGAAAATAAGCAGAGAAGCAACTCTTATGAGGTTGCTTCATGCTAGAGAGTGAAGAGGATCATACTGAACCCAAGCTTTGAAATAGAGGGTCAGTATACAGAAACTATCCCTTCCTCTGCAAGCTTACAATTATGTCATTCAGTCACAATCAGGGGTGTTAGAAGGAGTAATTAGGAATATGTTGTAGAGTTGTGCACTCATAAGAAAATTTTTATGGGAGGGAAAAAATCTTAAGCATTCACTGTGGGGAAGTCTCATAAGACTTTTGAAAATCAAGCATTTTAGCTCATGAGGCTTTTATTTAGCAAGAACAGCCAAAAGAGTTGTGTGTTTTTTGGGGGGGTATCTTAATTGTTTAAGCGTCTTCGCTTTTTCATCCATCGCCTAACATGTTCCTAAGAGAAAGAATTAGGAGAACAGATGAATGGAATCCAAAGGGATAATTGCTAAAATTTTCTTTATATTTTCCTTAAGGAATCAATTCCAAGCTTCACTTTGAAATCATGCCAGGTGCATCATTCGGATTGTTCGAGATCAATCCTGAGACTGGAGAAGTGGTGACCACCACCACACTTGACAGAGAAGTTCAGGAAGTCTTCACCCTCCGAGGTAAGGGATTTTTGACTTTGCTAAACAAACAGAAATAGGCAATAGTAGGGTTAGTGTTTATATTTCAGTAGGATGTCTTTAAATTAAACATATTGACCCAGTGCTACTCAGGTAATTTGGTCTGATGCCATCTAGTTAGGGCAATGTGGTTTAGGTATGAATAATGCCCACTGTCTGTGCCATTTCCCATTCTTTGTCAGTACTTGTACGGGATGGGGGAGTCCCTTCGTTGTCTGGCACCACCACCATTCTCTGTACTGTGGAAGATGAAAATGATCATACCCCAAAGATTATCATCCCCACTCGTGACATTGAGGTTCTGGAAAATCAAGAGCCAGGGGTTGTCTACACTGTTTTGGCCTTTGATATGGACACTGGCAATAACGGAGCTGTCAAGTATAATATAATTGGTAAGTATTCAGTTCTTTTTGTTTTGTTTTTTGGGTTCTTTTTTACAGAGACACAGAGATAGAGTCAGAGAGAGGGATAGATAGGGACAGACAGACAGGAACGAAGAGAGATAAGAAGCATCAATCATCAGTTTTTCGTGTGACACCTTAGTTGTTCATTGATTGCTTTCTCATACGTGCCTTGACCGTGGGCCTTCAGCAGACTGAGCAACCCCTTGCTAGAGCCAGCGACCTTGGGTCCAAGCTGGTGAGCTTTTGCTCAAGCCAGATGAGCTCGCGCTCAAGCTGGCGACCTTGGGGTCTCAAACCTGGGTCCTTCGCATCCCAGTCCGACGCTCTATCCACTGTGCCACCGCCTGGCCAGGCGGTAAGTATTCAGTTTTAACTTTTATTCCAATTAGTACCATGGACAATCGTAAAGAAAAATAATTTTTTTGAAGGATGCAGGGACAAAGCATTCTCCTTGCTTATATTCTGGAAGAAATAGACAAGGGCCCCACTATCTCTAACAGAAGTGTTATGGTCCATGCTCAGAATGCCATGGAAAAATTGAGGAGGAACTAATTGCTGTCGTATAAGTGGCGTGCATTCTGTAGTGAGCAATGTTTGGGAAAATTAATGCTATCAATCTATTTTTGATTTATATATAAGCACATTATAATCTATTTTTTATTCCTGCATTCTGTTGATTTATTTTAAATAAAATATACATTTTAGTCCACTCGAAAGGAAAAATAGATAAACATAAAAGTTGTAGATGTGTACATACAAATCAGACTTCTGCAAATCAGTCAAAACAAGTGTTCTAAATAATGAGTGAATTAAGATATTAATTCGATTATTTTGTTTATTTCCTATAATAGAAACTTCATGAGGGTAGGGACTTTATCCTTCAGATTCATTGTTATAGCTGCAGTACTTACAAAAACACTAGGATGCAGTAATCAGGAAATAAATATTTCTGAAATTAATGAATCAATGAATATATATGCATATATTGCTAGCCAAGGGCTGCTACTTATTTTCTTTTTTAAAATACAGTTGATATTCAGTACTATTTTACATTAGTTTCAAGTTCACAGCATAATGGCCAGATATTTATATAATTTACAAAGTGTTCTCCTGATAATTCTAGTAACCACCTGGCACCATACCTAGTCACTATATATAGTTTTATTGACTGTATTCCCTATACTGTACTTTACATCCCTATGACTATTTTGTAACAACCAATCTATACTTTTTAATCCCTTCACCTTTTTCATCCAGTTCTTCAACCACCCTCCCATCTGACAACCCACAGTTCTCTGTATCTATGAGTCTCTTTCTATTTTGTTTGTTCATTTATCTTGTTATTTAGATTTCACCTATAAGTGAGATCATACAGTATTTGTCTTCTTTGTCTGACTTATTTCACTTAACACAATGCCCTCTAGATCCATTCATGTTGTCGCAAATGGGAAGATTTCATTCTTTTTTATGGCCAGCTAATATTTCATTGTGTGTATTTACCAGTTCTTCCTTATCCAATCACCCATTGATGGGCACTTGGGTTGCTTCCCTATCTTCACTGTTGTAAATAATAATAGGTAACTCTGGCTTTCAAGTGAATTTTACATTTTTTTTCTTTAATAGATGGAAATACTGATGGGTACTTTGCTATTAATGAAACCTCAGGAGAACTCTTAACCACTCGTGCTTTGGACCGGGAGCATGTCAGCAGTTTTGCCCTGGTCGTTCTGTGCTCTGATCTGGGAGATCCACCGAGGAGCTCCATAGTGCAGTTGCCAGTTAGAGTCTTGGATGACAATGACCACAGCCCTTCCTTTCCCATGCTTCACTACCAGTCCTTCTTGAGAGAAGATGCTGAAGTGGGAACAGTGGTTCTTGTGCTCTCCACTGTGGACAAGGATGAGGGCCTGAATGGGCAAACTGAGTATCTTCTGACAGATGAGGCCTCTGGTGCCTTCGCTATTGATCCAGTGGCAGGCACTCTGAGAACTGTCCGTACCCTTGACCGAGAAGCCAGATCTCAATATACATTTACGGCTATGGCCAGAGACTGTAGCGTCCAGGGCTCAAGAAGCACCATGGTAATTATAACAGTCCACATCACTGACGTTAATGACAACAATCCAGTTTGGGAACAGAACCCCTTTGATATTTTTCTTTCCTCTCAGTCGCCTATAAACCAGACGATTGCCATTTTGAAAGCCAGTGATCCAGACTTGGGGCCCAACGGAACTGTCATTTTTAGTTTTGCTGAGACCCAGTCAGCGTTTTCTATTAATAAATATACAGGAAAGATTCAACTTCAGCAACACCGATCTTCAGACTATTTCCCCATCTGGCTGCAGCTTCAGGCTATGGACCAAGGGGTACCAGCTAGAACAACCCTTGGTCTCTTGGTCATTCACATGGAAGGAGAAGACATAAAGATGTCCTTTAGCCACCATCTGTATAGAGGGATTGTGACTGAAAATTGTGAGGCAGGTAAGTTTCCCTTTGAGTTTTCTTTTTTTTTTTTTTGTATTTTGTACTTATTTTGGCAAAATGCTTAAAACTAAATATTATACAATTACATTGCTACTGTAGATTCATTTATAAAATGTTTGAATCTAGCCAATTCTTGGTATGCTAAAGTATATACATGTGACTGTTTTACCTCATAACTCTAATTGGTTTTCAATAATATCAACACAAATTTATACCATAACGGGAAACATTAAAAAAAGAAAACAACCTACTGAACATTAATTTAAAATATCTTTCTAAAAACAAAATTTTAAATCCTCTTTATAGATAGTATGAATTGAAAGATATTCAATCTAGGTAATTACGTACAACTAGAGAACAGAGAAATGAATCTTTTGATCGTTTTATCCCACCAGAGGGCAAAGCAAAGGAAGTTAAGAGTTTGGGAGAGGAAGAACTTGGTTGCTAACAATCTGACATTTGTTGTGTGCTTGCTCCTGTCATTTTGTTTTGTTTTGTTGTTTGTCATTTTTACCATGATTCAACTTTTCTTTATACCTACATAAACCACTATTTAAGAGGCAGCTTGCATTTTTTGAAGTTGATATATTAATTTTATAGTAAAAATATATTTTACATAATATATACTGCTTCTTATATGAAAAAAGAATATTCAATTTAATATTGAATATCAAATTACATTTGTTCTGTTACAGGTTATTAACCTGACTTCCACCCTCTTTTGATTATGGGTTGCTTAGTCAGAAGTCCTGTTATTGATTCTAAATTAGAGTAAATTTTAATTAAGAGTAAATTGCACTTATCTTCATTAAGTGAAATAATAGTGGCTTTCAAGATAAGTAAAAAGTTTTCAACCTACATATATTCTTATGTTGAATGAGACTTCCACATTGGAGTTAAACATTAGAAAATATAAGATTCTTTTTAAAGCTTTATTTTTATTTTTCTTAAGAAGCATAAATACTAACCTCACAGCAGAGACTGATGGAACATAAAGTTAACATGTTTTGAATAATATAGCATAAAATACTATATATTAATCAATCTTGAAATTAATCTGACAAAAATCATACAAGCTAGCCCAGCCTTCGTCTGCAACGTTAAACATCTTTGCAGCATTAAACGTCTTAGATACATAATTTTCCAGTCTCTACTTGAATATTTCAGTGGTTGAGAGTTTAGGATGGTGCTTGAATTTGGGTATAGAACCAGTGCTCTATGAACATCCCTTCCAGCTGCAGGTTTTGTTTCCCAGTTCTCCTTAAGTCTGGGGTCCAGACCACATCGTTTTTAACAAGCCCTGAAGTGATTTGTTGCATGACAGAGTTAGAAAACCCCTTCCTTTGGGAAGTCATTCACATATTGATCCCAGATCTGCCTCCTTTGTGTCTACCCATAAATCTTATTTCTGCCCTCTGGAGCTCTCAACAGCCGCACCCAGTCACTTTTCAGGTATTTTATTTGCTCCTTCAACACATTTTCTTTTAGAGTATTATGTGCCAGGTCCTATCCCACTGGGATATATTAATGAATTTATAGATGAAGCTGCTTGTCCTTGTGAGGCTTACATTCTAGCAGAGACAGAGAGACAATATCAATCAACGTAATAAATAATAAGTGGCTATAGTATATATAGATGGCGGTAAGAGCTATTGAATAAAGGAAGAGCAGAGCAGGGTTAGGGGAAGTAGGCAATGTTAGAGGAGCAACATATTGCCGTGTTCAGTAGCAGGTAAGACCAGGTGTCATTGGGCAGGTAACATTCGGGCAAAGACCTAAAGAGAGGAGATAGCTGTTCCTGTATCTGCGGCCAGAGCATTCAGCAAAAAGGAAAAGCTCATGGGAGCCTGCCTGGTTTGTTCAGAGAACAGCACAGAGGACTACCTGCAGAATAAGCGAGAGAGAGAATAGTAGGAACGGAGGGCTCAGGACTGAGAGGTCATGCAGGGCCTTGCAGGCCATTGGGAGAACTTCGGATTCTACGTGCAGTAATTTTCCCTTCTCTAGTTTGTTCATTTATTGTTCAGTAGCAGAATATTCTCTGCTAGTGAATATTCACACCCAGTATAAATCTTGTGGAACAATAGGCATTAAATATGTTATTCCTCAAAAAAATTGGCACGAAAACCATCAGTGTTGTTACAGTTTTTTACATTAGTGAATGAAATTTCTAAATATACCTAAAGCATTTCCAATTCACCCAGGATCAATTTGAATAATTAAACCTAAATAGAAGGCAATATCTATGGCACACCGAAGAGAACATTTCAGTATGAAATTAGATTATGGATTAGTAAGTATAATAATATCTCTGGTTAAATTAACCCTTTGAGTAGTGAGTTTTTTTCATGTTTGCTGACCCCTGGGAGTGAATTTTTTTTTCAAAAATTGAAATTAGTTCTAGTTACAGTTTTATTAACTTAAAATCATGTTTGTTTGATAACCAATTTATGGAAATGAGAAGAACATACATTTGCCTTTTTTTTACATTGCCTTATACATTTTTTAAAATAAATTGATTATACTCTGGATGGTCAGGAGGCACGAGGACATACACGAATGTTCATACTACTCAAAGGGTTAAAAATGGTTTAATAAGAGCACTAATAAAAACTGCTGTGGAAAGGGGACATTTTTCCTTCTGCCATGTGCCATTCATTTGTATGTTACAGGCTCACTCTGTCAAAGAGGCAGCCATTGTAGGAGGAAGCTGCCTTAATTTAAGCCTGTTTCCCATCATTCAGGCAGCATCTCACCAATTCTGTACACCTACCATCAACTTCCCACCATGACAATTGGGATTAATCAATATGGTTAAGATTAACATGAGATAAAAAGGGCAGAAGACAGTGAAGACCAAATTACATTCTTACCTCTGAAGTTGGTTCTCCTGTTTAAGATTCCATCAGAAAAGCTAATGAATAAATGGATGGGACACCTTCGTTCTGCTATCTGCAACACTGTGTTTTCTTTGACTTCTGATCAGAATCGTCCTTCTTTGTCCTCTTGTTTTTGGAATTATTGAATGAATTTGGCTGTTATCTTTTTAATAGAACTAACTTAACACTATTTTTATTAAATCTTACACATAAGGAAGACTAGAAATACTTCTGGCAGTGATACAAGCATATGGCATCCATAAATATCTGGGTAGGTATACATTTCAGGACATCCGAAGCAATAGGTTGGGACTTCGCTTTGAAGAATAACTAGGACATGTGTGAGGGGTATAAAGTTGAAAGGTAAACCACAAGCTTCAGCATGTAGCAGGAAGGAGAAAAGGAGAAGGGAAGGAGGACAGTCAAGAAGGCTGTTGAATCTGATTTAATACAACAAACCTACACCTGGGTCCTTGGACCCTGTGAAAAACAATTAGAAGGTATATAAAATATTGATTGACATTTCAAGTTGGCCAGAGCTTTGTCGGGAACGTGAATTCAGTACAGACTGCCAGATCACATCATGGATACCAGAAGGTCACCTTTTTTTTTTATTTTTTATTTTGCATTTCAATTTCAATAGTTTTAAAGAATTGTGAATCCAGTGAGCAGTGTTAGAATGGCCTTGATATAAATTATTTAATACAATTTTATTCCAGAATTATTTCCCTCCAAAATATACATGTAATTCTAATTTTATCTTTGAATAAAAAATATATACCTTCAATTGGAAGCTTCAATTTTCAGTGAGTTACTCAAACATCTCATTAGTAAACACCAGTTGACTTCCTCAATGAATTATTTTTTTGTATTATAACTTTTTATTGTCCTAAGTTGATTTTAACATTTAGATTTATTTTAAGAAAATAGAAAGCTAAAACAAATTACTCCAGCTTATTTGTATTTGTTTAACATTTCTTTATTTAAAAGCCCACAGGTTTGCCTGACCTGTGGTGGCGCAGTGGATAAAGCGTCGACCTGGGAACACTGAGGTCGCCAGTTCAAAACCCTGCACTGGTCCGGTCAAGGCACATATGGGAGTTGATGCTTCCAGCTCCTCCCCCCTTTCTCTCTTTCTCTCTCTCTCTCACTCTGTGTCTCCTCTCTAAAATGAATAAAATAAAAATAAAATAAAAATTTAAAAAAAGAAAAAGCCCACAGGTTTGAGTTTTAATTAACATTGCATACATTGATTAACATTAAACTTAACATCAATTGTGTAAAACAATTCTCAGGAAAGTTTCCATTTTGAAAGCAACCTTTTAGTAGGTAAAATCTCTATGAGTAAGTCATGTAATATGCACTTATTCATAGAGTCATTCTCGAGATAACCGTTGTCTGCAAAGGAGAGGTCATTGCTGACCCAACTTCATTTTGATTTACACGTATATTTCTTCAAGTGTCAACACTTTAGTCAAAGTTTCTGCCCTGGGAGTGATTCTTTCTCTTTCTTTCTTTCTTTCTTTCTTTCTTTCTTTCTTTCTTTCTTTCTTTCTTTCTTTCTTTCTTTCTTTCTTTCTTTCTTTCTTTCTTTCTTTCTTTCTTTCTTTCCTTCCTTCTTTCTTTCTTTCTTTCTTCCTTCCTTCCTTCCTTCCTTCCTTCCTTCCTTCCTTCCTTCCTTCCTTCCTTCCTTTTTTTATTTTCATTTTTTATATTTTTATTTCATTGACATTTTAGGTAGCAGAAGAGAGAGAGCAGAAGAGAGAGAGACAGGAACATCTGTTCCTGTATGTGCCCTGACCGGGGATTGAACCGGCAACCTCTGCACTCTGGGTCAACGCTCTAACCAACCGAGCTATCTGGCCAGGGCAATTCTTTTTCTTTCTGGTGATTTTGCATAACTGTTTTCTGAAGCATTATGTTTTCTTTGAAGCATAATAAGGCTAATATATTTTTAAAGACTTTATTTTTCCAGGGACATTTGGGTTCACAGGGAAGTGGAGGGAAAGCAACAGAGATTTCCTATGTATCTCCTGCTGCCACACAGGCATAGACTCCCCCTTTATCAATATCTTGCACCAGAGTGGTACATTTGTTACAACTGGTAAACCTACATGGGAACATTGTAACCACCCAATGTCTATAGTTTATACTAGGGTTTGCCATTGGTGTTGTACATTCTATGGATTTGGAGAAATGTATCATGACATGGATCCATCATTATGGTATCATACATAGTAGTCTCACTGCCTTAAAAAAACCTCCATACTCTGCTAATTCACCCTCCCTGATTTCTGCCCCAAGCCCTGCCAACCACTGATCTTTTTTGATACTGTCTCCATAGTTTTTCCTTTTACAAAATGTTGTATGTGGTCTTTTCAGATTGGCTTCTTTCACTTAGTGATACGCATTTAAGGTTCCTCCAAGTCTTTTCATGTCCTGATAGCACTGAATAATATATAATTGCCTGAATGTAGCACAGTTTATTTATCTATTCGTTTACTGAAAGACATCTCACTACCTCTAAGTTTGGGCAATTATGAATAAAGTTATTATAAAAAATAATTACTATAAAATATATCCACATATAGGTTTTTGTGTAGACATAAGTTTTCAACTCCTGGTTCTTATGATAAGATTATGTTTAGTTTTATTCCCGAAACTGTCAGAGTTTCTTCCAAAGGGACTGTATCATTTTTGCATTGCCACCACAATGAAGGGACAGTTCTTCTTGTTCCACATCCTTGTTGGAATTTGATGTTGTCAGTGTTCTGGATATTGACCTCTCCAATAAGTGTGTAGTAATATCTCATTGTTATTTTAATTTGCATATCCCTGATGACATATGATGTGCAGGGTCTTTTCATATTCTTATTTGCCTTCTGTATATATTCTTTGATATGGTATCTTTTTAGGTCTTTGTCTACATTTCTACCCATTTCTCTACTGTCTCTCTGCAGATAAGACCTTTCACCTATTCTCCAAAAGAATCCCCTGATTTTATATAGCATTGGGATAATTACAGCAAAAATGCAAAGAAAACTATTCTGCCTTTGACAAACAAAATAGGTGGTCCTACTGCCAACACAGATAGTTCACAAGGAATTTTACCACATGGAAAGAAAAGAAAGCCCATCTCTTCTCATTGCTGGGGAATGTTGGAAGGGAAAGGGAGGAAAGGAACAGGAAACAAATAGTCAGCAGGAACATCCTGGCCCCTCTCTGTCCTGAAGCTATAATCCTGAAGGCGGCCATTGAGATAGACTAAAGGGAATGCTAACAGCAGAAAATACTTTGAAACTCTGGGAGGAACTTACTTCTTATGCTAACACAGGGCAAATGGCAGTAGAGTATAATTAATGAGCAACATGATCAGGGAAAGAGAAAGCATAAGTCAATGCCCCATCCCTGTTTGGCTCTTGCAAGGTCTAGAAAGCATCCCATGGTCCCAACATTTCTACTTGTGGACAGAGATGAACACATAGTCTAGGCAAGCAGACCTTCCATGGGGACCACTGTTGCAAGGGGTGAGATGAGCCCATCACAAAATCTGTGCGGAGGGCAGCCTTAATGCAAGGTTGGATGACCCTCCAGAGAGTTTATAATATTAAAAACAGCTGCGATAGGGCCGGACCAGCAGGGTGGAATCCTGAGCTCGAACATTGGACGTGACTGTCCAGGCTCCTTTCCTAGAGATAAATCTAAGAGCCAGTGGACAACACATGAAGAACCCATCCATCTTACCACTGCAAGGTCCCAACCCACCCACCCACGTATGTCATCTGACAGAGGAGCAACACAAGAAAGAGGGAATCTCAAAGACTGAATGTGTTCTCAAAAAACACTAGACAACTAAAAGTGCTGTTTGAGGGGAAGAGATCAAGATGCCCTTAAGTAACTTCTTTAAGGTGGTTGGTTTTTTTACTCTTGTTGTCCATCAGGGTGGAGTTCATAAAAAGTATTAGATCAATCATAAAAAACAGCTTTCTTGCACATCTTAAATTGTTCTGTGCAAAACTGTAACTCTGCTTTATTTGTCTTTAACTTTTAAAGGAGCTACTCATCTCTTTCTTGGAATGCCTCTCATTTTTCTATCCTTTCCCATCATACTTCCTATTAATGTTGACTTTACTCAATACTGTTTTCAATATTCATGTTTTTAAAGATATAGGGAGCAAGTGGTTTGCCTTGTGAAGGGCCTCAGACAACTGGTTCATCTATTCTCTAACCAGACAATTTTGATGATTAAATGAGCACTTAACCTTTAAGGCGTTTTACCACCATGATTACCCACAGAGGTGAATGTAAGACAGGGCAATGAATGTGCAGCCCGAGGGAGTGGGGAATAGCTTCCATGGTGGACGACAGAGCCAGGAGAAGCTGGCTCTTACTAAGCATTCAGCAAATGTTTTCTGAAAGCATTTCACCATTTGCTTTTAAGATAACAGAAGCCATCTTCCCAAATGAGAGTAAAACCAGGTACAAAAAAGGCAGGGCAGGTAGTTCCAGGCAGAGGAAGTGGCTCACACTAAGGTGTGGGGACTCAAGAGCCTGGTAAGGTTACCAAAGATTATCATCCACCACAGCAAACCATCAGGAATAAGCAGACAGGGGTTCTCATGAGCCTTTAAATTAGCAAAAGAGTGAGAAAATAAATTTTACATTGTAGAAGATGATGTTGGAGGCCTTGTGAAGGGGGATAGAAAGGGGGAGAGATGAGTTAGGAGGGGACTGTGATAATGCACATAATAAATGACCAGGGCCCAAATAAAGCCACTGCAGTTGGCGAAGGCAAGTGGAATCATGTATTGATTGTTGTTGTAAGTCGCTGTCTCTATGGGGATGAGTTCTAGAACTTTTTATTCAACCATCTTGCTAATGTCACTCCCAACTTTTCTTCTTAACTGACTGAAATATGTTTAGCATTTCAGTGGCTAGACATTTAAGAGATAATAGATAATTCAGAATTATCCAAATGTTTTGAAAAATTTGTTTCTCTCATGTCAATCATTACTTTAAAAAAATTGCTTGTATTGCTTAGAAATACCAAAAATAAAACTCTAGAACAGTGGTTCTTAACCTGGGTTCTATCAAACCCTAGGGGTTCGATGAGTAGGTCTCAGGGATTTGGAGAAGCCTCTGCCGCGGAGGCCAGAATAAAGTAATACCATAATTTGTTGTGAATTCATGCACTTTGTTGGTTTTGTTCTTTGAGCACGGTGATGTTCGTGCAAGGCTCATTTTGTGCACCAGTAAAAAACATATACCTATGTCTTGAATTGGGGAAAAAAAATCCTATTTTATTTATCACTAAAGAAGGGTTCAGTACCTCAAAAAAGGTTACAAACCTCTGCTCTAGAATTACTTGCTCACAGGCAATTCATAATAAAATATTTTCATAATTATTTTATCTAAATGTTTCCATGGTTATGATTTTTATAGTCATGAAACATTAATAATTAGAGGATTCTGCTTGTAAATGGACAGTTTACTGCTGCTGTAGATGGCATTAGTTTATAAACTGTGTTTTTGTAAAGAATAAAAAATAACTGGGAACATTCACTGCATCACACTTTTTGATGCAATGTTAGATACAAAGTGAAATTCCTGAAAGCCTGAAAATATAAAAAATAAATTCTTTTAGAAGTTTTACTTACCTCATGGACACCGAAGGTACAGTGTTGGATTTTGTATTTTACCATTTCTACCTTGCTGTGAACCAACACAGCTAGTAATTCCAGATCCTGAGTGGGAACAGTGCAGAATGAAGAAAATAAGCTTAAAGAGAAAAAAAGATGGGATCAGGAGGTCTCTTTGCAACACAAAGATAGCTTGCAAAGAAAACGTCTCCACCCCCATACCTGCTTTATTTATAGGGCAGAGTAAAGTCATTAGCAAATCAAAGAGATCATTAAAACAAAGTCACATTTCCAAGGCAACCCAAGAATTGACCGAAGTGCAGAAAACCCTCCACCCTGCATAATATCTTAACTTCACAAAACAAAGGATAAAAAGAAAACTGCCTTTATTCTCTCTGAGGGACATGGGGGGATAGGATGAGTAGAAACAGTTCAGCATCACAATTAACATGGAGGTGTGGAGAAAAACTTAGCTTTTAGCAACTTCACCAAGCAAGTGAGGTGCGGGGTTGGGATGAGTACAAATACTCAGCTACATAGCCAATATGGAGGTGTGGGGGAAGAATTTAGCCTTTGGCTAAGCTTTAAACTGCAAGAGCTTTGCCAACTTATAGTCTCCCACATACCTGGATATAAAATGAAAAGTAACTGTCGGTTTAATCTTGGTGTCCAAAGACAGACTTTTATTTAAAGTGTGCCCAGTAAACCAAGACTTAGAAGGATTCAAGGCCCTTTGGTTATTTTTCTCTTTTTTCAGGCTGTCTCAAATCTAAACTTTGTCAGAGAAAGAACATATATAAGTATTTGCAGCTTTGTGTTGATGTTAGCATCTAGTCTGAAATATTTTCATTGGAACCATAATTCTTTTTGTACCACAATTCCATTGATATCATGAACACTTTCTTTGCAGTAAAACTGGAGATTGCTCCTTGTACAGGAGAGGGCATATGTGAGTTTGCCTGGCCATTATGTACTCATCTCTGTTCTTCCACATGTAAATGATCTCCATGTTTTCTTTTGTAATTGGGCATATAATAAGCAACTCAACCCAGGAGGAAAAGGCCGTCAACAAGATTGTACATCTTGCCTGCATAGCTGTTTTTCTTCTTCCTGCCATTCTTAAGACTATATGACAAGCCACTGGAAGAATATTTCCTGTGTTTAAAAACAGATTATATCAGGAAGCACAGAACTGTCATGGAGCCCGGGAGATAGAACACACAGTCCTCTGTGAGGGCGTATTCCTACCAACAATGTAAGACGTTTTTATAGTCACAATGTGTCTCCTGAAGTGGAACACCCTAAGCATCAGATTAGAATGAAATTCGAAAGAGCTCTCAGCATGTGTGGTAACTTGATTCCAATGTGATCCGTTAACATCCTTTACTTTGTCACTGAATGATTTCATAACTGCCTTGGAAAGAGTGACAATGTGGAAACCTGGTTAATGATTTTTAAACTTTGTCACAATTTATGAGATGAATGGATCTAGTTTTAACGTTCCTGTTCTTTCTCCATAACAAATTCTGTTTATACCTTTTTCAACTGAACTTTCAGCTTTGTAGACAATGTCACATACTTGTTTCTTTTAATATTTAGAGCACTCATTGCATTTTTCTTTGGGTATTAAGTGTTGAAAAGGCTCCTGGGGAAAATATTGTTTGTTCTGGCTTTTCTTGCTTCTTTTTAATGAAACACTTTAAGTATCTAGAAAAAAGATATACCCATTTGGCTTAGGGTGGGGTCATTTTTACTAGGACTTCTAGCAGGATGGGTTTCAAGCTTGATGGGGCCTGCATTATAAGATTCAATGAGGATGCCCAGCAGAGATCTTGAATAGGTGCTCTTTCTTTCTTTTTTTTAAACTACTGCAATTCCCATTACCAGATGTGGTATTATAGCACTGAATTATTTAAAAAATAATTGCTGTTGGTTTCAAAGGGTTATTTGGCACAGAAGCATTTTTCTAATCTCCCAGGCTAGAACATACTAGTGACTGCCTCCCTCCCTTTCTACATCTCTCTTCTCTATTACCTCGATTTCCCCCATACTTACTAAGCATTTACTCTGTGCAAAGGCACAGACTTTTGCTACATGGCACAGCATGGTTGATTCTCAAAGAAGTATGATGAACAAAAGGGGACGGCCACTGTTTGTTTGCTATGAATTTTTAAAGGTGAAACTAGAGTTACAGAACACAGATCAGTGATTACCTGGGGCCAGAAGTGAGAGAAAACAGACTATAGAAGAGCAGGAGGGAACTTTTTGGAGTGATAGGAATATTCTATACCTCAGTCATGACGGTGGTTACACAGATGTATATAGTTTTCAAACCCTATAGAACTACACACTTAAAATATATGTGTGTTATAGGTAAATTATAACTTAATAAAGTTTATTAAATAAAAGAAAAATGTTTCAACAACAGGACAGGTAGTCAGAGGAGGGAGACAGATGGCTGATCACAGCAGAAAGCAGAGCAGAGGTGAGCAACACAGGACACAGGATGTTACAGTTGAAGACAACAACGTGCTAACTTGGGGCCCAAGTGGATTCTTGGAAACCCTTCCATTGGAATTGCAGTTCTGATCACACCAATTATCATATTGACATTGTCAGTCCTAGCTAATTCTTCCATGCTGATAATCAGTCTGTTTCCTATAACCTGAAATGACTTACTTCTTTCTACTCTAATTCTTACACCTAACTCAATATTTTTCCCCTTCAAGTTATCTCTTGACTCTCTTGATTACTCCCACAGTGCCTTAAAAATTCTTTGGTAAATTGATATTATTCAGTTAAGAACTTGGTTACCCTCTAGTTGGGTTGTTTTTACCTACAACTATACTGGAAACTGGTTGAGGAAAGATTTCTAATATTTACCCTCCTATTACTTCCCTTCTCCTAGTCCCCTGGTTGGCAAACTATGGCTCGTGAGCCACAAGTGGCTCTTTGGCCCCTTGAGTGTGTGGCTCTTCCACAAAATACCATGTGCGGGCCCTACCTCGATAAGTAATGTACCCTCCTATATAATTTAAGTTTAAAAAATTTGGCTCTCAAAAGAAATTTCAATCATTGTATTGTTGATATTTAGTTCTGTTGACTAAGGAATTTGCCAACCACTGCCCTATTCCACTTAATGTTCAGAGAAGTGTGTCCAAGTGTATCTTTAATCTTTCCCTCTCACCTCCCACAATCCTAGGTTGCTTGGACAATGGCAGTGTCACCTTAATTGGCCTCCCTGCTCTATTTTTACCCTCTTTTTTCTCCACACAGCATTCAGAATGATAACTTTTAAAATTAAATCAGATTATTTTACTCCATTCTTTAAAATGCTCCCATAACTTTCCACCATCCTTAGAATAAATGATCGCTGCCTCCCTGGATGCTATCTTCACCTTTCACCTTTTCTCCTACTCTCTGTACCTCACCAAACCAAGCCTTTCCCAGCCCAGGGTTTTGGCAGTTGTTGGCATTCTTCTAGAATCCTTTTCTTCTAGCTTTTTCTATGCTTTCTCGTGCTTCAGGGTCAACTGGCAGGTCATTGCTTTGAGTACTCTCCAAAGGAGTGTCTGCCTCCCTCACAACAGCTGTTTTTTATCATAGAACCTTGTTTCCTTCTTTCCAAGGAGCTTAGTACAGATGACATCTACCTTGATAATGTATTGTTTAATGACTCGTTGTCTGTGTTCTCTAATCAGTTAATAACCACCACGAGGACAGAGATCTTTTTATCTTATTTGTGACTATCTCCCCAGCAGCCAGCATGGGATTGGCATATTAAAGACACTCACTAAGTAATGACTGAATGAATGAACACATAAAAATGTAGGAGGTGAATAATAAATACTCAGTATATACTCTTATTTTCCCCCAAAATTTTCATTTCCTAATTTTTTTTTCTTTTACCTCCTTTTTACAGGTACTTCTATTGTGACTGTAAAAGCTTTTGCTCCTGAATCAATTCGAGATAGCATTAAATATTCAATTTTTAGTGGTAATGAAGATGGAGTTTTTTCGCTGTGCTCCAACTCAGGTAAGTCTTCTCTACCCAATAACAACTTTATTTCCTGCTTTATTTAATGTTACCAGTAATAAATACTTCTCCAAAGGAAACTCAAAATTTAAAAGGTAAAAATTGGTAAAGGTAAATAAAAAGTAAACAAAAAAGTTTGGTTTTTTTATGGTAGCAGGTGAGAAACTGTGGAAAATCAGTAACCATTTGTTTACATGCTCTTCCTGAGAATCTCCACACTAGATAATTCCTATCCTACTCTTTGAATTTTTGAGATAAATTGTTTTCTACTTATATTTTACCCATCTACTTGGTAGAATTGGAGATATAGTAGGGAGATCATTGATATTAACATTGAATTGAAAATACACACACATGGCTAGCCTTAGGCAATTTTCATCAGATTTTTTTCGATTCGCCACTGGATGTCAATAATGCAACAACAAAGGACAACTGGAAAGATTTCTATGTGGTGGTAAAGGAATTACTTCCAAATATGGTATATATTAAATTTAGCTTTAATAAGACTATTATTGTGTTTTAAATGAGTACCAATTGATTATTTGAAACATACTTTTTTGAATAACAACTGTGTAGTAGATACGTATCTACAGCTTCGTTGTCAACCCTCAAGAAGAACGTTTTTAATAATTTCTATATTACCATATAACTGACTTATTGAATCTGTATTACATGGGAAGAATTGAAAGGGGGTAATTTCTCAAGCAAATGCCTTCATGTCCAGGGTAGTGGTATGACTTGTTAATCCAGAGAGCCTTTGGTTAGGAGCTTTCTGAGGTTATCTGCTAGAGTCTTCATCTCTTCACCCCATCATTTGTTTAAAGGTTGGCAAAAGCCTATTGGCAGAAGGGCCATTGTGAACATCAGCAAGCCTCAAGTATCTAGCAGTCCAGGTGCCTGAGGGTTCTGGGGAAAGAGCTAAGATTAGAACCTTTAGGAAGGAGGACAGAGCCTGCATATTTTTCTAGGCTCCCCAAATCTTTCTGTCATCTCACTCTTGACATGGTTTAGGCTTGGCCTTATATTTTCTAGAGCATCTCATTAAAATGCAGATAAAATATTCCTCAGGTTAGTCCAAATAAGTCATCCACTGAAAACTATTTTTTCAAGTAAGTAGTTATTGATTTATGTTGAAATTTATTTCGAAATTTTATTGTGAAATAGCTACAAGATGATATAATAAAACATTTAAGACTGTGTAACGGCAACAACAAAATAAAAACCCATGTATTTGCTACCTACCCATCTCAAAAGATGGGATATTAGTACTAGAACCTCAAAATACCTGTGTGTCTCTTCCTTTTCATATCTTTGTTCTTTCACCCCAGACGTAATCAGTAATCTGAATAGGTCTTGATAACTGCCCTTTTTTTTAATTATTATACTTTCCCCACTGAGTTTGAATTTGAATCCCTAAACAATATTGTAATGCCAGTGGTTGAGGCCAGGCAGGTTCACATTGGATTCAGGCAGACCGTAGAATTGCAGAGCTGAAAGGCATTGGGCTATTTCCCCATTTACTGGATTCTTACAGAGGTAGGCGAGCAAACAGGCAGGGGAAAACAGCTTCTCGTGGTAGTGGGTGAGTGATCAGGAAAACAGCCCCTTGCTATGGCGGGCCAGCGACCCATGCCAAAGGAAAGTCCCTGTAGCCTTATATATGTACACACACGTGACTCTCTGCCATGTGCTTACACACTAATCATGCAAAGTGCTTGCCGCTGGAAAACAAGTGAGCAACCCTAACCACAGCTGTTTCCCCTACAAATATATTATTTAGTTTTACCTTGATTTAAACAACATAATAGAGTCATGCTGGATGTATTCTTCTATGACTTGATTCTTTTGGTCAACATTTTTACTGGAATTGATAGTGCATAAACCCTGTTGTACACACTTAAGAGGAATAGTAAAGAATGACATGTACTTGCTGCCAAGGTTATAAACTAGAATATAACTGTTGTCATCAATACTCCCTTTGTGCCTTTCTCTAATTGCATCCTTTCTCTCCGCTGTTCCAGGCTGACCAATGTCCTGGTTTCAGAAATAATCATTCCCTTGTGACTTATAGTAAATGCATTCCTACACATAAAACTTTAATTTTGCTTATTTTTGAATTATCAGCAGACACACTCTCTCTCTCCTAGTCAATACCAAGGTCAAGAAAAGCAAGTTTCTGTGCATCCATTTTTAATTTTTTTTATTGATCACACATTTAGATGATTTGGAGCTTTTGGGTTTGTAGCTTTATTCTGATTTTCCTGTTAGACCTTTCATCTTTTGTGGGGTCAGGCTTTTACTTTTGATTTTACACTTTTTAAAATTTTTTTTTAATTTTATTAATTTTAATGGGGTGACAATAATAAATCAGGGTACATATGTTCAAAGAAAATATCTCCAGGTTCTCTTATCATTCAATTATGTTGCATATCCATCACCCAAAGTCAGATTGTCTTCTGTCACCTTCTATCTGGTTTTCTTTGTACCCCTCCCCTCCCCCCTCTCCCACCCTCTCCTCCCTCCCTCCACCCCGTAACCACCACATTCTTGTCCATGTCTCATAGTCTCGCTTTTATGTCCCACCTATGTATGAAATCATGTTGTTCTCAGTTTTTTTCTGTTTTACTTATTTCACTCCATATAATGTTATCAAGGTCCATCCATTTTGTTGTACACTTTTTGTGCAGCTATCAGAGATGAATCTCAAAGAAGGAAGTTGTGTTGGAAATCCTTTTAACACAAATGAGATTTTCATGCTTGCTTATTACCTTCCTGGATCACTGTTTTTATTTACTATTTTGTCCTCTGAGGACTCCCTAATACAATAACAGCTCAAGAATGCATTTCAGTACACATGCACACGCGCACACACACGCACACAATTTATCAAGCATTGTAGTCATTTTTATCATGAAGATCATTTCAATACTTTATCATATTGCTGTCAAAAAAAATTTTTAAAAATCATTAAGTATGATATTAAATTTATCCTTTATGCTACTTTTGTTACAAAATTATTAAGTTTATATCTAAAGATTTTATAAATTTGTGTATTTTACACTGTATAACAGTTAAAATAGAAAACTGGCATGTCTGATAAATCAATGGAGTTTAAATTGTGCACAGTTTTCTAAATGGTAAAAATTAGAAAAAGCTATGTTATTAGTTATTGGTTAAGTAAGTTATGATTAAATGGATCTTTGATGGACACTGAGTTTTCTGTCTCTCTGTGCCAGAGTTTGCCCTGGGTTGCCTAGTACAAACCAAAGGTTCACTTTAGTCTCCAAATTCTTGTCACTTTAGCTTAAAAACATCTACTACTCACTGTCTAAACCAGCAGGAATCTTGGGAGTTTGACTAACGTTGTGTGTGTCAATAACAGATGGTAGCATTCATTTCGTTATTTGGTAGATTAACATAAAACAAAAGTGATCAAACTTTCAATGTTTCAAGGATGTAACTTTAACAGGAGAGAGTTTAAAAACTCTGGGATGACATAAATATTTATCATATTTTGCTTTTTGGTTGAATATCCAATATGCATGTACAGTATATGATTGATTGAAGTAACCTGAGTACATTATCAAACATTTAGCATTTCAAGACTCTTACTCTTATTTTTGATTTGTATTTTATACCTTGGATAAAAAAGCTATGTATGTACATATATCAGAAGGAAAATATTACTACAGTTTCATTCTCAAGTTGTTGTGTAACTGGCATTCTAACATATGAGAATGAACATGAAGTTGGTATTGTGAGGCCCTTACTCTGAGGAAAACATGGACTTCTGCCCATACTATTAGACAGATCCCAGGAGTACTTTCATCTCACCGGTGACAGTAAATCCTTGATGTCTCTGAGAAAAATATGCGTATATCATCCAAGGCAAAATGTGGATCTGGTAGGTGCGCCAGCCGTGAATTATCTCACAGACTGGTTATTGTCTTTTCCACTTGCATAACTTTCACAGCATATGCCAATTATTGTGCCAAAAATAAAAACCAAGCAAGGAAAGCATTAGAGCTGCAGATCCTTTCCAAGTTCAAAATTCCAATTATCAAAGCCTAAACACAAGCCTTTTATTAAAAAGCCCACTTTGATCTGCACTATAATTGGCACACTTTCTACTCAGTGACACTGGCAATTTAGTATTGCATTTCTATTGTATTTCTCCTCTACTCATAGTAACAGCACATGATAGCAAGCTGAATGCCCTGCTTGGTGCAGATGAAGCTCCAGATGAGAGCTTGGGACCCACCTTAGACTGGGGCCCCTCTGCCGTTGGGGGCACGGGCTCCACCCTTGTGTCTTGGAGTTTTCTAAAGACCAGCTTCCTTCATTACCTGCTCATCAAAATGCAGCTTAATGATTCTCCAGCTGTCAGTAGTTATATCTCTTTTAAATTTTGTCAAGGGCATTGTAACATCAGGCTATGGTTTGTAAAAATAATTTGGTTTTAGTTCTGAACTGGTAATTAAATAAGATTTTATGACATTTTAAATTTGGTAGTATAGTGAGTTCTATACTATACTACCAAATTTAAATATAAATATACATATGTAATTTTTCTTAATAACAGAATAGAAGCTATAAAGCCCCCCCCCCAAATAAAACAGTACAAAAGTTAGAATATTTCGTGGGTTGGGCTGGCTACCTAGGGAAACTGGCTCAGAGAGAGTGCTAAGCACTGTGGCTTCCAGGCCATAAATCCAGAAACAGGTTCTTTCACCAGAAGATAAAATTTCTCCAACAGACTGTGACTATTAAATGTTCTCTTTCTAAATTCGACCTTATAAAGATATGAAATCTATATCTGGTGATGGAAGAGAAGAGAGATGTGGGTTCAACACTAAAATCTACACCATCCGACACAAAGAAACATTCTGAACTGGCACCGTATTACTTCTCACAGCCACCCTAGAGAGTCACTATTAATATCTTCATTTTTCAGAAGAGGAGACTCAGCTCTGTAGGACCGGAATCACCGACTCCGGCTCACAAAGTTTGCGGGAGTAGGGCCCAGTAATTTACCTAAATTAAGTAGCCATGTCTGGGATCTATGCTTGGTTTCAGGCTTCCCAAATTCAAAATGAATGTTCACTCAACAAATCACTTTTCAGTGAAATCTATGACAATGAGAGCCAAGTAAATCATCATAATAAAAATGATAATAACAATAAATTCAGTAAGAAATTTAGTTGAAAGGGGTAGGGAAAGACAGAGTAGAAACCAAAGAAGGAAATTGTATCAGAGGAGGAATTGTCTTAATGAGGGGGAGGAACTCGAACATGGTACATTCCCTAGCTTGGTTATGCTTTTTATACAAGGGCGTGACAAGTGTCATTGGGTGCTTTCTGCATGCCATACCTTGAGCTAGGTCCTGGGGAAATGATGGTGTAAGAGACAGGTAACCATTCTCAACATGAGACTTCTGAGGTGGGGGAGGTCCTTTGGAGCTAAAACATGCTGAAATATATCATAATAGGGGCAGAAAGCAAATGAAGGTTTTTACACAGGACAATAGCAATGTCATTTAAAAAATTATTTAGTTCAGAATGGGAACTGGGTTGGTGGGGAAGCCATTTAGGAGACTCATGCAGGGGACAAATGGGAGATGTCTGTGGCTTGCAGGAGGGCAAAAGCAGTGAAGATGGAAAGAGAAAAATCCAAGACATGTCTCAGAGGTAGACTCCCCAGATGTGGTGATGGACCAATTTTGGAGAAAGATGGTTTAAGAGATGGCTCCGAGATTTCATCTATTTTATAGTTTCTTTCCCTCCTACAGGTTTGAGCCTTGCAAACATCTGCACCCTCTCAACCTTTTTCACAAAGACCCTAGTCAATAGAGGAGGGAGGCCAGCCAATAGGGGGTTGTGGGGCCAAGTGAGCAAGTAAGCTCAAGTTAAAGGTGTTTGGGGACTTTTAAAATAATAACTACAACATCAACTTCTTTTATTTTTTTTTCTCCATGGAAATAAAAATAGGAGAACTCACTGTGAAAGAACCCAAGCTTCTTGATTTTGAAGTCAGAAATGAAGTACAACTCATCATTTTAGCTGAAAGTAGTGGGCATCGAGCTTACAGCAAAGTAGCCGTCTTGATACAAGATGTGAATGATAATTTACCATGCTTTGGGCAAAGCGTTTACCAAGTATCCGTGTCTGAAGGCCAGTTCTACAATGCTCATATCATACAGGTAACAACAGAAAAACGTTTTGTGTGCGTGTATGTGAATTACCACAAGTCAATGCACATCAAAGTATTTCCAGCCCATACATTAAATTTTAAATGTTTGCAAGGTATGTCCAGTGTTTGATGGATGAATGAAATCTTAGGCTAAAGGAAGTTTGGAATTTCTGAGTTCACTCTTCTTCCTCTAGTTAATGATCAATTCGTGCCTACTTGCTGCTTCCTCTTGGGACTTTTGAACACTAGTAGGACCCTATAGAGATATAAAGATCAACTCAACTTACAAATGCATACAATTTAGCGGGGTAATCAGAAATATAAGTATATAAATTCAAATGCATATAATTAATGTTGTAGCAGAAGTGTACATTTAATGTCACGAAAGTAAAGAGAAAACACAAACTCTTCCTGATGAAAAGCATTGATTGGGCTTCACAGAAGAATGAGATTTGCATGAGGTCTTAAAGGGCATTTAGGCTTTCTGTGGGAGGAGCTGCAACCAGATGGGCATGAACTTGGGTACAGACACAGGGATGTGGACCAGCTACCGTGCTGAGATTTGCAGACGTTTCGCATGTGAGAGGAATAGATCGCTGCTTTCAGGCCAAGCTCCAGGTCAGGAAGACGCCCCAGGTCCTGAGTGGGTGTCTCTTCACCAGGCAGTGACGTCAGGCTGATGGTCCCACTGTCCTTGGCAGCCTCTACCTGCTCAAGGGTAGTGCCCCTCCTTACCTGTTCCCTCACCACTGAATTGAGGCTTTGTATTCAAGAACCTGGGCATTAAGAAACCTCCTGTCTCTTGGGAATCTGCAAAGAAAATTGGTATAAAACCACCTTCCCAACAAAGTCAGCAGCAAGGTAGGGCTTTTCCTTTGGCCTCTGTCACTCGCTGTGGTGATCCAGAATCACATGACTACTTCGCCCTGTGACTCTGGCTTCCACGGGATCAGGGATCTAGACGACAGGTTTGTGCACTTTCTGGACAAGACCAGCAACAGTTCTTCACAGAACAGCCACCTTCACCAGAATGTGCAGAGGGACACCTTCCTCTGACCTCCAGTCGGTTCCTGGTGCGCGTGTTTCCTCCTGTGGGTGGGAAGGGAACCGCAGAATCTTCGCAACCTCGGAGCTTTGCTGCCATGCCCCCCCCCCACACACACACACCCCTCTCCCCCAGCCCGGGCACTGGGAACCACCTGCCCTGCTTTCATGGACTGTTCTAGAAGTGCTGCACCTTTACTCTGGCGTCAGCTGTGATGAGACATTTAAGAAGATGAGGGCATTAGCTTTTCCAGTCTTCATCACTCCTGCCCAGTGATGCCTGTTTGGTGGCGATGACAGGTGCCTCCAGTGCCAGCGTGGGGCCTCCTACGTCATAGAGCACCCCCACACACTGCGGCATCCTGTGTGGTACTGATATATTGCACATGCTAACCTAGAGGCAGCCAGGCTGCTCACGGTGGAATACATGAAGGGAAAGACACTTTGAAACCCCATTATGCCAAATAGGAGAGCCCAACCTGGCACTACTTCAAGTTATGTCAAACTTCCAGAAGACGGAATAAGGGATGGATTCAGTGAACTTTGTTCTTTACAGTGTTAGATCATTGGTTTCCAGGACAAGATAGAGATGTCATTTTCCTATGTCCTGTTTTTCATCATCACCTTGCCCGTGTGCCCTCCTTTTGGATACAAGGTCACAAACTTCCTTTAGGAGCTGACCTTCCTCTGTGGGATGCAGTAGAGGTGGGACTGTCCATCGAAGTAGTGATGTGCCCCCACACCACCTTGCCTCAGTCTTAGAGAGACTAACGCTCCCTGAATTTAATCTTGAGTGATGGGACACCGGGACAGAGATAGATTAGATGTGATTTATTTTGACGGTAACAACTCAAAGGCACTCTGCCCCAGAATTGTCCAGGTTCTGATACTTCACCTGGGTCTATCTCTCTGATACATTTCTTTCCCAGGGACGTTAGCTATAGTGGATATGTATTGCTGGCATCCTAAAACCAGTGGGGGGATTCGGCCAGTTTGCACCAGTTTGGCAGAACCAATACCTAACTTTTTGTTGAGTTCAGTGAACCAGTTGTTAAAATGGCACTTGTAATCAGGATTCTCTCTAAGGTGGGCGCCTGGGAAGCCGCCCAACGTGGAAATCACAAATTTACATTCCTTACTCTTTTTTAACGTTCATCTGCACCACAGCATATTCTAAGTGCCCGTAGTAATGTTCATTCCATCCATAGGTGAAAAAAATTTGATAGAACTAAGCTTGTAAATTTATTTATTTATTTTAAAACTCATTATACCTTTGATCAAATACTACCTTTAATTCCCTTGTGTTTGTTACTTCAGTAAACAAGCATATAACGTAAAGAGAAAAAGTGCCAAACAACCAGAGGGTGGCAAGCTGTCATTGGAAATATCTTAAATAGCAGTTTTATTGTTTTTGTCAGGTATTATTTAATATTTTTTCATTAATATTTTAAGACCCTTATAATCTAGTTCTGTGTACCTTTTTTATTGTTCTTATTTAAGTATTAAGTGCATGAAATAATAAACTACCTTTTGGTTTATTGTTTTTTATACTTAAAATGACCATTAGGGCAAAGAACCGGTGGTTAAATTATTTGAATCCCACCACTGCCCAAAACCCTAATAGATATATCTCGTAGGAGGCCTACTCTGGAGCAATTTCAGGTGTATGGCCCTAGGGAATGTGTTAGACTTTCTTCTGCCCAAACACAGATGAGTTTCTTTTCCGAGTGATTCCATAGGGAACTGGGTATTGCCGCCTTTCTGTACCAAAGAGCTGACTGCGTGCCCTTCTGATGATGTCCTTAGTGCCCCACTTGGGCCTCTCAGGGTCTCCTGAGAGTTCTGGCAGCAGTGTGTGAAGGATAGGTTGACAGGGTCAAGAAGTAGAAGCAAATGCCCACCAGGACATCAGCGTAATCACCCAATAGTAAAATGACAGTGGACATGAACATAGGCCAAGGTGGATGGGCATAGAGGATAAAAATAAGTTTAAAAAATTTAAATTTATCTGTCAACTTGTTCATAAACAAGATCTTCAATTCACTATTAAAATGAAATGCAGACTAACTTGTATATCTCCATGGAGGCTGCTGCAAAATTTTTGTTTTGTCCTCAAGTACTTTGATAACTCGTCACGTAAATGATCAACGGGTAAATTTGTTAGCAATAAATCTAGACTTTGCTCCATCTATTTAAAGATGCTTTTAAAAAGAGACTCTGAGTATTAAAGAAAATCCACATATGGCTGCCTTTACAGACAATACTTTAAGCAAGAAATAAAAAAGCAAATGACAGATGACCATTCATTATGAGAAGGGTTCCTCTACCATCTCTCTCCTCTGCTGCTAGCCTGAACCCACATACAGTACTAGAGGCTTTTAATTCAAGCAAATCTGGTCTTTTTCAACTATGTTTTCTTCTTGCCTAAAATTGTAGCACAAAACGTGTGCAACTTCTACTGAAAGTTACTTGGAGATCCTTTGAATGAGTACACAGACTTGTTTCCTGACCCGTTGTCCACTTTATTACAAAGTGAAATGTAAGCTTCAGCAGTTCATCAGAGTTGCTTCGATCATTGCTTTTTAAATGAATTTGACAATATGTGATTCTTTCATAATGCATTTCTCTGAAAAACAGACTAAATCCCTGTTGCAGATTAATCCTTATCTAATGCAAAAGTTGCTTCCTCACAGGTTTTTGCTACTGACCTGGACAGCGGGTTCAACGGCCTTATTGAGTATTCCATTCTCTCCGGCAACAAAGCACAAGCATTCCAGATCAATCCACTGAGTGGTGTGATAACAGCAAATGGAATTCTGGATTATGAGTTCACCAACTCCTACAGGTTTGTTCTAGATCCTTATCCATTTGTTCAGCTATCTGCTTTGTTTCTGGCTACCCTGTTGTGTTGAGCTTGATTTCCTATTATATTAGCTTAGTTGTAAAATGTGTTTTCCCTTTGATCCAATTTATGATTACCCTTTTGACAGGCTGAAAGAGTCTTAGAAAGTACTTGCAGTTTGGGGGAGGTGATTTGACTAGAATTTTAAGGTTCCTTCCAGTTTTAAGATTTCATGAATTTGTGATGCTATTAAGTGCTAAATGAGAGTCTTTTTAAAAAAATCAGTATTTGCAAAGTGTCTACTGAACCATCAAGCACTCTGCAAAATGTCTGTTTTTATTGTTTTTTAAAAACAGTAAACACTGAATGACATTGTTCTTTTTAATTCTTTTTGTTGTTGTTTGTTGTTCTTTTTAATTCTTTATTCTCTTTTTTTGTGTGTATGAAATTCTAATCCGGTCATTAGGACCCTTGTTTTGCAGTACTGTGTTCTAATAGAAATGTTATTGAAACCTCCCATGCAACATTAAATATTTTTGTCTAAAGTCCAAGATATGCCTGCCTTATACAGAATTCTATAAAAGAGAGAATAATAGTGTTGCAAGTCTTCTAGGTATTTAAAATGCCAGTGAGTGCTACAAAAGTCTAATACAATCAGAGATATATATGGCACCTCAGTCTATAAAAAGAAAAGACCAGGGAACCTAAAATGACTGTGAATGGGGACTTTAAGAATGATGGCCAAGTTTTCTGTGGAATACAATGAAGCTGTTTTAAAAGAGAAAGAAGTTTTTCTGTATGTGCTAATGAGGATAGAGCTCTAGGCTGTATGATTATGTGGACGAAATAACAAGGTACACTGCAGGACTGTTCGAGCTAAAGCACACGCACACAATCAGATGACATCAGGAAGAAAACATAAGAAACGTTTAACCTTGTCTTGTCTGGAGAAGTGGTCATGTGGGAAGTCTTCAGTCAAAGAGATGCTTGACTTTCTTACTGCTTATTCTAATATGCTTCATATTTTGTTATTTTTTCTGTATGATCTTCCAAAAGTCCGTGCACATTCAGTGTTTCCTTTGCTCCTTCTAGTCACCTCCTGAGGAGTTTAAGTTGGGCATTTTCTCATTCACTGAAAGTATGACAGACATGTGGTGGGTTGCTCAAGGTCATAGAACCATTTAAAGTTTGAACATGGAATTTCAGCCAGGTAGTCTGATTCTGAGTCACAGTGGTTCTGCTGTGCAAGTTACAGAGTTAACCTTCAGTTTAGGGGGAAAATAAACAGGTATACAAAAGACCTAAATGTCAGTATTCTCCAGGCTCGACTATATTCATGTTTGGTGAAGAGAGCGTGGAATACTCCTGTGGTTGGGCAGTTAGAAAGGATTAAAATGGGATCTGTTCCTGGGAGGACTGGAGTACTAACCTCTAAAAAACTTCCCAACTCTAAAAGTTTAAGCGTTTAGTTCTTTTTGTTTAATATACTGTAAAATACTACTTCAAAAGTATTTGAAAAGTTTATGACCTTACCCTGTATTAACTAGTAGGAATATTTGGGTATTATTTTACCATCATCAATTTTTGTGATACTTATTGTATAAATATATTGAAACTGAGTGTATAAATATGTTGAAACCTATCCCTGCCACATTGTTTCTATAGTAATTTTAAGCATTAAGCTTTTTTTTCTACCACAGGTAAATCTCAGCCCAGTTGCCACTTGAATGATTACAATTTCAGAGACCATGTGAGGTCTGCTGTGTCCCAGGAACTAAGCATTTCCTAACTGTAGACTTGGTTGTGGTGTTCCTCTTACTCAGTGGAACTTAATTAGCCATTAAATCTAACTCTCTAGTTTTCCTATGTGAGTCATAGTTTCAATGTTCTCAACATTAAGTTGGTCTCCATATTTAAAAGTGTCCTTCCCCAATTTCCCATAAGGAATTTAACTCAAGGCTGGGAGAACTGAGAGAAGTTGAACTACACACATATACACACACACACACACACACACACACACACACACACACACACACACACACACGCAGAGTCTCCTGCTTCTCTAGGTTATTCCTTGTGGCTTCTCTACCTCTTAGTGCTTTTTCTGATATACAAGGCAGTGAGAACTATAGGGTGATTTTTTCCTAACATACTATATACCTCTACCGAATGCCTTGGAAAAGGTGGTATTTAGCTTTTAAGATTTCTTTACTTTTGAAATATTATTTTGTCTGATTGAAGAAAATGTTCTCAATTCTAGTCCTCTATTTTATAATACAAAATGGGGGTGGGAGGTGGGGAATCATGTCAGTTATGATACTATTCATTATAAGTGCATTAAGTAAAAATTAAGTAATTTTTAGCCTTCATATTAAGCATCATATAAAATATTCAGTAGAAAATGGTGACAAATTATAAAACAGACCTTAAGTTCTGTCTGATTGATATTTCTGAATTTTAAGAACTGTTTACCTGAGCTTAGGATATAAAGACATATGAATCAGTTCTTGATATAAGGGAGCTCAGAAATTGAGTGCCCTTATAATCCACGGCAAGAAGCATGTTCATAATCACAATAATTTATGGAGCACTTGCAATACATGTTGAATTCCCATAATAGACTTAAGATTTACAGAAAAAGGAAATTGAAGTTCAGAGAGGTAAGGTTTGCCAAGATTATGTAGCTAGTAAAGGACAGAACTGGGTTTCTTGTCCGTGTGCGTGGCCACAAGAGGGCTTCCTATTGTATCATGTGAATGAATCTTAAAAATACACACCTGTATAGTTCCAAAACAAAATACAAAAAAGTGCTTTATAAACTTAAAATAATAATAGGTTTCAGCTTGCAGTTGTGAAATAACACAGTCCTCTAGGAATGAGCGTACAAAAATGGTATTTGAATTATTTGAAAGCATTTCCACTGCTGGACTTATAACTGACAAAGAGAGACTTACCCCTGTTTAAATTGATATTTGGATATTCCTGGGAGCCTTGTAGCACTTCAGGGCCAAGATTTTATTGTTATTAATGTAATACACTTTTTAAAAATCAAGTAGTATCCTAGAATATATCAACAGACTAAGGTGGAGGTCAGCCACCCTTGCCTCACTGTCTCAGCACTAAAGCTCAGAGACTGACATTTTTAACTGGTTTTCTTCATTATTGTAGACACCAACATGTCTTAATTTATAATTTTTAAAAATTCATTTATTGATTTTAGAGGGAGGAAGAAAAAGAGCCAGCAACCTTTGCATTTTAGAAGAATACTCTAACCAACCGAGTTATCCGGCCAGGGCTTAGTTTATAATTTTACAGGGACAGAGAAAGAGGGATAGATAGGGAGGGACAGACAGACAGGAACGGAGAGAGGTGAGAAGCATCAATCATTAGTTTTTTGTTGCCATTGCGACACCATAGTTGTTCATTGATTGCTTTCTCACATGTGCCTTGACCGCGGGCCTTCAGCAGACCGAGCAACCCCTTGCTGGAGCCAGCAACCTTGGGTCTAAGCTGGCGAGCTTTTGCTTAAGCCAGATGGACCCGCGCTCAAGCTGGCGAGCTCAGGGTCTCGAACTTGGGTCTTCCGCATCCCAGTCCGACGCTCTATCCATTGCGCCACCGCCTGGTCAGGCTAGTTTATAATTTTAAACATTATCTCTCAACTTCCTGTTATAACAGATGTGCGTTTAATATTTTTACCTTTTCATATCTAATTCTCTCTTTATATTAATTCACTGATTTTCATCAATTAGTAATAAGTGTTTACATTATATGAATCTATATGTGTTCACTTCAGAGCCATGTCCGACTCATATTTTCTTTCTTACCCCCGCCCCCATGCACAATTAATGAGGATCTTTCTTTTTCGCCACCCAGTTTGTACATCCACTTATTTAATTCCTTTTCATTGTCCTGGAAGCTCTGTTTTGCACACCCATCTCCCCCCATCCCCCAATGCCTCTCATGTCAAATATGCTATCAAGCCCTCCTTATTCCTTGGAGGCCTGTTCCTCCTGCTTTCTCCCGTCCAGGTCTAGCGTTAATGATCTGCAGGAGGTTTTCCAAGACTTCAGCAAAGCTGGTTATTTCATGACCTTGCTTTATTGCTCTCCTAAGTTGAGTCCATGTTAATAGATCTCATGTCTTTCACTTTTTTCGTTTTCTCTTTCAGTAACTCTGTAGGAAAAAGGGCCAGGGAAGTAAATTTTCTGAGTTCTTGCATATCTAAAAATGTCTTTATTCCACTTTCACATGTGATTTATACAGTGGATAGTGTAGAAGTGGGTTTTTTATTTATTTTATTTTTTTAGAATTTTGAAGGTATTGCTCTGTTATCTTTTAAGGTCCAGTATTGCTGTTGAGAAGTCTGGAGCCATTCTGATTTTATATTTTGTATGTGATTTTTTTTTTCTTCTCTGTGGAAGTTCTCAGGCTATATTCTTTATCCCTACTGTTTAGAAATTTTGTGATTATATACTATAATGTGGGTCTTTCCTTGTGCTGAGTACTTGGTGTGCTTTTTTAATAAGAAGAAATCATTCTATTTTTTTATATTATTTCATTGATAATTACCTCTTCTTCTGTTTCTTTGTTTTGTTTTGTTTGCTTACTTTGCCCTGCTCCTCTTTGCTGGATCCTGTTCAATCAACTGTTAGACTGCTTGGATTGAGCCTTTGTCAATAATATTCTAGTTTTTACTTTTCATAGCTTGTTTTGTGTGTTTGTTTATTTTTGTTTTGTTTTTCAGGAAGAATGCCTTAATTTTAACCTTCTAAATTTTGTTTTTGCTCTAGTTAAAATCATTTTTGAATATTGTTTATATTTTAATTTCCAAAAGCTCTTCCTTAATCTTTAATTATTTCCACAGCATCTTTTTCTTGATATATGCAAGCATTATTCCAATATTTCTCCAAGGACATTAATTAGAAGTGTTTTTACATTATCTTTTGTTCTTTCAAGATCTCTGTTTCCTTTGGATTCATTTCCTCTCTTTGGCCATTTTGCTCTCTCTTTTTCATGTTGGAGTAAGTGAATGGTCCTTGGTTCTCCAATTCTTGGTTCTGAGTGAAGCAGTAGCACAGTCACTGGGACCTATGAGTTGGTGAAGGGGCTTATTGACCAACACACTTCACTTTCAGATGAAGCAGAGAGGAAGGAGACTACTTTGCAGAATGACATTTAAATGACAATCTATAGAGAGCTCTTTTCTCTTTGGGAGAGATTTTCATTTCTCCATGGACTGCCCCTCATTTTTATGTATTCTGAGTATGAAGTATGAACATCAAGAATTCTTTGCCTGGGAGTGAGGAGCAATGGGCAACGGTACTTGATTATTCTATATTTTGAGTTTAAAATAATCTTCAAATATTTTAAATTCATCTCACCTCATTGTTTGCAATGTCTTGAGCTTCTTTTTGGTTACATGGGGACAAATCTGTTTCTAACTCATCCTTCTCTCTCTCCAAATGCATTTTAGTCTGTGGTTCCCTCTGACCCACTCATGTGTAACTACTCCTTAATCTGCTTGCATTTTCTGGAAATTCATGAGACTACTTAATCACTCCACCCACCAATATCTTCTCCCATTTTATTTTTAGCTTTACGGAAGTATATCTTATTTGAAATTTTTCATTTTTTGCTATCATGATGGTAGAATCTCAGGAAGAAGATATAAAACTGGTGTCGATGTATCCAGAAGTCATAGCTCTTTTTTCAAAGCTGTTTCCGATGTGGGCTGGTATCTTCATCTGTTTTTGATGTTTGATCGGTTGTTTTTTGTTTGTTTTTTAATTTCAGAAGGAACACCTCATTGTTGGTAGACATTGAAGATAGTGCTGAGAGAGAGTTTTGAAAAGTTCTCTACCAATATCTTCAGTATTTGTCAAAGCAATCAGCAAAGATCCTACTGGGTCAAAGCCATGTCTAAAGCTTAACATGGTAAAAGAAGCTTTCCACAAGTACGATGGGGGAAAATACTCTAAACTAGAATGGGTCTATTCTAAATCTTGCCAGTCTCATTTATAGTCTCTGCTAATAGTACTCATCAGAATAACAGTTCTGAAACATGGAGCCAGTTGGACTGGCTACACCCAATAGTTGCACAATGACTGCCAAGGAGCCATCATAAGAAACTTGAGGTCTCGGAGAGGTTGCGTGTAGAATCTCAGTGGATCTGCCTTTATAATCTTTCATTTGTTTTTAATTCATTGAAAAACCTTTCATTTGTTCTTTTGTTTTGAAACCGTATCATGTATTTTTCTTCATTTCAAAGAGTTTCACTTTTCTAACCTGACATAGGCATTACATAGAACTCCTGAAGTTGTAATATTGTGGAAATAAGAGTGGTTATGGCTACATAGTGGAAGAATAAGATATAGCTTTGATGTCTTGGCTGAGACTTTAGTATGACATTGGGGAAGGGCAGGCAGCAGGGGCAGAGAATATTATGAGTTGATTTTTTTTAGTAAAATATTTCCATATGTACCTGACTTGTGTTTGAACTAACAAAACAAACTTTCCACATGAAATTACTCCTAGGCTCTAGAAGTGTGAAACTCAAATTGTTATTGCACTGGTGTGCCAACCTTGATAGGGTTGAAGGTAACCTGTGTGCTTCATGAATGGTAGATAAACAGTAATAAATAGTTTGCTATTAAGTGGAATTTAAACCAAGAATAAGTTGATGCTTATTCCACATCATTTTTAAGTTTAAGGTTGGAAAGAGAGAAGATTTATCAGGTAAGCTAACAATGGAAAGGAAAGTAGAAGTAGGTCAACTTACAAGGCTCCATTTCTTAAAAAGTAGTATCAATAGCTGAGACTAATACCACTTCTGAAATAAAGATTGTCTTCTGATTGACAACTCACTTTATTACTCAGCTACTCTCCTGGGCCTCCCAATGTTTAGAGGAGAGTGAAAACTAAGCTGATTATACATTAAGGAGGGACATATACACAGTAAGAGAAAAAAGTTGAAGGAGGATTATATATATAGTAGAGCACAAGCTCTTCAGTCAACCAAAACCTGGCTTGAATTCTGGCTCTGTGATATAATACATTTATAATCTTTAACAAATCTTGAGAAACAAATATTCAAAATATATTAAAGAAAATTAGATAAGGTAGCCCACTGGCCCTCCAATAACTTATGGGAAAAGCTGGCAAATAAATTATTAAAAACAAAGGTTGGCCCTGGTCTGTTAGCTTAAGTCAATTAAGAGCATCATCCTGAAATGACAAGGTTGAGGGTTCAATCTCCAGTCAAGGCACATAGGGGAAACAACCAATGAATGTACAACTGAGTGGAACAATAAATAATGCTTCCCTTCCCTCTCCCCTCTCTCTCCCTTTTCCTCTCTGTCTCTAAAATAAAATAAAATAAAAAATTAAGCCCTGGCTGAATAGCTCGGTTGGTTAAAGCATTATCCCGAAGTGCAGAGGTTGCCAGCTTGATCCCCCAGTCAGGGTACATACAGGGACAGATAGATGTTCATGTCTCTCTCTCCCTGACTCTCAAAACAACCCCACAAAACAACAACAACAAAAAAAACAAAAATATAATTTAAAAAAGGCTGATGATTGTTGTGTCAGAAGAACATACAAGATGCTATAGGACAGAAAAGGAACATCCAAATCAAGTGAGAGGTCAGTGAAAGCTTACCAAAGATGTGAATTTGAAAGACCATGAGAGACCCTCGCTTGTTGGCTCAAGGGGCCTGGCATGGAAGTCTCTGGTTCAATTCCCGGTCAGGGCACACAGGAGAAGCGACTATCTGCTTCTCCACCCCTCTACTTCCCCCTTTCTCTCTCTCTCTCTCTCTTTTTTCCTCCTGCAGCCATGGCTCGAATGATTTGAGCAATTTGGCTCTGGGCACTGAGGATGGCTCCATGGCTTTGCCTCAGGTAGTAAAATAACTTGGTTGCCGAGCAACAGGGCAGAGGCCTAGACAAGAAGAGCATTGCCTAGTAGGGGGTTTGCCAGGTAGATCCTGGTCAGCATATGCAGGAATCTGTCTCTCTGCCTCCCTGCCTCCCCACCTCTCACTTAATAGTTTTAAAAAATAAAAAATAAAAATGACTATGAGTCTGTAGGGACAGGGATTCCATGTAGAAGTATATCCTAGAGGGTCCCGTGTACATGTATCAAGGCCTGAGCCTATTGTAGATATGGAGAGCCAAGGAAAGGTTTTACGCAGGGAGTCAGGCTTTCCAATCAGGAGTTTAGATAGGACAATTGAGTTACAATGTGGGGCTTGGATAGAAGCAGATGAGACTTGAAGTCGGGAGATTGGTGTGTAAACCCATACTCCAGACGAGAAGAGATATAATGAATATTCACTATTCCGGGTAAGATGATGAGGCTCCAGAACCAACTTGTCCTGGTTTGCTTAGTACTGTCCTAGTGTTTTAAAAATTACAAAAGTTACATGTCCAAGGAAACCCTTCAGTCCCTGGAAAAGCAGGATGGTTGATCAGCCTTTTTGAGGCTCTGAAGGTAGAGGTGAAATGAATGAGATCACTAGTTCAAATGATAGTCAGGATGTAAAATCTCTGAGACTCATATTTAGTTGAGTGTTGGAAGGGTGGTGACAGAAAGGGAGAAGTCGAAGGCACTAATAAGTTTCTAACTTGGTTGCTGGAGAAGCTAGTTGTACCATCATCCGAGAAAGACTAAACCACCGCATGTGAGTTCTTTCAGATCATGGACTTTTACATCTACTCTCTGGTCCTAACCAATCATGCATTTTTTTGGTATGTAATTTAATTATGGCAGTTTTTTTTCTTAATTCTACAATTTTAATTGTTCTGCAATTTGGGTCTAAAAAATTTCAATAAAAACCAATGTTTTAGTGGCTGTATCTTATGTTGAAGATAAAAAATACGTTGCAATGTATGGTTGTTTGTAGTTAGAAAGGAATTTGACGGTCTATCTCCCAGAAATGGTGCATTGATATAAATGCCTCCTGACCCCTGTTGGCTTTGCTGGATTTGCTTCTTTAAACATGTCAAAAATAAATAAATAAATTTTAGGCTGCCAGTCTTCTGAAATAAATTTTAAATGATGCAATTTAGATAAAGCCAGGAGGAGAAATAAATGTAGCTAGTCAGCTCATTTTTAAATTTTCAACTGGAAATCTGATATTTATGTTTTCCTTATTGTTTGGATGATGGATAACATTCCTTGATTCTTTTCCAAATCAGCTTGATTGTGCAAGCCACAGATAAAGGGATGCCCAGGCTTTCCGGTACAAGCATGGTCAAGATACAGGTGACCGATGTAAATGACAATGCCCCAGCTTTTCTGCCCCTTGAAGCAATGGAAATTGCAGAAAGTAAGTGTGGCAATTTGGAACAGTGGTTTTGTTAACTCGTATAATATCATCTGCCATATTTCTAGCCAGGTGCTATATTAAATATAAGTTCTAATTCTCAACAGCCGTGCAACATAGATAGTTTTCATCTTCATTTTACAGAATAGAATACTGATAGTCAAAAGTTACTTATCAAATGTCTAAGAAGTTACGTGTTAAAGCTGGTATTTGCATTCAGATCAGCAGGAAGCCGATCCCCATGTTCATATCACCATTCCACATGGATTCCTTTTGTGTTCAGACATTTCTTAAAGATGAAATCTACTCTATGAAGAAGGATATTTTGCTAACTGATAATCATCTTAAAACTCCTCTGAGAAGAAGCGATCTTAGACTGTTAACTTTGTCAGTCTTTGCAATATACTAATGACAAGTAATAATAATAAATGAAGGGAATTAGATGTTCATCATACAAAAGCATCATTTTCCTCTAGTATAAACTAAACTTCAACATCTGCAGAAAAAAAATTACCACATTAATGGTAGAGGCTACAGATTTTACAAAATATAAATTTTTTTTATAAATAAAATACAAAAGACTTACATGATATGCTGATTAGTCTTAATTGTGTGGGCCTCTGGGTTATATGATGACTCCATAGCTATGATCCCAAAGTTGCTGCGGTCAGTGGCTCTAGTGGTAAAAACCAAACCAACTCTCTGTAGTTGAAGTTGCAAATTGTGTAGCTCCTCACATGCCTCTCTCCTTTCACTCTGAATACCAAACTTATTCCTAAAGTGTGTCCAGTATTTCTGTCCCTTTTCCAAACAAATTGTACCCATCATAACTCACAGAGATATATTCCAAAAACATCTATACATAGGGATATCATTTTTTTATTTCTTTATTTTAGAGAGGAGAGAGAGAGAGAAAGGGGGGGAGGAGCAGGAAGCATCAACTCCCATATGTGCCTTGACCAGTCAAGTGCAGGGTTTTGAACTGGCGACCTCAGTGTTCCAGGTTGACGCTTTATCCACTGCGCCACCACAGGTCAGGCTACACATAGGGATATCTACAAATATTCTAAATATCCTAAAAGTCTATCAATAAAAAATTCTTCAGTTTTGCTTCCTATTTATTTGATATATTTTCATGAAAATTATAAGTCTATATACAGTGGAACTGTTCTGAATACCTTGACACCTTCTTTCTATCTGTACCATACACATAAGCTTACAAACAAAGTCCCTTTTTTGGCACTTTAAGCTATAGAACACGTACAGTGTATCAGGCATGTAGCATGTCATCTGTTCTGTGATTTTTTTGGTCAATAATATAAAGATTTGTTTTTATAACTAGCACTATGCATCTTATGTCTCTCTATAGTATTGATAATATTGAGAGTCATATTTAAAGGGAAAGAAGCAATGTATGTATCATTCTAAAAGAAATAATTTTGTAAGATAAGTACAAGGAACTAAATATCTATTTTTAATTTCAGTATTCAAGCATTTTTATATCAATCTTGCCTACTTTTCAAAATCTTATGTTTTGTATTAATGTTTTGAGTAATAATAACCTTCTTCCTACCCTCATGAATATATGATTTCATATCCATATCCCTCATGAATATATACCCATATTGCTCATGAATATATTATTTTAATACAGAAACTATATGATACAAATAATACAAATAAGTGGCATTGGTCCTGGAATTGTGCTGTAAGCATATGATGAAAAATTTAATATAAAAATTGAATATACCCTACTTCCTCAATTCCCTACTCCATAGTAAATTTTTACTTTTATTGGGCTTATAAATTCTTCAAAAATTTTGTTCAGTTAATAACAAGATTTGTATGAGAAATCATGCCAAGAAACATCAAATCATGTTGGACTTAAAAAAAAATGCCTGGATTGAACTCTTAAAGAAAGTATTTCAAAAGATAAATTTTAATGGAGACTGACATTGGTCATAACTATTTCAGATTCTTTGCCAGGTGTAATTGTGACTCAGATATCAGTTCATGATGCAGATTTGAATTCAGCTTTCATCTTCAGTCTCGCCAAAGAGAGTAATCCTGGAACCAAGTTTGCTATTGATCAGAAAACTGGAGCAGTGATACTAGTGAAAGCATTGAATTTTGAAGAAGCTACTGAATATGAGCTGCTTTTCCAAATTTCTGATTCAGTGCACCACACAGAGGGAGTGCTCACTGTCCATGTATTGGATGTCAATGATAATCCACCAGTATTTTCTCAAGATTCTTACCAGGTAAACAGCTTAAACAGATTCTGAAACACAGCCCACACTAGAAAGAATAAGGAATAATGGAAGTCTATGAACACTGACAGACTAATTTACACATGCAACAGTTACTGTTTTTAGTGCTTAAATTGATGCTGAGGGTTTTAGATTTAATATCATGGTGGATAGAAGTAGATATGGAATTGAATATATTATTCTGTTCAGTTTCCTAAGCATATGTCATCATATAAAACTATACGATTTCCTAAGGATTGGGGTCCAGTTGTTCATGATAATTGGAACTTGCCTCGTATTTTCAAAGCCACAGATAAGACAAGATGGTCCAGTTTATCTGCAGTTAACGTAAGAAAGCTTTTCCTTTCCTAGGCATATTTTGGAATATTGATTAACATTTTTGCAGAAACATTATGAACAAACTTGTAAAGTGGAAATTTTAGTGTTTAAGGCACAGTATATGTTTATAGAAGTAAATATAATGATAGCATTCAACTAAGTACCTGGAAACGGGTTCTAGGACTCCTGAATGTACCACAGGCAAGGTTTCTGTGTAAATACCATAGAGAAACTAACCTAAGGAATGATCTCCCATGAATGGCTTGCTGAATTATATAATGTATGTAAGTAACAATATCTTAGTGAGTGTATTAACTATCATCATCTACCACACAGAAATAATTTGGAAAGAATTTTTTTTTTGTAATACAAATCAAGGCTAATTAATTTTTTTAAAGTATTTTTTTCTGAATTCTGGGACCACTGGATATTTGTCTTAATGTGGTGTCAACCCTATAAATAAATATGCCTAATAAAGTCAGGTTCACTGGTTATTTTCCATAAGCAAAATTAATAGAATGACCTCACATTTTGGCCCTGTCCCTGAAAATCACTATTGTCTTTAAGCACTATGTCTCTTTCTCTCCCTCTGTCCCTCCCTTCTTCCCTCAGGCCACCACTCCAGAGTCTGCACCAGTGGGGCACTCTGTGCTGACTGTGGCAGCCACAGACTTAGAAAGCAGTGAAAACATTTCTTACAGAATCCTTTCATCTTCTAAGGAATTCTCAATTGATCCTAAGAATGGTGAGTTATTTATAGTGGCTTTAGTGCTCGTTTTGAGTTACGGAGTGGAAACCTGAAATAATCCTTTCCAAATGCTCCTACAATGGCCCCCACCCCACCCCCATATATTATAAACTGTGCCATCTTATTTCTCTTTATATCAAATGCTGCGGGAGCAAATCCCAGTGTTAATTTCTCCTCTCCCGCATCTCAGTGGCTGGAAGGCAAAAGAAATTGATTAAATACTAGCAATGGCTCAGAAGTTCAGAGACCTGTATGTAATAAATACCCAGTCTATTGGTCCAACCACGCAGCGTTCAGGTAGTCATCCCAGGCCTGGAAAAGACCAAATAAAGTTGAAAATTGAAGGAGTTAAGTTAATACTGAGGATTTCACCTTCTAGAGTTTGGAAGCTTTTATTGAAGCTCATGCACGGATAATTCAGTAATAGAATCACACATTCAATAAGGAAAAAAAGAGAAGAAAATTATTTGAGCATCTCTGCTCAGTAAAAAACATTGAGGTCCTCTGATTTATTTGATGCCTTCAAAGGCTCTTTGTATTTTCATCAGAGCAAGACATTTGTGGCTGTGACGTGCTTTCAGGAAGTGATTTTAGATTATAGAGCGTTAAGCATTTTATAAAGAAAGTGTAACAGTGAGTAGACATTAAAACTAAATATAAAGATGAGATAATTAGCAAAACTCTGTTACTGAAGAGCAGCACACTATAGAAGGGAACAATTTAAAAATTACCCTCAGGATGGTGGGTGGTTTTTTTTGGTTTTTTTTTAAATTTCTTTTTATTTTATTCATTTTAGAGAGGAGACACACACACACAGAGAGAGAGAGAGAGAGAGAGAGAGAGAGAGAGAGAGAGAGAAACAGAGAAAGGGGGGAGGAGCTGGAAGCATCAACTCCCATATGTACCTTGACCAGACCAGTACAGGGTTTTGAACTGGCGACCTCAGTGTTCCCAGGTCGACGCTTTATCCACTGCACCACCACAGGTCAGGCAGGATGGTGGGTGTTAACTAGACTGACTGTGCTAATTCATTTTGCAATATATACATATATTTAATACACATTAATTGAATCATTATGTTGTACACGTGAAACTATAATATGTCAATTATATCTCGATTTAAAAATTTTTACATTGGGCATACCTGAAAGGAGAATTTAGTCACAAAATACCAGGACAAAGTTACCCATAGAGTGTTGTAATGGGGAGAAGTAAATAATGTCACACAAATGAATAAATGGTTATTGTATGGATATAAACATGCCAGCAATTTGGCTTGCCTTTTCTTTTTCTCTCCCTTATTTCTCACTCTTGCTCATTTTATATATATATTTGTTTTCAGATGATGATAATTGCTGTTGTCCACAGCAGATCATAGCATGGAAGTTGGGAGGCAGTTTCTTTTGCTTAAGATGTGTTAACAACAAATTTTGCAATGAGATATTGATCAAAATGTCTTTAAAACATTAACTGTTACCATGTCAATTTTATTCATGTTTGGACTCCAACGGAAATGTGGCATTGAAGTGACAGCATTTTGTATTCTTTCTTAGGACCCACACTTAAAACACATTTGCCTTAGACAAATGTCATTTACATAAATGGTTATAAAAATTACATGTTTCTATATTTAAATTAATGCATTGTATTAAACATATTTTATCAGTAAGGGGGAAATCCATATGCTAAATAAACCAAGAACTTTAGGAAAAACATTTATAATTAAGCAATAGTTGTAACTGCATTATTATATTTACTATTTTCATTTGACTAGAGTGGTGTCAACCAATATTTCCAGAATAAATATTTGAATGCTAGAATGTCTCTATACATGTGTTTATGGGTAGTAGATTGGAGTATAAGTTTTTCGAATAAGAATACATTTTCTTGCCTGACCTGTGGTGGTGCAGTGGATAAAGCGTCGACCTGGGAACACTGAGGTTGCCAGTTCAAAACCCTGCCCTGGTCTGGTCAAGGCACATATGGGAGTTGACGCTTCCAGCTCCTCCCCTCTTTCTCTCTCTCTCTCTCTCTCTCTCTCTCTCTTTCTGTGTTTCCTCTCTAAAATGAATAAAATAAAATAAAAAATTAAAAAAAAAAGAATACATTTTCTTTAAAAAAAATAGCAATGAAACGCCTTACCAGGCGGTGGCACAATGTATAGAGCGTTGGACTGGGATGCGGAAGACCTAGATTCAAGACCCCGAGCTCGCCAGCTTGAGCGCGGGACCATCTGGCTTCAGCAAAAGCTTGCCAGCTTGGACCCAAGGTTGCTGGCTCCAGCAAGGGGTTGCTCGGTCTGCTGAAGGCCCGCGGTCAAGGCACATGTGAGAAAGCAATCAATGAACAACTAAGGTGTTGCGATGGCAACGAAAAACTAATGATTAATGCTTCTCACCTCTCTTCGTTCCTGTCTGTCTGTCCCTATCTATCTCTCTCTCTGACTCTCCCTCTGTCCCTGTAAAAAAAAAAAAAGCAATGGAACAACTTACTATATAAAAAGAAAATTAAGAGAAATTTATGACAGTCATCTGCAAGCAGCACACATATATTTAATAGAGTAAATGTTATGAGTATTATTTCTGACTTGCTTCAAAAGTATAAATATAATAATTTTAAATTTCTATTTGGAATTACTCTTGGTTGTAACTTAGGTAAAAAATTTAACAAATAAGTACAAGCATTAGTAAATATTTGAAAAATATTTGCTAACCAAATGGATCGCAGAAATTTAATTTCATAGCACTGAAATGCTACATCTTGTTTTTCAGGCACGATATTTACTATCAATCCTGTATTACTTCTGGATAAAAAATTAACAATTCAACTTCTTGTTGAAGCCAGTGATGGTGGAATTCCTGACCTGAGGGCTCTTACCTTAGTAGAAATAAAAATACAAGATATAAACAATTATGCCCCTGAATTTGCAGTAGAATATTACAATCTTAGCTTGAGTGAAGATGCTCAAATTGGAGCCACGCTTGTCACCTTTTCAACCACTGACCACGACTGGACCCCTGAAAACACACAGGCTGAGTATTCCATCATCAGCGGTAATTCACAGAACAATTTCCATGTGGAAACTAGTTTCATTTATTCAGAATATCCTTATAAGCAGGTTGGTTATCTGGTGTTACTTCACAATCTGGACAGAGAAGCATCTGCCAGTCATAAGCTTGTCATTCTGGCATCTGACCATGGCTGCCCTCCACGGAGTTCCACAGCCATTGTATCAATAGAAGTGCTTGATGTCAATGACAATCCACCTAAATTCAGCAGTCTGAAATATCATGCCCATGTCAAGGAAAGTACCCCTGTAGGGAGTCACATCACTGTGGTCTCAGCCAATGACGACGATGTGGGGATACATGCAGAAATCATCTACCATATAGTCTCCGGAAACGAGAAGGGGCATTTTTACTTAGAAGAAAGAACTGGAGCTCTTATTTTGACTAAACCTTTGGATTATGAAGAAACGATAAGATTCACTTTAACTATCCAAGCTTCAGATGAAGAAAAGAAACATTTTTCTTTTGCCGTTGTGTTTATTGGTGTCCTAGATGATAACGACCATGAACCTCAGTTTATGTTCCCAAGCTTGAACTGTGTTGTTCCTGAAAATCTGCCTATTTTCTCCACTGTGTGTTCTGTAAATGCTTTGGATTTTGACGCAGGTCCTTATGGAGAATTGACCTATTCTATTTTATCCCCCTGTTCTGTCACACATGGGGTCCCTCATGTCCATGATCCCTTTCTAATTGACCCTCTGACAGGGGATATTCATACTAAGCAAGTCCTCGACTATGAAAATGACAATAAATACTGCCTCATAGTTCAGGCAAAAGACAAAGGTGGCTTAACAGCTTCTTTAATGGTTTGGGTGGAAATTGAAGGGATTGATGAATTTGAACCCATTTTCACTCAAGATCAATATTTTTTCAACCTCCCAGAAAACAATAATATTAGACAGTTGATTGGCAGAGTGGAAGCTTCAGATGCAGATGCTGGTATTGATGGTGTTATTCTTTATTCCCTTGAAACTCCATCTCCTTTCTTTTCAGTAAATAAAACTAATGGAAATATTTATTTGACTAGAGCCCTTCCCCTAATAAGAAATCAAGTCAGCAGAGAAGACACCATTGAAATGAAAATAATCGCTCATAGCCCTAAACAGGACTCCAAGGTTGCGTCTTGCACTGTTTTTGTGAATGTGTCTTTTTCCTTGGAAGGAAAACGCTTGGCAGTGTCAGCCAGCAGCTTCTCCATCAGCCTCACGGTTTCCTTTTTAGTGGTCCTGTTTCTCGTCTTCATTCTAACTGTCCTGATTTTAAGGTATAAACAAAAAGATGCAATCGACAATTACGAAAACAAGAAAATGTCATCATCCTTAGATATCAGCTTGCAGCTAACCAGGGACACCAGAATGCACAAGCCCTTCCAGACAGTGAATGACTGCAGTAATGAGGCGGTGCCTGTGGACTCCATGCCGGAATGGTTGAGTTTAATAAGTATCGTGGAAAAGGATGTTGTAAATCTGTACAGGCACTCAAACTCCAGTGGCCACTGTTCTGTGGAAGGAGAAACTGCAGAAGATAAGGAGATCCAGAGGATAAATGAGCACCCTTATCGAAAGGACTCTAGCTCGGCTCTGAGTGACAGGGAGTCCAGGGTGCCAGACTCTGGAATCCCAAGGGACTCAGACCAGCTCTCCTGCTTGTCTGGGGAAACCGATGTGGCGGTCACTGTTGAAACAGCAGAAACCAGCCATACACTTGAGGAAGGAGATGGAGGAGAAGGCTGTGGCGCAGCCTACATTCAAAATAGCGTGTTACCCCAGAAACTAAAGAAGAGAGAGTTCAAAGCGAGCATCCTGGCGGAGGTTAGGAGAGAGCCTGTCTTTATTGTGGGTGATCAGGAAGCAAGATGTGCAGCTCCTTCAACACACAGAACCTCTGATTCAGACAAGAGAGGCAGCTATCACTGGGATTACCTCCTTCCTTGGGAACCCAAGTTCCAACCTCTTGCCTCAGTATTTAATGATATTGCAAAACTAAAGGATGAACATTTACATACACCTGGAATTCCCAAAGAGAAGAAATCTTTAGTTTTTCCACCCCCTTTGATAACAGCGATAGCCCAACCTGGAATTAAAGCAGTCCCACCAAGAATGCCAGCCATCACCTCAGGGCAGGTACTTCAAAAATACCCACATTCCCCCCTTCTCTACCATCTCAATTCTCTGCCAGAAGCCATGACTCCCAGTTTTTCTCCATCTCTTTCCCTATTGATGACACAGACCCCTGTTATGACTCCACTCTTGTCACATGGAGAATTATTAGGAACACGTTTAAGTGATACATGCCATGAACTTAAAGCAGAAGATAAAGTTCAATTGTAAAAGGATTGTGATGTCAAGCACCTGCTCACCATTGGTCATGAATGATTGAAAAGGAAATTAAGCAAGCTCCTTGAGATTGGGTTCATTTTACCTACAAATGAGTGATATAATTTAGTCAGGGGTTTTAGAACCTCCTCATTTAAGTTTCTCAAATTTCTTCCAGCCTTAATGAGAAGTTATCCCCTCTTTTAACCTTTATGTTTTCCTCTCAGGACTGGTTTGTATATATTAAGTAGTATATATTCTGTTATACCTGGTTTTCTGTCTGATTAGATTTCCATAGGACACAGTGAACTAGGCTGACTGCCAGCGTGTTTATAAGAAAATGAATGGAAATAAAGTACAGGTATAGTTCACTCGGTCACATGACTATTGATTACACTGCTATGTCTAAAACAAGTAAAGACTGAATGAGGCATGAGTGTAGGTCAGAAAGCAGCAGAGGAGAAATTTAGAAGCAAACTTAAATTTTAGTGTGAAGCAATTTTCTATAGATCTGATATGTTTAGAGATGCATTTCTCCACTTTTGCCATTGGTCACACTTGAGGAATTTAGCTATAATCTAAAATTAAATATGGTGTCTTTTGGAAATTTAATGAGAAATTAAGAATGAAATTTATCATAACTCTGTGCTAAATAAGAATATTATTTTTGTTTAAATGAACCAGAAATGTTTGTTCTTGACAAAGGGCTAGGGTTGATAAAAGCAATCAGTGTGTGGTTGGCTGTCACTTAAGACATGTATCCTTGACCTTCATTACAAATAGAATGATGATTTTTTTTTTTCTCAATGTGCTGTCTTGTAACATTGTACGGGTACAGACATTAAAGTTTGAAGATTAATTTGTAGATATTTTTTCATTATACTTTTTTCCGGATATAGTAACTTTCGGTGAGAAATAATTTATCTACTCAATGTCAGTTCAAAGTTTGCATAGATAAAATTATGTTATTGGCTAATAATAATTTTTATAGAGTAATTTGGTGATATATTTTTAAGTGAAGATTTTTTTATATAAATATTTCTACTCTAAACGTTAAGAATGGATATCAGAAGTCTTTCTTCCATTTGTTCATGCTTAGCTTTAATTGACATTAGATGGAGCAGTGTGGCAACACAGTTGAAATTATTCTGTTTTGTATGGTTACTGTTTCAGAAATATAGTGCTGTTGTGTGATGCTCGCATATAATGCTATATCCTCTTCTCTGGTGAGCTGAGAAGCCATCAGAAATTCTTATCCCTCCAGGAAAGCAGAGCACATCCTGATGGTGATGGTGCAAGAAGGCAACCTGGCCAGTCTTTGGAATAAGAGTTTAGGATTCTCAAGGGCATCTGGTATGGTTTCCTTCATGGATAGTATGGGTGTCTGCTATAGAAATATTTCCTTCATGTTTTATTTTTTTATAGGCCTTATCTGTAAAATTATGTGAGATAACTCATTTCTCTTTACAGAAAAACATTTCAGGATACTGTGTTTGCTACCTAATTTTGTAGGTAAATAATTCTAAGGCTCTCTATGCTGATTTGATCAATTATGTATCTTCAGACTCTTAAATTGAGAACAATTGTATAAAACCACATTAGAAATTGTGTGAAACATGAAGGTTTCGGGGCAATCCTGGAATCCTAGGAAATGTTATCTGGGCACAGAATACATACATATTAAAAGACAATGAATGTTTTTCCTTTTGTTCATGGCATCCAGAGAAGAAGACTTCATGGTTTAAAAAACAAATTATCTATTCTCTCTTTGACTTCCTTGAAAAGATTTCTTTGAACCTAACAAAGAAATTTTAAACTGCTTTTTTTTTCTAACTATTTGTGGAAGTTTTGTTTTGCAACAGGATTATCTCTAGGAACCAAGAACATTTTGTTGTTTTTAATTAAACGGTTCTTTATATACTTATGCTTAAAAGGAGTTATCAATCTAACTCTTCCTTAAGTTATTTGCCTGTGATTTATTACTTCTTCTGGACATGATTCTGCATTTTTTAAGACATTCAATAAAAACAGAATACATGATGCATTTAGAGCCATTCCTTACCAATATCTAGTGGATTTTTAATTGATGACTTTATGGATACCGTATCAGCACTACACCACCGCCAAACCAATGCTGCACATGGGGTTAAGAGTGAAAATGCAAACATGCTGGTTAAGTGTTCGTAATAAATCATATGTCAGCCCTTTCAACTAGAGTGCTTTTTGCGCTAAATAAACAATATAATTTGTATAGTTTTCCTTCAAGTTTAATATTAGTTTGCCTCATATGTTCTGTGTTACTTTGCTGATCTATACACCGGCTTTAGCGCTCTGGAGGGGGTACAGAGCTTGTTAGTGGAAAATCATATTAAGCCCCAAATTCATAAGCTATAAAATAGAAGACAGTTGTCTCTGGTGGAATTTTGGCTGCCTGAAATTCTGGACTTTCCTGTTGGCAGCCTTAAAAATGCTGGTGCAAATCAGTACCAAATGGATATCAAAATTCCATGTCCTCATAGTAATCATTGAATTGGCTCCCAACATAGATTCTTGGGCAAAAAAAGGGGAAAATGCTGTATCTTTAGCGATTGGATCATTTAACTGTTCTCTAAAAATATTAAAATATACTGTAAACTACTGGCTGCCTGCATGTGTACATACTTAGTCTATAATAAATGTCCACTTGAGATAAGAGTTGGGTTTCTCAACACCTTTTCCTTCCATTTCAGTGGCCTCTTTGCTGCGTTTTCCAGAAGTTAGAGTGATGAAAGTTAATTACTAATTTTAAACTTATTCACATCCAGACATATGTTTTGTTACACTTGTTTCATTTTTTCCATTTTACACATTTTTTTAACTTGAAAAAAATATAGCAAGACATAACTAAAAGGCTCTAAGATAATCATTGACTTCAAAGCAATGAAATATGTGAAGTGACTATGGTTAGTGGATTTGCACATGATTATTATGGATAAGCTCATTGAGTTCATGTTCACGGCATGTTTTAGTTGAGCTTAAAAGTAGAGAGCCATCTGTTTAAGGATAGCTGAGGAAAGTTAGTGTGGAAAATCATTCTGTTCAAAGGGGACACCCAGGATCAGTGAAGTTGCAGCATTCCCCTGTGAGTCACTGAATGAAAGTAGCTTTTACCCCTTGTAGAGAAAATAGAAGATAGTTTAGGGCACTGGTAGAAAAATGCAAGAAGGGAAGGGGTAAGGACTTGTAAAAAAGAATTTTTAAATGTAAAGATTTTGCAAAGTCATTTCCCCATTATAGGCTCATCCTGCTGAGGAATCCTTTTTTCTTTTTTCCTTCCTTTTTGTCCCTTTCAAGTCTCTTTATCTCTGTTGCTTCATTGTCTGAAAATTTAGTTTTATCAGGTTATGAACCTAAAGGTAAGCAATAATGAATTAAAACACATTTGACCATGAAAACTGTTATTTCTTTTTGGTGAGTTATAGAATAAAAAATTTGTAATGAGTACCTTGCCTTATTTGCCACTCTACATAACTTTGCAATTGGGAGAGCAACAATATTAAGTAGGTGACTTTACACATACACCGACTAATGAAAGTTCAGAGGGCAGTTAGAACAGAATATGGGATTTTAGCACCTAATCTTTTCTCCTGGTAGCTCGTCCTTTTAAAAATGAGTGCTTGCTTGATAGTTATGATTTTATATTAAAATACTACATTTTATATAACTTTTAAACCACAGTATATAACACACATAGTTGATAGTTTGTTGTCAAATATTGCAAATTTTATTTGAATTCTGGTGTCATAAATTATTTTGAATCCAAAGAAATTTGTCTATTAGAAACAAAATTATAGCAATCTTAGAAAGATTAAGCAAAAAAGTGGCTAGCGTATCCAACTATACCTTTCTCTTATAAACTTGGTACTTGGCTAGTTGATGACAATTTAGCATTTCCTACTGTTTTGGTCTATGTAATTTTCCTCATTTTGCTCGAAATACTTGCTAAACCAAAACTGTGAAGTGAGTAACAGAGAGGGGGGAAAGTATATTAAATAAATAGCAATGCATAAGTGTATCTCTTGAATGATAAAGCATTATTTTGGTTAGAAAACCAAGTACATGGATTTTTTTGTTTGTTTGTTTGATAGTAAACCCTCAGGACAAAATCTTGATCTCAACTTGTATTATGAATTACAGATGTTTCATAAGAATGAATGAGTACATATGTGAATGGGCACAGAGGGTGCTAAAAAGTGAGGGTGTGACACGTAGGTCTTGAACTCATTAAATGTGAATTCTAACATAGTTCTGTGAGTTTAGCCAATCATAAGACAGAGGAAAAGTAAGCGCAAAGATCCTGTCAAAATACTGTAGAATATCTTAAACAAAGTCAAATAGGTAGAAGTTCCTTCTGTAATCTGGTCTGTCTTCTTTTTCTCTCTCCTTTCCTCACAATATGCACACATTTCTTGTCAGTTTTACACGTAATAGAAACAAGTTTTAGATGACATTTAAAAGTACTCTGAGACAGCCACATTACATGATGAAGCATATTGATTTAATTTAATTTTAGATTCTGTAATAAACTCTGACTGCCCTACGGCTAGCAGAATGAACTTCCATTCATAAAAAAAAGATTATATAATTTAATAGATGTGTCCAGAATGTTTACATTAAAATTTAAAGTAAAAACAATATGAGAAATTTATGAAGGATATTCTATCTGTGCATATACTTAGTGTGTGTTAAAAGTGATATTATAAATAAGTACGTATTATTTAATAAGTGCATACTTGAAGATTGGGGAAGTGGTAAATATAAAGTTATTTCTCTTCAGACTATAAAAATGAATTCTAACTGGATTAATGAGTAAAAGTTAAAACAAAACCATAAGAGCTGAAAGAAAAGCATAGAATAAAGGTGTAAAAGATCTTTTAAAATATAAAAGCAAAGGCAGAGTCACAAGTTTGAACTTGTGACAATAGAAGGTACTATCACGAGTTAAAATAAATGATAATTATGAACTACAGTACTTTATAAATTTAACCAACAAATACTTACTTCGCACCTACTGTAGACAAAGCATGGATCTAGCTTCTGGAAATACGAGTGAATAGGGTTGACAGAGCCAGTGCATGTGCGATGCTTCCGTTTTATTGTGGGAGAAAACAATAAAAATATTATCTCAAATAAGGGTACTATGATAAGAAGAAAATTAAAGAAGGACACACAGAAAGAAAAATAAGGGACTGACAAGGGACAGAAAATTTTGGTAGCCCTATTGTGAAGGAATGTTTGGGGGAAGTATCTCTGATGTGATGGCATTTGAACTGAATGAGGTGAGTGAGCTGTGTAAAGATTTGAGGGGGAAGCATGGAAGATACGTGTGTCAGCAAGTACAGGGGTCCTGAGGTAGGAGCCACATGGAGTGTTTGGGAAACTATAAAGCCAGTGTGGCCCAGAACTGGTGTGAGAGGAAGAAATAGTAGGAAATAAGATCGTCGAGGTAACCAGGGTTCAGGTTATGTAGGGCTTTGTAGCCTGCGGTAAAACACTTCTTCTATTCTACGTGTGATGTGATGGCATCGGTAGTTTTTGCTTAGAGTTATGATATTATCTGATTTATATTCTTAAAGAGTAAATGAGTACTTTGAAGACAATAGACCAAGGTAGGGGTGCAGAGAATAGTGTATTAATAGTAGCCCATATAATTGGCTATTGCAATAATTTCAGATGGTTATGATTGTAGCTCAGCTGGGATGTTACAGGTGGAGGTGAACAGAGTCAAGATGTATGGTATACAGGAAGCAGTGTTGCTAGTTCTTGATAATGAATTGGAAGTGGGGTATGGAGAAAGTTATACATAAATCTAGGGTTTAAGAGAGAATTTAGGGCTATAGAGAGAAATTTTGGAGTCATCAGATTACAAAAAGTATGTGTATTTCTGGAAGCTCTGGGGACCTGAACATACCAGCATAATCTAATATTATTTTAGTCTTTCTAAACTCATCTAAGAAGTTGGGGCTGTAACCCTCTCCTAGTTTTGACAGTTTCAGGCTTGCCTGCTAGGTTTCCTCTCCAAGGACAGATCTTTCTTTGAGTAAATACTTGTTGGTGATTCTTTATTCTCTGGCTGAAAGAAAATTAGAAATTCCTTCCTTTCCCCCTCTGTTACTGCCAGTAGTTGGTGCTTTTGTTTGCCTGCTCGTATTCTAGAATTTGTAGAAATAACTATTTGTTAAAGATGTTGTCCAGGAGTGTTTACTTTCACTATTCTAGATGCTTTGTTTTGTAAGGTGATTTGGGAACATTTAAAAATACACTGATATTGCCATCTTACCCCAACTAGAAGCTAAATCACTTCCTCTACTTGGCTTTGGGATACCACACTACCTTGTTTTGATACCCTACTTGAAGAGGTTTTTTTTTTTTTTTTTCCTGAGAATTATTAGCTGGATTTTCTTTTTCTTTTTGACTTCTTGGTCCATGTCCCAGGGGTCAGTCCTGGGATCTTTTCTTTATTTATAGTTATTCCTTAATGACCCGCTCTAATCTTGTACATAGTTATTACAATATCACTGACTATATGCTACATTTCACATCCCCATGACTTTTTTATGCCTGGCAATTTGTAATTCTTAATACTTTCCATATTTTTCACCCATCCCCCTCAAACTCTCTCCCATGTGACAATTATCAATATGTCTTCGTATCTGAGTTTGTTTCTGTTTCGTTTGTTCATTTGTTTTTTAGATTCCACATATAAGTGAAATTATATAAATATCAAAAAACATTTTAAAAACTTATTAAGATTAACAGAAAAAGAATATATCCTTTGGGCTTCCAGATAAAGAAAAGCCAAGTTACTTATAAGGTAAAGAATGTAAGATTGGCTTACTTTCCAACAACAGTATTTTAAGCCAAAAGACTACAGAGTAGTATATTTAAAATACTCAAAGATAATGTAAGCCAAAAATTTAAATCTAGATAAACTTACTTATAAGTGTAGTATATCATAAATGAAACTATGAATATTCAAGACCTCAAGGAATATTGTTACAGAATCACTTAGGAATGAATTCAAACAGAAAAATACTGGAGAGCATTCATCATAAGGACAGTGAATATATTTAACTATAAAACTAATGGTAAATATTAAGGTGATAGAATAGTATATACTTAATATATGCCCAACAATGTAACTAACTTTCAACTAAAAAAATGAAAGGAGAATTTATGGAAATAAAATGTTTGTTAATTGCCTTATAAGTACTAACTAGGAGAGTTTATGGAAATAAAATGTTTGTTAATTGCCTTATAAGTACTAACTAGGAGTAAAAAAGTATTTAAATTAGAAAGAAGAAATTAAAAGTAAAACAGTTAAATCAACAGTTAGAAAATAAACAAAAATATCCCATGAGTTTATGAATAAAAAAATCTGGTTTATAAAAAATCAATTAGAGCAATCAACTTAACCAATGGAAAACTAGCTGAAGAGAGAAGTCTTATAACCAAGGATTTACAAAAGAAGCCATATTGAGACTTGTAGGAAAGATGGAGACATGAAAAGGGCTGTCTCCACTCCCATCCACAGTGGCTGAGATTTTGGGGGGATATCTCAGCTGCAGGGATTCTCCCTGAGAGGTATGGGATCTCACCTCTAGCTGGGCTCCTCAGCCCAGAGAACCAGAGCCAGAAAGAGGTGCCCATATAACATTTGGCTGTGAAAATCAGTAAAGAATCTGCCCATATGCTTAACATCCATACGAGGAAAGTTAAAATACCTCCTGAAGGCACAGAGGAAACTTAAATAGATTTTTAAAAATAGATTCAATAATTGACTCAATGCTAAAATGATGTACAGTGTTCCTAACTAAATTTAAAAATTTAATCTTATCCCAATATAAATATCACATTTGTTTTCTGTGGTTAAATACTTTGATTAAATGGTTTATTTCAAAGAATAAACAAGGAAGAATAGCTAGAAAACACTGAAGATATATGGGCTCTCTGTGTGTATGTTCAGTGTGTACCAGTGTGCACACATGCATTAACTCTAGCAGGTATAAAAATATATCATCAAGTCTCTATAATTAGAACAGGGTAGTTTTGGCACAAGACAAGAAACTAATAAAACAGAATATAAAATCCATAAATGAGTTCAAATGCATGCAAAGTCATCCTTTTGGTAGATTAACTTGTATGCCAATTCTCCTGCTGAGACCAAGCAAACACCTATGAGGAGAGAAAGAAACAGTTTTGGGCATGTATGTGTGCAAGAGACATAAAAAAAATAGTAACGCAGTGAAGAGAATCCATGACCCTTGAGAGAACAGAAACACAGAGAATTATACACTGTGCCTCAAACCCCCTTAAGCCTAAGCAGAGAATGCCTACTGCAAGGTTAAGAAGCTAAAAAGTGATACTGGCAATAGTACATAAATTATACCTCCATAGTTGAAATAAAGAACTCAATAAACATATTAAACATGAGGTTAAACACAGAAGAAAAGAGGATTAGTAAATTAGAAGATAAACCAAAAGAAAATATATGAACTGAGAGAGATATTTGGAAAATACAGAAAGAATAAGAGAGCTGTGAAACATGTTTTAAAAGGTCCAATATGTGTATTAAAACCCAACAAGATAATAAAGAGAATAGACTAGAGCAATATTTGAAAAGATGGTGGCTGATAATCCTTCAAAATTAATGTTAAATCACAGTTTAATGTGCTATAAACCCCAAACATAATTTTAAAAAAAACACACAAAAACATTACAATAAAATTGGTGTAAAACAAAACTAAAAGTATTTAAAATATTCAAAGAGAAATGACACATCATCTTCAACTGAATGCCTATAGAAATATGACATATGATAAAGCAGCACATCACATTAGTGAAGGAAGAACATTTTTTAATAATGGGGTTAGGATAACTAGACAACCATATAGAAAAAAATATTAAATTGAACATACTAGACACCAGGATAAGCTGTAAGAATAAATAAAATCAAATGCTAGAAGAAAATCTAAGTATATATTTTATAAACTAGGAATGGAAAAGTGTGCAACAAGAGCCAAAATTCAGAAGCAATAAGAAAATAAATGATAAGTTTGACTAAAAAACATTTTGCATGGCAAAAAGTCTCTAAGCCAATCACAATGTTTAGGCAGATGGTTCTCTGGCCCCATGTTCATCTTCATGGTAAGAGAGATAGACCTTGTGATTGGGAGGCACCTGATGGAGAAAGGCCAGTTCCTGAAAGGAACAGATGTCTATCATCATAATAACATGAATTAAATGCTTCTGTTTGCATTGCATGTTTACTTACTCTAAAATTAATTTGTAAATATATCATATTGACTAAACAATGAATTTACTGGTTCAAGTGCTATTTCACAAAGCAGCATGTGCTTGTTGTGTACTAAGCAGAAGGTTAAAACCTTATAATGTAAATTAATCTTCATTTGGTCTTTGAACTTGGATTTTTACATTTTTTTAAATTGTCTTATTTTCTTTTCTGTCATTTGTAATCTATCAGTCATTTTTCCCTTTAGCTAACAGAAATCAAATAATTTGCTTAATGTTTAAAGTAGTTCTCAACAGTGACACAAAACTGATTGGGCTTTGATTATTTTATGTTTTGTTCTTTCTATTTTAATTTATTTAAAAAGTATAGTTTCTATTTCTTATCTAAAAACTCTGGGAAATCTTATACTACATGCTAATTACTGAAAGCATATGTGCTTAATTTTATGATATGGACACATTGAAACTAATGAAAATAAAAAGCTTCAGATTATTGTCAAATTATATGTTATATGAAAGGGGAATATATTAACCTTTGTGAACTTAAATAAATAACAGCTAAATTTTATTGAGTGTTCATTATGTGCCAAATTTTGTGCTAAATGTTTTATGTGTACTTTATTTTGTTTAATCTTCAAAATGACCCCTTAGAGGAGATATGGTCCCTTTTTACCAATAAGGAAACCATGGCTTAAAGAGCTAATAATTGGTGGAGCCTAGAATTCAACCCAGTTGTGTTACTAGAAGCTCTTCTCTTAACCCCTTCACTACATTGTCTCACATTTGAAAGCTCCTTAAGAATATCTGTTTTCTTTTTTAATCATAAACTTGTATTGGCTCCACTTAAAAATCCTTTAATATGTGCAGATTATATTCAACAAATGAAAAATAATCCATGTGGCAAATGGATAAATAGTTTCCTTGTGCTGAGATCTGTAATCATAGGCAATTCATAATTTAGGGATTATTTTATAGACACAAACAAGTATAATTTTTCTGATTCTCATTTTCTCTTATACAGGAGAAAGTTATTTATTTGTTTTTAATTATTAGTTGATTTTAGAGAGAGAGGAAGAGAGAGAGAGAAAAACATCTATTTGTTCCTGTATGTACCCTGACCAGGGTTCAAACCCACAATCTTGGCATATGGGAATGATGCTCTAACCAACCAAGCTACCTGGCGCTAGGACATGAAAAAAATTATTTAAAAAGTAGAACTGATAATATTTATGGCAAAAATGGCTCTGAAACTTTGCAAATTGCTTCAGTCTCCTCTGCAAACAAATAACAAGAGATAAAATATTTTAATAAAAAAATATAGCCTGACCAGGCAGTGGCGCAGTGGATAGAGCATCGGACTGGGATGAAGAAGACCCAGGTTCAAGACCCCGAGGTCCCCGGCTTGAGCGCGGGCCCATCTGGTTTGAGCAAAAGCTCGCCAGCTTGGACCCAAGGTCGCTGGTTCCAGCAAGGGGTTGCTCGGTCTGCTGAAGGCCTGCGGTCAAAGCACATGTGAGAAAGCAATCAATGAACAACTAAGGTGTCGCAATGAAAAACTGATGATTAATGCTTCTCATCTCTCTCCATTCCTGTCTGTTCCTATCTATCCCTCTCTCTGACTCTCTCTCTCTCTGTCCCTGTAAAAAAAAAAAAAAAAGAAAAAGAAAATATTAAAATAAAAATGACAGGTTCAAAAACAAGATAGTCCTTTCATGGCAATATATAGTAAAGCTGAATGTATTTTATTCCATAAGCTGGTAAATTCCATTTTTAGGTATATGCACTAGGGAAAAAAATCTCACAAGATATTGAAGAATAGAATATAAACTCACTGTAATGTGCATGGCTGAAGCTTGGGCTTGCTCTGTTCCAGGAAGTAAGCATTGCTAGCCATGGACATGCGGGAAAGTGCTAAAACGGTTTTATTTAAGATAAGAACCTTAACTAGGATAACTGTTTAAAGTCAGGAGCTGAAGAGGGCTGCTGAACTCTCTTCCTCCATAAAAGGGTGAACAAAGATAGTTGTTGGCCACCTGGGACTTTGGCTGTTGGTAAGCTGAGGAACAGGAGAATCTGAAGAATAATACTCAATTTCATAAATGTAAGGCCAAGGGCCACCACCATCATGGCCATTTCCATGCAGGTTCTCAGTAAATTCAAACAGATGGTAAAGAAACAGTGAAGCAAAAAATGGTGGGCTATTCCTTTATTAAAGTCTCGCACCAGCCAACAAGGACCACACAGGGAAAACACTTCCCTTTCACTCATTCAGAGCTCATAAATCCCTGATATTTTCTCCATTTCCACAACCAGGAGAAACTTCTCCAGTTTCTTCTAGAATCAAAGGCCCCACCAGTCTCAGCAGAGCTCGCAAAAGCCCCTCAGCTCTGGTTCCCATCTGCACTCCTTCATTCTCTCTGTTCTCACTACAAACATGGCTTCTTTCTTCTCTCCTCTCTGCAAAACATTAGCAAGACAATGACCTTTCCCAAGCAGGAAGGTAATTTGCAATTCACAGATCACATACCTGGCACTGCCCAGTGCTATTTTTTAACACTAAAAGTGAGCAAACTCAAAAAAATACAAATTTTACAAACTCATTTGCCCAACATTCCACCCCTTTTGCTCACTTTGCAATCCACACTACAAGCATTGCTGTGCAAGAAATTAGGCACCTCACACAAATTACAGCAATGGTTCAAGTCATACAATTTCAACAATTACAAAGATGCCCTTCACCAGAGTTGCCCCCCTCATTAGGGTCTCTCACATTGTCCAAAAGCCAAATGTCCATCCAACATGGGAGCTGGTACCTCCCTGGTCACAGTCCAAGAGTCAGTCCACACACATGGAGCCTCAGGCCTGCCCCCTCATTCCTGTCATCTTGGCATATCTGAAGATGCTGCCCCAAGGAGGAGCACATGGCAATGGTGGTCAACATCTCTACCTCTGCTCAAGAGAGCATGATGCTATCCACCCCTATGTACCACAATCACAGCAAACCTACCAGGGGCCTACCTAGTAGGTACTCTTTGCTGCTGAGCTTTTACCTTTTGGAGTCTTCAGATGGTAGCTCAGCCTTCTCATCCTCAGAAGAGGAGCTGAAAACACCTGTTCCTGCTGACTCAGATCCACATTGCTGACATGGTTCCATCTTAGGCTCCTGTGGCGGCTGGCCTCTCATGAAGCTGAACTCACAGTTGTTCCTCCAACAACTGCTTCTGCCAATGTTTAACTTCCAAGGTAAACTACAACTCACGAAACCCTGTGGCCTCCTTCTCCAGTGCTTGCTCCAGTTTTAGGATCTTCATCTCTCTCTCCCGTGACCATTCCAACTCCTTCTGCTCCTCAGTTTGCAGGCCTCAGGCAGCTTCTTGCATAGTGCTCTCGATTTCCTTATGCATGGCTGTAAAAATCAGCCAGCCCACGGCCCCCAAAAGAACAGCCATGGGAAACCATAACAACAACCAGTCCTATACCCCACCCTTCAGGAGTGGAGGTGGCTCCATACCAATCTGATCAGAATACTGCCGCAAATTACACCAGATGTATGGCCAGCAGTCATGGCCTTCACGGCCATTTACATGCAGGTTCTCAGTGAATTCGAACAGATGGTAAAGAAACAGTGGAGCAAAAAATGATAAGCTATTCCTTTATTAAAGTCTCACACCGGCCGACAACCAGCACATGGGTGAAACACTTCCGTTTCACTCATTCAGAGCTCAAAAAGCCCTGACACATTATCCGGTTCCAAAACCAGGAGAATTTTCTCCAGTTTCTCCTAAGATCAAAGGCTCCACCAGTCTCAGGAGAGCTCTCAAAAGCCCTGCAGCTCTGGTTCCCCATCTGCACACCTTCATTCTCTCTGTTCTCACTGCAAACATGGCTTCTTTCTTCTCTCCTCTCTATAAAATATTAGCAAGACAAGGGCCCATCCCAAGCAAGAAGGTAATTTGCAGTTTCACAGATCACATATCTGGCACTGCCCAGCGCCATTTTTTTTAACACTAAAAGTGAGCAAACTCAAAATATACAAATTTTAAAAACTCATTTGCCCAACAATAAATAAGAAACCAATATTTTCATAACTCAGTGATTAGTCTACATCGGGGTGCCCACACTTTTTCAGCTTGTGAGCTACTTATAAGATGATCAAGTCAAAATGACCTACCTACAATAAAAATGCAAAACATAAATTTATTTCTTCTATATTATCATTATTTAAGTTACTATTATTACTATTTAATATTGTGTATTCTTCTTTCACCTTTCTCCTTTTCGGAGGAAAGTCAATGTCATAGTTTTTATGAACAGTCTGAAAAAGCCGCTCCACATTTCCCTTCTGTAAAGCTAGTAGTCGCGGCCACAATCACAGCCGCCTGACCCGTGCAGGTTCGCATTAGATTCGAACAGTCGGTAATGAAACACAGGAGCCAAGAACTGGTGAGCCATCTGCTTTAATTCTAGCTTGCACCCAGCGGGCAAGCAAAAACACACACTGGGCTCCAAAACCCATACATTCAGTGCTCACAAAGCTACTGACTTATCCGAGTTTCCTAGAATCAAAGGTTTCTAGCTCACCAGACTTATTCACCACTGTTTCCCATCTCCTCCAGCTCAAACTCTTAACAAACTGGCTTCTCCCTCAGCGCTCTGCCATCTTGGCTGCTTCTCCTGGCCTCCATATGGCCTTAATCTGCTCTCCTCTCTAATATTAACCTCAGGAACTCAGGAACCAAGCGCGAGCAAGCTCCCGGACTGCCCCAGTTTATAGCATAGAAAATCCAAACCCTTAATCCAATCTACAGACAAGAAAGTCTCTGATACAAAGCCACCCATCTGAGGCATAATGGGATTCCTCAGGAGAGTGCACGACCCTACATCATCCAATCAGTCAAGGGTGTAGGGAAGAGCTTACTCTTAAACTAAGCCTTAGGCTATAACAACCCGGCCTGCCCACAGCCTGTTCCAGAACACACATTAATATCAACGAACTTCCATGTGGGCAGCGCCATCTTTAACAAAGTGAGCATAATATATTTTATCTGCCCAACACCTTCTTTGGAATAACAATGGCACACAGACAGATGAGGCAAACGCACTGAGAATATGACATAGTGAAAAAAATCCCCTCCCATTCTGTATGAAAGCAGTAGGTTTTAGGCTTCTTACTTGGACCAGCTACGGCACTCATTTTCATACCCTTTGTTGTATTTAGTTTAAATAAATTGAAGGCTAACTACGCAGCAATGTAACTGAACAAGTTAGCGTGGTTTAACACGCATGCGTAGGGTGTCAAAAGTTCAGACATCAGATTGGCTACCCTGTATGCCAATCAAAAGACAAATGTATTTTTAATGTCATGCAATCTACCGACACTTCCTTCGCGATCGACGTATTGAGCACCCCTGGTCTACATTATCCTAATATAACTGAGAGACATGAGCCTTTGAAAGTCCTTATGAGATAGGACTCTAGAATCATCATACCCTTTTATGTCAGAAATAATAGAAAGATCTCTTCTATTACTATTCTAAAATGCACCTATAGTTGTATATAATGCAAAGGGAAAAAAATAATAAGTACACATTTGGAAGGAAAGATAAAAAGCAATTTTTATCTGGCCTGACCTGTGGTGGCGCAGTGGATAAAGTGTCGACCTGGGAACACTGAGGTCGCCAGTTCAAAACCCTGCACTGGTTCAGTCAAGGCACATATGGGAGTTGATGCTTCCAGCTCCTCCCCCCTTTCTCTCTCTCTCTCCCTCTCTCTCTCTCTCTGTCTCCTCTCTAAAATGATTAAAATAAAATAAAAAAAAATTTTTTAAAAAAGCAATTTTTATCTTAAGACAATACCACTCTCTAAACAGGGATTCTATGTGTAAATTATTAGAGAATTCAAAAAATTTGTGAATACAAGATCAGCGTCAACTCTCATTACCATTCACACATGTACATGTTCCCAGCACTCCACTGAAATGTATAGTAGAAGAAAAGCTCATTCCCAGCAACAATGAGGTATAAGGTACCTAAGAATATCTAACAACATTTTAAAGACCTTTTAGAGAATGTAAAATATATATTATGGCGGAAAATAATAAAGCCTAATTGAATGAAGGTATATAGCAGAAGGGATTACTCAATAATTTGAAGATGGTAATTCTCTCTGAATTCATCTATGAATTCAGTTCAATTCAATCAAAAGTTCAATGTGCGTTTTTGTACAATTGGACGATGCTGTTTAAAATTCATGAAGAGTTAGGCCTGACCTGTGTTGGCGCAGTGGATAAAGCGTCGACCTGGGAACACTGAGGTCGCCAGTTCAAAACCCTGCACTGGTCTGGTCAAGGCACATATGGGAGTTGATGCTTCCAGCTCCTCCCCCCTTTCTCTCTCTCTCTCTCTCTCTCTCTCTCTCTCTCTCTCTCTCTGTGTCTCCTCTCTAAAATGAATAAAATAAAAATTAAAAATTAAAATTCATGAAGAGTTAAAAGATGGAAAATAATAGAGACAATATTGAAGAAAAAGAAAAGATGGAGAGGGAGGAGTTATTTTCTTTTTACCAAAAAAGAAAAAAGAGATGGAATAGGTTAGGGAGACCTAGAAATAAATATGTTTGTAAATCTCATGTGAAGATGGACTACTAAATAAGGAAACAATGTATAATTTAATAAATAGTACTGGATTAATGTTATTTGTTTATAAAGTAAAATTAAAGTGAAAAATATAATTAAAGTGAAAAATAAAACTTTTAAACTTTGAAAAAAGAAACAAAACACACAAACACAAAAGAAAAGATTGATAAATATAATTACTTTAAATTATGAATGAGTATATTGAAACAAATATACCATATGACCAAGTTTATAAATTTAAGAATCCATACTTATATGGTATGTATTGTATACCATGATAAAAGACTAAATATCCATAACTTATAACATTTATAAGAAAGTGATAGCTTAATAGAAAAATGAACAAGGACAGTTAAAGAAAAAGAAGTTGTATGTGTTCAATAAACACAATAAACGTGTTCAATAAGGTATACTATTACATACCTATCAGATTAGTAAATTTATATATATGACAATATAAATTTATATATATATATATGACAATATTAAATGTCGACAAGATTGTAGAGAACCAGGACCTTTCATATAATGCTCATGGGAATTTTTTCATATAGTATTAGCCAAGTGTTATAACTATCATAGAGAGCAATTTGGCAACATTTAGTAGAGTTAGGGATATTCTCTCCTGACAACCTAGTTCATTCCATGAATTTCTAATTATATACAATACTTTACAGACAATCTCCCTTATACATAGAAGAAGAAATATATAACGATACCTACTGCAGTACTGTTTCTAAAAACAAAATTGGAAACAATATAATTGTCCTTCAAAAGGAGTATCGATAAATATTTGTGATGTATTCATAATGCTTCACAGTAGTTAAACTGAATGAGCTAGAGTCATTGTATCAATATGGGGAAAGTGTTTAAAATATTATATTGCAGAGTAGCATATAGTAAATGATATCATTTGCATAAAGTTTAAAATGCAAAACAGTGCCAAATAAATTCTTTATCAATACATTTATATGTAATATATATGTAACATTAGTTTAAATACATGGCTAGGAAAAGAAATTCCAAATGGTGCTTACCATTGGGAAGAGAGGGGCATGTGTTTGTAATACTTTACTCCTTTTAAAAATCTGAAGCAAATCAGGCAAAATATTAAACTTTCATAAAGCTGGGTTGTTGGGAATACTTTTAAATTAAAAATATATAGTAATGATTACAAATACCAATATCACATAAGAAGATTTTATTTTAAAACCCTGGCTTTCTTTTAAGCTCCTGCTGCTACTTTTGACTTAGGGAAACAGATTGTCTTCTAAAGGAGAATGCTTTCCCCATGCAAACTGTGGCAAAGAATCTAAGTGTTCAAGTGCTGTGGAAAATTTTTTAGGCAGTATGCTTTAATCAGCGTCTTCTGCCAGTGATTTTTCTTTGCTTTCACATTACAAAGAGTGCCAGTAGGGCTAGTGCAATCATGTAACTGCACAAGGGGTGAACCACAGAACCTGAGAACTGCCAAGGTTTTTTAAATACACATTTTCATTTTGAGCAAGAGTCCCTTGTTTTTGTGATGAATGTGAAGTGGCATTTTCTGATTGGCAAGTGACCCGTAGAAAACACCCAGGGAATGATCATGTCACAGTCCAAGTTCATAATTAAGTGCAGTTTTGTTTGGGACCTTAATAGCATTTGTTGGAACCTGAGTCCGTATTTCCCAATTATGTCTGTGTTTTTACTTGTCCTGTGTAAAAATGAGTAAAAAGAGATATGTCTTCAAAGCAGTAAAAATTTGGGGGGTTTTTTCGGCACAGATCGCTGTAGAATGTTTATTCCATTATTTAGCTGCCGTAATTTTCCCTGGAAAAACCTGAGTCTTTAAATCATCCGGGGCTATAGTCAAGAACTTATCCTGAAAGCTAAATGCAGCTAATCTGATGCTACTCCCTAGACTGCATTACCTCAATTAATAAATAGGCTGGTTTAAGTGTCTAGCTCCCTGTCATAGCTTTATATATACACAGATGTTTATCCCAGCACAATCTCACATCTTCCCTCCTGAATACTATATGGAAGTTGAAAACTATGAAAACGTACTAAGACAGTGCTATGTATGCCAAAAACTGGCTTGTAAATACAATCAAAGAATCCTGGAAGCAGGGAAGAGTTCCATTTATGTAAGTCCATGACCCTTTCCTTTAAAGGAAGAAAGATGCTTAGTGGCCACTGGCTCTTTAGGCATGAGGTTTCCTTCAAGGAGAGGTGGATGGAAAGAAAAGATGTGGTACTCACCAGGGCCAAGCAAGCCCCAATTTTCTCATGAGGCTGAACCATCCCAAGCCCACCATCAGCGTCTGGCAGGCAGCTGGTTCCCAGTGTACCCGCTGTCATTCCAGAAGCATACTCACGAATAGGTTGAGATGGGTGGTTCAGCACGCCAGTCTGCGAGCAGAGACAACTGGGTCCCACCTGCAAACAATGCCTGCAGCACCACTGGGCTTGTAGAATAAATGGTTCCCTTATCTACCACTGGACTGTTTCCCTGGGTGTGCTTGCCTGAAATCATACACTTACTATTCAAAATAGCAATGTTATTGGTGAACACATGGGCAGGTGAACTTCATAGTATCAGCATGGCTTTGGGAGAAGGCAGAGAAGAACTGCTGACTCTTGGCATTTCTGCTTCAATTAGAGGTGGCAATATTCATTTTTATGACTTCAAACATTAAACAAGATCACACAAGAATGCTTTTTGTAGCCTTTTTTTCTGGAGCCCAAATGATGTCCGTCCCAGTGTGGATGGAGGTAGTACCCTATACATGAACTAGGTCTTAGCTCTCCATTTGGTTTGCTTGTTTGTTTTGTGTTCTGCTTCTTAAAATTATTACAGTGAACCTAGAGTGCACCAAAAATGTACAAAAGCCTGAACCCCTAATACCAATACTCACACATTCACTTTTATAAGTAGCTCTGCAGACTGATTTCCTCCCCACCCCTACCTCACCATTGCCTCCACATCAGCCCATGGCCTGCCCCCTTAGCAACTCCTTTCTAAGAATTAGCAGAGGCCCTGGCAGGTTTGCTCAGTGGTAGAGCATCAGTGTGGTGTGTGGATGTCCCCAGTTTGACTCCCGCCAGGAGAAGTGCTCATCTGCTTCTCTACCCCTCCCCCTTCTCTCTCTCTTTCTCTCTCTCTCTCTCTCTTTCTCTCTCTCTTCTCCTCCTGCAGCCATGGCTCCATTGGCTCCAGCGGGATGACTCTGTGGCCTCCCCCTCAGGCACTACAGAAAGAAAAAATGGCTCGGTTGCTGAGCAACAGAGCAGCAGCCTCAGATGGGCAGAGCATCGCCCCCCTAGTGGGCTTGTGGGGTGGATCTCAGTTGGGGTGCATGTGGGAGTCTGTCTCTGCCTCCCCTCCTCTTACTAAAGCAAAAATTAAAAAAAAAATGAATAAGCTGATTGTTTTGAGATGAATGAAGGGAACATAAATGATAAACAACTGAACATTCTGCACCCCAGAAAGGCAGTGGGAGGAAGGCTGGTGAAGCTTTAAGTTGCCTGGGGTGGAAGAAGGAAGGGGGCATCTAAGGGGAAACGACTGTTCATCTCTAAACCCTGTGATGTGTGCTGTTCGGCCATTTGAGAAGCCAATGCAATCATGTAAGTTCATTTACTTTGTTAACTCTTTGAGCACACACATTCTCTACAAAATGATGTCATTTTTCATTAATTGAGACATAAATAAATGTGTCAGGATTCAGAGAGGGTTAGTCCTTCTGGGGTTCCAACACCTAACAAAACACAGGAAAAATTCCTGTTGGGCAGATAAAGTATAATATGCTCACTTTGTTAAAGATGGAGCTGCCCACATGGAAGCCCATCACCCAGGTGATATTATTTGCCCTTATGCTTGGGATGGCTGTGGGGGAAAAGCTGTAATGTAAGCAGGCCGGGTCGTTATAGCTTAAGGCTTTGTTTTAAGAGTAAGCTTTTCCCCATGCCCTTGACTGATTGGATGATGTGGGGTGGTGCACTCTCCTGAGGAATCCCATTATGCCTTAGATGGGTGACTTTGTATCAGAGACTTCCTTGTTTGTAGATTAGATTAAGGGTTTGGATTCTACAGTATAAAGTGGAACAGACCAGTAGCTTGCTCTCTCTTGGTTCCTGAGGTATTAGAAAGGAGAGCAGAGTAAGGTCACATGGAGGCCAGGAGAAGCAGCCAAGATAGTAGAATGCTGAGGGAGAAGCCAGTTTGTTAAGAGTTTGTGCTGGAGAAGGAGATGGGAAACAGAGGTGAATAAGTCTGGTGAGCTGGAAACTTTTGATTCTAGGAAACTTGGATAAGTCAGTAGCTTAGTGAGCACTGAATGAGTGGGTTTTGGAGCCCAGTGTGTGTTTTTTGCTTGCTCGCCGGGTGCAAGCTAGAATTAAAGATGATGGCTCACCAGTTCTTGGCTCCATTGTTTCACTACCGGCTGTATGAATCCAATGCGAACCTGCATGGGCCAGGCTGCTGTGATCCTGACCTGGGTATTGGCTTTACAGCTCCCTTTCGGTCAAAGTTAAGAGCTAGAAAGTCCCCTGAGTGAAGGTGGACTATTGCCAATGTGGTCAGTCTCAAATTCTCCCAGGACAACTGTAAAGCCAGTAGTCAAGGCCACCATCACAGCAGCCTGACCCATGCAGGTTCGCATTTGATTCGAACAGTCAGTAATGAAACAACGGAGCCAAAAACTGGTGAGCCATCAGCTTTAATTCTAGCTTGCACCCGGCGGGCAAGCAAAAACGCACACTGGGCTCCAAAACCCACACATTCAGTGCTCACAAAGCTACTGACTTATCTGAGTTTCCTAGAATCAAAGGTTTCTAGCTCACCAGATTTATTCACCTCTGTTCCCCATCTCCTCCTGCACAAACTCTTAACAAACTGGCTTCTCTCTCAGCACTCTGCCATTTTGGCTGCTTCTCCTGGCCTCCATGTGGCCTTACTCTGCTCTCCTCTCTATACTAATCTCTGGAACCCAGGAACCGAGAGAGCAAGCTCCTGGCCTGCCTTACTTTATAGCATAGAAAATCCAAACCTTTAATCTAATCTACAAACAAGAAAGTCTCTGATACAAAGCCACCCATCTGAGGCATAATGGGAATTTTCAGGAGAGTGCACCACCCTACATCATCCAATCAGTCAAGGGTGTGGAGAAGACCTTACTCTTAAAACTAAGCCTTAGGCTATAATGACCCGGCCTGCCCACAGCCTGTTCCAGAACACACATTAATATCAACGAACTTCCATGTGGGCAGCGCCATCTTTAACAAAGTGAGCATAATATATTTTATCTGCCCAACAACAACACCTTTGAACAGTATTACATGGAGAAATTATCACTTGTACCCTGGACTGTAGTCTGGTTTCCTGCTGGTGTTATTTAAATGTTCATTTAAATATTAATTTTCATTACTTCAAGGTTTATGCAGCCGAAACAACATGATAAAATGTGCCTTGTCCCTCTGCCCCTCCCCACACCGGCCGATCTCCCCTGAAGCAGGGGCGCTCACCTCGCTTCTCCCCTGCCTCTGAGAAAAATGGGACATGCATTTATACTCCCAGTGGTGCAGGAGGGGGGGGGATGATTAAGTGTCAGGGTTAAATGACTTTTGTTAGACTTTATCACAGGCTGGATAAGGATTAGCAACATTTTAATATCAACAACTGATTCTTTTTGTAATTGACTGATTTTATCTACTGTTTAAATGTTTCAGTACATAGTGTAAGGTAGATGCAATTGAAACTAAAAAGCTGTCTTCTCTTTATGAACTTCTAAAAGTGGGCTTAAGGATGCATCAGAAACGCCCAGACTCCTTGAGACAATGTCAGAGAAGTTGATTGACCTGCTTAAGCTCCAGGCACCTTAAGGGGAGAGCCTCGGGCAGGGATTTCCTTGTCTCTTAGTCCCTGTATCACCGGAGCCTGGAGTGGGACAGACTCTGATGCTCTGTGATTTATCCTCACTTTGTAATTGGGCTCTTGTCTGGTTTTCCCTTGGTCACACCTCATCTTTTACCTTGGTTCCAATGACTATATCAAGGCTGTATCCTTGGGGGCTCTCCTGAATTCTAGCTGGCCTGCCCCTGTCCACCACACTTATCTAGCTTCCTGAGAAGTGAGGTCATTTTCTGGCAGTTTGAGTGACTGTTTTAGCCTTGCCTCTCAAACTTTTAGCTACTGTAATAATCCTCCTTTCTCTGAGGCCTTCGTCCACAGCTGTCTGGTACTTGTGGTCTATACTTCTCTGTTAAAAGAGCATAAATAACAACCAGTCTAGCCCCCAAATCCATTAGATGCCTGGCACTGTTCTAGGATGGGGGGGGGGGAGTTTACAATAACAAATAAGGAATTGATTGGTCTTGTCTGAAATTGCCAACAGTCTAGGGCGAGGGTTCCCAGTCTGTGACCAGAGACCTGAAAAGCAGCATGTACTCTGGGCATTTTTACTATGGGGTCAGTTCTGAGGTTTGAAGGGTTTTATTTGCTTGCTTGTTTTTTGTCTGTGTCTTTTTGAAAGCATCTTTCTTGAGAACATAGCACACAAACCTTGTCCGCTGACCAAACATGATCCAGTGATAATAATTGAGATCGGATCAATTTCTGACTTCTTTGGAGAAGACAGAACTGGTAAGTGAGAGCATTGTCATTTTCACTTTTTTTCATCTGTCAGCATTTAAAGAGAGTCCTCGTTACAGCCGACATGTGTTACACCATTAACATGTTGTAAGTCATTTACTATATTGTCCCCAGATGAGAGATGCAAAGTAGGATGTTTGTCCACAAGTCCTCTTCCAGAGTTCAGCAAGCAAGTGGGTAGCAGGGAGCGGCAGAGGTTACCAGTTCTCTGGAAGTATTTTAGTTCATTTGCTTACAAAGTATTTCTGTGTCTCATTTAAAAAAGAAATTATCTGAGGAGTTGATTGACAAAGAAGTTATAAAATCACCACATGAAGGAGGTGACGATAGGGGAGTCAGAGCACCCCTGATGGTGCTCTGAGCTGAGGGACTGGAGTGTTGGCATGCATTGGGGAGAAGTGTGTGGTGTGGGATATTGTGATTTATAATAACAGTTATATGTTTGTTTTTTGTCCCAGTTCCTGGCACATAGCTCCTAAAATTCTTGAAATTTCCTAAGTGATGAGGACAACAAAGGTGTCTTTTAATTTGTTAATGAGGAGACTTTTGGACCACATCTAAGGAGAGAGCTGGTTAACAGAGGAACCAACCAGGTTATTAGAGGGTTAAAATTTTTAGTTTCAACCTTAATTTCTGGGGAGGGAAGAGGGGCTGGAGGTTGAATCAGTTGCTTGTTGGCCTATGTTTCAATCAATCATGCCTATGTAATGAAACCTTCATAAAGCCCCAGAAGGATAGGGTTTGTAGAGCTTCTGGGTTGGTGAACACATGAAAGTCTGAGAGTGGCCACCAGGAGAGGGCTTGGAAGCTCTGTGCTGCCACCCACACACCTTGCCCCATGCACCTCTTCCATCAAGCTATTCTTGTGCTGTACTTTTTGTGATATACCAGTAATTTAGTAAGTAAAATATTTCTGTGAGCTGCTCTAGCAAATTAATTAAATGGCAGGAGGAGTTCACGGAACCTCCAATAATAGCCAGTCATTCAGAAGCCCTGGTGACTACCTTGACTTGTGACTGGCATCTGAAGTGGAGGTGAGGGCAACAAAGTGGTGGACTGAACCCTTAACCTGTGGGAGCTAATACTACCTCTAGGTCAATAGTATGACAATTTTGTTGAATTGTCAGACACCCAGTTGGTGTCTGGAGCACTACCTAGGGGTGTGAAAAACACCACCCATGTTGCATTTGGGTGTCAGACTCTCAGGGTGCTTTCTAGGTCTGCTTCCTGATCTTTCCTCTTTCCACCCCCAAATCCCAAGGACTTGGTGATCTGCATGCTCCTTTGTTTCCTGGTCTCATTATCCAGTCATCCAACCTGCAAGTCTCTCACTTATATTCTGTTACATTCCACCTACTTTTATGTGTAGCCCCAAGGGCACCTTGTTTGTTAGGTCCTCCCCATTTCTTGAGAAGGTGCTCAGATCCCCAGGAGAGCCCCTAAAGAGCTTTGAACCCTGTCCTAAACATTATTTTCAGGGACCAGAGATGAGAGGGAACCTATGGAATCGGAGCACTGTGTGCAGATAAACCCAGTAAAGCAGTCGTTGTCAAGGCCAGAAAAAGTTCTCACCTTCAGAGAGAGGACCCAACAATGTTCTGGGTAGTGCCCATCTCCCTGGGTTCTGTCACTGGCACCAGCCCAGTGAGCCAACTGTGCACTCACTGCTCTTCTGAGTTCTCAGCCAAGAGCTATTGCTCCTCTGTCCCTGGTGGCCATGGAGGAGTAATAGATGGAGAGAACCAATGTAGAAACAGATCTGACCTTGACCACAGGGCACAGGTTTGAGAAAGGAAAAAAACTTAGACTAATTGTGGAAAGTAACAAAGCAAAAGGATCAATTGATCTAATTATGGTCCTAAAAAATCAGAGGACTCTAAGTGGTTTCTCTGCTCATTGCTTACTTGGGTCAGGGACCTAGGAGTAAATAATACTTATGTCACAATCTGACAAGGTCCCACTTGCCATCTGACAAAGGTGAGTGTCCTTGCTCACAATTGTGTATTTAAAAATGGAGATGCATACATTTTTCTGGTAACATAAATCATTTTCTTTATCCTATTTTGCTTTTTGTTATTTAAGTAGGGCTTAGGATTCAGGACAATTAAGGGGAGAAGGAGGGCAGAAAAACCTTCCACAGTCTAGAATGGCATTGTTCAGCCCCTAGATCCATTGCTAACAGAGATCACCCTATATTTCCTTTGCCTGCTCTCCAGGGCTGAGACAGGGACAGAATCCCATGTGGAAACCAGCTGAAAGGGTCCCTGCCACCCTGGGTAGGAAAATAAACCACAAATAAATAACAGGAGACTTGCATTCAAGAGAGGAGATTCTTAGAATAGTTCCCCATTTCATTAGGGAACCAAGTACGTCAAAACCAGATGACTTCATCTGGGATGACCTCTGAAGTGGAGGGTGGAAGGAAAAAAGCATGGGACTTGCCACATTCTGAGGGATTTACCAAAGCATTTTTATCAACTATGCACATGTCCACGACTCGTTTTAAAAAGTCTATAAACTCCTTAAGCAGTATAACAAGGACAACATCAACACTGACCAGTAACTTCATTCTTTCAGCTTACTGAGCACTATAGGATGCAATTTCCAAACACAGCTAACTAAGGAGTTACTTAAACAATAGGCAGATCTCCCAAGGAGAAATTTTGCTTGTTTCAACAAGGCACAAATGTCTGGAATCTGGTTGACTGTGTGTGAGCCTGGGTCTGTTTTCTTTTATCTCCCTTCCAAGTATCTATCACCCCTGGGTGCACAGCCCACCGTGTCTGGGAAATACTTTAAGGGATCATATTCTGGGACCATCCTCACACCCACACCAACCTTCCAAGTATTGGCAGCCAAGGAGATTTTTAAAGCACTTCAGTGGAGAAGCCACATAAACTCAACTTTTATGTGGATGGATGACCACAGTGAGAATTAGCTCTGCAATGAAAGAAGGTGCAAGACGATCCCAGTGCTGCAAGAGGAAGTAGACGGGTTCCTACCCTGCAAGAGGAAGTAGATGGGTTCCTACCCAGTCTTCAGGCCACGTCAGCATCGTAGAGAGGAAGGGCTGGGTTTCTCTGCAGCTCTTCCTTGGAGCAGAGACTAACAAAAGGGTCAAGGGTCTTCTGGGGTTGAAATGAGTCTTTAATTGAAAGACAACGTGCTAAGAAAGCTATGAGGCACTGGAAGGAAATCTACCACTTGGCAAATATGCTGTTAAGGCCAATGCTTCTTAAAGAACGGCTGCCTGCTGAGCTGTGCGTAGGCCTCCCATGACTTCCTTAGAGTAGCAGCTTGATAAGAGCGGAGAGGAAATAAAGGGCCCTACAATAGCGCTGGGTCTTAGAGCCCCCCCCCCTCTCTGCTCGAAAACATCATTTGAAACAAAACAAAACATAGTAGTGGTGGTTGGACACCAGTGTGAGAGCATTGAATGTCATTGAATTGTACACTTAAAAGTGGTAAAATGTTATGTATATCTTGCCGCAATAAAAACATAATCAAAACAACGTGCAGGTATGTGGAAAGGAGACCTTCGGCAGAGTATAAAATGTTTTTAAGACCAAAGTGGGGAAACGAGAAGACTGTTCAGTTAGACTTTGGGAGCCGGACAAGAAGCTCATCATCCCAAAGTCACAGTACTTTACAATGGAGATGAATACACTTTTCTATTAATACGAACCACTTTCCTTCTTTCTTTGGCTTTTGTTATGATAGACATGGAAAGTCGAAATAGGACTGAGGTTTCAGGGTTTCTGGGAAAGATGGGGCTTCTAAGAAAATGTTTTGAAAAGAGCTTCCTGCTCTTTACTGAATTTCAAAATAAAAATCTCTCCGAAGTGCTTTCCTCTGCATAGCAGAAGTTGAGTGGGGAGCCTTCACACCTGACTTTCTATTCTGTTTAAGGGTGCTTGCTGTCTAGTTGATTGGACTGGGTGAGGATCCAGGAAAGTTGATTCTTGGCAGAAAGAATACCAGGAGACTGGCCCCCAAGACAACAGGTAAGCCCAGAAGGCACCTCGGATGAGAGAAATGGGTTCAGAAAGTAGACCGTGCAAATCAGGAAAGTCAGAATGGAATAGGATTCCACAACTAAGGCTTGTTGCCCCGGAAAGGGCAAGACCATGAATCCAACTTACTGAGAAGGCAATTCTCAAGTCTTGGAAAGACTGTGAAGGAGATCGAGACTAAGGGAAATTCAGACGGAGGAAGGACATAGACCAGTTCATAGTGACAAGGATGACCTCCTTACATGGAGCAACAACCCTGTGCCAGGCAGAGTACTGAGCAAGATGCATTCCAAGGAGCAGCAACCTTATCCCATCTTTCTTAGTGATTTTCAACAAACAGTAGCAGGGGCCAGACACTTGAACATTTTGACCTAGACAACCCTTTGCTGTACTGAATTGTTCCATAATTACAGGATATTTGGCATCTTTGGTCACCATATATTAGATGCCTATGTATTCCCATCTCTGTGACACCAAAAATACTCTCACTTATATCCAACCGACCCCACCCCGTCAGGGGAGCACTATGCCCTCTCCCTTATACATCTAAATGAAAGCTCAATTAATTGTACTCTGTCCACCTATTCAGAAAAATAGAAGCATGAAACAGCTGCATTTAAAGAGGTAAATATATACAAGTAATATTTATTGAGTGTGTGTTCTGTTTCAGGTACTATTCTAAAGGCATCACACATAGTAAGTATTTTACTTCTTTTAACCCTTTAAGTAGGAACTATAACTTTCCATTTTACAGATGATGAAACTGAGTCAGAGTGCTTAAATAACATTACCCAAGGTCAGACTGCTAGTAAGTACCTCAGTCAGGAATTGAACCCATGCAACTCCAATCCAGAGCCCAAGTATGGCCTTGATCACTTCACTAAACTACTTTCTGATGCTGGGCTGCACCAGTGGTCCTTCCAGCTCACAGTTTTCTTACTACTGTTTGTGGTGGAGGCGGTTTGTTTGGTTTTGTTTAACTAACAGCACCTTAACAGTAAAAGTTGATACCTGCTCTGAAACCAACCTTCAGGGTACATTCGACTTTCCTTTAATAGCTATTTTTTTCTATTGTTGAAAAATAACTGTCAAATTATATTTAAATTTTTAGCCTGTTTATAACAGTCATAGGGCTGTTGACTTAATAACAGCCATAGGACTCACCTCATGGTGTTACCCCTCTCGCGGAGGTCACAATTCTGTACTTCTTGTTCTCGTCAAGCCAGTAAGACTGTGGATTTTCTGGCCAAGTTTCAGCCACCCCATTGGGTGTGGCCTGGGGTCTGTTTCCAGGTAAAACATTGAGAAAAAAAAAGAAACACAAAACAAAACGAGAAACATCCTATAGCGCTTCTTCCTTCCAAATACAAACTGCTATGGAGTTCCTGTCTGTGTTGATTTGTTCTCTAGTGTCTTCAGGTGGTTGTTATATCTGCTCCAGAGTTCATAGTTGTTCTTTGAAGGGTATTTGGTCCAACAGGAGCTGGAATGCCATTGCTCTGGCTTGGATTCTTTTAATATACAAACACAATGCTCCATACTCTTCTAGTATCAATAAGCTTTCTGTTTATTTTCACGGAGAGATCAGATCTTTCAGAAGTCTATTTCATCTCAACTACACAAAATGACTTAGTATCATCCCCAAATATGAATACTTCGCTGTGTAACCTCTCCTCCAAATTATTTATTAATTCCTGATGTCCATACAGAACTCTCTTATGACTATTCCTATTTAGAATTCATATCCCTACACCCTTTGTTTCTTATCTCTAAACTCTTTCCAAGATAAAATAGCCTCTTCATTATACCATGACCAGATTTTTAAAATAACTTATGTGGAACTTTGTCAAGAGCCTTTTAAAATTCTCAGTAGACTATAGCAACTAATTGTTTATGCTCATGCCTTTTTAGTTCTTTAAAGAAATCAGTAATTTATTAATAACATATTTAAAAATGTTCCTCTGGAGAACCTATCTTGCCCCATGGGTTATGTTAAGAGTTTGTTAAACCAATCCTTTATTAATTATAACCTAATATCAGTTTATCTGGCATAGAACTTTAATATAATGACGTAAAGTCCTTGGATTCTCCCGGAATTTTTTCTTTTCCTTTTTTTTAAAAACTGAGATTACGTTTGTAGTTTTCTAGTCTTCTGGTATGCGAGTCATAACACGTCAAACTTTCCATTTTGGCCACACATCCCTGATTTCATAGCTCAATTGCTTCAAGAGTGCCGTCAGATTTTGGTGATGTGAACTAAATTTATTTTGCTAATAATAACAACTATTTATTGTTCCTGTATTAGGTGCCAGACAATGTCCTAAGTGCATGATCTCATTCTGTCCTCCAACAACCCTATAAATTGCCTTTACTCCCACTTACAGATATAAATCTGTTGGAGCACATTCTAGGTATTGACCACCATTAGATCTAAGGCTTCTAGTTGTTTTCTCCTTGGAGGAATTTTTAGAACCGCACATCTTCTTTCTCAGTAAACCTTCAAATCACAAGATTTCTTGGCCTGCTGTTTAAACTGGTTCTACAAGAATAATATGTTTTCCCTGGGGAGGGGATATTTTAAAAAGTAGGAAAAATGGCAAAGATAGAAGATTGTCACTCAAAGAAGTAGAAATGCTGAAGTTGCAGCAGAGACAAGCAGACACTGTGTTGTGGATAATAAATCATACGTCATTATGCTCAGAACCTCATTCTTTTATTAAGGTTTGATAAAACAAGCGTTTCTTTTTTCATGTGTTTCTGGCTCAGTTTATTTGCCCCATATGTTTTGTCTCTTTCCTATTTTGGGTTATAGGTTTTCTTACCTGTCATTCAGTTGGAGGCATCCCCTTGGGCCTCATTTTGCTCTTGAGATAGCTTGTTATTATTTTAAACCTTGCTTTTTGTTGGAAGACTCTTTTCCTCTATCATTGTCTTTTTAAAAAAAAATTATTTTATTTTTTCATTACATTTATTTTTCTCTTTTCATCTGTCTCACCAGTTGTGATTTGTTTTTATTCTTTGTGTTTTTAATTACAAGTGCCTTCCCATGGTGCCTTACTCTGGTCCCTTTGTCATTTTCCTTTGTCTCTTCACAACTTACTTTTTATTTCTACAATTAACTGGCTCATTGAATTGCTCCAGTATTTATGGTATCTGCTATTGTGGGGTCCTTTTATCTTTCTTCTTTCCTTAAACTCTTCTTTAGCACTCAATTTGGTAAGGTACAGATTGAAAGAGAAGAAACTCATGACATTCTGTTGCTTCCATTCCCTGGTTTTCAAAACCACGTCCTTGAAATTACGTACTCTGTTTTTTAAACTAGACTCCTACTTTCAGCTTTGATAAAAATGTGAAAGGTGTAGTTAGAGTCTGTAGCTCAAAGTTGCCTGCATTAGTCACATATGGAGACCTGGGATAAAAGCACATCTGAATGGAAGGATGGGAGTACAAAAGTTCTTACCATCCCTGGCCAGTTAGCTCAATTGGTTAAAGCATCATCATGACAAACCAAGGTTGTGTGTCCAATCCCCAGTCAGGGCACATACAAGAATCAACCAATGAATGTATAGATCAGTGGAACAAAAAAATTGATATATATCTCTCCCTCTCTCTTCTTTCCTATCTCTCTAAAATCAATTAAAAAACAAGAACAAGAACTCTTATTGATGAAAGCACAGTATCTATGTGTTAAGAAAGGGGGCAAAAAATGGTCCTTTCAATCAATGACATGAAGGAGGAGCTGGTGTTGTTTCTGGTTTCTTGAAGTTGTAAATTATTGAAACCAAAGCCATATTTAAAAATATAGTGGGGAGGTAGAGGAAGGTATAAGAAGGATAAACAGTGATGGATGGTGATGGATGAAGACTTAACTTAAAGGTGGGGCGTGAACACACAAGGTCATGTACAGGTGATGTTGTAGGATTGTGCACCTGAAACCCATAAAATTTAGTTGACCAGTGTCACCCCAATAAATTCAATAAAAATATGTAAAAAATTTTATGGGGAAAAATAAAGAAAAATAAAGAAAATGATTTTTCGAGTCTTTCTTCCTTTGGAGATAGTGTTTAATACCATTTTGCATTTGTTTGGTTCTTATTTCTAAAGTATGTTTTATATTATCTCAGTTAATTCTGTTAATACTCTGAGGGAAAAGGATTGCAGGGAAATTATACCCACTTTACAGATAAGCTCACTAAAGTGTTGAATTTCACTTGTCTGACATAATCTAATTAATAATGAATAAGGCTTTCATCTATGTTGAGTTGTATGCTTTTCAACTTGTCACTCCCACTCCCTATTTCTGCCTGTCCTGGTTCTGTATTCCTGTTTTTCTCTCCTTTAATAACCCTTGAAATCTTTCACACATAATGCTAGAAGCACAAGGATAATTTGAACTAACTGAGAGAGAATAAAGCAATCATTATTTTCATGTGCTCTAATGAAGCTGACTATATATACTCTGTATATTTAAACCTTATTTAATCATTAATTTGAAGTTAGTTTCTATCTCTGAAGTGTTCATAAAAAAAGGTGGCAGAAAAAAGACAGAGGAATTAAGAGAGAGAATGCTAGCAGAGGTTAGGCCTTCAATTTTATCTATTCTTTATTGATTTTAGAGAGTCAGAAGAAGGGAGAGAGAGGGAAAGATACATCAATTTGTTGTTCCAATTACTTATGCATTCACTGGTTGAAAATTGTATGTGCCCAGACAGCGGATCGAACCCACAACCTTGACATATCAGGACAATTCTCTAAACAACAGAACTACCTGGCCAGGACCATCCTCAGTTTAGCAGGGAGAAATTCTAAGAGCCCCACATGGGTAGAAGGCTAAAGAAAAGAAGGCTAAATATTTAAGTTTTATTTTGCTGTCATTATTGCTTCTATCTCAGTGGCCTTCTTGTAGGTCAGTGGCAGCTGTGACCCTCCCCAACCTCTGTAATAACCAAGAGTCCAAACTGTGCCTTTCATTGCTTCTGTGTTGAGGGAACAACAACTGGATACTCCTTATGGGGTTTCTTTTCTTATCACAAGCATCCAAAAATTCTTTTAACGTGCTCTCCAGATACCCTGTCTTTTTGTCAGCTGTTGACTTTCTACCAAGTATCAGAGGACTCAAATGCTGTGCTTTCATGACAATGGTTCCAACCCATTTTTCCTACCGTTATCAAACTTGTGCTTAATGTCACCAGTTTCTCTGCTCACGTTTAGCTTTCTGAACTCTGCTGTGCCTGAAGTCATGCTGAAGAGGGATAAGGCAGCCCTTAGCTTGACCCAAGTGAAGAACAGACTCAGTTCTGTTGCAGAGCGTGCCTTTGCTTAGCTTCCTATCGGTCTCTTACCATCTGTTCGGCTTCCTCACTAATAACTTCAGTTGTAGACATCTGCTTTATCAGCCTTTGATAGGCATGAGGGGAAGCACTGAGGAGAGAGTAGAAATAAAGGCACAACTGAGCAGATATTCTCTCTGGCCTCCTCATCCTGCTAAAATTTCATAGCTCCATTGCACTAATTGATAGAAAAAGCCAGCTGGATGACACTGACTGTGGTCTGTGGTCACAGTCTTTGGTCGAATCTTAGTTGATGAAAACTTCTCTTGGAAATAGTTTGTTCTAAAGCTAACGTGAATCACAAATCTGGTGTGAAATAGATCTTATCCTGTTTCCCTGCCATCAATCACTTTTCAGACTTCATCCTGGAGTACAAACATGCCAGATAAATTTAGTCTGTCTACGGAGAAGCACTATATACAATATTTTTCATGGCCAATAGCAATTTATCTGAAGAATCCTGTCTTCCACCACCTCCTGTAACCCAGTGAATGGCTAAGTGAATTGTTTTTTCCATAGCCAACAACTTGCTGGTGCGTTTCCAGAGAGCCACACAAACCAAGAAAAATATATTATAAATGTTATTGAAAATAAACGGGTTTTTGAGACAATGAAAACATTTTATCCATTTAAATTAAAGCAGAATGGCAGTGGCCTGCTTTTAATTCATGCTGTCCATGAAATTGAAACAATGCATTCATCTTGATTTTCATGCTCATTGTCCCGATTTTTAAATGGTCAACTTCAATTGCCTATTATGCGCTCAAGTTGTTTAACAATGAGTCTGTTTCTGACCAAAAGTTAAACACGTGTATTGATGTGCCATCATTTAACATGTGGCCAGTTGAAGCTATTTGTCCTCCCAGAATATTCAGAGACTCAGAAGTGGTTTTTATCTTGATAATGAAAATGCTGTGCGTAAGGATTTGGTAATGAGTAGAAAGTATTTGCTAGCACCAAAACAAACAAAACGAAACAAAAAAACCTCAAATCGAAATAATCCTAACAAAATAGTTAGAAGCCAGCACACACTATCATTTAAAGTATGGTGTGTGTATGTACGTTCCTCGGTTTTCAGAATCAGCTTGACGATTGAATAGGAAGGAGAGGACTGATTAACACAGGTTCCGAGTGGTATTGCAACCTAATACTAATCATTTCTAAAACCATTCTTAGACCTCATAAAGTTGAGATCTGAGGGCATATGAGAGCATCTTCATTTTGGAGATAAAACATTAGTGATATTTGTTTACATCAAACTCTTCAAATTAAACTGATCGCTTATGTGCACATGTCAGCTTTAGCAAGTGGCACAAAGTTAAAAAGTGTTCTAAATACCTCAAAATGAGTGACTACATTAAGAAACCCTGTGCCTCTGAAATGCATATGTAGCATTTATTTGCATGGTTGACATCATGAATGCACACATATGCTGTGTAAGTGTTCCTTGCATTGCATATATTAGTATTATTATTCATTTACAGTTATTTATAATTAAGTTCAGAATACCTCAGAGATATAGCCAGCTTGGTTAAAGACCAGCGCAATAAAGTGAATATTGCAATAAAGTGAATCACACAAATTTTGGGGTTTCCTAGTGAATGTAAAATTACATTTACACTATACTGTAGCCTATTAAGTGTACAACAGCATTATGCTTTAAAAACATACATAACTTAATTAAAAAATACTTTATTGTTAACTATAATCTGACCCTGCCCTGTTGGAAAAACAGCACCAATAGACTTGTTTAACACAGGGTTGCTCAATTTGTAACATTGCAATATGCTCAAAGCACAATAAGGGAAGCACACAAAACGAGGTATGCCTGTAATTTATAAGCAGCACTTACACGTGTATTTCTTTTGTAGAAGATTATCAAACCACAAGACTAGATTATAAAGAATTTAATTTACAGGGTATTTCTTCCAAAAAAAAATCAGACTTCTTTTCTTTTACAAGATACATAAAGAGTAGTATTGATTATTTAGAAATGGAATGAAGTAAAGAAATTATGTTTCTCAATGGGTTTACATTAAAAATCCCAAAGACCCTTTCAAGAAAGGGAATTGCCAGACCTGGAAGAGAAAGGAAAACTAAAATAATCTTTCATCTTTCAGCTCTTATTTTGAAAAATAAAACAGTGCCTTGAAAGTCAAATATTTTCTTAAAAGCCCAAAATCTTTTCAATAAGGAAATAATTTTCAATTTTCTATTAAGTAGGAATGATAGGAGTGGTGTTTAAATTATGTAAAATTCTGGATTAGTGGAGTACCAATTAAAGAGGAATTACAGTAAAATAGAAACAGATTGTAAAAACTGAGTTCTAGAGGTACTTGGAAAATTCAGTCACAAAGCAGAATTTTGGAACACGTTGTGATTACTCTGTGGGTAGCGGCTGTCTTGTGAGTTTGGAAGAGACCAAATGGTTGAGTTGCCAAGTTTCTTTCCTCCTGGGATCCCATAGTGAAATGGCTTCACAATCTTACCCCAGAATTTAGTTTGAGAGGGCAGGATGAATTGAAACTTCAGTGTAAAAATGAGTAGCTGAGCTTTCGTCATGGGAGAAAGAGAAGATTTATAACTGGACACATATGATAGTCATTTAGTTTGTTATTAATGCTTTTGAACCTAAGTGCATCTAGCATTACAGATGTCACGTAAAGAAAGAAGAGGCCATTCTTTGGGCTAGAATGACCTCAGAGGAGGAACCCAACAATTTCTCTGGTGGACCTGAATACTCCCAGTGATTTTTAATCTGCTCCTAATTTATTGCCACTTCAGTCTTCTTTATCTTTCTGTTAAGGGCTATATACATTCACTGTGTTACACAGGGTCATATTGTGGGGTCAGGAGGAAAATTACACATTCAATTCCAGTCAGAGATCTAAACTAACTGAAAAATAGAATCAGACTCCTGTAGCAACAGATCAAAATTTCCAATTTAATAATATTAAAGCTATCTATTTGTTCAATACAGTTTAGGTGAAACCAAAAGTGGGCTTGACAACATTCTTCTGAATTAAACATTCACCCCGAGAACATAAGCTTTCTGCAAGCAAGCATCTCCCCAAAAGGAAAACAGGGGCCTAATTCTGTCTCCCAAACTAACTAATGACCACTAATGGTGAAGAGAATTCAGAGGTGTTACTCTAATGCCGTGGTTCTCAAATGTGTCCCAAGGCCGGGAGGAATCAATTATTATTGCAGTGCTCTAATGCTGATTTTCTCTTATCCTCATTCCATCCACATTTTTAATTTAAATAACTCTGTTTTCCATCATTCTTCACTTATTTATTTATTCATTTATATTGGTATAGGCTTGTGGACATATTCTTTGGATTGTATACAATATTATCATTAATTATTTTATTGCTCAGATTGTTCCGTTTTTGGTGGTTGAAAGTTCTTCCGTATTGACTCGTGTGTCCTTTTGAGACTTCTGTACTTTCTAACACCAGGAAATGTTTCAGCTTCATTTTGTAGTTTTTCTGCCTGAGCCCTAGAATCAACCAGTTCTCTAAGGAACCTTGGTTCCTTTTTATTAAAGACAGTATTTAGAAACCAAGATTTCTGAGTGCTGGGTGTATTCATTGTTTCTAGACCCCAGAGCATAGATATCTGTTATGTGTATCAACTCATGTCTGCTATCTGTTATCCTTTTTAAACATATGAATTCATATGAATACCTCCTAATCCAATCTATCTCACCACATGGTTCATTCTAGAATCTCCCCTTTACTTCTATTCAATTTATTTCTTTGACAGTGAGAAACCTGGCTCTCATTATTTATAATGTATTTACTTACTTGCTTAACTTCTGTATTCATGTAAGGAAAATTCAGAAATGCTAACCCAGACCCTTGTGAGAAATAAAAGCAAGTTCACGTAAAATTTTTTTTTTCTTTAGCCTCACAGTATTCAATAAACACAGTTTCCAAAGTTCCTTAGGTCAGCAACTCTATTCCTTACCCCCCTTCATTGTCATTATGACACACATTTGTAATATAGTAGGAAATATACTTCTCACAAAAATTAGGGGATATTTTAAGCTTCATATTTATTTTGAAATATTCTCTACAGTTATCATAGTGTTTATACCATTTTAAATTCCCTGATTTTAATCCAATATATTTTCAATCTCATATAGTCAACAACGTTGATGAAATGGACATGTTCATTGAAAGAGACTGTATTAGTTTGCTTGACTGCCATAACAAAAAGCTATGAGCCTGACCAGGCGGTGGTGCAGTGGATAGAGCATCGGACTGGGATGCGGAAGACCCCGGTTTGAGACCCTGAGCTTGCCAGCTTGAGTGTATGCCCATCTGGCTTGAGCAAAAGCTCGTCAGCTTGGACCCAAGGTCACTGGCTCCAGCAAGGGGTGGCTCGGTCTGCTGAAGGCCCGCGGTCAAGGCACATGTGAGAAAGCAATCAATGAACAACTATGGCGTCGCAAGGGCAATGAAAAACTAATGATTGATGCTTCTCACCTCTCTCCATTCCTGTCTGTCTGTCCCTATCTGTCCCTCTCTCTGACTCTCCCTCTGTCCCTGTAAAAAAAAAAGCTATGAGGTGGCTAAAACAATGGAAATTTATTGTTTCTTAGTTCTGGAGCCCAACTGTTCACAGTCAAGGTATTGGGCGATCAGTTCCTTCTGAGAGCTCTGAGAAAGAATCTGTCTCTGTCTTGCACTTAGCTTCCGGTGGTTTTTCTGGAAATCTTTTACAGTCCTTGGAGTACAGAAGCATCTCCTTGATGAGTACAGAAGCATCTCCTTGATCTCTGCCGTATCTTCACATGGTGTTTTCCCTGTGTCATTACACAGTCTCCCCTCTCTCTTCTCATATGCACTCTTATGTAAATTAGAAGGTATGTGAAATTGAAACAGATTCAATCTGCAGAAGCAGATATAAGAATCTAGCTGTCACTAACCAGGCGGTGGTGCAGTGGATAGAGCATCAGCCTGGGATTCTGAGGACCCAGGTTCAAAACTCTGTGGTTGCTGGCTTGAGCATAGGCTCGCCAGCTTAAGCATGGGGTGACCAGCTTGAGTGTGGGATCATAGACATGACCCCATGGTCACTGGCTTGAACCCAAGGTCACTGGCTTGAGCAAGTGGTCACTTGATCTGCTGAACCTCCCATCCTCGGGTCAAGGCACATATGAGAAAGCAATCAATGAATAACTAAGGAGCTGTAACTAAAAAAATAAAAAAAAAAGAATCTAGTTGTCTTCCATTAAGTCAAACATTGAAGAGATTTACAAAAATATAAAACAATGTTACCCTTCTCACTAAAGTTATTTTTTGTTTTGGAAAATATGGTTACTCTTATAGTGTGCTAACATGAAATAGACTTGTTAATGTTATTTTTAAATGAATTAATACATATTTAAAAGAGTTGCTCACTTAGTTTCTAGTATTGTAATTACTGATACAAATTTTAAAAAAAGCTCTTTGGTGTCCTCATTTTTTAAGAGAGTGGCAGGATCCTTAGATCAAAAAGTTTGAGAATCACTAGGCTAATAGAACCATTTTGAAGATGATTAAGTCAATACATACAGAGTGGGAACAAATTGCTCAAAGGAACTATGGGGCAGAGCTTAGACTCAAAAGATTTCCCACTCCAGTTGTTTCCATCACATCACTCTGATCTCCTCTCTGTTACTCTGAGTCTAAGTGAAGCCTTTCTCTATTTCTCTATTTTGTCTGCCCAACTGCAGCCATTGTACCCAAATCACATCATTTTTTTTTAACACAAATATGTCAGACTTCTGTTACAAAAAGGGGTAACAACTTGTCACAAGGCACATTGACCTTTCCCTTCCTCAACACAGATGACCTCTCCATCCTCACCTGGTTTGGAACTACATTAAACATAACTCATTTTCCTTCCAGAAGCCAATTATTAGAAGCATAATTTGAATCTCTAGAAGGATCCAGGGTGGTCCTCATGAAACTGTTTTTAATTTGTTTCTAGTCTTTAATTCATTGGCATGATAACATATTTTGCATATATTTAGAATTTCTATAAATGAACTCTGGAAAGCTTAGTCTGTGTCAAGGTTGTTTAGAGCACAGAAGGGATGACCTTTAGAAAGTTTAGCCTTTGTCACTTCATGTAAGGGGTGGCAGCCCAGCCTAGCCACAGTATTATGGGGTTAATGATAGGAGACTCCAAAATGAAATCTTAATACCTCTCTTCTGCCTCCCCCCAAAAAAAGCTTACATAAATTGAATGAATTCATTTTGAATTCTTTTTATTTTATAGTGGGGAAAAAAACCAAAAATCAAAAAGGTTGCTAATAATTCTGACAACAGGGGAAAATTAGCTTCTTACCCCATTCAAACAAATGACTTTTTCTTTGCACATTTTCTTTCAAAATAATTCTATGCTTTATTCACAAAGAATTACCCATAACTTGAAATTCCAATGCATTACTTAGAGTGGGAAAGCTGGCAAGGGAAGCATAAAGCCCACGTTTTTGCAATTATCTTCCTCATGCACCACCCTCGCTCGCTCGTGTTCCCAGCAAGGAGCAGAGCTGGAGCGCGGGGCGGGCTGTCCGAGGAAAGGACTTAGCCACTCTCGTGGTGAAAATGTGCTGATTTTAAAAGGTAGTAAAGAGCATCAATGATAGAATTTTGTGGACTCACTTCTTACTTCTCACAAAAATACAGCTGCTTACTGTAGATTTTTATGCTACTTAAGTCTATAAAAATATTTTATTCAGGCCATAAATAGTTTTGCTCCAATTTGCTTTGGGGCAAATTCATGTTACGTCTGAGTCCTTAGAAGGCAATTTGAAAATAAAGGTGAAAATGATGTGACATCCTGGGGGTGGGGGGGAACAGTATAGTACAAGTGGGATTGGCTTCTTTTGTTTTTGCATTTCAGTTGGGAAAACAGATGGGGTTTAAAAATACAAAATGTATTTTTAATCTTCTTTGCTAAGCTTCAGCAGAATCGGATAAGAAAAGAATTTATTGACAAATGGAAATAGCATAAAACACATGTGTTATTTCCTAATTAAAGACTCTAAAAATTAATAAACAACAAATGTAGAAGTCTAGATAGATTGATGTGCCGATGCACATGTACACACCCAGGCACTCTGGCGTGCAGAGACACAGAAGAGGTTCCCTTGTGTTAACTAACTCACTGACAACAGATAATGACACGGCCATCCTGTAAGTAGATGCCCTACATTCGAAATCCAAACCAGACCCTTGGGCTGTTAAAGTATGGAGAGAGAATACAACAGTCTTGTTTTCAAAGGGACTTTGACTTTCTCCTTGGTGCTTTTGGGAGGAGTGAGCTTAACAGAGGCTGCCAGCTAGTCTCTGGGTCTTGGCCTTGTGGGAGAAGCTGAATGGGGGGAGGTGTTCCCAGAAATGGCTGAGAGTAAGGGATTCCAAGAGACAGATGGGAACCACAGACAAGGAGGAAAGCCAGACGCCAGTCCTTGGGATGAGTTAGGAATTACACAGAGCAGTGCTTTTCAATCTTTTTCATGTCATGGCACACATAGACTAATTACTAAAGTTCTGTGGCACACTAAACAATATGCCTTTTGCCTATCTGACAAAAAAACTGGATATATATATATATATTTTTTTCACACTGAACGGCTATTGTTGTGCTGGTTGTTGTCATTTTTTTTTTAATTTGACAACCTAAAGGAAAAGAAATCAGTGCCCCTAGCTAAATAATCAGGTATTGGATGTTTTAAAAATTCTTGTGACACACTGGTTGAAAACCGCTGGTAGAGCAAGAGCAGAGGGGACTTTCTGGAAACCCTTGATAATCTAATCTGGAGCCATGACAGTCATGTCAAGTGCTATGTCAAGACTGAGGTAATGAGGTATAACAAGAGCAGCCTTAAAAGGGGCCCCAAATGTCGAAAACTAGAAGGACCAGGACTCCACCTGGACACTGATACGAGTGGGACTTAAAAGAACTCAGAGCTCTGACTACCATTGTTGGAGCTTGGCTGTACCAGGCTCATGCTCGGAGCCCTGCTGGACTTCAACTCCACCGATGCTGCTGCCACTGCAGATACCCGGCTTGAGATGGAGGCCCACCTCTCTACCTGGGGACGCTGCCATGACTGGGACTTAATGCCAGAGGTTTGCTTTGCTCAATTTTATTGTGTAAGCTCCCCCTGTCTGTGTGTAACCTTGTAGGACCAGTGTCCATCGCCATGGCCATGCAGGTTCACATGGGATTCAGGCAGACGGTACAGGAACTGTGGAGCCAGGAAATGGTAGGCCATTCCATTTATTAGAGTCTCATAATGGCGGACGAGCAAGCAGGCAGGGAAGATCGCTTCCCTTTCTCTCTTTGGACTCACCCAGACTCATAGTCCCCCCCCACCAGCCTCAGCACTCCTCAGCCAAACAGGCCCAGCCAAAATCTCAGGGCTCCCAAGCCTCTTAGCTCTCTCTCTTTCTGGCCTCTCCAGAAAAATCAGCTGGGGAAAAAACAAAAGCAAACAAACAAACAAAAAAACGCCTCTCCAGCAAACAATAGCAAACAATGGCCCCTCCCGAGCAGGAAGACAATCCACTACTTGCAATCTGCCACCCTGAGAGAAAGCACCTGTAGCCTTTCACAGACCATACATGTAAGGTATTTTTCCCCGCCGAGGAAGAAGGAAGGGGCCATAGCCACAAAGTGTGGAAGAGTAAAGGCTTTATTTACTACTGTGCTGCCTGGACGATGTGCTGATGTGCTGAATCACATGTGGTGATTCGCGTGGGGAATATTTAAAGGGCCTGTAGGGTGGGCGAGCTAATATGACATGGCAAAATCTCACTGGCTGATGGACAGTGGCTCTTTTCCCAAGGACTCCTGGGGAGTTTCTTTTGGTGTGCATGGTTGTGGGCGGTTCTAGCCAAAATTCCCGTCTGGTTCCTCCCGTGACCTTCCCCCTTGCCCACCACCTTACATTCCAACCTTTTGTGTTAAATAGGGGCACTGCTTATTTATCTGGCTACTTCCTATTGGTTAGGGGTGTCGTGGGGAGGGGAGTTTGTAAGGTAGTGACTTTGAGGGGTGTCAGGAGAAACATTTGTTTGACCGTGACTGGAGAAACTTCACGGATGTGGTCCTGTAAGGATTTCAAAAAAAGAGGAGTAATAGGGGGACATGCAGGTCCAGCCTTTTGGTGAGTCAGAGATGGGTAGGGACCAGTGGTTCTGACTGCCAGCGGTCCTGTATAGGGGGAAGCTTGAGGCAAAACTGCATGTCAGGAGTGGTATACAAAGAGGAAAGGAAGAGGTCCCATCCACCCCCATAACCAAGACCTGTGAGGGAACTAGAGGTCTAGAGTGTGATAGCAAAACAGAGAAGGCAGCTCCCATGACCACAAGAAATGAGATGAACTTACCCGTTCCTGCAGCATTACCCTGGGTTCAGTGTGGGTGAGGATGATGGGGGTCTCCGAGTCCAGGCTGTTAGTCATCCATGAAGTATAGGAGTTCAAGCAGTGGGCCCGCTTGGCTGGATTGGCTTCCCATTTGGGCAGCTCCTCCTCCACGTAGAGATGCTGAGGAAAAGCCTGTTGCCCAAAGGGGCAATTGCTCTGCCAGTGACCGGGCTGCTTGCAGTCAGGGCAGGGCTCAGTGGGCAGCTGCAGGCAGGGGTCCTACCGGGACCAGTGACCTTCCTTGCCACACTTAAAGCAAGCTGCTGGTGGAATTCCTCTTTGAGGCTCAGACTTGGGTCAGGCACTTCCTGTGCCTTGCCCCTGTTGTGCTGCCAGCCTCAGGGTTGCCACAAGAGTATGGGTTTGGAGCGTTACCTTCTGTGAACAGCCTTGGCCTTTTCCTACTAGCTGCGACCATTAAAAACTTTAAATGTCATGTTCACAGATCTCAAATAAGGGTTTGGGGGTTGAGAATAAGAGGAGCCCAGCTGGCTCCCCAGGAGCCCAGCACCCAGATCCGGCAGGAAACGCTGGAGCCAGAGTCAGGACAGGGCCAGAACTTCCTGACAGAAAATTGGGTTTGGGTCTTGGGGTCCTGCAAACTGGTGTAAGGGCCAATGAAAGTCTGAGAATGGCCTGACAGAGGAGGGGCTTAAAAACACAGTGGAGAAGGGAGGGGGCCCTGTCCAGCAGGGACAGAGAAAGAGAGACTGGTATTTGCAGGTGAATGAGGAACACGATCCTGTGAAGGAAGGGGAGGGGGCTCTGGAGGAAAGAGACCTGAGCGAAAGAGGTCCACAGAGGGACCAGAAAGGGTTCCTGAGAGAGGGGCGCCCCCGGGAGTCAGGCAGGAGGGAGAGAGAGTTGGAGTTCGGCTGAGAAGGAAAGATTAGGAGCGGAGGTTTTAGGTGAGGTTTCTCTGGCCTAAAAGGGCCTGCACATAGAACAGGCGGCACAGAGATTAGGTTGGGAGCGTGAATTACTAGAAACCCTGAATGTAAGAAATCTCCAACTAATTCCCAGTTCTTTTTTGGCGATAATTAAATTGCTGAGGATGTTGAAACCGAAAGTCCCTTCAGGAGGCTACCTGGTCCAATTATTCAGTGGGTTCTGTGACCTGGCCACAGCGGAGAAGAAGATCAGTTTCTTCTTCTTTAGGGAGGGAGAGCTTTCAGATAAGGCACTCCAGGAGTGTTTAAGAGTCAGGCTTGGATCTCTTTGCCCCCATGGTCACCCTCAGTTCTCGGAGTGGTCAGAGATGAGTACTGGCATCCCAAAGCTCTGGTCACTGGACGGATAGGGAAAGTGGATGTGCTCGGATGTCTCCACGGGCACACATGAACTCGGAACGGAAAAGGTCCCTGAAGCAGCTATGGTTTTGGACAGGTAGTCTCAGCAGAATGAACTGAGAGGAGGCTGGAGGCAGGGGATTTACTGCACCGTGTGCCAAAGTGGGTGGAAAGTCGGAGGTCCTGGTTCTTTCTCGGAGGGGAAGGGGAGAGCAGTCCTTGCAGATTTCGAAGTCCTCCCAGGTTTTTGGCACCAAAATGTAAAGTATTTTTTCCCACCGAGGAAGAAGGAAGGGGCCAGAGCCACAAAGTGTGGAATAGTAAAGGCTTTATTTAGTACTGTGCTGCCCGGACAATGTTCCTTTTCCTGGGGACAGAGGCCAGGGAAGTCGCATGTGGTGATTCGCGTGGGGGATATTTAAAGGGTCTGTAGGGTGGGCGAGCTAATATGACATGGCAAAATCTCACTGGCTGACAGACAGTCGCTCTTTTCCCAAGGACTCCTGGGAAGTTTCTTTTGGTGTGCATGGTTGTGGGCGATTCTAGCCAAAGTTCCCGTCTGGTTCCACATGTGACCTTCCCCCTTGCCCATCACCTTACAATACACACATGGCGCAATGCAAATATAAGCGAGAAAGCCTAAACACACTTGTTTACTCAACAAACCTGCATGTGACTCTGGCTTATTAGAGACATGTCCCCTAATAAACCTGGCATTCTGGAAAGACACAAACATATGTGAGTGACTTCTTCTGGGGATGCTCCCTTGTTCAAGGAAGGAATCAAGTTTGAGAAACTGGTACAAATTATATATCTTATAAATTGGAGGGTAGGTGAAGGATTAGGAACCATGAGATTAGGTGCTAATAAAAAACAGTAGTAGTATGATATAGATTTTATAAATGGAGTGTGATGCAAGATAGCTGAGGCCATTGACTGTATGTGCAGTGGAAGGCAGTGGGCATGGCCAGCGGTGGGAAGCTGGGATGCTGGATCAGCTCAGAAGGGCTCAGGGCAATCTTTCCTGCTGGAGGTGTAGCTCAAACTAGCAAAGGAATTGCAAGATGCCGTGAGCTCTGGCCCAGCCTGGGAATAGCCCCTATGTTACAGGTACAAGGTTCATTCACCAGCTGCTTCAAAATGTGGATTAGACGGGGCCACATACTAAACCAGACAAGCTCAGGAGAGGCCTGCATGGTGGCTTTACTAACTCTGAGACCTAAAGTAACCATATAGAATGGTCTGAAATTAAAACTTCCTAACTAAAGGTGAGCCATGGCGGGTAGTCATGTCCTAGGCGGGTATCTTCCTTGAGAAAGGTCAATTTTTACCTTAACTGAACCTACCAATTGTCTTTTTGCATCTAGGACAGTGGTTCTTAACCTGGGTTCTATCGAACCCTAGGGGTTCGATGAGTCGGTCTCAGGGGTTCAGAGAAGCCTCTGCCACAGAGGCCAGAATAAAGTAATACCGTAATTTGTTGTGAGTTCATGCACTTTGTTGGTTTTGTTCTTTGAGCAAGGTGATATTAATGCACGGCTCATTTTGTGCACCAGTAAAAAAACATATACCTCTGTCTTGAATTTGGAAAAAAAATCATATTTTATTTATCACTAAAGAAGGGTTCGGTGAATGCGCATATGAAACTGGTGGGTCCGGTACCTCAAAAAAGGTTAAGAACCACTGATCTAGGATAACCTATCTTTGAAATGTCAGAGTAATTTCCTTTCTTCAGGGTAATTGCAGACCCCTCAGGGCACATTTTCCCACAAGAGCAGGAGACCACAGACCCCCTCATTGCTATTGTTATCATGTTAACTGTTAACTATCTAGCACCCACCTGTGTAAAAGAAGTCATGTCTGTGGTAGTAGTTAAACAGATGGGAGCCAACAAGGACTGTAGGACTTCTCAGTGAGCCAAAGCAGCCCCGCCTAGGTTCTCTCCTGTTGCTTCTTCTAGCCTAGGCCCTTCCTTGTTTCCCAGCTCTGTAATTAATCAGGGTACTCATTCTTTCAAGTGAGCTGCCTGCTCAGTCCCCCTGAGTATATTCCTGCATGGCCAATATTTTTGTTTTACTTGCTGCACTTTGTCTCCTGATTGAATGAACAGAGGAATGAGCTCAATTGGAATTCTTGGGCTGGACTCCCAGCTGTCCTGAGCAAGGGAGCACCCCCGAAAGAAGTCACTCACACATGTTTGTGTCTTTCCACAACGCCAGATTCATTAGGTGAGACCTGCCCAATAAGCCAATAGAGTCACATGTGGGGCACTCTCAGAAAGAGGGAGGTCATGCAATAGGGTGAGCAGAGCAATCATCTGGCATGGAGTCCCAGTCACTGGAGGCGTCCTTGGATGAGAGGTGGGAGTTGGTCTCAAACCAGGCAGCTACAGTGGCGGCACCCTTCCCGTGGAGTGGAAGTCCAGCAGGGCTCTGAGCGTGACCTGTGACACAGCCAAGCTTGCATGGAAAATGATCAAAGCTCTGAGTTCTCATAGTCCATAATGGGTGGTGGTCCCACTTCTATTGGTGTCCAGATGGAGTCCTTATCCAAGGGTCCAGACTGGGGGTTTGGGGCATTCCAAGCCCATCTCAAGGGCGTTCCCATTACACCTCATTACCTCAGTTCTGGGCGTCATGCCACTTGACATAACTGTCATGGTTGACGTCGACTCCATATGGATTGTCCAAAAGTGTCCAAATAGTCTGCTCTACACACCAACCCAGCCAGGAAACTGATTGACATGTACCTGGCAAGACTAGAGCTTTTGTGAGCTTTGAGCAACATGAAGATGTTGGCCTAACCGACAGGAGCTCTAATGATAGCCAGCACTTGTGTAATATGTCACAGATTACAAAGCACTTTTCACAGTTACCGCATCATTAAATTTTCACCTAGTCTGTGAGGCCTCGGGGTTCCCATGTGATAGATGATGATAATCAGAAGAATTAAATAATTTGTCCAAGGCACACAGTTAGAAAGTATCCAAGGCTGTATCAAAAACACAGACTGTGTGATATGCAAGCATGAAATTTTAGTGCTTGGAACTTGATGATGCAAATCCCCTCCAGGAGCCTTTTATTTATCCATTGAAAAAGACACAGTCAAATACATTTAATGTCATTGAGACCCAAGACCTTCAGGGACAACTAGATATCTCTATTGTAGTTTAACTCTTTATAGAAATTCATGCCTACCTATTAGTTATATTAGCATATGACTTGACATTTCTTCCAACTCAATGTTCAGGTGCTACAGAGCACCTACTATCAGAGCATCAACATGTTGCTTTAGTAGTTTCCAAAATGTGCAAATCATTGAGGAATTTGTGAGAGTGCAGATTATCAGGCCCTGTCCTAAACATTCAGGTGGTCTGGAGTTGGAGTCTAGGTGACTTGGGTAAATAGCCCAAAGCCCACACATAAACAGATGCTGCCCTTGTTCATAGCTCCTGAATAGCCAGAGTATCTGACTTTTCTGAACTAGTTGGAGCAGGCTATTTCTTTTATGAAGTGGAAAGCAGAAATACATAATTCACCTCACAGCCTCTGTGACGGTGGGTGGCCATGGTGCTGGATATCAACATAGCATTTGAAACTTTTTTTTTTCCCCTAGGAAGCCATTGCCTTTAGGGAAAACATTAAGCTTTCATGTTATTGTGAAATAGTTTATGCAGAAAGAAATCATTTGGGAGTTTAGGGAATTTGAGGAAGTCTGATGAAAAGCAAAAAGAGGAGACCCAGAGAGGGAAGAGAGAAAGACCAAGGGCGTGGAGGACAGCAGGTCCACCACCCCGCTGTTTGCCCACCTGGGGAGAGACAGAAAAGATGAAGGCCTGGGTCCCACATCCAGAGATTCTGATATCATTGGGCTGGGTGCAGCCTAAGCATCAGGATTCTTAAAAACTTTCCATATGATTCTAACGTGCAGCCAAAACTGAAAACCACTATTTTACAGTTTGCCCCTGCTGGTTCTGCTTAGCAAAAAAGATGTGAGGCTTGTATGCAAGTGAAAACTGTAGCTGTAAAATAGAGTAGCCGGTGAGCCCAAATGGGATGAGGAAGCCTTCTTTTCCATGTTGCTACACTCTTGGCGACATAGGAGGTATTGATTGGATCAAAATACAAGGCTTTTCAGGGAGAAGCATTTTGTCTTACACGTTGGTCTCTGGTGGCATAAATGTATATTCAGTGGATTTAGATAATAGTGAAATGATTGCAAGCCTTGTGGTGTTTAGTGTGCATGTAAAAGTTTATGGTTTATTGAAATGGGAACTAGCAGGGGTCTCCTACCCCACAAATGGAGTTGTTAACAGTGTGCGGGCTGTCTGCTTATAGTATGGAGGGCAGTTCTCTTTTCTCTATGGGTTGCGGCAGGTATTTGAGGTTGTGAGTTTTCATCATCGCCACATCTGTAAAATCCCAGCCCCAATGTTGCATTTCCATGAACTTAGTGGATTACACTAGTGCATTTTGGCATGACTTCCAGCAATAGTCCCCACACTAGAAAAGTCTTGCTGTTTGACACTCACTATAAAATGTGTTACAACGACCTAAAATAAGGGAAAGAAATGAAAAATAAAACCAGCCACAAAGGCACATTGCAATGAGGTAAGATTTGGAATGGCTTTGGCACGCACAGTGTTCCATAAAATCAAGTCCAAGACTAAGCCTTTCTTCCACTTTTAGAAGATGCGTGCTAATAAAACAGTAATATTTCTATGATAAAAAGACTGGGATGTTTGAGTTCATAACAAAGGCTGCCTTAAGAGAAAGAGTCCGGGACTTGCTTGCTTGCAGTGTACACTGTTCATTCTAGAGCCAGCCCTAAGCGGTCACCAGGATCCCCGGGATGTGTCTTTCCAAGCTCAGGTAGTTGCATAAGGATGTTTAAGATAGCAGTCGGGACTCACCACAACAAAACACTTCAATTTCACATGCTTAACCTCCATATAATAGCCAAAAGTGATTATTTCAAGGGCCAAGCTCACACACAACCAAACTCAAAAATAAAATGAAATGTCCCAACTATTACCACCTAACAAATCTGACTCCAGAGCCACTTGCAGAGATATCCTTCTGAAACCCAAGAAACATCTCCCATACTTGTGTATCCATTAAACTTTCCCTTTTGCTTTCTATGTGAAAGGCTGTGTGGAGCAGTGGTTGAGAGTTCAACTCTGAATCCAGTAGGGCTGGGTTTGACTCTCTACTCCATCATTTATTGCAGGGGTCGCGAACCTTCTTGGCTGAGAGAGCCATGAATGTCACATATTTTAAAATGTAATTCCGTGAGAGCCATACAATATGTTTAACACTAAATACAAGTAAATGTGTATATTTTATGTAAGACCAACACTTTTAAAATACAATATGTCTCTGAATTCTTTTTAATAACATTGTTATGCTGTTGCTAACCAATGATGAATAAAGTACTTCTTACCATTAATGCAACTTCTGGTGCTGCATGGTTTTGCTGATGGCTTTCTAGTCTAGTTGATACGTGATGAGGTTAAGCTTTATGCAGGCGTTGAGACTTCCATTCCTTAAACGTGATTTTAGGTTGATCTTAACGTTCTTTAGATGTGAGAAAGACTGCTCACATGCATACATGTAGAGCCAAACATTGTCAGTACAGCAATACTCACATGCTGCAGTGTATGGTATGTGATGGGAAGCATGTTCCAAGTTTTGACAATCAGCTGGTCCGTGGGTTGAAGTATTTTCATTTCTCCCCACTTGTGTTTGCTTGCCAACTCTGCTTGCTGTCGTGCAAGTCTTTCCAAATCTTCATTCAGTGACTTGAAGTTATAGACCCACATGTCTGAGGCCTTCAGGTCAGCAACTTGTAGCTCAAAATCTCTGATGGAGACACCGGGGATGTAACTCAGGTCAGTGCTGTCCACTGCACATTCGTGTGGATAGCTCATGAACTTAAAAAGATGAGTGCACTCACAAAATTCTCCAAAGCACGCTTTGAATGACTGCAAGGGATTAGATGTGAAGCCTGCTAGCTGCTGGAGATTAAGATGTTGAGCAGGACTTGCTGTGCATGCATCTTTAAACTCTCCCAGTTATTCAAAGTGTAGTAAACAACCTGTTTCAATATCGGTGATGAAGAGTTCCAGCTTATTTTCAAATGCAAACACTGCTTGTTGAAGGTTTAGGACTGTATTTCCAATGCCTTGCATTTTCACATTGAGCTGGTTCAGATGTTCAGTCATGCCCATGAGATAGTAGAACTTCAGGAGTCACTCAGTGTTAGCTAACTCAGGATGCTGGACATTTTTCATTTCAAAAAGAAGTCCGGATTTTGCTCAGACAAGCCACGAAATGGCTGAGCACCTTCCCTCTTGAAAACCAATGCACATTGCTGTGCAGAAGCAGACCAGGATAATTATTTCCAACTTCATCCAGCAGTGTTTTAAACTGGTAACCATTTAAAGCTCGGGCAACAATAAAGTTGACCACCCAAATGACCAGTGACATCACCTCACCAAGCTGCTTGCCACACATCTGAGCACAAAGTGCCTCCTGATGTAGGATTCAGTGAAAACTTAGGATGGGTCTCTTTTCATGTTCATGAAGAAGTGCTATGAATCCTCTGTTTTTCCCCACCATGCACGGAGCAGCATCAGTATATACCAAAATAAGTTTATTTATCGGTAGACTTTTTTCTTTAGCGAACTCAGTGAAAGACTTGAATAAATCCTCCCCTCTTGTTGTCTCTTTCATAGGCAAAACAGCAAGACTTTCCTCATGTAGTGTGTCACCAACAGCATACCTTGCAATCATGCTGAACTGAGATAAATGTCTTACGTCTGTCGACTCATCCAAAGCGAGGGAAAAGAATCGTGCTGCATTTATATCCTTCACTTGTGTTGCCTCAATTTGATTTGCCATAATAATGGTATGATCATGAACAGTTCTTGCCAACAGAGGCATGTCTTTTATTTGTTTGATTATCTTGTCTTTATCCAAAAAGTCATCAAAAAGATCATTGGCAACATTAAGCAGGAATGTTTTGGTATACTCCCCATCTGTGAATGGCTTTTCATTTCTCACAATTGCTAAAGCACCAGCAAAGCTAGCTGAATTCCAGTCACCTTGTTGGGTCCAAACACGAAGTTGCTGCTGACTAGCTAGCACTCTGCACAGTAGCTCTTGACATGCTTTCTTCCTGCTGTCCCCTGCTGGATATTTGGATGCAAATGTAGTATGGCATGTGTCAAAGTACCGCTTTATATTTGACCATTTTATTGATGCAATTTTATCATTGCAAATTAGACACACTGCAGAAACTGCTCTCTCCACAAAGGCGAATTCCTCTGCCCATTCCTGCTGAAAAGTACGATACTCTTCATCTTTTTTTCTTTTAGCCATCTTCTTCGTCAAAAGGGTTTCTGCAATTAGCTAGCTGACTACTTGATTTAAAGGAGGGAAGTTTACTTCCTGAGCTCACAACGACCTGTGTACATCATGCATTATCCAATAAAAATTTGGTGTTGTCCCAGAGGACAGCTGTGATGGGCTCCAGCCACCCGCAACCATGAACATGAGCGGTAGGAAATGAATGGATTGTAATACATGAGAATGTTTTATATTTTTAACATTATTATTTTTTTTATTAAAGATTTGTCTGCAAGCCAAATGCAGCCATCAAAAGAGCCACATCTGGCTCATGAGCCATAGGTTTCCAACCCCTGATCTACTGGCTGTGTGACTAAGTATGCTACTTATATACTCTGGGAGTCAGTGTGCTAATTTACAAAGTGAGATAATAACTAGCTACATCATAAGGTTGTTGTAAAGACCAGGTACAGTGCATGGTAGGGATCAGCTATTCTATGATCAGCAGCCGCAGTGGTCAGATTCCTATGGAATCATCTTGGGTTTGCCATTGAGTGGATGCTCGATGGAGGGGACAGGGGAAATAAAGACAACTTTCAAATGTTTTGCTTAGTAGCTGTATCTTCTCGGCCTTTACATCATCACCTTTAGTGCCAGGCTTCTCTCTTTGGTTTATCTTATTGCTTCTTATCCAAAATTTTAATAGCAAACTTTCTGACACTGGGTAACTTTTTGCATTTTACTACTCACCTAACCTTCTTTTTTAGTTTGTCTTCACCAAGAGAACCACTAAGGGAAAGAGAGGGAGAGAGAGAGAGAAAAACTTTAGTAAAGTGAGTTGCTTATAACTTCAAGGCCCCTAAGACTAGGCTAGAATGGAAGCTGATGCCGGAATGGTGGGAGACAGGGCAGCTATGTTTTTTCTACTTCCTACCATCTTTCACTTAACATGTGGTCAATAAATATTTATGAAAATGAATGAATGAATTCGGTCTGATCTGTTTTATTCTTACAAATGTTTGAGTGAACTAACAATGACAAGTTCTACCCTGAATAGCTCAATTCCTGGGAAGGCCATTAGGCTTTAACCTGAAAACATTGGTTTCATGAGTGTCTGAAATAAGTAGTTTACCCATGCATAATACCATCATCAATGTGTTGGCTGTAAACTCATTATGAATAGAGTAGACAGTTATGAGCATTTTTTGGTCTCCCAGCATGTGTACTCCCTTCTTACATTTGAGAAATCTTCCAGTGTCTGGATCTCAATTGGAAACATAACGCATCTCTCAAAAGCCCTGAATACCCACATTCTTCCAGACCCTTAGCAATTGGCATAAACCTAAACTCAACTCCACAGGTGATCACCACAAGGTCCTAGGGTCTTGAGTGAGTGTGACACAAAGGACAGAGACAGCTGAGAACACCTGCCAGAGGCAGGGGAAGTGCTAGCTTTTAATCTCTAGTCTTTAGAGAGATTTCAGGGTCCAGAGTCCAGTGAAAGCCATACGTTTGTCACCAGGACTGTGACGGTATCATGTTACCCACCTGTATCCTGCCTAAATTTTCACCTGCTTCTATGAGCCTCCCTAGGTCTCTGCCCATTTTCTAAACCTGGTTTTACAAACTTTTGGTTGAGTCTATAATTTATAAAGTATTGTTCCAATAAATTCCTTTTCTACTTAAGTTACCCAGAGTAGGTTCGCATTGTTTTCAATCAAGAACTCTGACAGTCAGCCTGACCAGGCGGTAATGCAGTGGATAGAGCATTGAACGGGGATGTGGAGGACCCAGGTTTGAAACCCCAAGGTTGTTGCCTTAGCGCAGGCTCATCTGGTTTGAGCAAGGCTCACCAGCTTAAGCCCAAGGTCACTGGCTTGTAGCCCCCCAGTCAAGGCACATATGAGAAAGCAATCAATGTACAAATAAGGTGCCTCAATGAAGAACTGATGCTTCTCATCTTTCTCCCTTTCTATCTGTCCCTATTTGTCCCTCTCTCTGTCTCTGCCCCCCCCCAGAAAAAGAACTCTGACAGAGTAAGGGTAGATAGAGTTTTGTGAAAGATTATTAAGGGCATAAAATATTTTTAAAGCAGTCCTTTTAAATGAATCATTATTACACTCTTGTTTAATTAAAATTAATCAAGTTCCTCTGTTAATTTTTAGAAATGCCTACAATGGAGTCTCAGTAAATATTATTGTTGAATAGATGAGTGAAGAAAATGCAATCATTAAAATTAAGAACTCAATAAATGAGCTTAACATTAGATTGAAAATACAAAATATGGGTGAGCCGGAAGAGAGCTGAGTAGAAAATATTCAGGATACAGCAGCTGCAATGATATATAAGTTTGCGGCTTATGTCCCCATGAAACTTACAATCTAGCTAAGAGGAGGAGACATCTAAGAAACAATTTGCAAACAACAGAAGATATAATTGTATATAACTAAGGGGTATGAAAAATGAGGGAAAGTGCTGGAAGAATGTACGTATTATGTATGCTTAACATTCCTCATTTGGTGCTTGTCTGTCCCCTTATCCCTCCTTTGCCAAACATAAAGATGTGGGCAGGAAATGATCCGGAACAGATGATCCATGTTCTCACTGCATTAGTTTTGATGATGTCAGCTGAAGCATTCATTCTCTGGATCTGTATATTGACAGAACCACAATACCAGGTTTTTCTGTTGAGGTTTCATTCCGAAATAGCTATTGTGCTCTCTAATTAGAGAAGACAAGGAACTAGAACTGTTGGGTAACATCCTTGATCTCGGTCAACCTCTGTGGAAGCCACTTAGTCATACAGCGGGCTCCTTTGTTCCTATCCATATCGGCAAAGCACACACAAGATAATTTAAGGAAGACCTAATACAGAGACAATGTACAAATGGTATAGGAAATCACAAAGAATAGTGAAATACCTCGAGGATGTTATCTGTTCAAAGGCCAATAGGGCAAAGAGGAGAATAACCACCAAGAACTTGAAGAAAGTCAGAGAGAAAGAGTTACCTAGGAAGGACTATGACTTTGAACCAAGGGAGTCAACCTTCCCCAGGCAGAGCAATATTAGGAAAAAAACTCAAGCAGAACATCGATGTGAAGAGGCACAGAAGGCAAAAGAGCTTTAGCCAAGATGAAAGTTAAAATCTTCAAGGCATCTTGATGTGAGGAGCCCTGATCTCAGACAATGCAAATACAAAGAAATAAGCCCAACACTTAGTGTTATACCTTCAGAGGAATTTGCCAAATATTAATCTACTCAAGGCAAAATGCTACGTTAACTAAGCAAAAGGCTTCTGAAATGCAGAGTGGTGTTCTCAGAAGTCTCAGAGGACTGAAGAGACAAAGAAATTTGGTTCAAATTTTCAAAGAAGAAGACCATTAATTAACATTCAAGAAATCTACACTCTAGATTAAAAGTACAAGGCAATCTCTTAACATGAATTTTTAAAACCAATGAAAATATTAGCAAATCAAATCCAGGTATGTATCCCCACATAGGTAATTACAGTGTATTTACCTGTTAGCAAAATAAGGAGGAAATTATATAATCATCTTAATAAGTGCAAAAGACTATTTAATTCATGATTTTAAAAAAACACAACTTTTAGCAAACCAGGACAGAAGGGATAATTAGAAAATTTCTTTCTGTGATAAAGAGTACTTACGAAAAATCATAGTTAATTAATACGTATTGACAGCTATCTCTATGACATTAAAATGAGTCAAAGATGCTCACTCTCACCTTTTCATTGCATTTGAGGTTTTATTCATTTTAATAAGGCAGAAAAAATAGTTTTAATGAATGAAAAAAAGAAAACTGCCATTAGAAGATGGCAAGACTGCAGGCATAGAACTCCCCTAGATATAAAAATTAATGAAATTGCCCTGGCCAGTCGGCTCAGCTGTAGAGTGTTGTCCTGGCATGTGGATGTCCTGGGTTTGATTCCCAGTCAGGGCACACAAGAGAAGAGATTATCTGCTTCTCTACCCCTGACTCCCTCTCTCTATCTTTCTCTTCCTGCAGCCATGGCTCAGTTGGAGCAAGTTGGCCCTGGGTGCTGAGGACAGCTCCATGGCTTCCGCCTCCGGTACTAAAATAGCTCATTTGCCTGAGCAACGGAGCAACAGCCTCAAATGGGCAGAGCATTGCCTGTTAGGGGGCTAGCTCGCTGGATCCTGGTTGGGGCCCAAGCAGGCATCTGTCTCTCTGCCTCCCTACTTCTCACTTAAAAACAATAAAATAAAAATTTATCAAATTAATAAGTAAAGCATTTTATGAGGTTGCTAAATGTAAGATTAATGTTTAAAAATCAAATATACTTCTATATCAGTGGGTTCTATCGAACCCTAGGGGTTCGATGAGTCGGTCTCAGGGGTTTAGAGAAGCCTCTGCCGCGGAGGCCAGAATAAAGTAATACCGTAATTTGTTGTGAGTTCATGCACTTTGTTGGTTTTGTTCTTTGAGCAAGGTGATGTTCATGCACAGCTCATTTTGTGCACCAGTAAAAAAAACATATACCTATGTCTTGAATTTGGGAAAAAAATCATATTTTATTTATCACTAAAGAAGGGTTCGGTGAATGTGCATATGAAACTGGTGGGTTCGGTACCTCAAAAAAGGTTAAGAACCACTGTTCTATATTTTGACAATAAAGAGAAATTAAATGTTAAAAAGATATAATTTATTAGTTACAAATGTAACTGTAAACTATAAAACATTATTGAGAAAATTGGAACAAGATCGACATAAACTCAGTACTCCCCCTTGAGTACCAAACTTTGTTGTCTATCTTTCCGAAAGTGTAGTTTGGTCTTAGAAACATCCCTTGCACTCCTATCATTCACTGTAAATCCATACTATCTGTATCGTGCCCCGTAATTCCATCGAAATTCCCACGAGAAACTTATCTAACGATCTCCTAATGGGAAAATCCAAGAACCTATTTCAGTTTTCATCTTCTTGAACTCACCTGTGTCATTGTCTTCTGTAGACCAAGTTCTTCTCCTCAGGACTATTCTTCCTTTAATACTGTTGGACTTCACTGACTTAGTTCTCTTTTTCATCAACTCTGTGTCCTCCTTGCTTCCTCTTGTCATCCAGCCTTATAAAAGGGGGCGGGGGGGGGGAGTCCTTCAGCTCCCTTTCTAAGAATACCTTTTATTGCTCCTCATAGTTTATGCTTATCATCTCATTTATTCTCAGGGTGCTGGCCTTACATATATGAACTCCAAATATACAGGTGTGGAAAAGTAAGTTTACAGTTGTACACATGGGCAATAATACAGTAATTAATAAATAATAATACAAGAATAAACTCTCTGTTTTGTGTACTTATAACTGTAAACCAACTTTTGCCCAATCTTGTATGTTACTAACAAGACCTGAGGTCTCAGTAGGGACCCTTGGGTAAATCACTTATTTATTCACTCAACAAGATGATGACTGTATGGTGTTTTGTGTGTTTATATGTTTGGCATTAAGTTGGAGTATTTTTCATTTTTAGGTTCCAAAGGGCAGAGTGCATGCATATCTAAGTTTCTGCTCTTTAGTAATGATGACGGTAGTGATTTGAGATCTTTATTTTTTTTACCTCTCTGAGTCACACAATAACATCTACAGTGGTCAGTTTCCCTGATTATCACAGTTTTTCAATGAGTTGGCCTCTCTGGATATAAGGACAACATATGTGAAACCAGTCAGAAACAGTGCTTCTCAGGCTATGAATCAGCAGCCACAAGTTTGCATTTTGGAAATAGTGTTGGCTGCTGGAGAAAGTATCCTGAGCTAGTTGAGACTGTTATCTCTGAGTGGAAAGAAGGAGTCATATGCGGGTTAGGTGGGGCAGCATGAAATCAGTGGAGGAGAGGTAGCAATTAGGCTAACTCAACAGCAACATGGGAAAGATTGGAAACAAATATTCTGCTGAAATTGAATGTAATTTTGAGCCAAAAAAATCCTGGGAAACCACATAAGCCAAACCTCTTATTTCACAGATAAGGAGCCCATAGAGGTTGTTATTTAGTCAGTTACACAAGTAAGCCAATGGCAGAACCACACCAAGAGTCCACAGTTCTAGTTCGAAGTTCATGCTGCCTTAGGATCCTTCCAGGACACAATCTGATGATGTCTGTGTTGGGACTTTTTGACTCTTAAGATTTTTTTTTTTTATAAGCAGATTTTTTTTATTATTTCTTTTTATTTATTTATTTTAGAGAGGAGACACAGAGTGAGTGAGAGAGAGAGAGAGAGAAAGGGGGGAGGAGCTAGAAGCATCAACTCCCATATGTGCCTTGACCAGACCAGTGCAGGGCTTTGAACTGGAGACCTCAGTGTTCCCAGGTTGACATTTTATCCACTGCGCCACCATAGGTCAGGCTGACTCTTAAGATTTTTTTAAAAGCACAATCAACCAACAATCTATCAACACTTCCACAGAAAGTCAATGAAGGCAACAAAAGCTCTCCTATGCAAATTCTTTTCTTCAACCAGAGTCTTAACATCATCTTCGATGAGATGATACATGTGCTGTGCTGACTCACCCATCTTCTCAGATTTGTGGTTCTATGACCTTATCATCTATTCCTACACATCAGTTTACTCTCGGGCCTACAGTCTAGATATTGCCACTACCAGGAACTGATGTGTCAGTAAAATTTCACTCTCTAATTTCTATCTCCAATGCTTCCACTTCTCACACTAGTTTTGCTTCCCTATTCTCCCAAACTTGACTTGGCTTTAATTTTTTCACCCCTTTTGGAATCCAGAGTTGGTCATTTTAACCCCATCTTTGACAGCATCCTTCGATGCCTCAATCCCATGATCTTCTGAGTATTAGATCCACCAATTCGTAGCATAGGCTCATCACATCCATTGTCTCTGCTCCTGATCTGCTGAGTTCAGTTGAAGAAAATAGCACAGTTGTAACAATTAGCCACTGGTGTGTGTTTGCCATTTCTGCCTTCACATGGGCCCTCATTATAGTTTATCAATAATTTTGTTCTTAGCCTTTCTTATTTCTCATATATCAGTGATATTTGAGCTCTCAATTTAGTTCTTTTACTTGACTTGCATGAATTTCAGAGATGACCTTGTCTTCTAGGACACCAAAAATTAGGACTCATTGACACTAACTCCTTCAACTTTCATCTTCCAAATAAATACATTGTCACCTATCTTATCTCCTTTAAACTTCTCTCAAAATATATGGAGCTACTTAGATACACACCTAGGCTTTCTCCATTCCACTCACATCCTCTTTTTCTACTTATTGCATGAAGACATTAAGAATAACTATTCCACCGGGAGAAGGTAAGTTATTATTCTCTAAATTTCACGCACACATATGCACAAATTTAAGAAATCTATGGAAGCCAGTAAAATTAATGTCTTTATTTAGTAATGGATGATCTTTGTAGAGCTCAGGGAAAAATAAATGTTAGTACATTTTAGATTTGTGCATTGTGTTTCTATACAGTCTCCTCAGGGGCAATTCAAACCATTCCACCAGTAATGAAATGCTGAGTCTCAGCAGTTAAAAGCACATGGTTAACCTACTGACATCATATGAAGCGGGAATTTCCCAAAATCCCCATCTTTTTATTCCCAAAATTTCAAAATCAACAAATCAACTTTTGGGTCCCTTTATAAGGCACTTCTGATACCTATGAGCTCCAGGTACATTTCCCAGAATTTATTTTAACTAAGCAGCAACTTGCACACATGAAATTTCCCTCATGAACACCATTTCTACTGGGAGAAATTACTTAGCCATCTGCACAACAGAAAAAAGGACATTTTGATGGCCCAGGATCCTGGCAGAACACATTCTCTATATTTTACACAAGAAGGTTGAGATAAAATACAAAGGTATGAAATCCCCTAAATAAATCTCAGTATTCACCCCTCTTTATCAAATGAACATGTGTTCATTTAAGGGCATTGCAACGTTCTTTCATAAATTTAGGAAAGACCAACACTCAGAGTTTCTAGGTCTTTCATAGGCAGTTGATCTTATACTTGGATCAACTTAATCCACAGGGAGGGGTGGAACGGAGTATAGGGCACATGCCATTATATTTTATTGTGACTTGTTCTTGACCTACTTCTTAGACTTGGCACATGAGATGCTGTCCACAGATGTACTTCTGTCCTAAATTTTTGTGGGGCTAATGGATGATGTACCCTGAGCCAGGCTGGGCTGACCCACATGAATGGTGCCTTTTTGCAAAGCTATTTTGCCCTATGTCAGAAATAACTTTGCATAATAACCCATTATTTTTCTTACCTGAGTCTAAATAAAGATGCATGTCATCCAATAGTTTATGAAGTAATGCATACATGCTTTAAATTAATATGGTGAGCAATGCACAGGGCTTGCCTTTTCTCCTTCCCCCACATCAAAAAGAGAGAGAGAGAGAAAGAGAAAGAATAGGGAAACTTATCTTACAGATGACTTGGTAGGAAACTCTAACAGTTTCATGTAGAATTCAAGGAGAGAGAGAGAGAGAAAGAGTGTGTGTGCGTGTGTGTGTGTGTGTGTGTGTGTGTGTGTTAACCTTTTAAAATAGTCACAAGATGAAAACCTTGGGGAAAGTTCACCAAGTTTAGAATTTATGAATATTTAGTACCCAGGGCATTTTAAAGATTCCAAGAAAAAACAGGCATCCCCCTTTGTGTATCCTGCCAGGGTTCCCACTGATGTAGCTGTGGCCCTGAGCACCCACATATACCAGAGCCCCAAACAATAAGCACAGCAAATTAAATGTGGCTCCAGTGGTTTGGGACCTGTTCCAGTAAGTTATCTTTATTAATGCATTCAGAGAAAAGGTTTAGTTTTTATTACATTGTTTCCCTAAAGATAAAGGCAGTGAGAGCACAGAACAAAAACACACCAAAGAAATCTCTGGCTTTTGGCCGCCAGGTTAATTTCCCTGTATGCTTGGTACAGTTGGCACCGCCCAATTCACCCACTCAGGGTTCCAAAAGCAGCCCCCCGCCCCCCTGTCTCCCACTGCCTCCTTTGCTTACTCTGACACTTTCTTGGCTTTAGCTGAAATTTTGACACATAAATCCCTCTTGTCAAATGATATTGTAAAACAAGCATCCAAGTGTCAGCACATGGCCCTACAGTCTGGGGACCAGAAAGGAGAAAGAGGAACACCTAGATGGCGGCTTTCATCTGCCTCCAGCCATCTGCAAGCAATCTGAAACCAGTTCCCAACACAGCTAGGTTATTTGGCCCGGTAACACACACACAGGAAAAAAGAAAGGGCCAGAGTCATCAGAACCTGTTAACTCTGCAATGAGTAGATAAAACTGTATATTTTTAAAACCTGCCTCAGATCAATCCATTAGCATTTAGTCAGATAGTCTGCTTTGTAGTTACAAATCCCACCAAACAGTTCTGGCCCATTCAGACATCACATTTGCCAAACACACCCAGCCTTCTGACCTCACATCTCTGTACTTGAAAATTGCTCAGACCCTGAAATCTACACTTCTTACATGATAGAAACTTGATAGAATTTTTTTCTAATTTGACAAGAATCTTCAATATTTACCGTTGACTATTGAACAACATGGGTTTGAACTGCACAGGTCTCCTTAAATGCAGATTTTTTTTCAATAAATACTTGTATTGTTTCTAACCCATACTGTTGGGAGTCTACAGACACAGAGAGCTGACTTGAGTATCTCTGAATTTGGGTATCCATGGAATGTGTGGGAGGTTCTCCTGGAACCAATTCCTTGCAGAGACCAAGGGACAACTAAGTTTTGGGAGAGTCAAAAGTTATATGCAGATTTTCATCTGCTTTGGGGGAGGGGTTGTCGGTGCCCCTAACTCCTGTTTCGTTCAAGGGTTAACTATATATAATAATACCCTTAACAAGTCGTGAAGGTGAAATAATGTTATTAGACAATAGTAAAAAACAAATTTTGACCATCCATGATAAAGGGAATATCGTTATCTTTTTTTAAAAACAATATAGAAAACAGCACTGTCATAAAAAGAGGTATGCAGAAAAAAATATGCTGGAATGAACTATTTTAGAGGTGTCCCATAAAGTGAATTAATTAAAATATATATCACTTTTGGAGTTTTTAGTGTGGCAATTGTTCTGTTTTTAAATGTTGTAATTTGTTGTGATGGTTCATCTCATTATAAAATAATATTCACTTCCATTTCAAACCTTTTCACAATTTTAATTTTTTTTCTCAAAGAAGGACCTCAACATTATACAAGCTGCGGGCCCCAGAATACCTAAATTTGCTTCTCGGGCTGAGGAACAAACTATACACAGCTCCGGTTATAGGCAGGTGGGCAAGCCCTTGGAAAAACTTACACTAGTTTATTTCAGAGACCCCTGTCCTTCTGCCCTCATCTCTAATCCTGGTCCCCATTTCCTGCCCGATCTCCTTTTTTCAGAATCACTCCGGGAAGGCCCAGAAATCAAAATGACCTGGCTAAACACTAAACATATAAATCACCCATACGATCATCTCATTAGCGAGTGCACCAGGACTCTGAAGGTGTGGATCTAGAATACCAGCATTTGAGGATGTCGGGGCAGGAGGTTCTTGCTGCATCTCCCGATGCTGGGCTTGCTTTTCTAGCTTGCTGGCAGTTGGTTGGATAACCGTCCAGGAGATCTTCACAAACTACGGCTGGTATGGGTGACTATCTAAAGACAACAGCTGTCTGCTTTGTTCCTAAAGTTCAGACCTCTTCACAAACTATTTCCCACATGTCTGCGTAATGTAGTCATCCCAGAGGACAAACCAGTGGGCTTCAGTTGACAAAATGTTGTAGACATCCCACTCTACTCTAAGGCATAGAACGAAAATGACCTCGACCCCGTGTCCTATGCCCAGAACCCTCCTCTTAGCCCCACCCCCAGTGTGACACTGTTCTCATCAGTTAGCACTAAAAATACCATGACGGCTTGTCCCGTTTGATCACCAGTCACCTTTTCAACCTCATTCTCATCCACGCTGAGGTCCATTTACTTCAGTGGTCCCCAACCCTGGCTGATCGGGAAAGTCAGGCAAGAGCCTATAAGCAGTACGGCCCCTCAGCCTCGCAATAGACAGAGAGACTGAGTTGGGATTTCTGAAATGTGGGACTGGGAGCATTTGACATGTCTTCAGGGAATGTCAGTGATTTACTTATTCCTCTTTCTCAGATATATTTCCACTCTGGTTGCTGACCAGTCTCCCTTGTGCCAGGTACCACTCTACTTTCATAACACTTCCATTTATTATCTGACCTGAAAGGGAGCTCACCCGTCAGTGTTCACAGACTGGACCCTTCGTTCAGCAAGTCTCCAACATTGTTTATTGTGACTGAGACAGCCTGGAGACTGGCATCCATTCTGGGTCCATTTAGACCATGGTTCACACAACCACCAAACTGATCTTTGCAAATATGAATCTAAATAGACGACCTAGAGCCTGTCCTGCAGCTTGTATAGTGCAGCCTGACCCTGGGCCTTAGTCTCTTTTGGCACCAGCCTCCACTGCAGTCATGTTGTGCTCTTCCAGCCTGTCCCTCCTGAGTCCTTAGTGCGTTCCATATTATTTCCGCTGGCCCGTGACCTCTGCAGATACTGTTTCCTTAACGCCTACTGCTCAGTCAGGAGACTAAGCATACACATAAAGCCAATAAAGCTTAGACAACCAAACAATGAGTAAAAACCTTTAAATCATATTTGGAAATGAAAAAGAAAGTACTAAAATGGTTGTCATAGGAGGAAATCACACCAGGGGAAAGGAAAGAAGGAACATAGGAAGAATAAGAATCAACTGAGTATTTATTTACTCAAAGGGTCTGACTTTAAGTCAGAAGCCACTGACTGCTTTGAAGTGACAAGTGTGATATCTGCCATCATGGGAAGTGGGGACCAAGTTGACAGAGACAGAAGTTTCTACAGAAATAAAGTTACTGAGTTACCATGTCTAATTTTGTTTTTCATAATTCTGAATCCCTTGCCCATCACACTGTATAAGAGGTCCTTTTTCTGTTTTATAGGAGGAGGAATCGTTCTGTCACATGAATTTCTCCTTGATTGGTCTGTTTGTAAGTAAGATGCTGCTACTCGTTTTAAACATTGTGTTTCATGATATAAACCCAAATCTCTGCAAAAATGTTTCTCATTCCTTGCCTGCATCCCCATCTGCTGGATGTGGAGGACACATGGAAAGCCCAGTCCTACTGTGGAAACAAGCAGCTGCTCAGACTCAGACGTGACCCCCTCCCCGCAGGTTAATATGGTGGGGTTCTGATCTTATCAGTCTTCTGATCAAGTGAATGCTGGGCTATTTTAAAAGACAGATCCCTCTTCTCTCTCTCTCTCCCTCCCCCCCCCCCCTCTCTCTCTCTCTGTTGAGCAATCCTGTGTTAGAGTCTGCAAAGCCAAAGGTCAAACTTTGGACTGTAGAAAATTCATACTGTGAAGCCTCTTGGAGTTTGTCTTCTGGCTTTTTACCTTCCAGTATTCATTCTCTCTGGTCTTGCCCACACCTTCTGTTTGTACATTTAGATGTAATTAACCTCCTTAACTACATGGTCAGTACCTGGTTCAATGTGCTTCCTGGTATTCTGAAACACTCTGATGATCTTTTCATTTTATCTGGGCCATGTGCATCACAACAAATTTTAGAGATATATTTACCAGGGGTCCTGGAAAGTCACTGAAGAAAGGGGAGATTCAGAGGCAATTAATCTAAACCCAAAATGTTTTGTTAGTGTATGTATGAGCTGATTTTGATGCAGAATACCAAAAAATGAGATTAAGTTCAAGGGACACATGACTCATTTCCACCCACTGGGAACCAGCCTCATATATAGACAGACATATAAATGCATACCATACCAATCAAAACTCTCCTAGGCTGTTTTGTAGAAATTGGCAAGTTGAGTGTTAAATTATAATGGCAAAGAAATGAATAACTCGAAAAACAAAAATATAGAGAAACAGTTTTGGGAAAAAGAATTGGAAGACTAATGTTACCTGATTTTAAGGCTCATTATAAATCTAGAATAATTAAGGCACTATGATATTTGCAAAGGATAGAAATATATATCAATAGAAAGAATAAATATTTAAAAAATAGATTCTCATTGTATGGTGAACTGTTTTTTAACACAGGCTCCAAATAAATTCAATGGAGAAAAGATATTCTTTCCAACATGTAATGCTAAAAAATTTTGACATCCATATACAAAGAAATAAATCTTGACCATTACCTTCTATCATATACAAATATTAACTCATATACATATATTAAATCTTTGTCACTTTAGGTTCGGCAAAGATTCTTTGGACACAAAAATCAATCATTAAAAATTTATTAATTGGACTTCATTAAAATGTAAAACTTCTGTTCTTTAAAAACTCTTTTTAAAATATAAAACATACACTAGGAGAAAATATTTGCAAAACACACAACTGATATCAGACAGGTACCCAGAATATATAAATAACTCTCAAAATTCAATAGTAGAAACCAAACAATCTAATTTTTAAACATTGAACAAAATATTTGAACAGTAGATATACAAATGGCAAATAAAAACATGAAAAAATGCTTAATATCATTAGTCTTTAGAGAAATACAAGTTAAAACCACAATAAAATACTATTATCTAATTAACATAATGGCAAAAAAAGAGAAAAGATAGAAGGAAAGGAAGGAGGGAGGAAAAGTGGGAGGGAGGAAGGGAGGCAGGGAGAAAAGGAGAAAGGGAGAAAGGAAGGAAAGAATGAAGAAAGGGGGAAGGAAGGAAGGAAGGGAGGGAGGAAGGAAGGAAGGGAAGGAAGGAAGGAAAGGAAACTGGCAATAATTGTTGATGAGGATGTGGAGCAACTAGACTATAATAGAACTTTCATCCCTTGCTGGAAGGAAGGAAGGAAGGAAGGAAGGAAGGAAGGAAGGAAGGAAGGAAGGAAGGAAGGAAGGAAGGAAGGAAGGAAGGAAGGGAAGGAAACTGGCAATAATTGTTGATGAGGATGTGGAGCAACTAGACTATAATAGAACTTTCATACCTTGCTGGAAGGAATGCAAATTGATACACTTTGAAAAATAGTTTGGCAGTCTCTTATAAAGTTAAAAATATATTTTGAATAAGATATTCACAGTTCCACTCTTAGCTATTTCCCTAAGAGAAATAAAAATCTATGTCCCTACAAATGGTTTTAGTGTTTGTATTAAAAATCATGCTAAATGTCCAAATGTTGAATAGATTTTTTTAACTTTGTGATACATTAGTACAGTGAATGCTACCCATTAGTAAAAAGAAACAATCTGTTGATTTGCACAACATGAATTAGGATGCACTATACTAATGTATTATGTGAGAGAAGCCAGGCTCAAAGACTCCACAATATATTATTCTATTTATATGATATTCTGGAAAAGGATACACCTTTTCCAGGGGTTCTGAGCATAGGGACAGAAGACAAAGTAGTGGCTTCCAGGGGCTGAGTATTGGGGGAGGAGATTGAATAGAAAGCAGAATGAAGAAATTTAATGGGTTGATAAAAATGCTGTATAGCTTGCCACATAGTGTGGCTATGTGATTGTATATAATTGTAAAAACCCCATAGAATCCCACCTGGGTGTATTTTGCTGTGTATAAAGTAAAATCTACTTTAAAAAATTATAAACGTAATCAAACAGAGAAAATAATTAATTGACTTACGTAACTTTTTAATACAATTCTTCCAATTGTATATATCCTCTGTGGGATATATTCTAAGGACAAAAAAACTGAAATAAAAATTTAAATTTAATATGTTTAATATTTGAAGTAAAATTGGTGTTGTATATATCAAACTATTTTATGCACAGTATAAGATTAAACAAGTAAGATAATATATTATCATTATTAGAAACTAGTATTGGAAATATAAAATAAGAGATGTTAATATAAAATTAAAGTTTTTTTTTAAATTTATTTTTTCTTTTCAATAAAGAAAGGAAGACATGTAAACACTACCAAGAATTAATAGCCCCGGTGCAAAAAGCTAAAGGATATCTCTGACCTCTGAAAGAATTTTAAAAAATAAATGAGGCAGAAAGAGGGGACATAATTAAGATAACCACAGAAAAATGCTAGAAAATAAAGAACAATTGTCCTTTCAGTAAAACTTATGTTATAAAATTTTAAATTATTCAATATGAAACTGTTTACACCTAAATAAAAACCCAACTGGAGTTCAACCTAGCCCAGCTGCTCATTAGCCAGAGGGCATTGAGGGCAAGAGTTCTAACCCCAACAAAGCCAGGGTTTTGAAGCCGAAGTCACCAGCCTCAGTTTGCTTCCTTTACACACAAGGAACCTTCTCTTTTAGAGAACTGTCTACCATCATTGCCCATTAAGACCATCTTAGCAAATTCTTAGTAGGAGAGAGATCTCCTGCCAGCTTTGAAGAGATAAGTTGCCATGCTGTGAGAGCATCTATGAAAGGGCCACATGGCCAGGAACTGTGGGGGGGAGGAGGCATCCTAAGAATAGACTCAGGTGCTAGCTGAAAGCCAGCAAAACATGTGAACTGAATTCTGTCAACGACCACAGGAGCCTGGAAGAGAGTGCTAAGCTCCAGAAAGGCACATAGCGCTATCCCATAGCTTGGTCACAGCCCGGTGAGACACTAAAGTCATGCCCAAATTCCTGACCCAAGGACTCTGTGAGATAAAAAAATAAAAATACGTTATTTGACCTGGCTTGGGATGGCGCAGTATATAAAGAAAGCATCAGCCACCGATGGAACAATGGAATGCTGAGGTCACCGATTCAGGGCACATATGGGAATTGATGCCTCCTGCTCCTCCCCCCTCCTCTCTCGCCCCTCTCTAAAAATGAATAAATAAAATTTAAAACAAAAGAAATATACAAATGTTATTTTAAGCTGCTAAATTTGTTATAATTTCTTAAGCAGTAATAGAAAATTTTGGTATTGGTTACTTATATATCAGCAGATGCTTACTTAAAAACTGGTTATTAGGATGAGTGCTAATTCTTGGGATTGTACTGTTTTATTCTTCCAATACGGAAATACATTATCAAACTTTAACAATGCCTATAATCTCATATGGCCATTTCACATTTTGGTTTGTGGAACTCTAGTGGATACTCCAGTGTGGATTTCTAAATTTTCTGCCAGGTTTTTACTCCCATCCCTCTCTGCCTAAGCTACATCTTTTACCCCTTAAATATAGAATCCCTAGTCTAGTGAGCTTCCCAGCTGCCAAAGAGCTGCTACTACCTGAATCCCAACAGGCTGAGGAAAAGCAATAAATGGAGCAGAGGTCATCTCCAATTCCAGCGAAAAGGAAAGTACAGAGTAAGAAGAGCAAGAAGCATCTCGTTAATATAAAATTAAAGTTTACTTTTTATTTTTATTTAGAATTGATATGAACTCATAATTTATATACATTTTAGTATTGTCTACCTAAATTATCTAGAAATAATGACACTCGAATAGGAATGAACAGAGTTAACTATTCAGCTATTGATTTCTAAACACATTCCACACTATAAAATACCATAGCCTGTTTCAGTAACAATTCCAGATTTAGGGCAAGGAAAACACAAAGGACAGTGTAGTATAAGAAAACAGCAAAGTGCTCAAATACTAATAGAACCATATTAAAGAAACTTGAGTGTGGGTTTTTTTTGTTTGTTTGTTTGTTTTACATTGGTGAACTAGAATGCATAGATTTAGAGAAAACATCTCCACACCATTTGGACAGTCAATTATGTTTTATACCCATCATCCAAAGTCAGATCATCCTCTGTCACCTTATATTTGTTTTTGAGAGCCTTCTTGAAATAGTTTCTACTAGCCAAATTTGGAACATTTGAGAATCAAAAAGAACAATGATGGCAATAAATTATAATACATTGAATTTTTAAAAATGATTTTATAATGATAATAGAGAATGAACAAGATTGAGAACTAAGAAAATCTCTTTTTTGTAGAAGAATACCAGCTAATAAATGAAAAAGGGATAATAGTATTGTAAAAATTACTAATTTGCAAGCTCTAAGTAATAATTGTAACAGGCAACAATCATTGATAGATCATGAAAATATAACACAAAATGTTGTTAAGGAACAGATCAATCACACAGTCAAGGTATTACTCCTCTCACCCCCACACACAGATTATTTACTAATCTCAAAGGAGGAAATGCACCTCAATAGAGAGAGACCACTCTGGTCCCCACTTTAGCCAAGTGACCAAAGAGGATCACCAGTGGTGAGATAGTCTGACATCATGAACTCTCTGGTATAAAGCTCAGAAATATAAAACACCAATGTAATGTTCTTGCCAATGAACCTGCATATAACAATAAAAAACAGTCAGACAAATCCACAATTTAGAAGATTCCATGAGAAGGCTATCCTGAATTCTTCAGAAAACTTATTTTCATAAGACCAAAAAACAAACAAATAGAAATGTGGAAGTCCTGTTTAAATTAAGAGACTGAAAGACAACCAAATGTAATGTATCAAATACCATGATTGACTCCTACATCAATCAATCAACCAATCAATCAATACAACAAAAGCCATTTGGAAAACAATTGGGGAAATTTTAATATGAACTTTCTATTAAATGATATAATGGACTTATTATATCATTTGTGTACAATAATGGTGCCATGGTTATGTCCTTATGTTTAAGAGATACACAATAAGGTCCGTAGAGGTGCAGTGTCATAGTGTTTGCAACCTACTTCAATTAGTTCAGTAAAAATAGAGAAATACAGTTGTAGGGCACATGGATGTTTTATTATACTAGCTTATCTTTTAAGTAATTTGAAAATATTCAAAATAAAGAGGTTGAAAGAAACAAAATAATAATAATAATTGCCTTGGTCAACAAAGTGAAAGCCCAAGAGATATATTTACATCTCATTGAAAGATGCATTTTGTACTGTGGTTGGGAGAGACAGGTTAACCTCTGAGGCTGCTGACCTGGCGGGTGGAGGAGGGCTTTGGTGTTGCTGGGAAGACCCAGCACTGCTTTTCATGCCTAGGGTTCCACTGTTCAACGCCAGAGTGCAGACTTTGCATTTTCCCCAACTGCACATCTGGAAGATGCGTGCAATAGTAAACAACTGAAGTCTGTGCTTTGCAGCAGTTTGAGCAAAGGCATTGGGCCAAAAGGTTATTAGTTTTCATTTTAACTAAACCACTGGCAAAATGGACAACTCCCTTCAAATTCTTTGGGAACGGATGAAAAACACAGGCTTCCTCGGAAACCTGTCACAGGATTTTGGTGGGATTGCTTTGGGAAGTCACTTTCCTCCATTAATTAATTTAACAAACAACCACTTATCATCACTCATTTTTACCTAATCATGAACATCACATCTAATCAAATTTAGGTAGAAGAGAAGACAAAGACATGATATAAAATCCCGTTGCTATATTTTTCTTGACAAGCATTTGTGAAACTATGTTTTTTATTTTTTTCTTCTTTGCTAAGATTTTTTTATGGAGAGCTAGATGTTCTTCAAAGAATATTGTGGAGAGAGAGGGTTATGTCTAGACAGAGGAACGAAAACAGTAAGTTTTCCAATGAAACAAATGAAGAACGTTGTTCAAGCCATGCGTACAGTAAGGGCCTCGCCCAATCAAAGGACTCTATCCGCTCCACTCCAATTGTAAGAGTATGCTTTGAATATTCAATTTTAATAAAATTCAAGCCAGGCTTATGGTTGCTCAATCTTTTTAACCAGGTGCCAAAAACCTGGCCAAATGTATGGAAGCGGATTCCTCTTCTGTGAACCGCCACAAGCACTTTGATGTTGATGCCGAGTAGACAGAATCTAGGTTGATTACCCTCTCTTCCAAAAGACCATCGCTTTCTTGGTAAAGAGCATTGTTCCTGATTTATCCAGCTTGGAAGGACACCATAAACTTGACATTCCAAACCTACTTATTAAAAATCCTTCCCATTTTTTTATTTTTACTTTTTTTTTTTTTGATCAGTCTTAAGAATCAGGACTTTCACAAAAAGAAGTAATTAACTTTTGCCATTTTTCTCATTAAAAAATCTACTTTTAAGATAACCCAAATGTACTGTGTGTTGGCATCTTCCACTTCTTATTAATCCTTTTAAAAAGCAATAAAATTAAAACCATCCCTCTGACACTAGATTTCATAATTTGAAAAATGAGTTTGCCTTAAACTTCTCAATCCACCTGAGGTTTCTCCTGACAGACTCTTGCACAATGCATGGCCTGTTGATTTTAAGACTTAATTGTGTAATTTAAAGATATAATTAACAAGCTATTCCAATGAAAATTCATGTAAATACCTCAGTACACAACAGTTCTTAATGAACTACCATATAGAGCCCCTCATTCCCGTTAGTGCTCTGTGCGAACATCTTGTCCTAATTCAACCGCTCTCATTTTATTCAGACCTTGAGTCATCTTGATCTCAGCTGACATCGTCCTAAAAGGGTGAAGGAATTAATCCCACTGATGTCATTTCAGATGAGACGAGAGTGCAGGTTTTGAAATGCTTGTTTGGCATGTGGGATTGGAATTTAAGACATCCTACATATAAAATTCTTACACAGCAATTGGGAACGTTGGTCATGGACCTTGGCACTAGAAACACATGTTTGTTTTTCTTGATAACCCTGCAGGGTCAATTTCTTTATTCCCTCATTAAGAGTTATACAGGGAAGTTGGTTACACAGCACCCATGGCCCTTGGTTGTAAAGAAAATGCTGGATGCGTCTTTATGTTACGCATAGGCACAGCCAACCAAACATGCTAAACTACTTACAGCCGTTTATTGACACTGGCAAGGAAAAACAAGTTAGAAAAGCAAATGACGCAGATTGTATATTGTGGCGCTTTCAGGGTTTCTTTCTCAGCCCCCCTTTTCTTTAGTACAGCTTTCTACATGGAAAACATATCAAGAATTTGGAAGGCAGCAAGCAATCAGGGTTTTTGTTGTTGTGTTTTTTCTTCTAGTGCTATAATTTGGCTATGTGCCAATCTCCTACACTGGACTGTTCCAATGTAACCAGTTTCACTCATTCAAAATGGAAAGGTCTGTCCGACAAAGAATACCTGTAAGTATTTGTTAGGTCTCCAAGGCTGAATGAGGGAGCAGAAATCAAGCAAAAGCCTTGCAAAGATCAACTTTCTAATGGCTCTATTTCAAGGCAAATATAAAAAAATGACAAAAATCATTCATGTATTTCATTTTAGTTTTGACCAAATGCTGGTTAATTTTATGTTCTACATGAAAATATTAGTCTCAACCTACAAGCACCCATATGAATAAATATTTTAAAAGACAAAATATGAATTTGAGAATATGTATAGTAACATAGCACAGTGCTATGGGACATGCTGTCTATTTCATCATTTATCATCACTGCACCAGCAGGTCTCAGCAGTTAACACTTTGGCACCAAGATTGTTACACAGTGGAGGAGAGCATGGCCCGACTGAATTCTGTCCTGTTGTATACTACTAGTTCTGTGACCTTGGAAAAGTTCATTAGCCTCCCTCTGCCTTAATTATCTTCAGCTGCAGAATGTCTCTTGGGTGGACTGTATGAAGATTTGAATGAGAAATACCTGCAAAATCATTAGAACAGCTCTTAGCACATAATAATTATTGAGTGCTAATCCTTTTAAACTCCAGAAGCCTCCTTTTTAGAATAGTATTCAATTTGGTTCACAGACAAATATATATTATTCTAATTCACCAGCAGGCATTTCTTTGAGAAACCTTGTTTTCTGATTTTATATGACACCTACCTAGCCTGCTAAGACTTCTGTGTTCCCATGGATAAGAAAGGTTGTATTTGCACACCAAACACATGACATTTGGCATTTCATTATTTCTCAAAATAATCATATGAGGCAGAAAGCATGATTATTCTTATTTCACAGATGAAGGAACTAAGGCTAAGAATCCAAAGGCTACACAAGCAGGAAGTGGTAGAGGCAGCCTTCAAATCTGTGAAATTGGACCTTAGATAAGAATCACTAGCTTAGTATCTGCCAGGCCGTATATTGAGTTATTTACATTATGTGGTAGAAGTAAAAACAATATTTGAAAGATGGAGAAAAGAAACTATGTGCTCAGGATTCACATTATGAGGAGAGAGGGAGATGAACTTGGTGAAATTTGGAGCTGGTGTTTTAGCATGCAGGATAAGAAAAACGTCACTGATTGAAGAGCATCGTCTCCTAGCTGAGTAGGCAGCCTTCACGTGTGCACGCATGACAGGCATTAGATCACATTCCAAATCTGCTGTTGATCTCACCTACTGATCTGGGAGTGTGAAAACAAAGTCTAGACTCACTGAGATAACATACTGCACTCTGTGTTAGAGAGAGACGGAGATGGGGAGAGAACAGTGGGATTCAGTGTCTATTTCTCCCTCATCACACTGAGCCGCCAGAGACGTCAGGCCAAGTACAGCCACCGCTGTAGTTCTCATCATGGTGCAGACTTCGGACTTGATGGAGTGTGAAGCAGTCCTACTACTTGGTGTTTATTAGCTCCTTTAATCCTCACAGGAAGCCTACGTGACGGTATGGTGATCCACCCCGCTTTGTAGAGGAAAAGCCGAGGCAGCACAGCTTTGAGACTTGCCTCACATTCTGTTGTTGACAAATGAGCAGGATTGAAGTCAGGCGATGTGACAGCTACCTGTCCCCTGAGCTCCACAGACAAGGGAAGAAAAGCACTCAGTTCCCGGCGCTTTGGACTTAATGACATCATGACACACGGTCACCCACACTCACATACCTCTACAGTTCACTTTCACCTCGAGGGTTTGGGTACTTTTAACTCTTAAAAATTTTTTTTAATGGTTGCCAGGGACTGTGGAGAGGGAATTGAGGAGTCTGTGTTTAATGGGAAGGAAATTTCAATTTGAGGAAATGAAAAAGATCTGGACATGGATAACCATTGTCCATCTGTGATGGCTATACAACAAGGCAAATGTTCTCAATGCCACTAAACTGAACACTTTAAAATGATTAAAATTATATACTTTATGTTATGTATAAATAAAAATGAAAAAGCAGCGCCGAAAGAAACAGTGTAAGGGTTATTTGACCCAAAGTGTCAGGTGTGCTGAGGCTAAGAAACCTTAGGTTACAGGAAGTGGGACAGAAGCATGACGGTGTTCTGATACACTGTGTATTGATTTGGCTGGTTTTGTTTTCAGTATCTTGAGTATTTGCTGGCTGCCTTTTTTCCCTCTGGAGAGAATACAGGACAGAGGTTTGTTAAGCTCCTGGGAAATTTAGCAGCTTCTAATGGAAGAATGCTTGTTTAAGTAGCAGTCTGAATTCCTAGAGCTTGAAATACAGTTTTCATTGAATAATGATGGTCATTGTTCAAAGTGGCTTCCAGGCTAAGGTGGCCTTGTCATCTCTCTGTGTGTTTTTGGAGGAAAAGTGATATATATCCAATATTATTTCTGCTAGATCATTCAAATTTACAGCACAATCTTCAAGTGAGAACAGATTTTCAGATTTAGAAGATAATTTTTGCCCACTAATCAGCAAGATGGAAAAACAGAACAAAAACTTTGGAACTAGTCAATACCTGAAATTGTGGCATTCAAGCCTTCTGTCTATTATAATTATAACCCTCAATGAATCAAAACCTTACTCTTGAAGGTCGAGGTTTTCATACCAACCAAGATAAATAAAACTATTACATTTTTTTTTCAGAATGTCTGTTAGAAATATAATTTCACATACCTGTTGGTTTTTTAAAAATCCACTCTTAAAAATGGAAAATAAAATTTAATACCATGTTATTACTTAGAGTTGTCGTTGGCAAAGCTTCTAGCTCCTTTCTGAATTTCAAGCACTACTCAGAGCTGTTTTTCTTTCAAAAAGGATTTTTTTTAATGAAAATTTCAAAGTAGAATTACATGCAATCCTATGAAGGGCACATTTTATTCATTTCACTTTCAGTTTGATTTTTAAAATGTTAATTTTGTAATTTTCCAGAAAGAGAAAGCTGTGCTTAGTGTGGCATTGGCCTTACTCCACAGGATTCACACTGTACATTTTGCATGGTCCTGAACCTGGGACTTTTATCTAAATCCCCCGTCCCTACAAGCCCCAGTGGAACTTCACCTTTGAAACCAAAGTGCTGAAAATCTTTTGCAATATTTAAACTTTTACTTTACAGAGCTGTTGATGGTGATAATAGAGATATGTGAGAAAAAGTAACAGTGTGTGTCACATTTTTGAAAAGCCTAGAAGTATCAGCAAGCCTTCTTTTCATTCATTCAACAAATATGTATCAATCACCTTTCATGTGTCAGACACTGTTTTAGGCGATGGAACAACAAAGGTGAACAGAAATAGATGGTTTCATTTTTTGTAAAACACTAACTTGTTAGTAAGGGGGTTAAGCCCTTGTATCACTAATTAAATGATAATTCATGAAACTGTCAATTATTTCATTATCCTTGCAGATGCTTCTAAGAGAACCAGAGAACGCTGTGAAGTTTTACTGGAGAACATGGCCTTGTCTGAGGGTCAGGGAAAATTCTTTGAGAAAGGGATATTTGAGCTCAATATCACCAATGGATCCAGCTGAGTGTCCCCAGCCCTGTAAGGGAACCCATGCCACCCATGATCAGGGTGCCCTGAACCTTGAAATCCCTGTCCAAAGGATCTCAAGCCTGGCTCTCAGGCTTCTGTGGGCCTCTTCCCTGGGTCTGTCATCCCAAGGGGGTGACTTCAGTGTGGCCAGGAGGCGCTGTTTGCAGACTCTGAGCATGCATGGACTTGATGTGCCCACTGGGATGTTCACATGGCCTTTCATAATGTGAAAAGGGACCGAGGACAGAGAAAGAAAAGAGATGAGGCTTTGGCCAGTAGCCAGGAACCTGGAATTACTGTCCTTACACCATAACATTCCTATGCAGAACTCCAACGAGTTTAAGAAGTCTAAATTCTGTCTATAGTATGTGAGCCTTTATTCGAACTCTCTTGCTTTGAACCCTGAAAATGGTCGGGGTGGGCCCATCTGTTTTGGGCTTTGCTGGGTGGGTTAGAATTGACTGGTCAAGGAAAAGAGGAGCATTTCAGAAAGAAGGGCCTATACGGGTGGAGGCTCCTCAGTGGGAGGGAAAAGGATGTGTTTAAGGAACTGAGAGGAAGCCACTGCATTAAGGACACAGCAAGAGTCTCATTGTAGCCCAATGCAGGAGCTGTCCAGTGTAACAGCAGAGCATCCTGAAAAATCATACTACATATTTTGTGTCCATAAATGAAAATATTGTACATTTTGTGTCCATTGAATATTTTTGAGTAGGTATAAAACTTAAGAAATGACTGGTATTGCTAAACTATAATTTATATGCAATAAGGGCAAAAAAAAATTGAGATATTTAAAAAATCTTCATAATCCCATGAAGTATAAATAATTATTCCTCACATCAGTTAAGCCTCAGGCCTAGAAAATAAGATCTGTTACCACTCTATTCGAGCTCAAATTTTATATTCAATAAATAGCACTAATATTTATTCATATTTTTATTAATTTAACTCAGCTGTAGTTTCCTCAACTGCACTCTATGAAAAATAACAGTATAATAGAGATCTTGGGAAGATGAAATAAATTAATACAAATAAAATACATAACAGCAGGGAGAAATCACAAGGCAGGTAATAGTATGATGTGGTCCCTGTAGCCATAAGAAATTTCAATTAGCAGAAAAACAAATGTACAAGTAAATCTGTGGCAAGGAATATAAGAGAAGCAAGATTTTAAAACCACAGAGAAGGAACTAATTCATTCTTCCTGAAGAAAAGGGTAAGGTTTCACAGAAGAGAAGATGTTTGATCATCAAGATTTCAATAAGCCCAGAGGGGAAGGGAAAGCTACTTAGCTTGACCAGAAGGATGAAAGCATGTGTATGCATATTAGGGGAAGACTGGATCATTGGTGTGGCATAGCAGAGATAGGGCGAGTGTGAGGTATTGAGCTTGGTGAGACTCAGAATTAAGCCAGATTAAGGGTTTTGTATCTTATGCAAAGGAATTGGACCTTCCTTTGGTCGGGCAGTATTTTCTCAAAGGTGGCCCTTGGATGTTAGAATCCCCTGGGGCACTTGCTAAAAATTCTGGACCCACTCCAGAATGAATGAATTGGAATACAAGGCCTAAAGCCTACATACATTACGAAGTTATATTTTGTTGACTTTTACCTTGATACAATGAAATATATAATTTTCAAAGAACATTTAATAATATACAATTTGTATAATATGATAAATATACATCCATATGTGTATATCAATATAGATATATACCAGTGGTTCTCAAACTTTTTGAAGTCAAGGTGCATTTAAAATCCTGCAAATAATTGTAGGTGCACTATATACAAATTTCTGAGAAATATGTTATAATAATTAAGTCAAATATTAAAGAAAAAAATATAAACTCCAAGCGTGCTTTTATGGTAATTAAACAAAATAAATACAACAAAATTAAATTTATTCTGACATTAAAAAACATTTTTATGTTACATTATTTTGTTATGCTTTTTAGAATTCGTAAAAAAGAGGAGTTAAAAAATAAAAACACAACAAAAAAGTTATCTTTTTATATATATATAGGTACATTCTTAGCAAGATTTAGTAAATTCAACAAGTCCCGGTGCAAATGTGTTAGATTTTTTTATTGTGTTTATGAGAAACATGAGCCTGATGTGTCCTAGTGATTTCTTCAATGTTTGGGCATATATTTGAAAGGCAAACTCTCATTTCCTCATCAATACATTGAAGAATTCCTCTCTTTTTACTCTTCATTGTGTTGAGTGCAGAAAACCCCACCATACATATCATCTTAACTTTACATCAAACAAAGGATAGAAGAAACTTGCCTCCAGTCTTTCCAGGGAACATGGGGGGTAGTATAAACAATCCAGCACCACAGTTTAACAGCCTTTTGCAACCTAATCAGGCAAGTGAGGTGGGGGGTTGGGCCGACTGTCAGCTTACAGCCAATTTCCCACACCTCTGTCCCCCCAAAATCTAAACTCAAAAAACCCTGTTGGTTTTTGGTCTCTAACAGGCACATATTTCTCTGGAATACCATAGGGAGCACCTGGGAATCTTCTAGGACGCACACTTTGAGAACCATTGATATATACACATATATATGTATATATATTTACAGAGTGGGAGAAAAGTAGGTTTACAGTTGTTTATATGGAAAATAATACAATCATTAATAAATAATAATAAAACAATAAACTGGTTTTGAGTTCTCACAACTGTCAACCTACTTTTGCCCCACCCTGTGTTCACTCAGTAGTTTATTAAAACTAGACACCTAAGTGTGGACTGAAAATTAGAAGAACATGAAATAGCAATGAACTCTGAGGCTCTAAAGATGGTAGCATTACTATTGATTTTTGGTTCCTTCTTGTGCTTTTCTGTGATTTTGAGAACTTTTAAAAGGAATTCACCTTGGTTTTAGAGTGTGGAAAAGCCCTTACAGGTGTGTATAATGAGTAGGTAAGGGGGTGCATGGAACAGGATGAGACACGGTGGAGGGCGGTGAGAGCCTCCTTCAGAGAGATGAAACCTCCCGCCCCAGCAGAAGCTCCTTCTCCTCACTCCCCCATCTGTTGAGATCTGCCTCCTCCACCACATTGACTTACTTCTCTGAGGCTAGAAGCTGCACGTAACTCATACCTGTAAGCTCAGCACCTGACACAGCATCTGACCCAGAGATGTTCGGTGGCGGCTTCCATGAGTGACTGACTGGTCTTGAGTTCTTCGGAAGCCTTTCCTGACATCCCATCTGGCATAGCCAAGATTTCAGGACTCTGGATTCTGATGTTGGGGAGATGCCCACTTCACTTTGAGAGCTGATCTCTGGCCTGGGCTGGATGAACAGAAATGATGATTTCATGTTCAACTCTGGAGAGCTGTAGAGCAGGCTAGTTGGAAGGTGTTAAGACCCAAAGAGAGGGCTCCTTGCTCTAAAATACCTACACTGGCTCCGGGCAATTTACCATCATAACTTCATTCCTTTGGGGTCTGAATTCTTGTAACAGTCCCCTATTAAAATGCAAATGCCTCTGGGAGGTGTTAAACCCTTGTCAGCAAACACCTTGCTTATTAACTAACACCTGAGCTGACAGCCATCTGAAAGCAAGTGCCTGTTGGGAAATCAGTTTCCAGAGAGGTGGCAAAATGTTGCAAGAAGGTTGGAGGACAGCTGGGACCCTCAGTTGAGTGGGTTCAGAATTGAAACCAAGGATCCTTATGATTTGCATTAAATTTAGCATTAAATCCTAGCTCTAGAAATCATATCATCTATCTATCTATCACCTATCTATCTATCTATCATCTATCTATCTTCACCCCTCAATAACCAGTTACTCTCTCCCTTGCCATCCCCCACTTACCTCAGCTCCGACCAATCAGCTCCCAGCATAACACCAAACCCTAATCCACAGTGTCTTGTGATTTTGCCTTATATAATCTGTAATTTACACACTAGTGGGGGTGTTGGAACTTTTGAGCATTAGCTTCCTGTTTTCCTGGATGACGCCATTCATCAATAAAACAGCCAATCTTTCTCTACTGCAATTCTCTGTGTTTAGGGTTTGGCTCTGCTAGTGCTGGGTGGATGAAGTCTTTCTGTTCTGTAACAGAATGTCACAAGATTCTCAAGGCTGGGTCTGGCTGCAGCAGTGGTCGGGACTCTCTATTGCCAGGTGAAGGATGATCCGGTGGTAGGAAGGGCTCCAGAAGCCCGTATCTCTTGGGCTGGTAGTCAACATAAATGCCCAAAGGGGGCATAAGACAAGTAGGATGTTCTCTGGCCTCACTACTCCCGCCCTCACAAGTAGTTTCACTTTTTCATCAAATCCCATTACAAAAAGGACTAGGAGTAACAAAGTTAATAATAAAGAGTTTTTGCTGTTTGGTTGTTCTAGTGTTTTATTTGTTTGTGTGGTTGGTTTTGTTTGTTTTATTTATTTATTTATTTTTGGTAGGTAAGATTGTTTGTGATGTTTTTTGTCATATGCCTAACTAGTCACTCTTTGGGCCCTCAACTGTGCACCTCAGCATCTCTGCATTTAAATTAATATTGTAATAGCTATTTACTCTTTTGTCTTCCATTAATTAGCCTACATATAACTAACTTCAATGGTTGACTGGTCTTTAGATCTACAACACAAATTTTATTTAAGTATTTTAAAAACTATTCTCTGAAAGCCTTTCTGTTGGTCTGTGTCTTACTGGAAATCCCAGGAATAAAGAAATATGCTAAAATTTCCCACTTTTGTATATATTATTAGTCACCACAGGAGAGCTAAATGGCACTCTGGGTTGAATAAGAATGCCTGAACAGTTTTCAAATGTTTAGGGTTCAAAAAACCCAAAATACATTTTGCCAAAACATTTATTTTCCTCTTCATTTTTTTTTAAACCCATGTTTATTTTAAGGAGCATTTATACCATGTGTTTTTAATGCATTTACACTCAGTTCATTAAAATGCTACTCTAAAACAGTTTTTTGGTGTTGAGAAGACCAGCAAGCCCTTCTCTTTGACTGGTAGGTGTGTTGGGCCTGCCCACCCTGCTGTTTGGAACTACCCAGCTCCTTCCCAGAGGCTACAGAGTCCAAGATGCGCAGGGCCTGGCCCAGAGCTCTAGCGCTCCAGGCCTTGCCATCACGGTGCCCTTTGATGTTCATAGGGGTTGTCAGAAATCAGGAAGGTCCTTGACATTTTAGTACTTCGGTCATAATTTAAGTGCTTAAGACTTCCATCTCTGCCCTTGTGAATCTTGGTAATGCTGAGGATTTAAGGGCCAGGTTACAGCTCACAGGATGTTATTAAATATCAATATTGAGACGGAAGAGGTGATTAGGAGCTGAGAATGTCCCCATTTTCTCCATTTCTGTAGTGGTGGGGAGCGAGACAATACTCTAGAGAAGTTAATGCTGACCCAGTGAATTGAAATTGCCTAGTGAGCAGCGAAGAGCATCCTTGATGAACCATCTCTCCATCTGGTTCTGGATGCACTGCCCACCCGGAGTCAACTGGGTTTCTGAAAGGAGTAGATGCCGAGGCCATCTTCAGAAGGGTGTGGGGTGGCCCGACTTATTCTGAAAAACTAGCTCAGGGGGACTGTTTCAAAAATTAAATGTCTCCATGCATGTTTCTAATGGTTTACCATGCACACAATCTTACCGCATGCCAAGCCCGGGACCGACTTCTCTCCGTACATTATCTCATTTATAAAAATAATAAAGAGGAATCTCACTTAAAGTGAAGTAAGGAGGCCAGAAGGGGAGAGCTCTCATATCCTACATTGATTATGAAGCCACAGCAGGAGGGACTTCTCTGTAGGATTCCTTCCCAACCTTCTCTTCCTCTTCCTCTCTATAATCAAGGCTTCCTCTCCTTTGTTTCAGCTCACACATGGTCCATGTTCTGGATTGCAATCCCTTGTTGATCCCAGGTAAACCTATTCTGGCTGACTTTTGTTTACAGTCAACACACTTAATCTTCCCAGGTAGATATTATTATCCCACTTTGCAGATGAGCAAAATGAGGTGTCAAAAAAAGTGAGTGCTTTGGGTGATGCAGTGGAGCAACATTAGCGATGGGCAACCATTTGAATTCTTTGACTCTCACACCTGCGAGGTTGTTGTTTCATAGAAAGAGTCCAGGCTGGGAGCCAGTCTCTCCATTATGGGGAAGACCTACTGGCACCTGTCGACTGAAGACCAGCCTTGGAGGAAAGGCAATTATTCTGATAAGACTTGTCGGGGAAGAACAGTGCTGAGGGTGGGGAAAATTTCCAAGAGCCAAGTTTAGTTTAGCATGAGAAGAGATTCAAGGTTATTTTGTTCATCTCCTCTCAACTCTTTCTCAAGAAAAAAAAAAAAGTGTTCGAGTTTCTCATTGTCCTGTCAATGAAAGAAATACCCAAACCTGCAGAGAAGTTTTGTTTATTTGAGCCAAGATGACAATAATTGCCAGGAAACAAAATCTCAACAGATTGAGAAAATGCTTTGGAGAATGGCAGTTTTGCATTTTGCTTTCTACAGTAATCAGAGGACGAGGCCTCAGAAGGGTTACATAAAATTCATTAGTGCTAGAATAGGGAGGCAGGAAAAAGCAAAATGGGAAAATCCCTGAGCTTGGATAAAGAGTAAAATGAAGAGACAAATACATCTTTTCCATTGGTGGGTGTTAGCAACCAACATTTACAGCACATGAAGATGGTATTTGGGCAACAAGGGAACAATGAGGGTTCTGTGGTCTCATGCTCTGGTGGGAGATTGTGTCTGGGAAAAAGAGCATTACTATGACATTCCAAAGGTACGTTATTTTAGATGTGAAAAGATAAGACAAACTCAGTTAAGGTAAAGCTTGGCTTTTTTCAAAGAAGATACCCACCTAGGATATGACTACCCATCATGACTCGCTTTTAGTTATAAAGTTTTCATTTCATTTCATACTTTAGGTATCTGAGTATGTAAGGCCTTCCATCCCTTCCCTGAGCTTGTCAGGTTTGGTGTGTGTCCCCTTTCTCTCCCACAATGCCTTTTCTTTTCTTAAAGTGTAGGTCATAGACTGGCACACAGTACTTCAGGTGTGATCTGGCCAGCATCAAAGGTCGGGGCTGCCTGTTCCCTTGCATTGGACACTCTATTAACCAAGCCCCAACTTTTCTACTTCCCAAACCCACTTATAACACAGTCACCTCACTATGCTGTTGCCTTGTATTCAGCTATCAGTTAACAAATATATTAACATGTTATTATTTATTTACTTCTTTACTTATTTTCTCATTTCCCACAAGCACCACATCAGTTCAGTTCAAGGTGGCCTAAACACTTCTTGCGTTGAGCTTTCTGTATGGAGTTTCTGCAGTCTCATCTCCACTGGATCTGGTGCCCATTTCAATCAGAGTTCTTTCTCATTTGCGGGGAATAGGAACATGGGATGGAGAGCAGAGGTTCTGTTTTCTGGGCCTGCTGACTTCCCTGTTTTCTCTTTTGGGAATCCTTCGTGTTCTTCTTACTTAGTCAATACTTTTAAAAATGCTCCTTTTCAGTATCTCCTGTGTTTTAGAAAATGTCAGCTTGTTCTGGTGCTCTGCCTGTCTGGCATGATTGTCACAGGCCAGGCCAGAATCCTGCATTGTCCTTAATTGGGCGTGGGTAAGGGGCTCCTTCTAATTTTGGAATAAATCTTTTCCTAGTTCCAATAGCACCTGGTGAAGGCATACTGAGTTCTTGAACTTCCTTCATTTTTTACTCAAGTTTTGGAGTAGAATGTTGGCCATTTATAGCCTTCAATATCTTTTGGTCATCTTCCTTTTAGACCAGCTGGTTATAGAATTATCCAAGCTTTTCCTGAATTGATTGAAACCTGATTTCCAAAGGTTATATCCGATGCCCAACAAATTCATTTTTTGACAGAATTATTCAATAATGACATGATCATACTTTTTCTATAGTTCCTATTATTTCCAGACCACCTTAATCTATGTTTAGAAAGATCAAATAGTAAATCCTTTTATTGCTTCTTCTGTGTGCTGAGGGAAAAAAATTAAACAGAGTCTTTACCCTGAGGCAATGAGCCATTAAGCCAACGACCAAATAGGTGAAGACCTCTGTCTCTGTCGTGAGGTGCTTCAGCAATGGTTTTGTAACTGGTAGAGGGAAAGAGGAACCCATTTCTCAGAGGTGGCAGTGTTACTCAAATTGACTTCCCCAGTAATGGTTCTCGGATTTACTTTTCTTTTATTATATCCTGAGTTCTCTCTAAAATTCTTCCATGTAAAATCTCAGAGAAACACGTGTGTTTTTACTTAACCAGATCACCTGGTGATTCCCATGTATCTTAAATCTAAGAAGGAATGCTCAAGGGCAATGTTTTCCAAACTTTAGTGTGCATTGGAATCCTCATTCAGTAGGTCTGGAGTGAAACTTGATAATTTGCTTTAGGAAGTTCCCAGGTGATGTCGATTCTGCTGACCTGGGATTAGACTCTGAGAAACACCTTCCTAGATGTTTCCCATCCCACCAATGGCTAGGAATGTGAAGGAGTCTTCAGAATTAGAAATTATTTGATCTGCAACTTATTTAAAATAGCTCATAATGTGATTGGAGCTGCCTCCTTTGTTTCTGCTTTGCCACCTTCTCATTACTTGCTGGAAGTCTGTCAGTCTGATTTCCCTCTAACCTCTCCCAACTCCCATTACCTCCTCTCTACCTGCCCTCCCTAATCCCAAAGCAGGAGCGTACCTGGTGTCCAGCAGGTTCTGTCTGACCTGGCATTGCTGGGAGAGACTTCTCATCTACCACGCCTCGGGATACCTCCCAGAAAGCAAGCCCCAGTATTGTCCTGAGGTTGCCCTCCTGTTCCCAGCTCTCCCACTTACCAGGCTCAGCTACTGTACAATTCTCCTGGGGAAGAGGTCAGTCAGTACAGGCTCTGCAGCCATGCACCACTAAATGTCATGGGCCTGTCTCCCCCATTTTCCTCCTTAACATAGTCAGTTTCATTATAACCAAGAGATTTCTGTCTCATGCATGGACAAGTTCTAACACCATTTTGGGGATTTACAGGTTTGCTGGGAAGGACCCAGAGCCAGAATTGGACATAACTGGGAACACGGGGCAGCATGGCTTTAGTCTCTGGGATAGAGCAGGCCTGGGGGGAGGGGGGTTCAATGTGGTCTGCTCCCTACTGGCAACAGCCCTGGAAAGTGTGCCCGTTTCCCCAAGGAAGCATCTAACACCTTCTAGTCCTTTGGAAAAGTGGTCGTGTCATGTGTGTGTTTTCAAGCCAGTTTTTCAAGCCACAGCTTAAGCCCATCACAAATGTTTAGCTAAAAAAAATTTCAAAGTGTGGTTTATTGGAGGATGACTTGACCTGGCCTCAGTGATATGCAAAGGTGAAGAGATGAGGGAGCATCTCCAAGTCTACTTTTCAGAGTACTTTCTACTTCCGAGTTCAGGAAGACGGCTTTCTTTACAGGACAGCACTGGCCCCTGACCCTTCCCCCTCAAAGACTTGCATGTAAAGTTCTCCCATTTGCCTGGATGAGAAAAACATCTTTAATACAGTGGTATCAATGTGATTTCCTCACTGGTGAATATCACATTTTTGTGGATTTGCAAAAAATAAAACTCCTTTTCCTTTTGGCTGAAAATTGCTATGAAAAGAAAAGGCGGTTTTGGTTTTGGTGATTTCTTCCCCAATGGGGACACGTTCCCCGCCTCCCCACCGACCCTAGTGCTAAGAAACCACCTCTGAGTTATACACTGTCAATTTTCACCTGCGACTAAATTGCTTTAACACTAGATTCCCCATTAGGATGAAGAAAGCCATTGTTTACCTGGTATTGTGGTGAAACGTTATCCTGGACCAAATTCGCCAGCGCCTATAAAACCAAAAGTCACGGGGGAGCTTTCACCACAAACCAGGAACCACCAAGACATTAGCTAGAAGAAAGAAATGCTTTTATTCTGGCAATTTTGTCTCTATTAAAAGTTTACAATGTTCACTGTTGAAGTGATAAAAGAATGTATTATCGCTTTAAACAAAGTGCTTTGAAGATGCATCTTTTAAATACATACCAGGTTCATTTTTGCATTCATCAAAATTTGTTAACCTCGAAGAACCAGAAATTTCATCCTGGCAGAATATTGTAAAGATTTTTCTCAAAACTTTTGCAAATTCTTCTATCCATTTTGGCCGTCCAAAGCCCCACAGAAGTCAAAGGTGCCTACCATTGTGGAAGAAACACATCCCACCTTGTTCTCATTGGTTCTCACAGGTCAACAGGAGGGGAAGAAATCATTTCACTTGTATATGCAGAGCTCTTACAGAAATGGAACCTAAAGAAATGACCAAAAGAGGCCGCTTTTATACTTTTTAGACTAAGGAACAATATGTTTGTAAGGAATTGATCGAACAAAACACATAGGTGTAGGTGCTTAATTATGAAGAATTAAAGCAGAGGTTGGGCTTAGGGAGTCTTTAGAGGCTTCTGGGCTCTGAATTCCCTATCTCTGGTGGTAAGATCTATCTCTAGCTCTTGAGATAGGGAGGGCACCTTTCAAATAGGAGACTTATTTCCAGCTTTCTAGGGGACAGAGAGAAGAAGGTCAGAGTCTATACTTCTTGCACCAGCTGTTTCTAAAGTAACTTTAATTCAAAATAACTAATAAACCATGTATTAGGTATTAGTCCAGGGAATATTGGAGGGAACACTTTGTAAAGTATATGATTGTCTAAAGACTATGCTATATACTTGCAACTAATACAAAATAATATTGAATGTAAACTTTAATTGAAAAAAACACAAAACAATCACTAAACCACCATGGCATCTTTTGGGCCAGTATAATTACTGGGCCAGAGTATATAAACATGTTAAAGCTTTCTTATATGTATTGTCAAGTTGCTTAGTAGAATCTTCAAATCAAAATCACAGGAGCCATCACCTTACACCCATTAGAATGGCCATCCCCAAAAGGACAAAAAATGACAAGTGTTGGCAAGAATGTGGGAAAAAGGAAATCTCTGTGCATTGTTGGTGGCAATCTAAATTGGTACAACCGCTATGGAAAACAGTGTGGAGTTGTCTTGAAAATTAAAAGTAGAATTACAATATGATCCAGCAATCCCACTTTTGGACATTTATTCAAAAGAAACAATATCACTGTCTCAGAAAGATAGCTGCACCTTTATTAACCAAAGCCAAGACATAGAAACAACTGAAGTGTCCTTTAACTGATGAATGGATAAAGAAAATGTGTTATCTACACTACAATGAAATATTATTTAGTCATAAAAGAAGGAAAGCCTGCCATTGACAACAACATAGTTGGACCTTGAGGGTATTAGCTAAGTGAAATAAATCAGAGAAAGAAAAATACTGTATGAAGCCACTTATATGTGGAATCTAAAACAAACAAACAAAGACTGAGCTCATAGATACAGAGAACTGATTGGCAGTTTCCAGAGGTGGAGAGGATGGGTGAGAAAAATGGGTGAAGGTGATCAAAAGGTATACACTTCCAGTTATGAGATAAACAAGTTCTGGAGGATGGACTGTACAGCATGGTGTCCATAGTTAATAATATCTGTACTGTATTGTATATTTGGAAGTGGTTAAGAGAGTAGATCCAAAAGTTTTCATCACAAGAAAAGAAATACGTAAAACTATATGTGGCAATGGATTAATTAAACTTACTGTGATACTCATCTCACAATACATACATATATCAAATCATGTATATCTAAAATGAATACAATGGTATATATCTCAATTATATCTCAATTTAAATAAAGAAAATACTATAGTAACGGTATCATTAACAACAATAGGAAATTGGAAAGTAAAATAAAATAAAAATGAATAATAAATAAAGCCCAATCATGGGCATGCCAAACACAAAGCAGCAGAACCTACTCCCACATGTATGTAGCTGGCATTACCAAATGATTTGGTAAAAGAAATGCTATTGCGGTTACATTTACATGGTTTTATATCATGTGTAGGCATGTATCTAAGAAACCGTATTATTTTTAAAAGTAACTTAATAGGTATTTGATTAAAGTTATCTCAAAAAAGAGAGAATCTTTCAGATAACAGTGTTTAAGAGTGTTCATCTTACTCAACCTCTTATGAATGTTGTGTTATCGTGAAAAACAAACCTTGCTAATTGGATATTTTAAAATTGGTGTCATTGTTTTAATTTTTATTCTTTAATTTTTAAATATTTAAAAAAATTATTTCGCTTTTTATTAAATTTTTTGGGCGACACTGGCTTACAAAACTATGCAGGTTTCAGGTGCACAAATCTACAACACATCTTGTATTCTTTCATTTTGAATTTAAAAAATAAAAAAGGATACATTTGTCAGCTATTGTATGCCCTTCTTATTTGACTTCTGTGCTCCTGTGAATATCAAAAGTGATTTGTGCCCTATGTAATCTGATATAATGAAGTTTATTTGCACACTCAATTGAGTCACTGAAAAGATGAAGACATTAAATGCCTTGGGGAGTGAGTGGCAGCTACTTCACTTACTCTGAAAGGTCTTTTGAAATTCTTAGCTGGGAATTTTTTCTGTCTTTTTTAAAACTTATATTTTATTTCCTTCCTAGTTTTGCCCTCTGATAGAAATACCTGACGGAGAATTACTACCAGCGCCGAGATAAAAAAGCTATATCAAATCACACAGGGAATCAGAAAATTTAGCCTTTTAAATTAATTGCAATTTATATTATTTCACCAAAAACTGATACATTGCCCAGCACCATTAAGGTCACCACAGTTAACCTGTGAATATTTTGATCCTTGTCTTTCTGTAAATGGTCATGTAAAAGCGTTCTGAGACAAGAACTCTTCTGGCATCTTACACTAGTATAATTCATTAGCATTTTTGTGGTAATTTTTTCCTAGAATAAATGACAAAGGCCAGTTAAGAGGATTTTAGAAGCAATTAAGGTCTTGTGTTGTAATAAAGAACCTTTTCAAACTCTAGGGTCATTTTTCTAAATATTTCCCAGTCTCAGTGAAAAGTCGATATTTTAAAAGAAAATTTGTTTCACCTTGAGAAGAATATTTTAAATACTGAGTTTAAGTTTTATTTCCTTGTTTTGCTCTTGGAAGTTAAAATGTTTCATATAAGTAAAATGAAGAGAGAGTCTTCAGAACGCTGAGAACCACCCCTCCACACACTCAAAGATGGCCACTTTTTTTATTGGAAAGAGTCATTACATGGATTTTCCATCTTTAGTTCAACTTGAGCTGCCATTTATAAACTTCAAACTCCATTAGTTTGTTGTTGTTGTTGTGTGTTGGCAATGTCTTTTCTTCTGCCACAAACGTTATACGTGACCCAATTCTAAGCATCCCCCTTGTAAAAGGCATTTAATTAAACCAACAAACAAACCAGCAGGATAAAGAATTACAGGGGCATAGGGACCCAGCATTATAAACAACATGGAAATAGATCATAGAATCCTGTCAAGTATCCCAAATCTAATTTATGTGGTCAATAATGTAATTCTTTCCGTCTCTGTAAGAAACTTATCCACCACACTCTTGTGACTGTAGAGTTTGAGTACAATTTCCCCTCTAGCCACACCCCCATTAAAATATAACACATGTCTACAGCAAGCATTAAATCAAAAGACAAAGTACAGGAAATTGTTTTCATGTGTTGCCTGTGCTTTTAAAGGATGGAAAAGAGGAACTTTTGCAATTAACGCTATCTTAATACTTTATGGTTCAATATGAAAAATCATGCCCATTCCTGACCTGCTCTCTATTTTTAAGATAGGAGGCAATCACACTTTGTTGCTACTCTCAGGTAAGCCACGAGGTTTGCACTTCGGGGATGATATCTAAATAGACTGTTTTACATAACACTGAAACTGGAGAATATTCATGTGTGCATTCTTCCCATGATTGTAATTAAAACCAGACACAAAACCTAAAGTGCTACTACAAGTTTTAGCTACTTGTACCAATTTCTCAAGAAAAGTGGGAAGCTGCTAGAAGGGGAAGTATATTCTAGAAGTGCTAAGTATGCCCTGAGAAGAAAGAAGGAAGGACACAATTGCTTGTACAATCAACACAAGTGTCAACCTCCCATTCTCAAGCATGGTGTGTAAGACCCACTGCCACTGTGACAGACGAGGGGTAGGTGACTGAAAGATGACAGTGGCTCCTTAGCCTAGCCAAGTCCTGAGACTCAGCCTGTCACTGCTGGATCAGGCTCAAGTGGTTGGAGCCATCTGAGACATTTAGTGACATCTCTGTTTGGCAGGTCATCATCCAGTTTACCTAACTGGAAGGTCAGAGGCATTGAGCCTAAACTAGCTTTTGGAAAAGAGGTGTACAGGCATTGTTAGTTTGGAGGGTTTTCGTGTTCATTTGTGAGAAAAACAAAACTACCTGTTGAGATATTCTATGAATGGAAAATAGATTAATTTTCTGTTCCTTCCATGTATGTAATTCAATTAGAAACACCTCTCGTGAAATAAATATATATGAATAATTTAAATGACACAGAAGCTCCGTCACTTACAAACTGGCTGGTTTCTGGAAAGTATTCTCAAATTCAGTTGTTTATAAGCCCAAAGTGATTTTATAAAAGCAACTGTTATCCCCATTTGTTGGCAGTGGGCAGAGTCACAGTTTCTAGCTCTGGCTCGCACCTTCCTTTATGAGCATAAGAATGTGTAAGTTGCAAGTTTATAAGATGTAAGCATCAATACTATAAATAAATGTATAACCCATGTGCTAGATTTCTAGGGCTGCTGTTACAAATTACCACAAACTGGGTGGCTTAAAATAACAGAAATTTATTCTCTCCCAGTTTTGGAGGCTAGATGTCTGAAACTCAGGTGTTGGCTGGGTTGGTTCTTTCTCCCACCTTATGGTGGTTGCCGGCAACCTTTGGTATTCTTTGGCTTGTAAATGCTTCCCTCCAGTCTCTGCCTCCATTTTCTCATGGTATTGTCCTCCCTGTGTGTCTGGGTTACTCTGTGTCCAATTATCCTTTGCTCATAAGTACATAATTTACTGGATTAGGGCCCACCCTAATCTAGTCTGACCTCCCCTTAACCTGATTACATCTGCCAAGACCTTATTTCCAAGTAAGTTCACATTCCCAGATAAAAGCAGTTAATACATCAACATATTTTTCTTGGGGACACAAGTCAACTTATAACACCCATCATGTGCAAAACAGGGTGTTTTCATTCAACTAAAAATATTAAAATTACCTTTGTGTAAGGGAATAAACAAATTTTGGAAACATAATATCTTACATTCCATTGGGAACTTTAAAATACATGCCCATTCAATTTGAGAGACATGTCTATTCTACTATTGACATAATATCAAAGATTTCCATTATGTACAGTATATTATTTATAGAGATACGTATGCACCCGCTCATCTCACTCACACATGCACAGACACAAACACACACACACACACAAACGTAATCATTTTATGCCACACACAGTCCTGCCTGAGCATGAATGAAGCTTTTCTGTGGTGCTGCTCTTGCTGTGCATGTATCCACATGTACAAGCTAAGCCTAGCCAGAAATGCTCAAGTGTCTTTGAACACATTCCACAAATCAATGCCTGGCATTGGAGAAGGACATTTTCCCATTAATTAGATTCAGACTGCATGTTTAATAAAAGAGGAGTGAGTCATTAAATAACACACTTCAGTTAGTACTCTCTTTCCCCTCTCCTTTTTGTTTCTTGAATGAGTGTAGTGGTCAACTCTTCACCAAAACGATTTTTTCTTCATCTTGTGCACACACCTAAATGACTTTCTCTTAGCTACAGAGATGTAACTCTAGACCTGACTTGTCGTCCATGACAAGTGAGCAGAAAGGATGTATTTTATTCCAAATTGGCCCATTAAAAACCTCCTACGTATGTTCCCTCCTTCCTCTGGTTTGAGTCAGGCAAGCAGAGCTTCTCTAGAAGCCCTAGGTTGAAGGTGGAAAAGCCACAAGAATGAAAGAAACCTGGGTTTCCAAATCACTGTTTGGTGACCATTACCATCTGATTTGAGCTTTATCATGTTTGAGCCTTCATATAACTTGGGGTTGTTGGTTACAAAACCTAACACTAATTTAAATATAAATGCTACAAAGGAGGACTTGAGTTCACATAACTCAGGCTAGAGAAAGGTGAGACTGACTACAACAAAATGTCATTATTGCTTGATTGCAATGCTCTCCCTGCCCCACTCATACCAGGAAGTCTGTGAAGGTGACAACTTCCTTAAACAACTTCCAACAAATGGCTGGATTCTGTATAGGTGATACACTGCCATGTATGTTCTCTCTGATTTCAAGTCTTAGCCTAGTCTCCTTAACTAAATGGCAACCTTAAAGACTTTTGCTTTGCCTCCTAAAGCTTCTGAATCAGGGTCCAGAACTATTGGAATGTTCAACATATATTTATTGATCCATGGGTAGACTGATTCTTAACCAAGGTGATGGAAAATTTGCCAGCTAAATAAATGTTGGCATATGTAATAACTATTAAAACTAGTTTCAAATCCATACATAATTTAAAAATGTAAAACATATGTATAAACGTTAAGAACTATAAATATTATTAAAATGAATTTAAATGAGTGTGGCTCTCTTCATTCAAGGGGATGAAAGAAGGTTTATTGAATTTTTATAGCATTTTGAGAAACAGATTTATTTTTAAAAACAGGACATTTTTAGAAACACATTTATTTTGAACTGAGACTTCCAATGTGTTTGCTGTCACACCTTTTCTAATTTATTCAGTCACAGTTAAACTGAAAGGGAGAAAATCACATACTAGGTCTCAGGTGTGACCACAGTAAATAGGCTCACAAAACTCAACTGAGGCCATCTGTAAATTACTTCCTATTCCTGTATAAATCTGTTTCACAATTAGGTACAATGTTAATGAAAATATAACCCAAGTCCTAAGTCAGATCAGCCTCAGTTTAAATGGCCTGTCTGAGGACCATAAGCAGCATGTAATACTAGATAAATGGAAAGACAAGAAGTAATAGAAGGTGAGAACTTGTCCCTGTAGTGGCTGTTGTCTTTTTCTGCCCAGACTGTCACCCCTTTTCTGATAATATAACCTATCCCCCTTGGTCTGAGAAGAAGTCGGAAGACCTGAATTAGATCAATTATAATATCCTTCTGTCTTTGTACATTATGGAAGCCAGGGTGACAAGTTACAGTCAGGTGACCTAAACTGAGATCTCTCCACCTAAGGTTGATGAGACATACTTCTTTACCTTTCCGGTGGCAGATATTTTAGGTTGAGTCGAGAGGGCTGCCTTTGCTTATTTCATGGAGAAAGGCCATCTAGAAGTAAGCTAGGATGAGATCAGCACAAAGAAAAAGCGGAGATGCCAGCCCAAAATAGAATGACACATAGTACTGATAGCATTCATTCAGAATCTTGATAGCATTCGGTAATGGCCAGTACTATCCTTTGTCCTGAGTTTGCATTTGTGAGCCTATAAAGTCACATTATTAAATTAGCCCTGGCCAGATAGCTCAGTTGGTCAGAGCTTCCTCCCAAAGCATAAGGTTACCAGTTTGATCTCCAGTCAGGGCACATACAAGAACAGATCAACGTTCCTATCTCTTTCTCACTTTCTCCTTTCCTCTTTATCTAAAATAAATAAAATAAACATAAAAAATAAATTTCCATTATTGAATTAAAGCTAGATAGTGTTAGATTTTATCATGTGAAATTTAATGGGGTTCTTATATGCCCAAAGTGGATGTTTCCACCTCATTCTGGAATGAGGCCACACTTGGTCTCTGCTAGTTTGATTTCATCTGCCCTCAGCAATCTCACTCTTGCTACTGCTCTGATTTTTTGTGCAAATTGTTTTTCAACAAGATCTTTAAAGGCATACTTTGCACTACATATGTGTGATAGATGTTCTGGAAGATTAAGGATAATGTTTCTTTGTATCATGAAAATGTCATAAATATTTGTGGATAATCTACCTAAAATTCTGAATTTTTTTACCTCCTGGCACTCCATTACATAAGCTAGAAAAAATGGTTTGCAAAGACAATTCCATGGAATTGCCCCCACTCCAGGGGACATTTTTATTGTGTTAGTAAAAGAATGTTTGGTTGGCATATAAAGAAAAACAAAACATTTAGTCTTCTTTCTAACACCCTATGAAGACTGGGATTTTGAGAAATAATACAATAGGAATTACAAACATAGCATCTTCCAGGATTCATAAGTAGTGGGAGTCAGTTGTAGAGAGAAAGGATATTCACTGAATTTAGAATTAGAAAACCTCAGGGACACATTTGGTTTCAAGGGAAAGAAACTCTAGTGATCTCAAAGAACTTTAATAACCCCTAGTTTAGTTGCAGTTAACAGAAGCATATCAATGGCTAACTCATACTCACAGAGGAATTTACCATGGGAATCAGTCATAGGAGCACACCACTACTTGTCTGTTAATAAATTTTGTTTTTATTCCAATGTCTCCATAGTCTTTGTGCCACCCGAACACTTGATATATTGCAAGGAAGGAGATGACTGTGATTATCTAAATGTTCATTTTTTCAAATCCCTTTAACTAAAAATTTGGGAAGAAACAATAATCAGCATAACATGAAAATATTTACTAATCACCTCTCCAATAAGAATACCTCCTAGGCCCTGGCTGGTTGGCTTAGCGGTAGAGTGTCGGCCCAGAGTGTGGAAGTCCTGGGTTCGATTCCTGGTCAGGGCACACAGAAGAAGCACCCATCTGCTTCTCCTCCCTTCCCCCCTCTCCTTCCTCTCTATCTCTCTCTTCCCCTCCTGTAGCCAAGGCTCCACTGGAGCAAAGTTGGCCTGGGTACAGAGGACAGCTCCATGGCCTCTGCCTCAGGCACTAGAATGGCTACAGTTGCAACTGAGCAACACCCCAGATGGGCAGAGCATGGCGCTCTGATGGGCATGGTGGTTAGATCCCAGTCAGGTGCATGTGGGAGTCTATCTGACTGCCTCCTGGCTTCCAACTTCAGAAAAATACAAAAGAAAAAAAGAATACCTCCAAAACTTGAAAACATTGGTATATAAAGACACATGCACCCCCACGTTCATCACAGCATTATTCACAGTGGCCAAGACATGGAAGTGTCCCTAGGTAGAGGACTGGAAAAAAAGATGTGGTACATATATACAATGGAATACTACTCAGCCATAAGAAATGATGACATAGTGACATTTATGACAACATGGATGGACCTTGATAACATTATACTGAGTGAAATAAGTAAATCAGAAAAAGCTAAGAACTATATGATTTCACACTTAGGTGGGCTATAAAACTGAGACTCATGGACAGAGATAAAAGTGAAATGGTTAACAAGGGGAGGGGATATTAGGGGGAGGGGATGGGGAGGAGGTAGGTGAAAGGGTGTTAAGAGGGACAAATATAAAGTGACAGAAAATTATTTAATTTTAGGTGATGGGTAATGACATAGTCAACAGTTCAAATGTTATAGAATTGTTCACCTGAAACCTATGTATTCTTATTGATCAGTGTCATCCTGTTAAAGTTAATTTTCTACATATAATTTCAAAGAAAAAGAATACCAGTCTCCACTAAAACACCCCACCCAGGTTCACAATGGTGTCTATTTTCCTTCCTCTGGTCCTGATATCTTTTCAATTGCAACCTGAAATTACAAATCTTTCAAATGATGTAGCATTTCAAAAAGATGAGAGAAGCTTTTTTTAGAAAACTGTTGAAATCACATGGAAAGCTATTTAGAAATGAGAGTATAACAGGATTAAATGCATTAGCAATTGAAGAAGACAAAATAAATATAAGGATGCAAAATAAAATTATTTTGGATATCAAAATAAAATAACCGATTCTTGGAAAAAGTACTGGAATTCTTGAATATTTTTTTAAAATAACCCTCTGTATATATTCCCCTCCTGCTATAATAGAACTTGTAATCATTCTTAGTATATTCTAAGAAATGGAATATAGATACAATTTAATAATAACTTAAGTTTTGTCTACTAAACAAAAATTATTTTCATATTTTTAGGTTTTTTTTAAGACTAATCCTCAGACAAATCATACTTTTCCCATTAACTTTGAAAAATAGGTCTCCACTTAACATAAATTCAGTTTAAGTGGCCTTACTTGGTTCCAGTTTTCTTTTGATGATAAGGACCCTTGTGCCTCTCTGACAGCCCTCATCACATTGTGGTGTTTATGCTTCCTGTACCAAACTGTGAACTCTTTAAGGACAGGTACCTTCTTTTTAAATTTTTGTAAAAAATTATTGAATTTATTAGGGTTACACTGGTCAATAAAATTATACAGGGTTCAGGTGTACAGTTCTACAATGCATTGCGAGCTCACCAGCTAAAGTTTAGTCTTCTTCCGTCACCATTTATTCCTCATTTTCCTCGTCCACCTGCCCTCATCACTGTCCTTCAGGTAATCCCCATACTCTTGTCTGTGTCTATGAGTTGTTTTTGTTTTTTGGTGTGTTTTTTTTTTTCTGCTCAATTCTTTCATTTATTTTACCAAGCCACCCAGCCCTCTTCCCCTCAGACAGCTGTCAGTCTGCTTTCTGTTTCTATGAGTCTGTTTCTATTTTATTAGTTTATTTTGTTCTCATTAGCTTCCACATATAAGTGAAGTCATATGGTATTTGTCTTGCTCTGACTGACTTATTTCACTTAGCATAATGCTGTCTAGGTCCATCCATGCTGCTGCAAAAGGTAAAATTTCCTTTTTTTAATGACTAAGTAGTATTCCACTGTGTGAATGTACCACAACTTTTTTATCCATTCATCTACTGATGGGCACTTGGGCTGGTTCCAAGTCTTGGCTATTGTAAATAGCCCTTCAATGAACATGGGGGTGCATATATTCTTTTGAATCAGGGTTTTGGGTTTTCGGATATATCCCCAGAAGTGGAATCACTGGGTCATAGGCAGTTCCATTTCTAATTTTTTTAGGTAATTCCATTCTGCTTTCCACAGTGGCAGCACCAATCTGCAGAGTACATGAGGGTTCCCTTTTCTCCACATTCTCAGTAGGTACCTCCTTTAATCCATGTTTGATTCCTCTAACTCCTAGCTGAATACCTGCTCATAATGTTGACATAGCAAGTGAATAATATATGAATGAATAAATCTAACAGGTATTTAGCATCTACCTTGTCAAAAGCCCAAAAATTTCCACATAAGGTTGATGTCCTGCATCCTGCAGATCTAAGTAGTCTATTGCTAGACACATGAACCTGAACAAGATCATTTCTTTTTCTTTTTTAAGTTAGTGAGAAGTGGGAAGACAGAGAGACAGAGTCCTCCATGCACCCCGACTGGGATCCAGCTGATGAACCCACTAGGGAGTGATTCTCTGCCCATCTGGGGTTCTTCCTCTGTTGCAACCAGAGCCATTTTTTTAGCACCTGAGGCAGGGGCCATGAAGCCATCCTCAGCACCTGGGTCCAACTCATTTCAATTGAACCCTGGCTGCAGAAGGGGAGGAGAAGAGAGAGAAAAAGAGAAGTAAGAGAGGATAAAGTAGAGAAGCAGATGGGCACTTCTCCTATGTGCCCTGGTCAGGAATTGAACCCAGGACATCCACACGGCAGACCGACACTCTGCCACTGAGCCAACCAGCCAGGACACAGATAATTTCTTAAAGCCCTTAACATTAAAAATTGCTATACTGTTTTGCATTTGCCTTTCTTTGAAAATGCAATCATTAAATATAATTTAAATATAATCATCATCTCACTTTAAAGAAACAGGTACCCAAAATATCCAAAGAAATTGATCACTCACAAAACTATCTCTTATAACCAATAAGGGACAACCTTAGGATGGGAACCCAAAAAGTGCATCTACTAAGAGTTACAGCACATGCTTGAGAATGATCTAGTGTAGATTCTAATATGAACTGCTGCCAAAAAGGTCTTGGGACAGTCCAGTAAGTGACTAGGAAGCTGGTTGGACCTGAAATGAAGTTGGGACTAGAAGGGTTTGCACACTCAGTCCACAGTTGCCAACATGCCTCTTTGATTCGCTGAATGGAAAGTAACCCTAAAAGGGGCCCTCTCTGGCTGGCCTGAAACTATATGGCTCAGACTAAACATATTAAATTCATTACAGCAAATTGGCCTTTGGCCCCCTGGTGGCTGCAAGGCTATAGAGAGGACAAAAACCCCACTGCTGTCAAGACGTTGGATCTCTGCCACTGGAGATACAAATGGAGGTGGGGACGGATTTTCCAGAGATTCAAAAATGAGAGTCATTATCCAATTAAAATAGATTGATTTAATGGCTTAGAGGATGATATAATGTGCCCGAGGAGAGACCCACAAAGGGCTTTTGTGAGCTTGAACAGGCGCTCTGGAAAAGCATCTCCGGGGCTCCATGCGGGACCATCCAGCGCCATGCATGAAGCTCTACATTTAGAGGGCTTCGGATCCCACATGCTGGGCAGTATGAACAAGAATGCTTTACATCACCTCTCTGCCCTAAAGAGGAAACAATGAAAGTTGACATCATACAGTTCAATTTATTGATCACCTACTATGTGCCAGATATCTAGCTAGGCACAGGTCTAGCGACATGTCATAAAGCGCTTCGAGACCTGGGTCAGGTTTCTGAAAAGAGTAAAGAAAAGATGGCTGAAGGATCTGGATATTTCTGGTTCAGCTGACTCCTTCACCAGTGGTCCATTCAATTCAAATGTTTCTTTGGTGAAGATAAAGAGGTAGTGAGCCAGGAAGCCATGTCACAGGCCCAGGCCCAGTTGGAAAAAGCAAAGTATATTCCCTGAGTTGTACACTTGTCACTATAATCAATTTTAGAAAATTTTCATTGCCCCCTCTCAAAGAAATTGCATATTGGAAGGATGATGTATCCCAAGATGGCAGCCTAGCTTGTTCTTGACTTCAGTCTCCCTCACAAGAAGACGAACTAACAACTATCCATAGACAACACTGTGAAAATCCAAGAACATGGGAGTGAGGCAACCCCCTGGACCACAGAGACCAAGAAAGACTACATCTGAAGGGTAAGGAGAGTGGCTTCACTTTTGTCCCTCAATTGGTTGGCACAGTACCTCACTGAGAAGCTCCCTGGGGCGGGGGGGGGGGGGAGGGCTATGGTTTGTACAACAGGAAAAAGAGAACCCAGGGTGGACATCCAGCTTCCCCAGAATGATGAGGCACCTGCCAGGAGGCCTGCTATCATCTCACCTTGTGGAGATCACTGGGGATTTGCTGGGCTTGGCTGCTGGGAGTCAACTAGAAACCGAGAAGGAGAGTGAGGTTTATAACAACCAGCACTCAGAGCTGGTAAACCATGTCACTGTTTGCAGTGGGGCTGAAGCAGAGATCCCAGCCCATGGCTCTGCCCATCTGTAGAGCCTAGTTGGTGACCCTGTTTCTCCAGAGAGATTATTTGGCAGTTTTGTCTGATTTGGCTCTCCAGTCAATGGGCAAGAATGGCCATAGAGCAAGTTCTATGGCTGTGCCCTGGTAGAGAAGCAGGCTTCAAGCCCCACCCAGTGGCTGAGGTTACCTCCAGTCTCACCCCACAAGGAAACTGGCCAGGAAATCCTGGCAATGGTGAAGCCCCACCCGATAGCCCCCTCCAGCAGCAAGTCCAGCAGCAGTCTTGCCCAACTGGTGAACAGAGCCTCGCCCCATGCATGACCAGAGAGCCTGAACAGTGACCCTGAGCAGCCTCAGAGACCAGCCTGTGGTATTGCCCAGCCCTAGAGCACAGCCCACAACCCCACTCAGCAGCAGCATCTGCATACATCTCTGACTGATTGCTGATCGCAGCCGGTGGCCTCTTTCAGGCAGGGAGCCTAGGCAGTGACCTCACCAATCTCGGTCCATCGCCTACAGCCCCACCCTACCAGAGTTCAGACAGACTGGGCCCATTTTCAGTGCACAGAACCCACCACACCCAACTATGGGACCAGCTGAAAACCCTGCTTGACCAGACAGCCCTGTCAGTGACATGCCCAGCAGCAGAGCACAGGCTGACCTGATCACAAAGCCCCATTTATAGCCCAGCCCAATCACGGAATCCAACCAGTGGCACTGTCCTGCAAGCAAACAGAGGCTGCTGCCTTGCCAGACCAGAGGTGATGACAGAGACCAGCAATGGTCCCATCTGACCACAGAGCATAGCCAGCAGTCTCACCCCACCAAGGAACCACTCAGAAATCCCTCCTGAATGCAGAGATCAGCTGGAAGATCCACTCAACCTTTAGAAGACATATTGTAGCACTTGCCCCCGACCTCAGAGCATGCGTAGTGGCCTTGCTTAACCTGAGACCCCAAGAGCAAGTTCTGCTTGGCTGAGGACACTAGAAGCCGAACCATCCAGTTCTCCGAGCTTTGCTGACTAGAGAAGTTCTTTCCCTATGGAAGCAAAACTGGACTTTTGGGTTAAACCACTCAAAAAAGGAACTAAAAATGGATTAAAGACTTACATGCAAGACCTGAAACATTAAAACTCCTAGAATAAGACATAGGAAAAATTTCTTGACATTGGTCTTGACAATGATTTTTCTGATATAACACCAAAAGCGTGAGTAACAAAAGCGAAATAGCCAAGTGGAACTACACCAAACTAAAAAGCTTCTGCACAACAAAAGAAAAGTCAACAAAATGAAAAGGCCAACCCATGGAATAAGAGTAAACATTTGAACACCATTTATCTGATAACAGGTTAATATCTAGAATATATATAGGGAATGCATGCAGCTCAATTAGTAACAAATAACCCAATTTAAAAAATGGGCAATGGGCCTGACCTGTAGTGGCGCAGTGGATAAAGCGTCGACCTGGGAACACTGAGGTCGCCAGTTCAAAACCCTGCACTGGTCTGGTCAAGGCACATGGGAGTTGATGCTTCCAGCTCTTCCCCCCTTTCTCCCTCTCTCTCTTTCTCTCTCTCTCACTCTATGTCTCCTCTCTAAAATGAATAAAATAAAATAAATATATAAAAAAAAATGGGCAATGGACTTGAAGAGACATTTTTCCAGAGAAGATGTACAAATGGCCAACAGGTACATGAAAAGTGCTAAACATCAGCAATCATCTGGGAAAATGGAAATCAAGACCTCAACGAGATATTTCCTTACTCTTGACAAAATGTTGTTATCAAAAAGACAACAGATAACAAATATTGAGGAGGATGTGAAGAAAAGGGAACTTGTATGCTGCTGCTAAGATTGTAACTTAATAGAGCCACATGGAAAACAGTATGGGGTTCCCTCAAAAAAATTAAAAATAAAACTGTAATGCGATCCAACTATTCCACTTCTACGTATATATCTGAAGGAAGTAAAATCACAATTATCAAAGCTATATCTGCACCCATGTTCATTGCGGCATTATTTTCAATAGCTATGACATGGAAAACACCTAAGTGTCCATGTACAGATAATGAATAAAGAAAATGTGCTACATATATACAGTAGAATATTATTTACTCATTAAAAAACATCCTGCCATTTGCAACACATGAATAAATCTTGAGGGTAGTATGCTAACTGAAATACCTGACAAAGAAAGACACATATGGTATGATCTTACTTATATATAAAAGTTTAAAATGCTGAACTCATAAAAACAGAGAGTAGATTGGTGGCTGTCAGGGGTGGGTTTGGGAGGGAGGGGTTGCTGGCTGGAAGTGGGTTAAGCTGGTTAAAGCATACAAACTTCTGGTTATCATATAAATAAATTCTAGGAATCTAATTTTCAGCAGGATGATTATAGTTCACACTGCTATATTGTACACTTGAAAGTTGTTGAGAGAATAGATCATACAAGTTCTCGCCACAAAAACGATGGTAACTATGTGAAATGACAAATGTGTTAACTAATCTTATTGTAGTAATAATTTTACAATATATGCATATCATTACATTGTATACCTTAAAGTTATATAATATTACATGCCAGCTAAATCTCAATAAATGTGTGTGTGTGTGTGGAGGGGTGTTCTCCCAAGAGTTATCAAACAGGGTATATGGGTTAGAATGCTTCTAGATGTGGCCTGAACACAAGGGGATTCCACTGAAATGGAATACAAGAATTTAGGTAAAACATATTCCTTGACATTAAGGATGATTGGAACAGACTACTGCAAAGATTGTTAGGCCCTCCCACTTGCGAATTTGTGGGGAAAGTCCGTCTTAATATGTGTGTAGAGTTAGGAGCCGCTCATCAAGCTTCCTGGGGTTCTTAGCCTCTTGAGCTAGTTCTGTCCACAGGTAAAATTCAACAGAAGACCTCAGCGCTTTAAGTGTAGCTTTTATGGGATTATAGATAAGGTGCAATTTCAGGTTGAGCATTTCATCTAGAATGGGAGATGAGTAAATCGTAAACTATTTCCATTCCATAGGGCTGCTGCAACCTTGGACATAGAAGCTACATAACAGGACATCTATTAATGTATGAAACTTATGACTAACTTTTCTCTTCAAAAAGAAAATTTTAGTTGCCTTCCAGAAAATCCAATTGCCAAAATAAAATAGTAAAATAAAAATACAAATTTATATACAAATAAAAAGTGAGATTGCACATATATAACTTCAAAAGTGTAAGCTAAATAATTGTCTGTAAACTTCCTTGCAGCCAAGGCAATAAAGGGCAATACAGTTAGGTATGTCACTCTCCTGTTGGAAAGAAGGGTCAAGTCAATTTAAGAAGAAAATCAATTCTTTTTTTAATTCTAGAAGAAATTTCTTACATGGAGTTTTGTCCATAAAGCATGAAGTGATGTAATGAATCATCCTCATATATTTTTTGCATAGCAAATAAAAACATAAATGCCATCTATATGCTTTTTTTACAGCAAGTTTTACTAAAAACCTAGAAGAATACTATTAAAGCAAAACTTAGTGCCTGACCTGTGGTGGCGCAGTGGATAAAGCATCAACCTGGGAACACTGAGGTCGCCAGTTCAAAACCCTGCACTGGTCTGGTCAAGGCACATATGAGAGTTGATGCTTCCAGCTCCTCCCCCATTTCTCTCTCTCTGTCTCTCTCTCTCTCTCTCTCACTCTGTGTCCCCTCTCTAAAATAAATAAATATAAAGAAATTTTAAAGAAAAGATATGTAAAGCAAAACTTAGAGTGGAAAAGTATGCTGAATTTCAATGGTCTATTCGGAGCCAAGGTTAGAGCTCAGAGAAATAAATGGATCCTTAGAAAGTTAAACATACAGCTTAACTTTTCATTTTAGTGATCTCACACCTTTTTCCTTTCTTCCCATAGCACTTATAATTCCATCAATAACACTTATAACACACAATGATTTTCAAGGAGGTGGCGCAAAAGCGACGGAATGGCACTATCATATAGGTGAGGTTACTGTACCAAGAGACATCTCACTTTCCCCACTGGTGCCTTTGGATCGGGTCAATGGAAGTCTATTTATAAATTAATCTACAAGTTACTATTTAATAAATATGGTGTCCTTGACATTGAATGGGTGTTAATTAAGGAGTGACAGCTTCTTTTGAGCCCAGAATATTAAACAAACCAACTGAATAAATATAAGTATGTCCTTTGTTATCACCAGGAGAGCATATGTGTGGGACAATTTTTTAATGATCTTTTTTTTATGAGCTCAATCCATTAAGTTTATAATGTGGAGGAATGGAGAAAAAAAGTGCAGAAATTTTAGTCATGGGTGGTTGGACTTGACCATAATTTATCACAACGTGTAGGCCATAAAAACCTCTACTTAGCTCAAGAGATCTGCCATCTTCCTCCTAACTATTTTTCTCTTACTTTGTTCCTTGTATGCACGAAGCTAAGAACCTAACTACCGAGGATGCGACAGTAAACGGCCCCACAGCACAGAGGTGCTCAGACACCAGGTGGAAATGGATGATGGCAGAGACACTTGCATTATTTCCCTCAATTCCTGCTTCCCTTCAACACCAAGTGCAGTTGACTTGGCCTCCTCAGTATCTCTCATGTCTTTCCATTCTTTTCATTCAACACGCTGGCTCTGGTCTCAGCCACTGTCGTCTCTTCCCTGGCTGCTTAAATTGCCTCCCAACTGGTGTCCCAGTTTGTTCTCCACAGTCTAGTTTTCACTTTATCCATCACAACTGGACTCAAAATTTCTACATGCTATTCACCTGGTTAAAATCTACAATGGCGAAACAAATAGGAGGGAGAAGATGGCGATGGAGTAGGCAGACGTACCAACTTCCAACTCCCAGAACCAAAGTGGATTATAACTCAATTTTAAGAACCATCATCTGGATAAACCAACTTGGAGCAAAACTAAGTGGACTCTTCAACCAAGGAACACTGCAGAAGCCACATTGAGACGGGTAGGAATAGCGTAAACGCGAAGAGGGCTGCCCAGCTCCCCGGAGCAAACGGCAGCCCGGAGAGATCCGCGTGGCGGGAGGAGAGTTTGGCGGAGAGGGAGGGACCTGGGTCCCAGGAACCAAGCCCCAGACTGCAGTCCCAGATCCTAGAAGAGCCGATTGGACAGTATTGAGCTGTGAAGTAAATGAGGATACTATTTGGGAAAAAGAGAGAGTCTTCTCAGACCCAAAAATCTTTTTAAAGGGACAGCTCAGAAAGCCTCTCTCACAACCACGCACCCGGGGCTCCGGGGAACTGGGACAGAGGAGAGGAACAGAGCAGCAGGAACAAAGAGTGGACTGAAGGCACGAGGACACTCTGAGGGACAGCCACCCCGACCCATGGGCTAAGTCACTTCCCTAATCGAAAACGAATATTTCCCCTGGAGCTAGCAATACCAGCAAAGGGAGACAGGACACTAGCCAAACAAGCTCTCCCGCGGCAATTAGAGCAGACCTGCCTAGAGGGAGGGAGCTCCCAGGACTACAGTGTGGAGACTTAGGGCACTTCTAGCCCCCTGAGGTTGCTGAAGCCTATGGTCGGGACAGGACGCCGAAACGCGGTCCTGTCGGTGTGGGCGGGACAGTGAGAGCTCGGGCTGGCCTAGCAGTGGCAGAGGTGACGCGCTAAAGCTGTCCGGCAGCTGCGGGCCGCCTGTGACCCCACTTGTGGGGAAAAATACGGGCAGAGATCAGCCCTGCGACCCTGCGCTAGCCGGCCCTGACCGCGGGCACCGGGCTAAGACCAGGGACGGGCGAGGGGCCCGAGGCTCACGCTGCCAACCCCGCCCAGAAGGAGAAACCCCGGCGTGCCATCTGTGGGCGCGAGCGGGCTCCTAAGTTGGGGGCGAGGGAGACACTGAGACCAGGGGAAGTTCCCTGCGGAGCTCACGCTGCTCGCACTGCCCGGCCGGAGAAACCGCGGAGTACCGCCCTACGTGCGCGAGCTTTCTCCGAGCGTGGGGGCGGGGTAGGAGCCGGAACGACCGGAGGCTAGCCGCTGTGCGCACGCCAGCAAACACGCCCGGCCCAATAATCCCCGGTTTTCGGTTTCAGTCCCTGAGCAGGAGGGCCCTGGCCTCGAGGGCGGGGCTAAATTCTGGACGGGCAAAGGCTCACAGCTGAGAGCACGTCAAAAGCCCCGCCCAACCCACAAAACGGTGGCGAGCAGGCTCGGACTGAGGCGGCTGGGCGTAAGCCTTCCAGAAAAAGTCTGGGGCCGCAGCTGAGCGAAGGTGCTCACCTCTGCCCTACGCGCTAACGCTAGTGGCTTGAGTGACAGCCCCTCCCGCAAAGGAGAGGCAGAAACCACAGCAATAGCTGCAGTGAGCCGGCGCTGGCAACGCCCACACCAAACCGCCCTAGGCAGCGACAGAGGGGGTGGCAAGCCTGCAGACAGACCACACCTGGAGAACACAAAGGCAACACATACTGGACTCCAGTGGCCACAACTTGCTTACACTCAGATAAAATGGGCAGGCAGAGGAATGCAAACCAAATCAACCAAGAGAAATCCCCAGAGAAGGTCCTGAATGAACCAGATATAACCAAACTACCAGAAGCAGACTTTAGAATAATGATAGTTAGGATGTTCAAAGAAATTAGAGCAACAATGGATAGTCACTATGAGCACCTAAATAAAGAGATAACAAGTATAAAAAATGAAATTGAAATAATAAAAAAGAACCAGACAGAAATGACAAATACAGTATCAGAACTGAAGACCACAATGGAAGGAATTAAAAGCAGGATAGATGACGCTGAGGATCGAATCAGTGAGTTAGAGGACACAATAAACATAGTTACAGAAGCAGAGAAAAAAAAGGAAAAGAGATTCAAAAAATGTGAGGAAACTCTAAGGGAGCTCTGTGACAACCTGAAGAGAAACAACATTCGCATCATAGGGGTACCTGAAGAAGAGGAAAGTGGACAGGAAATGGAAACTTTGTTCAATCAAATCATAGCCGAAAACTTCCCTAAATTAAGGCTGGGAAACATTCTACATGTCCAAGAAGCGCACAGAACCCCATTAAAGAGAAACCCAAAAAGATCTACACCAAGACACATCATAGTTAAAATACCAAAGCTAATAGATAAAGAAAAAATCTTAAAAGCTGCTAGAGAAAAAAAGACTCTCACCTACAAAGGAGCCCCCATTAGGATGACATCGGACTTATCAACAGAAACACTTCAGGCCAGAAGGGAATGGCAAGATATAATCAAAGTAATGCAGAACAAGAACCTACAACCAAGACTACTTTATCCAGCAAGGCTAACGTTTAAAATTGAGGGAGAAATAAAGAGCTTTCCAGACAAAGAAAACCTCAAGGAATTCATTAAAACCAAACCAATCCTGCAAGAGATTTTAAGGGGCCTAGTGTGAACAGTTCAAAGGGAGAAAAGAATATAGCAAAAAAAAAAGAAAAATACAGCTTTAAAGAATAAAATGTCAATAAACAACTACATATCAATAATAACCTTAAATGTAAATGGACTAAATGATCCAATCAAAAGACATAGGGTAGCAGCGTGGATAAAGAAACAGGACCCATACATATGCTGTCTACAAGAGACACACCTTAAAACAAAAGATGCTCATACACTGAAGATAAAAGGATGGAAAAAAATATTTCATGCAAATGGAAATGAAAAAAAAGCCGGGGTAGCAGTACTTATATCTGACAAAATAGACTTTAAAACAAAGACTGTAGTAAGAGATAAAGAAGGACACTACATAATGATAAAGGGAACAATTCAACAGGAAGATATAACTATTATAAATATCTACGCACCAAATATAGGAGCCCCGACATTCATAAAGCAGACTTTGATGGACATTAAGGGCGAGATTAACAGTAATACTATCATAGTAGGGGATTTCAATACCCCACTAACAACACTGGATAGATCCACAAGAAAGAAAATCAATAAAGAAACAGCAGAATTAAAGGATACACTAGATCAACTTGATTTAATAGATATATTCAGAACTTTTCACCCTAAAGCAGTAGAATATACATTCTTCTCAAGCGCTCATGGTACGTTTTCTAGGATAGACCACATGTTAGGACACAAAAAAGGCCTCAACACATTTAAGAAGATTGAAATTATATCAAGCATTTTCTCTGATCACAATGCCATGAAACTAGAAATCAACCACAAAAGAAAAACTGAAAAATACTCAAACACTTGGAAACTAAATAGCATGTTATTAAACAATGAATGGATTAACATTGAGATCAAAGAAGAAATAAAAAAGTTTCTAGAAACAAATGATAACGAGCATACGTCAACTCAAAATCTATGGGACACAGCAAAAGCAGTCCTGAGAGGGAAGTTTATTGCACTACAGGCATATCATAAGAAGCTAGAAAAAGAACATATAAGCAACTTAACCCTGCAGCTAAAAGAACTTGAAAAACAACAACAAATAAAATGCAGGACAAGTAGAAGGAAGGAAATAATAAAGATCAGAGCAGAAATAAATGACATAGAGGCTAAGGAAACAATACAGAGGATCAATGAAACCAGAAGCTGGTTCTTCGAAAAGGTAAACAAGATTGATGAACCCTTAACTAGACTCATCAAGAAAAAAAGAGAGAGGTCTCAAATAGATAAAATTAGAAAGGACACTGGAGAAATTACAACTAATACAACAGAGATACAAAGCATTGTAAGAAAATACTATGAAGAACTCTATGCCAAAAAATTTGACAATCTAGATGAAATGGACAAATTTCTTGAATCATATAAACTTCCAAAAATCAATCTGGAAGAATCAGAACACCTGAACAGACCAATTACAACAGAGGAGATTGAAACAGTTATCAAAAAACTCCCAAAAAAGAAAAGTCCTGGGCCTGATGGCTTCACAAGTGAATTCTATCAAAAATTCAAAGAAGAATTAACTCCTATCCTCCTCAAGCTATTTCAAAAAATTCAAAAGGAAGGCAGACTTCCAAACTCCTTTTATGAGGCGAGCATAATTCTGATCCCCAAACTGGGCAAAGACAACACAAAGAAAGAAAATTATAGGCCTATATCCCTGATGAATTTAGACGCTAAAATTCTCAACAAAATATTAGCCAACCGGATTCAGCAATATATGAAAAAAATCATACACCATGACCAAGTGGGATTTATTCTGGAGAGGCAAGGCTGGTACAATATTCGCAAATCGATCAATGTGATTCAACACATAAACAAAAGGAAGGACAAAAATCACATGATAATTTCAATAGATGCAGAAAAGGCATTTGATAAAATCCAGCACCCATTCATGCTTAAAACTCTCAATAAAGTGGGAATACAAGGAACATTCCTTAACATGATCAAGGCCATCTACGACAAACCCACAGCAAACATCATACTTAATGGACAAAAATTAAAAGCAATCCCCTTAAGATCAGGAACCAGGCAGGGTTGCCCACTTTCACCACTTTTATTCAACATAGTTCTGGAAGTCCTAGCTACAGCAATCAGACAAAAAGAAGAAATAAAAGGCATCCAAATTGGAAAAGAAGAAGTAAAACTGTCACTATTTGCAGATGATATGATATTGTACATAGAAAACCCTAAAGTCTCAGTTAAAAAACTACTGGACCTTATAAATGAATTCAGCAAGGTGGCAGGATATAAAATTAATACCCAGAAATCAGAGGCATTTCTATATACAAACAATGAACTGTCAGCAAAAGAAATTAAGGAATCAATCCCCTTCACTATTGCAGCCAAAAAAATAAAATACCTAGGAGTAAATTTAACCAAGGAGGTTAAGGACTTGTACTCGGAAAATTATAAAACATTGATAAAAGAAATCAAGGAAGATACAAACAAGTGGAAGCATATACCGTGCTCATGGCTAGGAAGAATAAACATCATTAAAATGTCTATATTACCCAAAGCAATTTATAAATTCAATGCAATCCCAATTAAAATACCAATGACATACTTCAAAGATATAGAAAACATATTCCAAAAATTTATATGGAACCAAAAAAGAACACGAATAGCCTCAGCAATCTTAAAAAGAAAAAATAAAGCAGGAGGCATCACTCTTCCGGATATCAAGGTTTACTACAAGGCCATTATACTCAAGACTGCCTGGTACTGGCATAAGAACAGGCACAGTGATCAATGGAACAGAACAGAAAACCCAGAAATAAACCCACAGCTTTATGGACAACTGATATTTGACAAAGGAGGAAAGAACATACAATGGAGTAAAGACAGCATCTTTAACAAATGGTGCTGGGAAAATTGGACATCTACCTGCAAAAAAATGAAACTAGACCATCAACTTACTCCATGCACAAAAACAAATTCAAAATGGATAAAGGACTTAAACATAAGCCGTGAAACTATAAGCATCGTAGAAGAAAACATAGGCAGCAAGCTCTCCGACATCTGTAGCAGCAATTTATTTGCCGATTTATCTCCACGAGCAAATGAAATAAAAGGCAAGATAAACAAATGGGACTACATCAAACTAAAAAGCTTTTGCACAGCTAAAGACAACAAGAACAGAATAAAAAGACAAACTACACAATGGGAGAACATATTCGACAGCACGTCTGATAAGGGGTTAATAACCAAAATTTATAAAGAACTTATAAAACTCAACACCAGGAAGACAAACAATCCAATCAAAAAATGGGCAAAAGAAATGAATAGAAATTTTACCAAAGAAGACATACAGATGGCCAAAAGACATATGAAAAAATGCTCAACATCACTAATTATTAGAGAAATGCAAATTAAAACCACAATGAGATATCACCTCACACCAGTCAGAATGGCACACATCAGCAAAACAACACAGAACAAGTGCTGGCGAGGATGTGGAGAAAAGGGAACCCTTCTGCACTGCTGGTGGGAATGCAGACTGGTGCAGTCACTGTGGAAAACAGTTTGGAGATTCCTCAAAAAATTAAAAGTCGAACTGCCTTTTGACCCAGCTATCCCACTTTTAGGAATATACCCTAAGAACACCATAACACTGTTCGAAAAGAAGAAATGCGACCCCATGTTTGTGGCAGCATTGTTCACAATAGCGAAGAGCTGGAAACAGCCCAAGTGTCCGTCAGAAGACGAGTGGATTAAAAAGCTTTGGTATATATATACTATGGAACAATATTCAGCCATAAGAAATGATGACATCGGATCATTTATAACAAAATGGATGTACCTTGATAACATTATACGGAGTGAAATAAGTAAATCAGAAAAAAAGAAAAACTGAGAACAGCATGATTTCAGACATAGGTGGGACATTAAAATGAGACTACGAGACACGTACAAGAGTGTGGTGGTTACGGGATGGGGGGAGGGAGGGGAGGGTGGGATAGGGAGAAGGGGAGGGACACAGGGAAAAACAGATAGAAGGTGACAGAGGACAATTTGACTTTGGGTAATGGGTATGCAGCACAATTGAATGATGGGATAATCTGGAGATGTTTTCATTGTACATATGTACCCTGATTTATTGGTGTCACCCCATTAAAGTTAATAAAAAAAATAAAAATAAACAAATAAACATAACAGAAAAAAAAAAATCTACAATGGCTTTCTTTCCATTATGCTTGGAATTAAAGTGCATGTGGTCTCTCTCTCTCTCCCTCTCTCTCTCTCTTTTTCTCTCTCTCTCTCACACAGACACAGAATTAACAAAACCAAAGAGCAGGACCTCAGGGCCTGGGGCCACATCTCACCCCTCCCGAGCTTCTTTCAGGTTTTCAAACACACCTTATTCCTTCCTGCCCCATAAAATTTATCCACGTTGTTTCTACCTGTCAGTTCCCTTTGCTTAAATAATGTATTCTCCAGGTTTCTGCTGCATTATTATTTCCTCCATGATCCTAGTCTCTCCAGACTTCCCACAAGTTAGGTTGGTCTTTATCAGTTCTTGGAGCACATTTTCATCATAACTCAGAGCACTTGAAGCTATTGATTCAATACCTATTTTCTTTAGTAATGGAAAGTTTCAGATTCTAACACAGTAACAGATATTATTAATTATATTTTAGAGATTAGACCATTGAAGCTTTGAAAGTTGAAATTTTTTGTTTATGGTCTTTAAACTAATAAAGCAAAGCTGAACGTCTACTCTTTGCTCATCAGACTCAAAAGTCTATGGTATTTCTATTATTTTAATGCCTTATCTATGACTGACCAAAATTTATTAAATTACATAAAAATATAATTTGAAAAGTCTTCTATGTCAGCAAATTTAAAATCAAAGTCTTAATTTACTCACAAAATCAATAGAAATTAGAGTGGAAATTATTGAGGACTAGACATTGATGAAATCAGTACACAGAAATATTTATAGGAAGCAGCTAAAGTGGTACTTCCATAAATTTTTAATAAGAAATATTGAAAATAAATGCATAAAATTAAGCACCTAGGGAAATAAAAATGAGCCTATAGAAATTAAAAGAAAAACTAAAGATGAAAACAAATATCAAAAATAAGAAAAAAAGCAAACAAAAGAATTAAGAACATCAAAAGCTGGCCTTTGAAAAAATCTAGTAAAAGACTCAAATCTCTAGCAAGACCAGTAAGAAAAATAATGTGAATATGCACAAATAAATATTATCAAGAAGAAAGGGAAAGGAAACAGAACTATGGAAAGAGCAGAAAAAATTTTAACTCTTAATATTAAAATACAATATAGGTGTCAATTCATTTTTTAAAACAAAATAAAATTCCATAAAAATATCAATTATTAAAATTATCTCAAGAAGAAATAGAAACCCTGAAAAAAAATCAGTCACCCTTAAAGATAATGGCTAAGTAAACAATTCTCCCATTAGTTGGAGTGAAGGCAGGGCCAGAAGGCAGAAGAAAATGGCTTTACAAGTAAGTTCTAATGAATCTACAAAAAACAAATAATCTCTATTTTATAAAATACTGTTTTAGAAGGCTAGTTGCCCCCCAAATGAAAAAGGACAATACAATTATAGTCCATGTTTATTTACAAATAGAGATGCAAAACTTAGCTGAGTTTAGCAGAATTTCCATCATGATCAAGTTCAGTTCAAGGATATAAGAATGGTTGAATATCAGAAAATCTACTAGGTTTTTATATGGTATGAACAGATTAAAGGAAAAAAGTTTGTGGTGCAGAAAAAAATTTTTTTTTATAAATTTCAACACTCACTCGTTCCTGATGGAAATTCTTAGTAAACTGGGAATAGTTGAAACTTCTTTAACCTGGAAAAGGGATCTCTATCAAACACTTGCCTCAGACAGCATACTCATTTGTAAAACTGTAAATCCAGTCCTATTAAATCAGCAACAAGATGCTTTTAATCACTATTTGATATGCAGTCCTGTGCTTAGGGTGCTATCCAATACAACTACCCCCAAAAGAAAGAAAACCTATAGGAATTAGAAAGCACTACTCAAAACCCCACCCTCTCATTCAAAGTTTTCTTCTCTTCATCCACTCTCATCCAACATGTACCCTTACTTTTTCTGAGGGCACAAGTCCCTATTTCACTCTGCTTTGAATCAGATACTCTCTCTCTTCTAATTATCACATAGTGATCAAAGTGGTTGACTTGCCATTTCCTGGATAGGAAAAGAGAGATATCAGAGGGATTTCCATTCTGATTTGTAAGTTTGATTTTTCTATAAGAGGCAAAAAATTCTAGATATCTGTCACATGTGAAAAAAAAATAGCTTTCTCTGGAAAACTCTCATCAACTCACAAATGAGATGTTATCCGATTATCTTACTTTGTCTTTATTATCATTTGTCACTTTCTGGAGTCTGAATTATAAGAGAAACCCTTGGCAAAGAAGACCTCCATGATAATTACTTTAACCCAATTCTTTTTTTATTTTTATTTTTTTTATTTTTTATTTTATTTCAGAGACAGAAAGAGAGTCAGAGAGAGGGATAGATAGGGACAGACAGACAGGAACGGAGAGAGGTGAGAAGCATCAATCATTAGTTTTTCGTTGCCTTTGCGACACCTTAATTGTTCATCGATTGCTTTCTCACATGTGCCTTGACCACGGGCCTTCAGCAGACCGAGCAACCCCTTGCTGGAGCCAGCGACCTTGGGTGCGAGCTGACGAGCTTTTTGCTCAAGCCAGATGGGCTCGCGCTCAAGCTGGCGAGCTCGGGGTCTCGAACCTGGGTCTTTCGCATCCCAGTTCGACACTCTATCCACTGCACCACCGCCTGGTCAGGCTTTAACCCAATTCTTACGCTTTTCCTCCTGACTGGCAGACAGAGGCTTTCATCCTCAATCACGATTATCTCAAAATATTCTTGAAAATTCTAGCTGTTCTTAGAGCCAGTAATCATTCTTTTAGGAATTTATTCCAAGGAAATTATCAGATGCTGTACAGGGGTATCTATCCAAACATTATTTATAATAGTTAAAAACTGTCAAATAATGTAAATGTTTACAATATGGAATTGATTAAGTAAATTATAGGCCATTAATCTTTTGAAACATTTGTAGCCAATAAAAAAAAAAATCATGCTGTGAAAAACTATTTGTCGACATGAGAAAACTGTACTTGATATCTTGCTAAGTGGAAAAGCAGTCTATAGAAACCTGTTTGATAAATGTTACGATTATTTTGATGATAGTTACATATCCCTGGGAAAAATAGTGAAAAGATCTACAATAAAAATCTCAATTTGCTTATCTCAGAATGGTGCAATTACAGGTCTTTATGATTTCCTTGTTATTTTTTCATATGTTCCACGTGAGGGGGAAAAAATGTTGCCCTGAAGCTGTACCTGGGAGCTGGAACAGCTTCCGGAGCTGGACCACGGCACCTTCCGAGAAGCTTTCACACCTTCATCTGTGACTGTAATGAAGCAAGACAAACACAAGCCCGTTCTGTAAACATGGCTGAGCACAGACAAAAACAAAAACCCCATGCAAATCAACAACAGCCAAATGAGGAACTGCAGCCTCTTGGCCAGTTATAGCAGTAGCCCACTCTCTTCTTCCACCTCCTCGATAAAAACTATTAGCATCCCCACCAAAGAATTTCACTTCTCCCACTTCCTGACACAACCAATCCAGTTCAAAACCCACATTCTTGGACCCTACCCCAAATCAACGAACACAAGTTTAAGCTTATTGCAAGCGCTCCGAGCACCCCCTTACTGCTATGGTTCTCCCGGGCTGTGGTAGGATTGGGAGTCTAATTTTGTTGGGCTGCATGTCTGTTCCTGGTAGTCTTTGGCCAAAGATGATCATGACATTGTCATATACATGGATCATGTATTCTTTTGTAATTAAAAAAAAAAACATATTTAAAAATTGAAATTAAATTATGTCAATGGTCTTGGACCTCCAGGGAAGGCCGTCTTGCTTTTGTGACCAGTCAGCCCCCTGGCTGACCACAGGAGCTCAGCTCCTCAGGTATCACTGGCTTCGGAAGCCATCAAAGGTACTCCAAAGACAGGTGAAGCTTTTTCTCAACAGTAAGACTGTTGATACTTGAGAGATATTTCTTTGTAGTAAGGGTTGTCCTGTGCCTTGTATGGTGGGTGCTCCTCAGCATTCCTGGCCGCTACTCACAACCCAAAGTGTTTCCAGATCATTTCCACTGGGAGGGGGAGGAGGGGCAATATTGCCTGTGTTGAGAACTGCTATTGTGGAGGGAGAGCAAAAGAAAGAGGAGGGATCCTGGGGAAGTTATAGGGAGGCCTGGGGTGGGTTCTCTACCTCTCTGGGCCATGAATTTTCAATCCTTGAGAATGGAGAGCATGATTCTTGCCCTACCTACCTGATGAGGATAGTGTGAAGAAATGAGAGAAAAGATAAACAGCTTTGAAAGTAGCTAAAGAGATAACTATTGAGTCAATAAAAATCTATCAAGTGTCTTCTGAATATGTCTATATAGAGTGTTCTAGTACTATCGTGAAGTTCCTACCTGAACACTAAATCTGACTACAGGAACTCAGAGAAATGACAAAATTATTAAGGATCACTTAAAATAATACAACACAGCAACAATAATAATGATTGCCTTAGAAATAGTCTTATCATTAAGGTAAATTTATTCAATTTGGATTTGTCTAATGCAGTTTACAAGGAAGAACCCATTTCCATTTACAGATTTTTTAAAAATCAAATTATTTGTCCTCAAAGCAATCTTTCAGAGAGTTTTCCATATTTTGGCATAATTTTAATGCAGAACTGGGAGCTGCAGTGAGCTAGTTGTGACTCATTCTTGACTGATTTACTGAACCAGAGGAAAGAAAATAAACAAAGGGAGATTTAACACAGTATGTTAATCTGTACTTACATGTTGGGAGCAATCACTTCTGGAGCTTCTCAATGAATAAGGATGATTGGGCAATGGTCAAAAATGAAGAAATGTGGAGTCACAAGATAGATTTTAAGTCAGAGCAGCATAAAGCCAAAATCAATACATGTAAAGATGACTCAAAGCTAGTGGCATAGTTTACTATGTGAGCTCCTTATAACATTTTTAAAAGGTATTCTAAATAATGAGGTTAGCCTTGAAGTCGTTATGAAATCGTGGATTTCTCATAGTTTTCTTTCTAAACACAATGGTCTTTATTTTTCTTTTCTGTTTTCTGAAAAATAGAAATCAGATGTTTTCATTTATAAATATTTTATTTAAAAATGTGTTATGGGTGACCTTTTAAACCAGCTCTTAAACAACCAAATGGAATACTTGTCCTTCTTTGCAAAGGATCAGATGTTTCTTATCTCACTTTTTAAAATGTAAAAATGGAACTGGTCTGGGATTATAAATAAGGTTTCACAAAACTGAGATGCCAAGATTAAAACCTTTCTCCTATATGGTTACTTAAGGCAATAATTACCACGAGAAAATAAGACAGTTCAAAAATGGATTCCAGAGTTGAAAGATGTTTTATTTAAGCTGTGTAAAGGACTCCAGCGATCACTGGGTCCCAACAGATGATTGTTGGCACTGCATGGGGTTCTTGCTTACGTTCTAGTTAATGAGACAAACCATCTTTGTGGACAGATAGCTTAGTAACCACCTGGTAAAGGGCTGAAGACATCACAGTCTCGCTTTCACTGCTGTGGTCCCTATTTGTCACCTGCTTCAGTCACCGCTGGGCTCCATATCCCACAGAAACTGCTCCCCAGCTCGGTAACCTGGTATCAGTTTTCCTTCTTTTCTTCCTTCTTGAACTTGCACATTTTCCCACGTAGAAGTGTCTGGCCAATACTATAAAATAAAGAAAATAAGGAGGAAAAGATTTGCAATAATTATAAGATACAGCGTGGTTTGTAGGGAGAAAAATCTCATCATTTGATATTTGTATCTAAATACCAAACTCTGCTAAAGTCTGACCTAGTTCCACCATCCTCTTTTCAGGTTCTTTTTAAAAAAGAAAGCACTCCTGATTGCAAATGAGTTTTTCAGGTCAGTTTTGCAGGCAAACAGGTCTTGCCTTTCTTCTTTTATCGAATTGGCCGTCGCACTTTGGACTCCAGGATACTTTAGTTTGGAATATTTTCAGAGCTGATGCACTTCTCCACTTGCTTCTATTCCGAATCAAATATAACAGAAAGTAAGGAAATGTACTGTCCTAGTCACATCCTCACGGTGATGTGTCGCCTGAGTCAATGTTTGTGCTTAGACGCTCCTGCCTCCTGTCCATTTCCTGTTGTGCTGTGACCTTACATCAAGGGACGAGGATAAACCTGAAGGCTGGATTCCTCACCATGAAGATAATTAATAGGGAGAAGAAACCTATGTATTCTTCTCCTCCAGAGTTGGCAAAAAGAAGAGATTCTTACGCATCTGGAAAGGTTTAGAAGCATCCATCTGGGTCTGGGTGCCACTTCTCACTCTGGAACAACCGTAGCACTTATTATAGGTGAAGTGAGGGAGTCTCATGTTTCTGATGTTTAAGAAGAAGGTGGTTGAGACCTCCTAGCATCTTGTAATCTTATTGATTCATAGTGGCATGGCCTTCACTTGACTTGATTATCAACTTATATGTATATTAGAACACCCTGCAGAGCTCTTTTAAAATACCTATGCCCACGACCTAGAAAGTATTGATTTAATTAGTCTGGAGTGGGCCTGGGTATCTGTATTTTCCAGGAGCTTCCTGGGTGATTTTCATGTTCATTCAAGATTAAGTACTGGTGAATTAGACGGGTCCATCTCTGATCTACTGATCAGAGTTCTTGTGGGAGTGGGAGGTGTCCTTGATAACCTGCACTTGCAAAGCAATCCCAGAGCTCTGATGTCAGCCAAGAATGTGCAGATTCAATATTTATTAGGTTTCCCCCATAACCCTACTTCATGGCTGCAGGCCAGGAAGACGTTTTCTCCCTTATACATACAGATGATGAATCTGTGGCTCAGAGAAGCTAAAATGATTCACTCAAGTTCATCTGGTCAGAAGTGACAGCCAGGCCCTGGTTGCTTGGCTCAGGGGTAGAATGTCAGTCTGGCATGTGGATGTCCCAGGTTTGATTCCCGGTCAGAGCACACAGAAGAAGTAACCATCTATTTCTCCACCCCTCTTCTTCTCCCTTCTCTCTATATATATCTCTCTTCACCTCCCACAGCCATGGCTCAGTTGAAGCAAGTAGGCCCCAGGTGCTGAGCATGGCTCTAGGGCCTCACCTCAGGTGCTAAAATAGCTCACCTGCCAAGCAATGGGGCAACAGCCCCGAAATGGGCAGAGCACTGGCCCAGTAGGGAACTTGCTGAGTGGATCCTGGTCGGGGTGCATGTGGGGTTCTCTCTGTCTCCCTGCTTCTCACTTAAGAAAAATTAAAAAAAAAAAGAAGTGACAGCTTGCTCCAGGACTTCTGCTTCAAAACCTTGCTGTTTAATACATAGACTGTTGACCACATAGGTGTATGGTAGCTCAGGTTCTTGTCTAGGTTCTGAATAAGCACTTCAATCTTTCATTATATTTCCAAACCCTCTTTGGTGATGGATGGCAGAGACTTCCCTAAAACTGTGCACCACATTAACATTCTTAATTGCTTCCGAACTTTATTTTCCTCCTCTGTACTGTATTTTAACCATTGCTTATTTGGCTTCTGTTTCTGGAGACACCTTTGATGACACTGATGGCTGCCATGCAGTGCCATAGCTTGGACTTTTCTCTGTAACATAGAGGCCCTGGAAGTTCCCTAATGAAAAGAGCCCACTTGGTGCTCCACAATCTCCAACCCCAGCCACTCTAACTGTACTCATTGTGCTCCTACTGTATATACAACATATGAGACTTACTTAGTAGTAGAAAAACACTGGGGAATCTCTACCTCATCTACTTGTCTTGTTTATGTCTGTCTCCAGCAGTAGACATATTTACATGTTGCTCACTCCTTTATCCCCAGCACCTAGAGAAGGATCTCAGGAAATAGCTTTTGAATGAATAAATAAATGCTTGAGATATGGAAAGGTCCTTCACCTCTAAGAAGCAGGTTAGATCTAATATTTCTAATTCTTCAATGTGCCAGCCCCACAATAGTCCCTAAACCACCCAATGGCCAGTCTGTTCCATTTTCTAGTCCCGTGTTGTTTTTATTATGATTTGTTAAGCACATTTCTCTTCTGCAGTTGAGTCAACTCTTCAGTTTGATGCCTACTATAGAAATGGCATAGAATCATCTTTTGTTGCTCACCTTCATGAAACAGCACCAACAAGACTATGTCGAAGAGGGGGAAATGCAAAAATGTTAAGACTTCCCTCAATACACATTTATGCCATGGTTCACTTTTCCATTCCTTCCTTGGGCCCTGAAATCCAGCTCCTTCCAGAAGGAGGTCCAGGACAGGAGCTTCATACCTCATAGCTTTGAAATAGCAGGAGGAGAAGAGGTGTGCCTTTGGCCTACTGGAGATGTGCGGTGCTGTTTTATGAAAAGGCAGAACTGATGTCAGTTAGGAAAGTGGCTTATTTTCTCAAGAGGTTGTATTGCAATGTTTTCTGGCATTTTACTTGGTGATAATGAAAATGGCAATAACAAATGTGCATTAGTCTATTTTATTTGAGACGGGATCAAAGATTGCTCCAACGTGCTGGACACACCATGGGCTTATAAGCAGAAATGATGAATAGCTAAATAGGAATCTGATGCAAATACCCAATCAGTACGTATGATCTGAGTTCCAGGAAGAGAATTTCCAATCCCTTTCATTCTACTGTGCACCATTATTTGTGGAGGTTGCCAAAGTAAGGAAAAATAAAATACAAAGCCACCACGATGACATTTGAATACACCCTTACATAATAGGTTTTCGTCCACAAGCAATAACACATCCTCAGAGGACCCTGAGACCCACATTCCTGAAGACAGCACTTGACATTGATTAATTGCTTTCTAATATATTTTCCAAGCTACCTGGTTGAATGTTCTTACCACAAATCTGGCTCAAAATCTAGCCGGTCCTACTGAGTCATCCCCCATGACTATTCCCATCTGCATTCTGCACTTTGCTCAGCTGATGTTATTTCAGTTGGACTTTCAAGTTCATTTTTGGGGGTTGATGTGATGTTCCATGGCTCTGGATAGTGCCTACACAATGTCTGAGGGTAGAAATCTATGTCTTTCCATTCTTAAATCTCTGATAGTCTGCATACAATAAGGACACAATGAGTGTGATAAGAGTGCTGGGCTGCCCAGCTTGCTGGGATTGGGATTGTGCAACGCTGAAGGGGCTTCTTCCAGGAGAGGTTCCTGGCACCTCTAACTTAAAAGGGGAAGGCAAGCTGCTTCCCCAGATTTGTGTGGTCACCACAGAGGCCAGCAAAGGTGCTTTGCTGTGAGAAGGGACAGGTAGCACAAATAATGAGAAAGAGCTGTGTGTTCTGGGGTGGGGGCATGGAACAAGAAGGCAGCTTGGTCCCTGTCCTTCCTGGATGTTTTGCCTTGACCCTGATAGCCAGAGAGCATCAATCTGGAGACCTGCACTGGTTTCCCATTGCTGTGTTATACGACCTGTCCACCATCCTTCTACCTTTGTGTTTACTTTCCCTTTCTTCCTTTCTCCTTTCCTGGCTCTTCTTTCTTCACCCACTCTGACCCTCTTCCTTTTCTGCCTTCCCCATTCTTGGAGAGCTTTCTACAAGGCTTTGCTTTTGATACTATGCAGGTTCAAAGATGAGCAAGACTTGGTCTCTGCCTTAGCTTATACAAGCTTATAACTCTTATGGGGATATATGGTCTGAACACAGGCTGGAGCTGGAGGACACATTCAGACAATTGGGAGTTTAACCCTTTGAGTAGTATGAATGTTCATGTACATCCTCGTGCCTCCTGACCATCAAGAGTATGATCGTACAAAAATTTTTATTTTAAAAATGTGTAAGGCAACATTAAAAAAAGGAAAATGTATGTTCTTCTTGTTTCCATAAATTGGTTATCAAACAAACATGACTTTAAGTTACTAAAACTAATTTTAATTTTTGAAAAAAAAAGTCTCACTCCCAGGGGTCAGTGAGCATGAAAAAAACTCACTACTCAAAGGGTTAAAGGAGAAATACTTTACAAAGATGTGGACAATGTTAAGGGAACTATAAGGGATAGTAAGGCACACAGAATGAGCAATAGAGTGAAGCCAATACACCTCTAAGACCAAAGACACAGAAGGGTCTGGAACCCAGAGAAAACTAGGATCATGAAAGGGGGGCTGCCCAACAGGATCTGTGGTCTCATGTATTCCACGTGGAGGTTACCTTGCTCCTTACCTCTTTATCTCATGGATAATTGGGAAAACCTAGACTTGAATATCTCCTTTGTGGAAATGCTAGGGTCTGGGATGGTGATTCCAGCTTGGGTTCTTCACAGTGGTGATCACCAGCAGGATTCATTTATAAACCCTGTTACCATCTGTGGGGGTTCCAGGAATATTCAGGATAGGGACTCTCTAAAATATCTCACTTCTCATAGTCAGACCAGTAGGAGAGTTGTTCTTAGCATTAATGAGGCTATGCCTATACTTATCAGAGATACAACTTGAAAAACCTGTAATGTAAATTACATCTATAAGTCAGACTTTAATGTAACCCTTGGAAACTTAAATGACTGGTGTTTTCTGGTATTTCAAATAATAGGAAGAAATCATTGAGTTCCCTTGCCTAACACTTTATTTTGTCTTTTCCTTGCCTGATATTTTTATTTCAAATCAATTGTCCTGAATTTCCAGATTCATAGGTCTTAACTTAAAAGAACCTCGTCCAATTATGTTCCCAGTGCATTTCTAAATACGAATGCAAGTAGATTTAAAACCATACTCTAAAGAAACAGAAAGATATACCCTCCCATTTGTGTGTACAAGTAAAGAGAGAGGAGTAGGTATATATCATGATGGGCAAGAAATAGGAGAGCATATAGAAACCAGAGAATATAGAAAAATCCAAAAAAATAAGGGGCAAGAAAGCCCAGAACTAAAGCAGACAATAGCTTAAAAGTGGAAGAGAAATTAATAGCAAGAAATCAAGAGATGAGACAAGATAGACTGTAAGAGGTCTATATCAATGCTTTTTAAATTCATGGCAAAATATTACTTTTTTTCTCCCAAAATACTCATCTGTAAAATGGTTCCTGTTCAATCACTTTGGGTGGGGTACACCAGTGTGGGACCAATGAAAGGCACACAAATCAAAATTACACTTTTTAAACATGCTTCTATTGTAAATTCTATGTTTGATTATACTGAGTTTTAACAAAGGCAGAATTTCATCAAAATATGTAATTTCATGGTAAGAACATTTAACATAAACAGTCTTCGGCTGATTTTGAAGGAATGTTCTCTGAGTCTGTTTGCCGAGCTCCCGCCTGGAACAGTGTGGGGATGAGATGAGATCAGCGATGGTCTTGGGTTGGCAGGTATTCAGCCAGATGTATACCGAAGATTTCAAACAACCACCTTTAGATTACTTTACAAGCTTCTGTAGTTTTGACTCTAATGGATTTTTAATATTTTGAACACATTAAAAGTTCTCATGCTTTTCAGTTTTACACAGAGGCTCAAACTGGATCCAATTTCTTTCTTTCTTTCTTTTTGCCCTCCTGTCACAGTGAGAAGCTACAGGGTATGTTCTCAGTCCCATCGTCACTATTGAACAGCAGGCCTGTGACCCTTCTTCCAGGGCCAAGAAGATAGGGAAAATGTCCAGTGCTTTAATCCATCCCCTACTAGCTAAATTCTGATGGCAGGCACCCACGTTGTCTCTTCAGTGTTTGAGTTTAAAGCTTCATGAATTTCCTGAACACCAGCTTTACCTACACACAGAAATAGAAATGGATGTTTTGAGCATCTGACATAGCACTACTACTGGACACGTCCACAGCTACAGATAGTGCGGATTTGATCATTATTATTCTCTGTTGGCTTTGCCCGAAACATTTGAGGTTATTGTGGAAAGCAGTCAGATGCTTGAAAGTGATGCTAATAAAAAATACATATTTAAAACAATACAGTGAAGTTAAGTAGAGATTAAATTACAGCAAAACAAACAAACAAATGAACCCATAACCAAACTAGGTAGATCGGGCAAAACATTTATAAATTGGAAAAAGATTTGCAGGACAGAACTGATGTCAATCTGAGTATGAGCTGAAATTCACCATTGCCAAAAACAAACAACAATAAATAAAACATAAAATCCAGCCAAAGCAGAATTCAATATAATCTCTATTTCCCCCAAATTAATGTGCCATTCAGTATAATCTTGCATGTTTTAAATCAAACTGTTTGGGGTTGAAATTGTTCTATGATGTACTGTACACTTCAACATCTTCTAGGGTAGAACATGTTGAACAGAATGAATAAACTTCTCAGAGCTGGAGGGAACCTTGCAGATGATCCACATCAGCAGTTTTCCCCTTTCTTCTAATGATATGCACATGTGGAACATGTGATAAACCCACATTTTCTATAAATTGTGGCTAGTGCACAATTTCCAGCCAGTGAACTCTGATTCTATTGCTCCTCAGATCAGCCCACACCAGGGTGTCAAATATTTCAGCTGAGAGCCAGCAATTTAAAGCATTCTCTCATTCTACAGAGCGGGACACAGAAGCCTGAGGTTAAGGCAGGCACTCATGGACTCCAGGTCTGTAACAGTGAAGAGTGTGTCCTACTTCCCAATTCCTTGCTCATTCAGTTTGTCCCTCTAACTAGGTGATCTGGAATCATCACCATAATGATAATAATGACAGTTTATAGTTTAAAAGCGTCTGCAAATGCAGTATCTTCTTCAAGACCTGGTGAGATAAGCATTACAGGCATACCTCGGAGATACGGTGGGCTCGGTTCCAGGTCACCACAACAAAACAATATTGCAATAAAGCAGATTGTAATCTCTTTGCTGGTAGAGAGTCTTGCCTACAGCTTGTAAAAAACACAAACACCTGTGAAGCGCAATAAAGTGAAGTATGCCTCTATGACCACACACACATCAGCAGATGTCAAACAGAAGATCAACAAGATGTAACGCAGAGTTGGTATGTAGCAACCCAGGGCCCAGGTTCAACTGTAGCTCTGGGTGTGGCAACGTTGACTGATCTCGTCTCACACACTGTGGACAGCAAACATCTCTTTGGAGAGCTGCCCTCTCAGTGTTTGGGGCACCTTTGCTTCATAAGGCCCATGGACTTGGTTCATAAGACACACGTTTCTCCCACCTGCCACCACCCACATACCAGTGAGTGATTGATTTTCTTATTCCTTGAAAGGGCTACTTTGTGGATGAACTCCAGCCTTGTGTCACCATCATTTCCAACCTATGGCTTCAAACCTCTGGGTTTCCTGCTATTCCTCCTACCCTTCTTTCTTTTCTCTTGTTTCCTCTTGCTTCTTTGAGTCCTTCTGCTTCCTACTTTTGTGATCTTGGGCAAGTGATTTCTCTACTCTGTGCTTCAGTTTTCCCATATATAAAACGGGGATGATTTCTAGGATGGTTAGGAGGTTTGAATGCATTAGCCCTTCAAAACACGTATTTAGAACACATGAAACCCTTAATAAATGTTAGTTGAGGATCCACTTTGTATATTAGGAACATCCATATGGCCTCACCAGGCGGTGGCGCAGTGGATAGAGCATTGGACTGGGATGCGGAGGACCCAGGTTCGAGACCCGAGGTCGCCATCTTGAGTGCGGGCCCATCTGGCTTGAGCAAAAGCTTGCCAGTTTGGACCCAAGGTCGCTGGCTCGAGTGAGGGGTGACTCGGTATGCTGAAGGCCCGCAGTCAAGGCACATATGAGAAAGCAATCAATGAACAACTAAGGTGTCGCAACAAAAAAATGATGATTGATGCTTCTCATCTCTCTTCGTTCCTGTCTGTCTCCCTGTCTATCCCTGTCTCTGGTTCTCTCTCTGTCCCTGTAAAAAAACAAACAAACAAACACCCATATAGAGACATTTCCTACAGGTTGGTTTGAGTTAAGCAAAAGTCGCTTGTGGAAGATAATATTCTATAATTTCTAACAAAGGTGATAAGGCTGTTTTTGGGTTTTGGTTTTGTTTTGCTTTGTTTTTTTGTTTTTCTCTGCTAAATCCTTTCCTCATTTTGTTGGTATTAAATGGACCTTGTTTGAGTTGCCAGGAGCCCAGTTTCTGAATAAAGGTTTCCTGAAATAATGGAAAAAGAAACATATTCCCACAGTGGTGCAATTCATGAACCCAAATTGAAGAGACTCCTTCACTTTGAAATGAAGTACAGAGAATGTGCAGTAGCTGCAGAAAACCTAGTAAAGAAGCCCCAAAATGATTAAAAGGTTTGGAAATAAAGTTTGTGAAGGTGCCATGGTCTTGAGAAGAGACCATTAAGGGGAAGTTTGATTATTGTCTTAAAATATTCCTGTATTATTAGGAAAGGGGTGCTAGTTGGCTTCTCTGTTCAGGTTCAGATAGTCAATGTTATTTATTGAAGTCATTTTTAATTCTGAGAGTCCATAGAAGAGAGTCATCACATTTACATTCCCAGCAAGTCCTTCCAACTGTGGCTCTAATTTTAACCACTTTGTTGAAGGCTTCTTACATCCTGATCTTCGTCTATTAAATCTTGTGGGGTCTCTTTACCAGTGATCCTCCCTCACTATACAGTGAGCTTTCTGATTGGGTCTAATTCATTGATAAATAATAACAATTCATGTAGTTTCTTGAACTGGTAAATGCTATGTACAGGTGTGTTCAATTAACCCAGAACTATAACCTGGATGTACCCAGGCCCCACCAACCTTAGTACCTATATTAGTTTCTGTGTCAGAAAGGGTTAACTCAGCAGGCTTGTGTTGCTCAAACCCTGCACATTACCAGGAAAGGCATATCTTTAGGACTAACCCTTGGCTGGCTCTTGGGAGATAATCTCTAAACCCTTGGAATATTTTCTCTAATACGAGTGTATTTGTATACCTGATGATTTGAGACATGCTGCACCAGTTTGGTCAGATAGTTTAGGCTAACAAATCTGATTAATGGTAAATGTCCCATGCACCTTTCCCTTCTGCTGACATTAAACTGTATTCTTTAGTTGTAATAAACCATAGCCATGAGTATAATAGCTTTCTGTGGTCTTATAAATCCCTCTAGTGAATTATCAAGTCTTAAGGGTGGTTTTGGGGGACCACATCCAACATATTTCTCTGTTAGTGCTGTAAGAAATAATCATAAACTTTGGGACTTTAAACAACACAATTTTATTTTTTTATAGTTCTGTAGGTCAGAAATCTCAAAAAGGTCATAAAGCTGCTTTCCTCCTGAAAGGTCAAGGGAGAATCTGTTTTCTTGCCTCTTCTGGCCTCTAGAAGCTGCTTGCATTCCTTGACTCCTGGCCTCATCATCTATCTTCAAGTCCCTCAGAATAGCATCTTCCAATCTCTCTCCTTTCGTCATCACATTGCCTTTTATTCTTCCTCAGACTCTCCTGTCTCCCTCTTATAAGGACCTCGATAACTACATTGGAACCACCCAGGTAATTCAAGATAATTCTCCCAACTCAAGACGCTTATCTTAATCACATCAGCAAAGACCCCTTTACCATTTAAAGTAACATATTCACAGGTTCCAGAGGTTAGAATATGGATATCTTTGGGAGCAGTACTATTCAGTCTGCCACAGCACTAATGGGTTCTTACCACACAAAGGCCAGAATTACAGTGGCGCTTCATTCCCCCACTTTCTGAATACCCATAAGCTCGATCTCACCTCTCCCTCCTCCCAAAAGAGCTCACCCAGATAGATCTTGGAACACCCAGGGATATTATTCACATTCTTGCCTCCAGGACTTCTTCATGCGTGGGAAGCAAAGGGAGAGTACAGAGAGTATCTCTCTAAGGACTGCACTGCTGGTGTCTTCTCGGTGAACACTTGTTTCCTGCTACTCCCATGAGTTGGTTTAGAAGTTGTAGTCCTAGGAGCCATCAACACACTCCTCTAGCAAATCTGATAAGCTGGACAGTCCTGGCTGTACCTTCAACCCATAGCATGAGTGTGTGTGAGTGTGTGTGTGTGTGTGTGTGTGTGTGTGTGTGTGTGTGTGTGTGTGTGTGAGAGAGAGAGAGAGAGAGAGAGAGTTTTTTTTTTAAAAGTCTGCTTAAAAATAAGCTCATTCCTAAGGAAATATTTTCATAAGGTTTGAGGTTTTTTGGCTTAAATACAGCATTAGCATCATGGACAAAAGCAAAACATCTTCTTTTTTTGTTCCATGGAAAAAAATGTTTTACCCTCACCTTCTTAAAAACACTTTGTCAGAGTCTCCATTTCCCCAGAGCAGCCCCTGAAGTTTCCATTAGCATACCACTCTAAATCTGGTCATCACCACCATCATCAATTTATATATACCAGGTTCTCCCAAACCACGAATATTTTTCTGGAAAAATTGTCCTTCCTCAAAATGCTCTGGGATGTATATTTATTTTTTTTAATAAGTCAAATAAAAATATTTCTAAAATGCGTAACTCTGGGATAACTAGAGATAGCTTGGAATATTCCAAAACCAAAGCAGGCAACCACTGGTTTATATAATCTATTGACAAGGAGAATAAATGTATATGAAGATAAATGAAGAGCCAACAATAGGATTGTGAGCCTGATTAATCTACCTCAACACTGAGTTCAGTCAGCTGCGTGCACATTAGAAAAAGCCAAAATCTGCAGTCTTCGGACTGGCCCCAGTGTACCTGGTAACTTATCTGTGTCACAGAGAAAAAACTTGGCCATTGTGGTCCTGACACTCAGATCCCTCGAAGACAGTCTTTGGGGAAAGGGCCAAAGATTTGAGCCTTTTTGCTGGCATAATCCTATTGAAGGGTAGTTCCATGTCACACTCCAAGGGCACAATAGAGTCAATGTATTGGGTCATTTAAGCTGTGCCACTGAGTCACCACGCTTAATCCTGGGGAAAGGATAAGCAAGAACTTATTAATAGACCCCAAGGTCTAAGTGGCCCAAAGCCAAGAGTTTGAACTACTGAAGACATGGTCATGATTTGACCTCCATATTAAACATACTTAAGGCTCTTCCATTTGTTCTGCTTTTCTAGAAATCAAGCTTTTGTGTCCGTAGTTGGTGGTCTTTGAGATGGCCGCAAATTTTACTTTTGTAAGTGTCTATGCCTTCTCACGGTTCCTATGAGGGAACCCCACCTCCAAGTTGCCAGGCTATCACATTGGGCAATTTTGCTGTGTTTTTAAACAGCTTACAAAAGAAAATTGTGCTTGTTAGTATTTAAGCCCCTCGCCACAGGGAAAGGCTTTGTAAATTGAAAGCTATGCCTTCAGAATTTTTGAAATGATGGCAAATTTAGCCCAATTGGGCAAAAGTAAATCAGGTTTCACAAATTTAGGAATGTTTATTTAAATCTGTAAAACATATGTTGCCACAGCTGTGTTTAGCATAAAATTATGATGAAAATAATCCTAATGAAAATGACGGCATATTTATATAATGTCTTCTATCCAGCAAGCGCCAAACCCACTACACAATTGATCTCATTAGGCCTGACTAAATGTCTTTGAGCTACAATATAAATATTAGTTCCAATTTGCAGATGAAGAAACTGGGACATAGGCAAGATTATTTACAGCTAAATAGATTAAGTTATAACCAACCTGACTCTCACATCTGTGGAATAGTTGCAATTTAATCAGAGACTCTGAAAGGGGGATGAGAGAAAGGCACCTCTTCCTCCAGATTGCCCACATGGGTTGCCATGCCCCAGCAATCAGGGAAAGGCAGCATGAAGAGCACAATAGCAGAGTTTTGTTTTTTTCCTTAAGTAGGAAGCGGGGAGGTAAACAGACAGACTCCCACATGCACCCCAATCGTGATCCACCTGGCAAGCCCCCTACGAGGCAATGATTCTTCCATCTGGGGTCGTTGCTCTGTTGCTTGGCAAACAAGCAATTTTAGGTCTTGAGGTAAGGCCATGGAGCCATCCTCAGCACCTGGGGCCAACTTGCTCCAACTGAGCCATGGCTGCAAGAGGTGAAGAGAGAGAGAGGGAGAGGGGGAGAGATAAAGAAGCTTCTCCTGTGTGCCCTGACCAGGAATCAAACCCAGGACATCCATATGCCAAGCTGGCACTCTACCACTGAGCCAACCAGCCAGGGCATGCAGAGATTTTTGTGCAATATTCTTTTTTAGAAATTTACTGTGTGAATCTATGGACAGATACTATCTTTTCAAAACATACCAGTGAGGGTGAGTGTTGAGAAGGTGAAGGAAAGTTTTATATTTTGGGTTTCATTGATAGGGGAAATACAAAACATAAGAAAGAAGAGACTAATTCAGAGCCCCGCATAGCAAGGGCCAAGAGTCAGCACCACCTCCTATCCTGTTCTTCTCACTACTATTACTACTTAACTGTCTGTCTTTTTGAAATGTTGGGGAATGGTAAGAACTTCCTATAAAATGCTTTTAAAAAACATTAGAAATGCTAACCCCAATTTTCTAAATTTATTTGAAAGAAAGTGGACCCAGAGAGGCCATTTCATCCAAAACCTCTGAGTTGAATTAAGGCTGGAACCCACCTTCCAGTGGATCTGCCTGAGCTCTCAGCCCCTGAGTATAAATACAGCAGCAGTTGGACCGTAATGGCAATACTGTGATCTGCCACTAGGGAGGCCACAGCCCTCCACTTTTCTCTCTTTTTAAAAATTATTTTTATTTATTTATTCATTTTAGAGAAGAGAAACAAAGAGAGAGAGAGAGAAGTGGGAAGAGCAGGAAAAATCAACTCCCATATGTGCCTTGACCGGGCAAGCCCAGGGTTTTGAACCAGCGACCTCAGCATTCCAGGTTGACAGTTGATCCACTGGGCCACCACAGGTCAGGCCCCCCTCCCCATTTCTCTTTACGGACCTAATAGTTAGATGTTTGTAGGCCCATTGATCCTACTGACTTACATTTGTACAGGTAGAGTTAACTGACCTGTTCATAATAATGGACATATATAGTGTACAGCTTAAATTAGGGTCTTGCCATCACAGCATTTGTCTGAGACCAGAGGATCCCGGAGATAAGATGCTGAGTAGCAGGGCCAGGGTGAGGATGAGGTGAATGAGGCACTTGCTTCAGGCACCAGACTTGAGGCGGTGTCAGAAAGCTCAGTAGTCAAGACAAATAATAGTTTAATGGAATACTTTTGAAAATCCAGATTATTAGAAAAGTCCATAATATAAAAATATCAAAATTTTAAATAAAGATAGTATGGCATAATAGGAAATACAAGTTGGTCATCTGTCTCTGATTCCTGGCAAAAAACCCTCTAAAACCTTTGTAATATTCTGAGTGATAGGAACATCATTTGTTTGTCACAAGGAGCCTCTTTTAATCATGCTGCAGTTATACTAACAAGGTGATTCCGGGAGGGGCCCTGACATAGTTTCAGGGCAGGACATAGTCACCAGAGGACTCAACCATGTGATGAGAGGGTTAGAACTTTCAGCCCTACCCTCCAACTTCCAGAGCGGGGAGAGGGGCTGGAGATCTGTTTCAGTGGCCAATATTTTATTTTATTTTTTTAATTTCTTTTTATTTTATTCATTTTAGAGAGGAGACACAGAGTGAGTGAGAGAAATAGAGAAAGGGGGGAGGAGCTGGAAGCATCACCTCCCATATGTGCCTTGACCAGACCAGTGCAGAGTTTTGAACTGGCGACCTCAGTGTTCCCAGGTCAACACTTTATCCACTGCGTCAACACAGGTCAGGCCCCAATGGCTAATGTTTTAATCAATCATGACTATGAAATGAAACCTCCATTAGTAGTCCTAAGTGGCAGTGTGAGGAGCTTCCAGGTTGGTGGACACATCTAGGCCCTGGCGTGCCCTGAGAGGGCATGAAAGTTTTTCAGGTCACCTTCCCCCCATGTCTTCCCTATTCACCTCTTCCACTTGGCTGTTCCTGAGTGGAACCTTTTATAATAGACCAGTAATTGTAACTGAAGTGCATTCCTGAGATTTGCGAATCATTCTCGTGAATTATGGGACATGAGGGAGCCGTGGGAACTCCTGAAACGTCAGCAGGCAGAAGTGTGGGTAACATGGACACCCTATTTGCAGCTGGCATCTCAAGTCGGGGAAGTCTTGTAGTCCTGAACCCTTAATCTGTGGGATCTTCACTAACTGCAGCAGTTAGTGTCTGAATTGGATTGAATTGTTGGAGAATTGGAAAACTGATATGAAAGACAAATGACATGCATTTGGTTTTGGAGAAACAAGCCACACATGTCCGAAGTGATACAAGAAGACACCTCAAAGACAAGAGTAGTGACACTGCCATAGTGCCCATACTGGCCAGAGGCAAGAGGATGAATAGTAATACTGATCCTAATTTTATTAAAATGTTTAATATTTTGTTTATTATGGATTGCTGGTATTTGTTTTTACTTTCTATAATATTGTACTAAAATATTTATCTTGCTTACTGTGTTTCTTGGCTAATTAAATGAATAAATAGCATACGTAATGAATAAGTAAAACATAGTTCGAGTAATCAGAGTTTGCAATGGAAGCAAAGGTTGGGCCCTGGGTTTTTTGCCTGAGTAGCCACAGAAAATGAGCAGCTCCTCATTGAAGCAAATACCCTCCTCCAACATCTTAGAGCAGCAATGAGGCTGTCCTCATTTGTAAACTGTGCCAGCTTCTTAAAACCTGGAACCACAAAAGTAGCACAATAACAGATAGTGTCACTGAAATGTAAAGGTCTTGAGTCCTGGCAAGATTTTCACAGGACATGGACAGAGGCAAATTTAATGGTGGGCACACCAGGCGCACGCATTGGGTCCTGCCTTTGAAGGGCCCCGCAAAACCCCAACTTTACACTTTTTTCTAATGACAAGGGTCCCAATATTTTCTTCTGCACCCGGGGCCTCAACCGACCTTAATCTGCCTCTGGACTGTCAAAACCCTTTCGAGATGTGGAAGTGAGCACCTGTGGTCCCGGAGTTCCTGCAGGGATGCCAGGAAGCAGTCACCTGTGGGCAGCAAGACTAGAAAGGAAACCCAGAGAAGGATCCAGAGAAAAGGGACCCTATAGTCCCAGCTCCCTGCAACAAGAGGCAGACATCAACCCATGGTGGCTCAGGTGACAGTGGCCTTGCTCAGTTCCTTGTGAAAGTGTTAAAGGAGCAAGCTCAGAAAAGAGCCATTCAGATCCCGTCACATACATGGTTGTAGCATCAACCTTGAGTTTAAAAAAGAAAAAGAAAAAGGAATTCAAAGGCATACTTCTTCACTGTGCTTCCCATAACACTCACCCAGCTCTAGATTTCTGGAACTCTTATTATAACCTTCAAACATATTGGCCGCAAATCTGGAACAGTACAGGTTTGCTCACACACAGAGCACCAAGCTTCCATGAGCCGTGTGAAACCACTGTCTCCAGGCAGCTTGGAGCAGTGACTGACAGGTTCAACGGCAATGTCATTCTAGGAGCCAAAAGCTGAGGCTCTACAAAAGGATCACATTTTCTACTCAAGGCCAATTGTTTTCCCTAGCTATGAAATTTGGATGTTGCCACTTGAAATATTTTTTTCCCCATACCCTACTCCAGGAAGGGTCCTTTGAAATAGCCTGCTCCATCTTCACAGCCTTTTTAGATATACATGAAACATCAGGAGCAGTAAATATCACTGAATTTTATGCGACTTGCTGGCTTTATTTGATTGGTCCCCATTTTTGCTAAACTAGCGTCATATGATATTTTTTTCTCTTGGAGTTTGTGGCCCTCTCAAATGATACTGTAGTTTTAAAAATATGTTATCTTGCCCTGGCCAGGTGGCTTAGTGGATAAAGCATCATCCTGGCACATAGGACATGGGTTCGATTGGTGGTGAGGGCATATATAAGAAGCAATCAATGAGTGCCCAACTAAATGGAACAACTAAGTGAAACAACTAGTTGATACTTCTCTCTCTCTCTCCCTTCCCTTCTCTTTCACTCTCTCATTTCTCTCTCTAAAATCAATGGAAGAATTAAAAAAAAAATTCATCTTACCTCTGTTTAGTTTGTGGGGCTATTTCATGGTTTGACTTGATTTTGCTTTAGGTCAGGTGCTTTAAGAGAGAAGGAATACAACAGAAGACTTCTACTCTGCTCAAAAATTTGCAGTTATAAAAGCTTATGTCTCGGTCTCTTTCTTATGAGGTTGAGGACCTAACCAGTGTCACCCAGTTAATTGGTGGCCGAGCTGAGGATGGTACTAAGCATCTCAGCATTGCTTTCATTAAACCACACAATGTCACAAGTACCTGGAAGCAGGATCAGCTTCATGTGGTATGGACTGAAAGAGACAGATTTGTATGTTTAACGGGTGCTAAAACCTCCCTCCCTAGAATGGTATGCGATTCCCAGGGGCTTCTTTGGAGCGTGGAATAAGGACAAGAAGCTTGGATCCTAACCCACTGCCATCCGTCCAGGAGGCTGGGGATGGTTAGCCTCCCTCTGTCTGTCTGGCAAACTTCTGAGATGTTCCTCTCCACATCTGCTCTGTGGACCAAAAAGGGTCACGCGAACCTTCAGCATCCTCTAAAAGCATTTAGTGTCCATCTCTACTGGTATCCTATGACCCCGAAGTACCACCCATAGGCACTTATACCTCCTACCATCCCCCTCTTCCTCCCTAGGAAGACTCCTTCCTGCTCCCTGTCAGCCACGCCCCTCAGTTCAAAACACTAGTCTCAGACGATCTCACTTCATCTCCATCAAGGGCCCCAAAATACAAAAGCTGTTTATTTGTTTCCTGGACCCTCTTTAAAGTGAGGCCAGTGATGTTGGTCTGGTTGTAAAAAGGAAACACACACTGATCTTTTGTTTTTTATAAATCACTTCCTCAAAGGGCTTGCTTGTTTGTCCCTGGGGTACTTTCGAGGAGAAAACCCACAGCGCTCTTTCAACTCAGTCTGCAGAATCTCCTCCCTCATCCTCTGCGGGAATACCCAGAAGCCATTGCATCCTCCCTCCATACACCCTTTCCCTGACCCCAGGTATTATCTCTTCAACGGGTGTCTACAGCCCTGGGCTTTAGTGCCCTCTGCTCAGTACTATCGAGCTTCTGCTGAGCAGAAACACATACCATCCTGATCAGTGCCAAGAAATGGGTGTAGAAGGGAAAACATTGGAAGGATAAACACAGATTATTATGTACTTAAATTAACCAGTCATATCTGGCTAATGCTCACTGGGAGAGCAAATTCGTCAGCATTCAAGGAAAAATATGTAAAAGCGTTACTTAAGAGCTTTAAGTGGCTTTACATTAAATAATACTTTAAAGTTATACTCGAGGCAATAAATAACACTTTATAAGTGTTTGATGATGGGCATTTTTTTCTACGTGCACTAAAAATAAGACCAACTTCTTTTTCAAAGTTCACACTTCATGAAATATAAGATGCTGCTGGGTCTGTACCTTCTCCTCTTCTTTTAATTTCCTATGACTTTTGAGACAAATTACCACAAACTTAGTGGCTTAAAATAATACATACTTATTGTCTTACAGGCTGCGTTCCTTCTGGAGGCTCCCAGGGAGCATCTGGTTCCCTGTCTTTCCCAGTCTCTGGGTGCCACCTGCATTCCTTGGCTCTTGAACCCTTCCTGACATCACTCCATTTGCCATCTGGGCTCTGTGTCCACATCTTCTCTGACACTGATTCTCCTGCCTCTCTCCGACATTTAGACAAAACATAACAAAACGAAGTTCTTCTGATTCCAATGGGTCAAAAATCCAGGGTAATCTTCCTATCTTAAGGTCCTTAGCCTAATCACATCTGCAAAGTCCCTTTTGCCATGCAAGGTGACACACCATTTCTGGGGATTAGGATGTGGACATCTTTGGTAGTCATTATTCACTCTACCACACTTTCTTAGCCACTTTGACCTCATCTCAACCTCCTTGACCTTGAACTCACTCCTCTCCTGCCAATGCAGCCTCTGGCCCTTCTCACATCGTATCAGACACCAGCGCTGTCATCGTGGCTGTTCCCTCTGCCCGGCCTTTCTTCCCCTAGTGAGCCTCAGGCCCTCTCCTTTGGCTCCTCCACATCTTTCCCCAAATGCCTCTTCTCAGCCAGCCCTCTCTGACCACCTCATTTGTAGGTTCCATTTCCTTTCTCATTTCCAGCCACATGCAGTCTCTTTCCCTACTTTTTATTTTTCCATGATAATTATAACCATCTAACATACAATATACATTTTTCTCATTTGCTTTTTTAATTCTTTCTTTCACTCCTCTCAAATGTAGGCTCCAGGAAGGCAAGGACTTCCTTCCTTCCTTCCTTCCTTCCTTTCTTTCTTTCTTTCTTTCTTTCTTTCCTTCTTTCTTTCTTTTTTTCTTTCTTTTTCTGCTGAATCTTTGGACTTAGAAAGAGGTCTGCACATAATAGAGCTTCAATAATAAATCATGGTTAAACGAATCTGACTGGGTCATTACAATGGGTATTCTAGAACGTCCCAAGTCAGTACTTTTAAGTTTTACATCTTGGGCTGGTTAGACACCCACCAAAACACTTCTCCTAACTCAGTGCTTCTTAATCTGGGTTCTATCGAACCCCAGGGGTTCAATGAGTCGGTCTCAGGGGTTCGGAGAAGCCTCTGCCCCGGAGGTCAGAACAAAGTAATACCGTAATTTGTTGTGAGTTCATGCACTTTGTTGGTTTTGTTCTTTGAGCAAGGTGACGTTCATGCACGGCTCATTTTGTGCACCAGTAAAAAAATATATACCTATGTCTTGAATTTGGAAAAAAAAATCATATTTTATTTATCACTAAAGAAGGGTTCAATGAATGCGCATATGAAACTGGTGGGTTCGGTACCTCAAAAAAGGTTAAGAACCACTGTCCTAACTGCTGCAGAGTGGTGGACATTTGCCAGCGCAGGGAGTTCTGGAGGCCCCTGGAGGAAGAGGACTGGGTCCTCACCCCCAGAACATATCTATTCAGCCAATCCTCCATTGTGCCAGACACCCTCATTTTCCTTCCCAGGGGGCCTCCAGTCTTTGGTTGTGCTAACAGAAGGGCAGTCCCCAGGCTGAGTGTGGGGGGAGAAAAAAGTCTGGGGTCTCCTGTGCTTTAAGCAGACTTCCAGCATCCAGGTGCTGTCAATTCCTAAGGCTCCGGAGGACTCTGCAGCGGACGTTCCGTGGATTCCCACGTAGCCCTGTTATCTATTATTACTCACTTTTCCTTAAATCCTTTTCTACTCGTTCAGTTGCTTTCCAGTCTCCTAGGTATCATTGCTGTGTCTCCTCTCCTCCCTCCTTTGGGTGTTTACATTTTTAACAAATCCTTTAACTGTTATTTTCTTGGGGTTTAGGAGGGCGTAAAATTAGATGCATGTCCATTCCTTCATTTTTACTAGGAATGCTCTCTATTTTTCTACCATTTTGAGGTTTCTGGATCAGTACATTGATCCATTGTGTGTTCTGTGTGTTTATTGAGTTTAGTTGAATTTTAGAAAAAACTGAGCTCCAAATTACACACAAGCTGGGATGGGGCACATTTTTGTTTATGAATGACACCTCACAATTGAATACAGTAGTTTCTCCTTATCTGAGGTTTCACTTTCAGTGGTTTTAGTTAACCGTGGTCAGAAAATATTAAATGGAAAATTCCAGAAATAAAAAATTCATATTGCGTGCAGTTCTGATTAGAGTGATGAAATCTCTCACTGTCCCGCTCCACCCTGCCCAAAATGTGAATCATCCCTTTATCTAGTGTCTCCCCACTGCCCTAGACACTCCCTGCCCTTAGTCACTATGTAGCTGTCTCTGTTATCAGATTGACTGTTGCAATATCACAGTGCTTGAGTTCAAGTAACTCCCATTTTACTCAATAACAACCCCAAAGGGCAAGAGGAGTGATGCTGGCAATTCGGACATGCCAAAGAGAAGCCATAAAGAGCCTTGTTGAAGTGAAAAGCTACATACCATATTTCCCCATGTATAAGACGCTCCCATGTATGAGACTCACCTAATTCTTGGGGCCCAAAATTTGAAAAAAAAAAAATGTATTACATAAAGTTACTGAACTCAAGTTTTACTCATCATAAAATTCATACAGCTCCTCATCACTGTCAAAACGCCTATCCATTAGCTTGTCCTCATCTGTGTCTGATGATGAATCACTGTCTTCATATATTGCCTCATCTTCAGTTCCATCTATGGCATTTGAAATGCCACAACCACTATATAAGATACCACCAGTTTTTAGACCTCAAATTTTTTGAAAAGGAGTGCGTCTAATACATGAGGAAATATAGTATATAAAGGGAAACTATGAGAGCTTGGTACTATCCATGGTTTCAGGCATCCACAGGGTCCTAGAACAAATGCCCTTCAGATAATGGGGCTACTGCGTTGCTTTAAGTTACATGGGCCATTTTAAAATTTCTCTTAACTTCATCTTGTGAGGTAGGCAAGGATGAGACTCAGAATTATAAAACAATGCGCCCCAGATCAACACAGCTGGTCATTAGTATGCCCCGTTCTCTCTCTCTCTCTCTCTCTTTTTTTTTACAGGGACAGAGAGAGAGTCAGAGAGAGGGATAGATAGGGACGGACAGACAGGAACGAAGAGAGATGAGAAGCATCAATCATCAGTTTTTTTCATTACGACACCTTAGTTGTTCATTGATTGCTTTCTCATATGTGCCTTGACCGTGGGTCTTCAGCAGACCAACTAACTCCTTGCTCGAGCCAGCTACCTTGGGTCCAAGCTGGTGAGCTTTTTGTTCAAGCCAGATAAGCCCGCACTCAAGCTGGTGACCTCGGTCGGGGTCTCAAACCTGGGTCCTCCGCATCTCAGTCCCACGCTCTATCCACTGCGCCACCGCCTGGTCAGGCTGGTATGCCCCATTCTCAAACACATCTTCTGGCTTCTGACTTGATCATGCGGTCTCTCTCTCTCTCTCCTTGCCTTTCTTTTTACAAAGAACGTAAATGAGAAAAATGTGTTTCTTTTCACAAATGTGACACAGTACAGAAAGCTAGCTGAAAAAAAATAGACACATTCCTGAAACGTGAATCCCGGAAAACTCTCCACTCTGGTCCTGTCCGGGGAAGACGTGGGTTAGCCCACCGAATGGCCACGTCTGTGGGGCTTTGACTAGAAATCCTTGTCAGTGCCACTCACCCCATACTGGGGCCCTGTGGTGATTCTGCCTGAGCTGCAAGTCTTCCCACTCTGTCTCTGTGGTTCTCTCTTGGTCTCGGGGCTTTCTGAAATCTCATAGAAACTATCTCTCTCTGGTCCCCATGACGTTCTCACATCTTTGCTCCCTTAAGATCTGCACATATGTTTCCCATGACTGTGAACTATGAGAAGTTGTCAGGGCCTTTCAATCACTGTAATGGCCTATAAAAGCCTGCTGTATTTTCAGTTTTACTAAATATTTCTATAATTCAAAAATTATGGAAATGGATAATGTTTCTGTTCTTTGGGAATATATTTAACAGCTCTGTGCATACCAGATGCAAATGAATATATAGAAATAAATGGTGCATTTTATAGACTACACTTCATTTTAAGTGCCTTCCCCTTCAGACACTTCAGGCCCTGCTCCTGCCAGAATGTCAAAGAAGCCTGAACACTTTACAGGGGACAACTAGTTTCTTAGTTCCACCCAGGGAAGAGGTGAGGTTCCATGCAGGCCACCTGCCGATAAAAGCACCACTCCTCCTGCCTAGGCCAATCCTTCTCAAGTTGAGACACAATTTGCTAAAGGTGATGTTGGCACTGGGAATTGTATGAGGATTCAGATACTGACCCTAACTCCAGTGTCTGCACTTGTAACATAGAGATATTAATCCCGCGGGGTTTACTCAGGATTAAACATGGTAAATTAGGTTCCTGGCAAGTAGATCAGTAACTGTATGGTGGACAGTTGTCATACATCAACTGCCCAACTTCCGGATCAGTAACTGACAAGTCCTTGCTGTTCTGAATCTCTGGCGACTACTATGCAGACATACGGTTTGAAAATGGGTCAATTGGTTATTGCAGGCCCTGACTTTGAATCTGAAGCAAGTGATACAAAAAATGAGGGCAACTGCAGAACTGTGGTAGAGCAGGGTCCAACCCTGGCCGCAGGGTGGACTCCTGGGCTCACCAGCAAAGGCTGTGGCCCCTGGCAGGGCCATTTCTTTGTGCATGCCTCTTGCTTTCACTGCCATTTTCTGGCCATTCCGCCATTCTGTGAACTACTCAATAGCCCTCTAATAAGTTCATTTTTGGCATAAGATAGCTTAAAATTCTTTTGTTCGTAATTAAAAACACTGATTTTTAATATCCAATTTTAATTGTTTTCTATCCTTCCGAGGACATTATGAAGATCGGAGCAGGGAATTGCTAGAAAACTGCTTGGTAGAAACCAACCATAGGATGTATGTGCTGGGTTTACCTTCTCCCAGACCACCTTCTGTCTTATCCTTCCCATTCCCAATTCTCCAGCAATAAAGGCGAGAACTAGGCTGGGAATGGAGTCCCGAACAGTTAGAAGGGCTAACAGGTGGCACTGCCTGGAGGACAAACAGTGACCTGTGTTTTCTGTAAGGATCCTCAGATCAGTACGGGTTGAGGAAAACTCAGGAGACTATTGGAGGGAAAATAGTAGTTTCTGAGGCCATTTTTTCCTGACAAATCCATATAGAAAATGTCAACCCCACAGCATCAGCAATCACTCTGGGTCCCCAGGCAGGTGAGCAAGAACTCATTTTGTGAATTCACTCACCCAGTGTTTAGACCCATGATTCACTCAAGGGGACATCATACACTTTGATTCTGCAAAACCAAAGTTTAAATCTCAGCTCTTTCACTTACTAGCAGTTGGCCTTTGGCAAGTTACTTAAGATCTCAGTGTCCTAGTTTCCACATCTGTGAAATGCATATAATAATAGCACCTGCTTTATAAAGTTGTGGAGATTAAAAGAGTCAAAACATTTCAAGTGCTTAGGACAGGGCCCAACACAGCAGAGACTCTCCATACATGATACTCATTATCATAAAAAATTGCTAGTTGCCAAATAAATAATGTTTGTAGCCCGAGGACACTGAGTAACTGAAGTACCTTATAAGGTGACTGTAAAGTGATTTTTTTACAAGAATCACTAACTGTTGTAAAACAGCCAGCCTCATACAGAGAATTTTTTACAAAGAGAATAGTGGTTAAAAGCATCAGTCATGGGCCCTGGCCAGTTGGCTCAGTGGTGGTAGAGCATCAACCCAGAGTGTGGAAGTTCCAGGTTCAATTTCTGATCAGGACACACAGAAGAAGTGACCATCTGTTCTCTCCTTCCCTCTTCTTTTTCTCTTTCTCTCTTCTCCTCCCACAGCCATGGCTCGATTGATTTAGGCACATTGGCTCTGGGTGCTGAGGATGACTCCATAGAGTCTCTGCCTCAGGCACGAAAAATAGCTCAGTTGTGAGCATGGCCTCAGATAGACAGAGCCTAAAGATGAGCAGAGAATACATAACTCCTCCAGGATCACATGAATCAGAGCAGGCAGAAGAGGGACCTCAAGTCCCACATTTTTTACTGAAACACATTCAGCCCACCAAAAATTCTCTTTGATCAGCATGATATTGTGATTTCCATTTTTGGTGTGTGGACTGTCTGGCTCTGTCCAATTTTCTTAACTAGAGAAAGACATTTTAATGGTCCTCAGAACTATTCTAGCATTGTTTCTACCTCTATTTGTGCCTTTTTAATATCAGGTGACCCCAACTCCCACAGCAGTTTATTAGAGGTGGGGAGTATAGAAGCTAATCCATGATCACATCAGAGAAAGAACAGCCTTTAAAAGCCAAAATAGCATTCTGTCAAGTTCAGGTGATTTTCCTCTCTTGCCTATGAGGCCTTTGGCTTTTGATACCTCTGATTGAGTACACCTTTGTCACTTTCACCTCATACCCTTCTTTAAAGTAAACAGGATCATTTCAGTCCTGGAAATGTGTCAGTTCCCAGAGTAAAAGCCACAGTTTCAGAACTTTAAATCAAAAACAGGGAGAAAATATTCAATTCTGTCTGTCAAGAAGAACTCCGTCTCTCCGACCTACTTTCTCTCACTTCAGTTCTGCTCTTTCTCTGAGCAGAGTTGACAGAAGAATTATTTGAATATGTCATGTCCTGTCATCTCAAGCCAACAAGCTGATGGTTTAATGCAAATGACATGGCAGCCCAGGAATTTTACACTGAAACCGACCTCACACTAAAGTTGTGGGAACAAGTCATCCCACCTGGGAATTTTAAGTAAGAGTTTGGCATCATCCTCGTCTCCTAGTCCTTGATTTCTTTGAGAAGGAGCTAGCCCTGAAAAAGAGTGGGGTGGGCGGCAGGAAATCTATTTCCATGTCTTAAAGACAAGGTTCTTTCTACCCAAAGAAGCACAATCCTCTCCCCAGAAGCAAGTCTCTTTGTTTGTGTCTCACTGTATCCCCTTCCTCCTTGCTCCCTCTCTCAACTGACAACAATGCTCAAAAGAGCTCAAAACATCCAACAACTGAAAAACAATGTCAGGACTCAATTTATTATTCTGCTTTTAGGATTACTTGTTTGCCAACTGAAAGTGTCCAACATTGAGTAATTGAGTTGCGGTTGGCAGAAAGCCTCTTGCCTGGGGGAGTGGTCTAGTTCCTGACACTGTGAGACTTTGAACAGGTTACTTGACCTCTCTGGACCTCAGTTTCTTTACCCGGGAAAGTCTGCGGTCGGTGGTGGGGAAGGATTAGATAATTTAGGATTTAATAATGGGCATGCTTTATGGATCGCAATGTGGGAAATTAGGGTTGTCCCTTGAGAATGCTAATGAAGAACTGTTCTTGAAGTCTTCCCTCAGAAATAGGATAATTATTAGTTAATATATTGATTCTATTTTAGAACTAGGGATCTGCATTCATGACATTTTAAAAGGTGAGAAATAAGATTTTAAGGAAACTTCGAGTTGGAAGAGCTTATGAGACTCATCTGTAGATGGTACTAGAAGTCATGAAATGCCAAAAGTCAGAAGCCCACAGGCCCTGCTCACAGTACCCTCTTCCCATACTCAGGAGGCCATGCTGTCTCCCATCCATCTGGGTTAGAAATACTCAGCTTATGAACTCTTGTTCCATTTACTTTTGGCGAACAGAATCTTAGGACTACAATGAGAATGGATTCCCATCATTGCCCTTGAGATATTAGATGGGACTCTCTCTCTTACGCATTTTTGTGTGTACAGATGGAGAAACACACAGAGAGATCAACTGGGTGTTTCTTTTGGGGAAATGGCCCTGATAATCAGTCAGCACTCTAACGGAAAAACAAGTCTAAGAAAATAACTTACTCCAAGTGAAGTATTCTGCCTTTCCTTAGACCCTGTCTGTCATTTATATGTGACTTTGTCATTTACACAGAAGACTTTTTTCCCTTGAAAGTCAGAAAAAAATTCTGTCTCACAGATCCTTATTTAATCATTATTTTTCCTATTGCATGTAAAATTAATATGCTCAGACATAAATATGCTAATCTTTCTAATGCTGACCTACCCTGATTCTGTCTTGGGCTCTGAGTGTGTCGATTTGAAGTCTGGGACAGCTATCATGTATCAACATTAACTGACCTCAATTACAGTTTTATACATAATTAAATTGTTTAACTAGTGTTTGTGTTGCTCACTAGGAGTGCTTATATTTAAAAAGGAGTTAAAAATCAACAAACAACCATATGAACAAAACAGTAATAAAAACATGAGTTATTGTTTTGCTAGGTTTGACATATGTAGCAGCCTTGACTGTTGCGTAGAACCTTCAGTTAAATAAATCAACTTGCACATTGACAGGCAACGAGGAAAGGAAAGTTCTATTGCATTTGACATAAGAAGAAAACCAAACTCACAGCTGAGAATTCGAGGAAGGTAGAAAAAGTCAGCGTGCGAACATTTCCAGCAGCTAATCATTCATTTTTCTATAGAGTTGGATGTGAGCCAAACATTTAACTAACTCACGGGCAACCTATCATTTAAAGCTTTGGACAACACAATTATAGAAGAGAATATTTTGGAGGAGAAAGATTTAATCCTTTCTTCAGTGTTTCAGCAGAAGGTCATTAGATAGTTTTAAACTCTCCTCCTTTGGTGCACTATTTTAATAGAGAACTGAATTTATCTAAGTACCTAGCTTTAAAAAATGTGGTTACACGTATTTTGAAAACCAAGCCAAGAAATACAAGACCCATAAAATCCTGAGGCATATTAAATGACGTTTCCTTTTTCCTTAATCCACCACCACAAATATCAATTAAATGTAATTATATTAAATAAGTTCCCCAGAGAGCAAATAAAGATTTACCAGAACACAAATGGCTACCTAGGTGAACATTATATAATTTTCTTGAGTACACAGATAAATACAGATGGTATACTCCAGAATGAAATGTAACAAGTGGGTGTTTACCCTAAGATATACACTTATTTTTTGCTTAGCTACCTAATGGCAGAGAGCCAAAAAATACTAATAAAATACAGAAGTGTTTCTTTCTCTTTCTTGGATGGGAGGATAAATGTTGCATTTTATATTAATAACTGCTAATTAAAAGGCTGTGAATCTGAGACAATAATAAATAAATGGACGCTACTAGGAGCAAATGCCAAATGAACTTGTAAGTTTTGGCAAAAGAAAAAACCTATTTAAACAACTATTTTTCTTATTAAAAACAAATGTTTTACTGAACTTACTATGAGAGGAAGAAACAAGTGTATAAATCAGAAAGTAAAACAGGTAGGATAAAATGTATTTTCTTAACAATTTTAGGAGCTAACTGTTGCACTCACGTGGAAGGGAAAAAACAGAAAGCTAGGTGGGACAGAGGGCAAAGGTAGAAAACAACTTTACCAATTATGAAAATGAGCTGCCCAACAGATGTTTGAATTCAAAGATCACAAGCAATATTTGTCAAGAAAGGTCTTTTTCTTTTTCTTTTCTTTTTTTTTCTTTTTTCCTGCAGGGGAGAAAAGAGCAAATGCCATACTTGTGTTCTTTTTTATTATACAATTAAGGTATAAATTTCTTCTGTCAGATGTTTTTAGGGATGGAAATTTTATTCATTCTTGGTGTCATCTGGAAAACCTTGAAACATAATCAATATAAGATTAAATGTGCTGATATGTCAAGTATTTTTAGTGTCTGCCCCTTTTAACATAGTAAAAATAATTATCTCAAAACAGAATCTTGGAAGCCTAGGTCTTTTCCTTTTCCTATTGCTCGTTCTCTTCAGATTAGCATCTCAGTCCCACCCCACCTCCTATACTGACTTTCATAGCAAGAATATTTCAATTTCAGATGTAGGAAGTGCTACAGGGCATCAGAAGTTGGAACTTTTGAGTCTGTTTGATCCTTAGCTGACAAATATCAGATGTGGCTACTAAGAACACTTCTAATATTAGTGATTCTAAGATTTCCTATAAAAATGTCAAATAATGACCTCAAGATAGGGCTTATCCTGATGAGATAGATCCTGGTCTGTAAGAAGTTGTTCTTTCCATCCCTCTCATGGCCAAGGGTAAGTTCCATGTCACACTCGGCTTGAAAGAGCCTCCTCCCTCACAAGGATGTCCCCCAAGCTGCTTAGAAAGACTTCTGAGTGGTTAGGGTGGTCTGGCTCTGCTGAGCTAATGCTTGGAGAGTACAAGGACCAGAAATTTGTGATCAGCGCCCCACCCCGACTAACGGTCAGATAGTTACTAAATTCCAAGTTTCTGTTCTGTCTCGTGAATTTTAACAGCCTTTCAGCAGTGGTTGGTGAGTTTGGGCTGTCCTCTCGGGCCCTACTCTGGGCCAGGATGAGCAGTGAGCTTCCACCTGAGGACAGGAAAAAGGAAGGAGATTGTAGAATGGTCCTGCACTCCTTTCTTCCCTTCCACTCTTCCCCCCACCCACCTCCGCCAACCTCTTGCTCTGCCTTCTTCCCTTTCTTCTTTGCTTCCCTTCTTTTCTAGAGCACCTCAGAAAGAAGAGTTAATCACACTCCTTAGATTGTGGTAAATCATCTACACTGATCCAAGGAAGGCTGGTCCCTTGGGCTGGCTGGTTGGTTGGCTGGTTAGTTAGCTAGTTGGTTAATTAGTTAGTTAGTTATCTCTTTTCTCCCATGTCCTTCAACTTTTTCCCTACCCACATGAGGAAACCATTCTAATGTTTAACACAAATCCTCTTATTTGTGTTTGTGCTTATAAGTTTGTGCATAAGGTGCATCTGAATATATATCTTTTAATTTATCTGAGTAGTATTATGTTGTAGATCTCATATTTCCTTTTTTAATTCCTTTTTATTAATTTTTAAATTTTATTTAGAAAACTAACTTTAACAGAGCAGGATCAATAAAAGTACATAGGTTTCAGGTAAACATTTCTATAACATTTGAACTGTTGACTATGTTGTATACCCATCACCCAAAGTCAAATCAGTTTCCGTCACCTTATATTTGACCCTCTTTACACCCTTCTCCCACCCCCTCCCCACTGCCCACCCCACAATCCCTTCCCACTGGTAACCACTTCACTTTTTTCTGTATCCATGAGTCTCAGTTTTTTGGGGTTTTTTGTTTGTTTTTGTTTTTGACAGACAGAGACAGAGAGTCAGAGAGAGGAACAGATAGGAACAGACAGGGAGAGAGATGAGAAGCATCAATTCTTTGTTGCAGCTCCTTAGTTGTTCAATGATTGCTTTCTCATATGTGCCTTGACCAGGGGGCTGCAGCAGAGTGAGTGGCCCCTTGCTCAAGCCAGCAACCTTTGGGCTCAAGCGAGTGACCATGGGATCGTGTCTATGATCCCATGCTCAAGTCAGCGACCCCGCACTCAAGCTGGTGATTCCGCGCTCAAGCTGGATGAGCCTGCACTCAAGCCGGTGATCTTGGGGTTTCAAACCTGCATCCTCCGCATCCCAGTCCAACCCTCTATCCACTGCACCACTGCCTGGTCAGGCTTGAGTTTCAGTTTTGCATCCCACCTATGTGTGAAAGCATACAGTTCTTAGCTTTTTCTAATTTACTTATTTCACTCAGTATAATGCTTTCAAGGTCCATCAATATTGTCGCAAATGTCACTGTGTCATCATTTCTTATGGCTGACTAGTATTTCATTGTATATATGTACCCATGTCTTCTTTATCCAGTCCTTTATCAAAGGACACTTTGGTTGTTTCCATGTCTTGGCCACTGTGAATAATGCTGCAATTAACATAGGGGTGCGTATGTCTTTACATTCAAATATTTTTGAGTTTTTGGGATAGATACTCAGTAGAGGGATCACTGGGTCATATGGTAGTTCTATTCTTAATTTTTTTAGGAATCATCATACTTTCTTCCATAATGGTTGTACTAATTTGCATTCCCACCAACAGTGGATGAGGGTTCCTTTTTCTCCACAGCCTCACTAATACTTGTTATTACCTGTCTTGTTGATAATAGCTAATCTAACAGGTGTGAGGTGGTATCTCATTGTAGTTTTGATTTGCATTTCTCAAGTAGCTAGTGAAGATGAGCATCTTTTCATGTATCTCTTGGCCATTTGTATGCCCTTTTGGAAGAAGTGTCTGTTCAGGTCCTCTCCCCATTTCTTTTATTGGATTGTTTGCTTGTTTGTTGCTGTGCTTTGTGAGTTCTTTAAATATTTTGGATATTAACTTCTTATCAGAGCTGTTGTTTGCAAATATTATCTCCCATTTAGTTGGCTGCTTATTTGTTTTCTTTTGTCAGTTTCTTTTGCTGTGCAGAAGATTTTTAGTTTAATATGGTCCCATTCATTTATTTTTGCCTTTACTTCCCTTGCCTTTGAGGTCAAATTTATAAATTGTTTTCTAAGGCCAAGGTCCATGAGCTTAGAACCTATGTTTTCTTCTATATAATTTATTGTTTCAAATCTTATATTTAGGTCTTTAATCCACTTTGAATTAACTTTTGTTCAGGGGAACAAACTATACTCAAGTTTCATTCTTTTGCATGTGGCTTTTCAATTTTCCCAGCACCATTTATTGAAGAGGCTTTCTTTTTTCCATTGTGTGTTTTTGGTTTCTTTGTCGAAGATGATTTGTCCATATATATGTGGTTTTATTTCTGGGTTCTCGATTCTGTTTCATTGGCCTATATGTCCATTTTTCTGCCAATACCATGCTGATTTGATGGCTCTGTAGTATAATTTGAAGTCAGATAGTGTGGTACCTCCAGCTTCATTCTTTTTCCTCAGGATTCCTTTGGCTATTCAGGGTTTTTATGGTTTTATACAAACCTGATAATTTTTGTTCTATTTCTTTAAAAAATGACATTAGGATTTTGATGGGGATTGCATTAACTTTGTATATTGCATTGGGTAATACGGCCATTTTAACTATGCTACTTCTTCCAATCCATGAACATGAAATGTTTTTGCATTTCATTATGTCTTTTTCAATTTCTTTCAATAATGTTTCAGTATATAGGTCCTTTGTTAAGTTTATTCCTAGGTGTTTTATTTTGTTGTTGTTGTTGCAATTGTAAAAGGAATTGTTGTTTATTTTAGTTCATGTTGTTTTTTCCGATGTTTTATTATTGGCATATAGGAAAGTAGTGGACTTGTGTATATTGATTTTGTATCCTGTGACTTTACTGTACTGATTTATCATGTCTAATAGTTTTTTGGTGTAGTCTTTGAGGGCTTCTATATACAGGATCATGTCATCTGCAAAAAGCGACACCTTTACTTCTTCTTTCCCGATATGGATGCCTTTTATTTCTTTCTCTTGCCTGATTGCTCTGCCTAAAGCTTCCAGAATTATATTGAATAAGAGTGGAGAGAGTGAGCAGTCTTATCTCATTCCTGATTTAGAGAAAAAACCTTCATTTTTTTCACCATTTAGTTTGATATTAGCTGATGGTTTGTCACATATAGCCTTTATTATGTTGAGGTACTTTCCTTCTATTTTGATTTTATGGAGTGTTTTAAATATAAAGGGATGTTGTATCTTATCAAATGCCTTTTCTGGATCTATTGATAGGATCTATCAATGGAGATCTCAGGCTTCTGGGTGCTCCTTTCCATGTCTCAGCAGACCTGGGGACCAGACATGGAGCACCTCTGTTCTTCAGGGAAGAGAGTGGCTCCAGAGAGCTAGCTGTGTGTGTGTCTCTGCCACTCTCCATACCGTGAGGTGAGGGAGGTGTGATCTAGGAGGTTGAGGGCCACACTTTTGCTTTCTCTGTCTCTGCTGAGTGCTAGCTATAGGCAGACCATGGGAACACTGGCTGTGACCCCATGCTCTGGCCACTTTGGTTTATCTCTCCCTCTGCCCCTCTATCTCACAACTCCACCCAGCAGAAGGAGACTCAGTTACTTGGGGTTTTCCTTTCCGTACCCTCAGACAAAATTCAGAGAGTCTGAGCTTCCCTCCTCCTTGTAGTCCAGCAGACAAAAACAGAATCAAACAAACAAACAAACAACAAAAAAACCCGCAGTCATTACAGGTTTGTCTCCTCTCCTCTTCTCTCCAAAGCCCAACACAAATGTGTTTTATCTTCTGCCTCCCTTTTCACCCCATCCCACCCTTAGTCCATTCAGTGTGTGGATCATTCAGGCACACCTGTAAGCCCAGCTGGGGTTTCTTTACTGCATTATAGTTGTTCAATTTGTTGGAATTTCAAGGAGGAGAGATCAAGTATATCTCTCATGCTACCATTGCTCTCCATAATATTTCTAATAAATGACCACTCAGCCTCTCATGTTTAATACCTCACCTCTTGCTCCTACCAGCTACATAACACTTCATAATGTACATCCACAACCTGTTTCCTGGTTGGTGACTGCCTCCATCTACTTCCAACCACAAATAACACTGCAGTGAACATCCTTGGATGTGTCTCTTTATGGACACATGTGAATACTTGGGGCACATGCTCAGTAGAATGCCTTTCTTTGACTGAGTACTACCAGGTTACTCCCAGAAAGGCTGTATCAATCTTCACCCCTACCTGTGGTGCCTAATGTTCTTCTACCTCTAGACCCCCAAAACATATGTTTCTTGGGTTTAATTTTTAATAATGACTATAAATCATAAAGTGAACATTCCTCTACATTCTCTAGTCCATTGCTTTCAAAATTCTTCCCCTATTTAAAAAGAATAGTGTCTAATGCTTGAGTATATAAGGTGGGGCAAAAGTAGATTTATAGCCATTTGTATGTAAAATAATGCCATAATAAATAAATAATAATATAAAAATAAACTGTGTTTTGTCTACTTACAACTGTAAATCTTCTTTTGCCTCACCTTGTATATTAGAAATTTTCTTTTTAGAAAGAATGTGACAATATTATTATAAAATTTCAAAAGAATGGAAAGGAAAATGCATTATCTTGATCTGCATAGTTCCTAGATATTCTATACTAGGGAAAAAATAAGTTATATATATGCAAGGCTCCAAAAGAAATACATTAATGTTGACAGGTTATTTTTGAAGATCTAATTGGAAGGTGATTACACCTGGTAAGACTCTCATCCATTAGATCTTATTTTGGTCACATCCTAAGAGCTTTCCCTAACCTTCCAAGCTTGAAAGGTGCACATCTTGTGTGTCAGAACTGCCTGTTTGCTTGCCTGGCTCCCACTCTCAGTTCTGTTAGGCACATTCCATGAGATCAGTGCCTCCTGTCTTGCTCATGGCTAAATCTCAATTCCTAAAAAAATTCAATGATCAATACCAAACCTTGAACAAATACAAGTTCTAAATCCAATTACAATGTGGATCCACCTTCACCCCTTATCTCCCCACCCCCATACATACTACCAAGCAATTCTTGTACACCAGATGGATCTCCTACAACTTAACTCAATTCAGATGCTATTTATCTGGAAATAGTCAGGTCCCACCAGTAAGGGCTCCATCCCACAAGAGTGCCACCCCCTCAACTTCAGATGTCAATCACAAGTCTGAGTGCTTCTCATGACCCCCTCCTCTTTGGGATTGATTAATTTGCTACTGTGGCTCATAGCACACAGAGAAACATTTCACTTACTAGATTACTGGTTTATTGGGAAATAATAGAACTCAGGAGCAGCCAGAGAGAAACGCGCATCTTTCTGCCCACATCTCTACCTGGTCACCAACCTGGAGTTTTCAAAACCCTGTTCTTTTCTGAAATTTTATGGAGGCTTCATTACAATAGGCAGGATTGATTAAATCACTGGCCACTGGTGATTGGTTCAACTTCTAGTTCTTCTCCCATAACAGTAGGTGGGGTGGGACCACACTCATCTTCAGGTTACCTAAGGGCTTTCCAAAAGTCTCATTAGAAAAAGGCACCCCATGCCTCTCATCACTTAGGAAATTCAATGGTTTTAGAATCTCTGTGCTAGAAACAGTAGAACAAAGACCAAACATATATTCCCTCTTATAAATCACAATATCACAGCAAAGATTTGTTCCATACATGAATGCATACATAAGTGAATTGATTATGGGTTGTGAAAGCCTTACAGTGCCCGATACAGAATTGAACTCATTAAATAAAATTTAATAAACATCTATTACTGTTCTTGCTCCACCTTTCCTTCTTTCCTCTGGGCTCCCTCATCAGCTAATCCTCCTTGAATTTTGCCAGAGTCCAGGTGGGAGGTCAGGGCAGCTAACAGCAGAGCTTTCGTTTGTTGTATCATCAGTAACCCCTTTTTTTCACTCCAGGGTCTCAAGGTGTTAGAGGAACTAGAAACACACATGTTCATGGAAGAGTTGTGGGCCCCAGGGAAGGAGCAAAAAGAATAGCTAAGAGGTTACATTCCAACTTGATGTTCATGAGTACACACGCACCTTTCCTGCCCTCCCCTCCCCACTTCCCCACACCCCTGTCCCCTTGCAAGCTTTATCCTTCATGACAGTCTAATGAAGGGCTGGTCTGGGAGTAGAGATCCCCTGATTACACACAGATCTATACGTGCACATACCAAAGAGAGAACACATATAATCATATTAAGACCATTTGTTTTCATATCTATACAGTTTATAGTGATCTAAAGTTGACAGTTTCTAGGCATAGCTTTCCCTAAATAAGCCCTCCATATTTTTCCTGGATGTGAAAGACTGTTTTCACAGCCAGAAAAGAGCACTTGAGAAATTCTTAGGGACCGCGTGGAGCTTCGGGCCATCTTCCTTGGTTAACAAGCAGTGAACAACTCATCTTAAATTGTGTTTCTACCTAATTAAAATCAGCAAGAGAGCCTCTAGAATCAAAGCCATCCCACCCCAACTATTTGGACCAGAGAACTCAGACATTTGATAGCTCAAGCTCATGCCAGTTGCATTCCAAATACAATAACACATTTTCTTGTGCTATAGAGTCTGCTCAGTTTTGACTGAAGGTCTCTCATCTCTCTGCATTAACTTTGGCATTCATCCAAAGATTTAAAAAGGGATATTGTCTGCACAAATTAGAAGGTGATGACCATTGGTTTACAGACTAGTTTTAAAAAGAGCATTTATGTTAAATTTATGTACCTGGAAGACATGGGCAATCACTCATAGCTTTTAGGAAGAGGGTCTTACTTATATAGCAAGATATTGAGATTAGTTAACATATAAATTTAAAAATCAGATTAGTCCTATTGCTGATGCTGATTCTCCTTCTTAAGTTGAGGATAGTTGTCCAGTTGCCTTGCCCTACCTCTAACACAATCCAGGTAAGAGCCCCAACTCCCCAGGCATGAGGTCATGTTCTCAAACCCTTTGGACTGCTTAAAAGAAAGGGGCCTCTTAGGGGCAAGATAAATAGCCTCCACTCTCAATTAGATGAGTTACCCAAACCAGCCAAGAGCATTTTATTAAAAAAAAAAAACACCAAAAATATTGTACAAGCATATTTTATTTTTGAAAGAAGACCTCTATCCTTGGGGAAGAAAAATAAGGCTTTATGTTTCTATGCTGCGGAATTTCTCTGGATGACCTGAGCCAGAGGGTAATTCTGCCTGTGATGGAGTGATATGAGAACCCTCAATAACATCACTGCAAGAGAGCATTCAGCTTCCCAGGCACTGCCTTCTAGACCCTTAATTTTCTGGAGAACAAAATAATGGGTTGGTTTGACCAAGTGACTTGGGTACATTGGCTTGATCTGTCCCCCAACTCTAGGTGATGACAGGTGCCTTATGAAAATCAACCCTTTAAGCCAGGACATAAATTTGGCCATCTTACATTATTTCTAGAATAAAGCAGAGAACACATACATACTACATGAAAGATGTCCATACACTAAACATAAAAGAAAGACCTAACTGTTTAGTGTCTGACTCAAAATAATAGCTAACATTTGTTCAGCAGTTTTCACTGTGCTAAGGACTTTACATAATTAACACATTTAATACTATTACTATCCACATTTCACTGATGAGCAAATTAAGACACAGAGAAATTAGGCAACTTATGCAAAGCTACACAGTTCAAACAAGGCAACTCGGTTCTAGAACCTTTCTTTTCCACCAAGGACGCTGTATTGCTTACCCAGTAGGCAGCCTGCATTCCAAGAGGGCCTACAGGAGAAACATGACGTTTAGCCCCTGCCTACCATGCCCTCATAGTCTAGGGAAGAAAGAGTTGTGATAAAGCCGCCAGCAAATAAGAATGTTAGGTGCACATTCGGCTGGCTGGACACTCTGGAAGAAAGCAAGAAAAATCTTGAGTGGGGCCACTGCTTTCTCTCACCAGCCAGATCCAATTCAAGCTGATCGCCTGCCTTCTCTCAGCCCAGGGGGGTGGCTCGGAAGCCCATAAGGGTCAAGTTGGTTGAGCTGCTGAAACTTCTAGCAGCTGCCCAACTCTCATACATCATACAAACAAGACTGGTTCTGAGCGCCTCCTTTTCAGAATTAGTTCCATTCTGGAAGTGTCCTGGGGGAAAGTAAAGGTCAGAGATATACTTAGTTCAGGAGATATTTTAGTCTGAATGGCATGAGCTTGTCTGTGGACACCGGCATCCAGGGCACAACTGCCCATTTGAATCCAGGATCGACTAGATAGGGAGAATGCCTCTATGATTGTTATTTTGGCATTATCCCGTGATTCAAATGAGTAATTGACCGGTTCAGAAGATTCACTTCACAGAGTCTATCTGCCTTCTTGAAGCTTCCCCAGAGCAGCAGCACAATCTGCCGAGAGCAAGACCTACCTCCCACTGCCTGCCTTCCCCCTCCTTCCAGCGCCTCTCTTAGAAGCAAAGCTGAGTCTGTTTCAAGAATTCCAAAGGAAATGTTTCCAATCTACCAGAGCCCGTTGGCAAATATGAAGCTATTATACATTTTACCCTCGCCAAAAGTGTGCCTGAGACAACGTGTGATAACCAGGACTTACACAAAAAATACATTAAAAGATGAACATTGGTGTATTTTCTTTACAGAGATACAGTGAATTAATTGCTCTATATAGCAAGTTTCCTTTGTGAGTTTAAAAACATGATTCAAACTCCAACCCTACTCCCAACCTCCATCATATGTATACACTCCCCTTTGTTTCATTTTAAGGTACTTTTTTTTTCCAGGAACACATTTATTGTGTGTTTATGCTTATCTGGGAGCTCATCAGTAGAATTCTCCCCAGCGACTAAAAGTACATGGGACTAAACAGAAGTTGAATACAGTCGTTCTATAAACATCGGGGTCCCTCCCACCCCCTTCTTCTTGTCACTCTGTGAAAAACTGAGTACACAGGTCCCTTGGGTTCCCAGTGAGCACACGAGTTTGCTGCTGACAAAAACAAAAACAAACAAAAACAAAAAACAAAAAAACTGTTGTTCAAATTATAGACCAGAGCTGGAAGAGCACTTTGAGTCAACCCACAGAGGAACATTGGCTCCAAGATGTTGCATCAGAACTGACAGTTACCTTAAGGTAAACAATTTGACCGTAAAGCCCAGTTTTATGACCCCAGTCAGTGATTTCTACTCTGCCTCACAGGTGTATGTACATAATTTTTCTTTGCTGAGGAAACTGTAATATTCTACTCTTAGCACCACAGAATCCCTGCTCCCAGAGAGCATATTAAATGACTTCCCAGTTTCCAAGGCTTAGTTAAGAGCTCTATAAAAACGACTACATATTTTCAACAAGCCCTTGCTAAGCATGTTGACCGATTTTCTCCCTAAAGATACTTCCAGCCAGGAACTGATTCAATACAGTATGAAAGGAGTTAAAAAGGACTGCTTCTTTTAAATTGCTTGTTTTTCTGCAACATCTTCTCTATGCCAGTCAAATAACGGGTCATCATTCCTGGGAGTATAGAGACATGTCATTCCTACTAAATGCTCAGATGGACAGCCCAGGATCCTCAAATATTTTAAGACCTTCATGAGAAGCCACACTTCTATCTCCAAACCTCCTCTTTAGTTCACTTTCTACAGGCTGGCCAGTTGAATGTCATGATGGAAGGGAATTTCCTCTGCTTCTTGATGTAGTAATAGGGAGGCAAGTACAAGCACCACACTGGCCATGATTCAGTACTTTCTGTGTGTCTCAGTCAGCTTGGGCTACTATAACAGAATACCACAGACAAAGTGGCTTGAATAACATTTATTTCTCACAGTGCTGGAAGCTGGGAAGTCTGCAATCAGGAAACCAGCAAATCCTGTGTCTGGTGAGGGCCCACCTCCGGGTTTGTGGATATCCACCTTCTTGCTGTATCCTCCCAGGTTCCAGCACTGTGAGAAATAAATGTTCAAGCCACATTGACTGTGGTATTCTGTTATAGTAGCCCAAGCTGACTGAGACACACAGAAAGTACTGAATCACGGCCAGTGTGGTGCTTGTACTTGCCTCCCTATTACTACATCAAGAAGCAGAGGAAATTCCCTTCCATTATGACATTCAACTGGCCAGCAGAGAGAGAACTCTGGTCCCTTCATCTCCATATGTTAGCACTAACCCTTATAGGGACTCCACTCTCAAGACCTAATTAGCACTCAAAGGCCCAACCTCCTAATACCATCCTATTCTGGCATCTCTGAATATGAAAAATACTATTGTTTTGGGAAGATTAGAGTCTCAACATATGAAGCAGCTGGAGGGGTGGTCTTTTGCTACTAGGAGCCTACAAAGTTAAAACAGAGCTGAAGTGGCCCTGGCTGATGGCACAGTGGATAGAGAATCATCTTGGAGTGCCAAGGTCACTGGTTCGAGCCTGGGGTCACCAGCTTGAGCCCAGTGTCACTGGCTTGAAACCGGAGTTGCCAATCCTAAGGGTACCAACTTGATTTTAAGGTCACTGTTTCAAGCCCCAGTTAGTGCACATATGAAAAGCAATCAATGGTACAACTAAATGGAACAAGTTTATGCTTCTCTCTCTCTCTCTCTCTCTCTCTCTCTCTCTCTCTCTCTCTCTTCCCCCCTTCCTCTCTCTCTTTCTCTCTCTCTCTCTCAGAATAAAACAGGAAAACAGAGCTGAAGAGAAGGAATGCAAAGGTGGGTGAGAAGTGACAGATTAGAATACAGAGAACATGTGATAGATAACATGCTTTGAGAAGGCTTCCTAAGGAGTGATTCCCCGCTAAAGAGAAATAAAAGGTCAAAATCAGAAGATAAAGATACACCCAATACTAGCTTATACTAATTTCATGGCACTTGAAGGGCTCAGAAGAGCCTTAAAATGTCTGAGGGCTAAAATCTGAGAGCTAACTCTGACCAGCTTTCATTCACAAAGCTTCTCCACTTAGCATCAGCGCGTTTATTTTTCTTCCTGTTAGATTTTTATCAATACTTTTAAAAGTCAGTGAGTAACACAAGGAAGATCTCTACAGAGAAGAAAATAAAAAGTTAGTTGAACATAACTCATATTAGGGAATCTCGTTTTGCAAATCTAAAAAGTTAAGTGATTTAAATATTATGACAACTTGTTTCAGCGGAAAGGAAAATCCACTCTATCTTCAGTTATTACCCACCACGAACTCCCGTGCCCACCAAGACAGACAGGGTGGGCACCTGTGGGAGGGAACAGCTGAGAACTCAATGCTTCCCTGGCATTTGCCCCTTGCCACGGAACCTCTAAGTCTGTCATAAAATTTCTCACAGTCTCTCTTTTTAAAATAGTAACAATTATTATTAATAATAGTGACCATTATATGTATTTATTATTTGCCTTAGCCAGAAAAGCAAAAATCTCTATGATCAAGAAGAAAAAGTAATCATAAATGGTTTTCATAGGGCTTAGTGCCTAAAACTCAGGGATGACATTAGATGTTTGATGAAATGATAAATGGAAAAAGACTTCGTTAGTACTAGCCAAGCTTTTGACAGACAGCTGCTGGGCCAGTGTCCTCTTTATGGGAGGAGGACACAGGACCTGACACTATTCTTTTCCAGGCTGTGCCCTCTCACTGAGTGAGCATGCGCAGCAACAACTGTCTGCAAGTCCTCCTACCTGGCCCACATTAGGTGCTTCTTAAAGTATCTGTGACTGTGACTCAGACAGAGTATTGTGAGCCAGTATTGAAACTTGCCTTCTTGAAGATTATGGAGAACAGAAGGAATCACAAAACCTTTAGCTGCCACCTCCTGTCACAAATACTCTGGACACATCTTCACTTGGCTGACTGGATCAGCTGTTCCTGAGGCCACTCCTCTCCCCTTCTTTTGGGGAGAGGTAACTTTAAGCTCCCCAACTGTTTCATTTTCCACTTTGGTGAGTCACCAGGCAGAGCATGGAGAATGTAAGTCATTATTTTCGTCATCTCTGTAGATAATTTGATACCGTACATGGTCCTTTAGAATGTTTCTTTTGTATTTATATCTTGGCAAGGGTATACTACATTGTTTGCAATTCCTCTATTCTCACTGCCAGCTTTTTTCTGGAAAAATCAAAGAAAATAAGATGCAGGATACATCAAGCCACAACCACTTGGCTCCCTGATGCTGTAAGGTTTTTCTCACCCCCTGCCTCCATCATTGGTTCCTAATGCTCACTCTCTCTCTCTCTGCTGATTCTTAGGACACCCCTGCAAACTCTCCTGCCCCCACCCCCATTGCATGCAGGGGTTCTTTCAAGCATGTTCATCCCCTTCCTCTTTCGTGTCCCCCAACTTAAACATTCCAGAAGAACTCTTTTTCCAGTTCAGACTGATCAGCTTAATCTCTGACAGCTTTTCTACTTGTGTTGAGGTGAGAGCCAGAGAAAGATTTCGAAGAATACAGTGAGAGGAAGTCCCTAATCTAAATCAGCCCAGAATGTCAACATTTTGGACATGTCCTACACCCTATAAACTCTTAGAACTAGCCCCATAGCAACAGCAGAAACTTGTTGGACTTCCAAAAGAGAAATCGAGTTACTGTTTGCTGCCCAGCACAGCATTTAGAAAAGTTTTCTGTGGAGGGCCAAGCCAATCATATAGGCATGAGAGTGTTCCTTTGGTGAACAGAGATGAAAATTGAGAGTTATTTACTAACATTTATCACTAACCACATTAAAATGTAAACCTGAACCCTTGAGTCAGAATATAACTGTTTTCTTGACATTTGGGATAGAATGTTTTCAATGTATGAAACAAGACTGTGCAGTAAAAATAATGACTCTGTATTTCTTAGCTTTATGTCAATCATGTGTCTGAAAGATTTCCTCTGAATAAACAGTTTGACCCAGATGTATTTGTGGGTGGCACTGGAAATAGACCCCATCCATCTACTGAAGATCAGCTGTTGTGGGACATTCTTCAGTTATAAGAAGAGATCAGCATGTTAGTGACTAGAGACTTTGGATCGTCACCTATGTGAGGTCAAGCACCAAATTAAAGAGCATATTTATTTCAATTATTGCAAAAAGGGTTGCAGTGATTGCAAAAACATCCAGTCATGGCTTTGGTAATGAATTAGAAAAATCTCTACTCACCATATATACATAGCCAAAGGATGTGTTGTTTTATTACAGATTGAAGAGACCCAGAAACCATAACATGAGCACAACCACAGCAGGAAGAACCATTAGGAAGCTGAGCCCCCAAGTGGATATTTTCTTTTCTATCAGTTTTGCAACTTGACAGAATAATCCATTAGATGATTAGATCAGTTGCATCAAGTGCACTTTCTTGTTTCTTTTTTACAGACGGAAGCCCAGAAACATGGTGCCACTGTGTGTAGTCACTAGACTGAAAGTTATGCATTTCATTGCATAAAAGTCTGCCTTGTTTTTCTGAAAACCATACATATAACTAACAGCAGTAACTGGGCCAGAGCAGACTTGTTGGTTGCTTCCAGTCTCAGGTCCGTGAAATCTCTGCCTTCACCTCCCTGCAGTTCAGAGCCAGCAGAGAAAAGACAGAATTGCATGTGCCAAGATGCCAAGATGTCAATGGGGGACCTAGCTGACACAGCCATTGCTCTCAGAGATGTACATTCTTTATTTTCTTACTATAACTTGGGTCACATTTTTTCTTTATTAAAATATTGGGTTGTGTTGTGGGTTGAATTGTGTCCTCCAAAAGGATAGGGTGAAGTCCTGACCCCCTGCTATCTGCGAATGTGACCTCATTAGGAAACACGGTCTTCATAGAGGCACTTTTATTAACATGAGGACATACTGGATTAGGGTGGGCCCTGAACCAATGACTGGCGTTCTTATTTTCTGTTTATTGAGGTGACAGTGGTTAATAACATTATGTACATTTCAAGTGTACAATTCTACAGTACATCATCTGAATATTGCATTGTGTGCTCATCACCCAAAGCTTGTCTCATTCTGACACCATGAATTTGACCCCTTTACCTTCTTCATATTCCCCCAACTTCCTTCCCCTCTGGTAACCAACGTTATGTTATGACTGGTATTCTTATAGAAAGAAGGAAATTCAGATACACAGGGGAGAAGGTCATATGAAGTCAAGAGCAGACACCGGACTGAGGCATCCACAAGGCAAAAAACACCACCGGAGGCAAGAAGAGCAAGGAAGGCTTCTAGAGCCTCAGAGAGAGCACAGCCCTGCTTCACCATGCTGGTAGAGTTCTAGCCACCAGAACTATAAGACAATACATGTCTGCTGTGGTAGAGCGAACACAGGTTTATTTTATTTATTTTATTTTATTTCATTTTTCATTCTGTTTTCTTAATCTCCAAAATTTCTATTTTTAACTTTTAACAGTGTTTGTTCATCAAGATTTGAAGATTATATTTTTACTTAAAAATATGTTCTGGAAGTGGCAGGTTTCATTGATGACTTTACAGTGTAATGTTTGCATATCAAGGGAAAAGACAGGAAATGCTTGCTGTGCGTTTAAATGTGTTGCTCGTGCCAAAACAGGATAGACATCTATCCATGATATGATGGTGAAGTGAGGACTAATTCTGCTGCCGAAAACCTACAGAGAATGAACTTTCTATCAGTGTTGCTTTTATAGGTAGGTGGCTACAATTCTAACACGCAGGAGAAATCTCTGTTTCTGTCCGGCTGCCCTGCAAACTGACATAGTTAAGTGCTGATGGACAGGCAGAGAGCCCCAAATTTGAATTCACATAAAACTGTCTCATCTCCTAGGGCGGCAGTTAGAACCAAACAATATAATATAGTTCCTGCTATACACAGAAGGCCCAATGAAGAGAAACCACTAACATTATTATTAACTCAAAAGATACCTAAGATTTTCTTATTGAAAATCACTTTGAATCCTTGATGAAAGGAAGCAAACTCTAAAAAAGACATATATTGCATATCCAGGAGGTGACACTTACTATTTCTTTCAGGACATTTGCAAACCTCTTGAGACCCCAAATTCTCTCATTTCTGTACCCTGAATACAAATCTGCCACTGTCCACACATGTCCAATGACAGCAGCTGATGTGTGTACCCAGGCTTACACTGACCCACCCAGCGTTAGCTATTGATGTGCTGATGATGATCTGGATGACAAATCTTTTGTCTGCTAAACAACAACCAATAAATTGCTAAATCCTAGCGTAAGGCCTAAGGCCAAGTCAAGATTACATTTCAACTATGCATATTCTCTTTATCATGTTAACCCCTAAATTAGTTGATACCTATAAATGCTAAATTTCAAATAAACTAATGTAATTTTGTAGAAAACAGTAGTTGGAATTAAGGCATAAGATCTATATGTGCATATAACTGTTTTTAGAGGTACCATCTGCAAGGATCAGTGGGTCATGTGTTCACATATGAATTTGCCTGATGAATGCCTATCCGTCCTTGCCAAGACTGCAACCCCTTGGGTCCTCTCTCTGCAGAGCCTGTGCAGCTGCTGTGGTTGATGTGACAACCTCTTGTGATTGCTGAGCCTCCCCTGACTGAGCAGGTTAGACCCAGCACTTCTGAGGGGCCCACAGACCACCAGAGGGTGCCACCTCCCACCTCTCTGCCATCCGTGGGAGATGCCCCGCCTTGAGTGGTGAAAACCTTCCCCTCCCCTAGGCGGGGTCCTCGTTCTTCCTCACTGCTGGGACAGGTGGCAAGAGGTGCCAGGGATGCTCGCTTTTGTTTTACTTACACAAGGTGAGTGTGGTGTCTGTGTAACAACCCACAGTCAGGGAAAGTGACCCCCCACCCCACCCCGCACTATAACAGAGAGTTAGAAGAGTAGCCAATAGGGTCAGACAGAAAGCAAGTACAGAATAGTAGGGAGTTTCTCAAGTTGCTATATCAAGTTTAATCAACTTTAATCTTATGAGTAAGTCTTATAACTCTGTATTTTAAACTGACTTAAAACGATTATGCTTTACATTAAAAATATAATGAACAGAAACAATATCTACTTATTTATCAAGCAAATTGTTAGATAGGAATCACATTTCACCCACATACATTGTCTTGATGTTGTACAACTGACACATCTCATAGACTCTAAATATTAGCTATATTGGTTAAAAATAATGTATTAAAAAGTATTTATTTTTTTAATTAGCCTAGTCCAATAAAAAGAAATTTGGATATGAAGTCAAAATATCCGTACTAATCTTAGTGCCTCTGCCTATTTGACCCTGGGAAAGTCATTAATCTGCCTGAACATCAGTTTCTTAATATGGACAATGAAAAAAATACATACCTCACACGGCTGGATGAAAATTAAGTAATTGTTTCTGTAAAAATGTGTTATAACATTATAAAGAACAATAAATTGTCATTATTATTTATGATCTGGGATAATATATATTCAATAAAAATAATGATTGTAATGCCTCAGAAAAAAGAGTACAAGGTACACCCCATGTGCCTTAACCCTGAGTCATCAGTTGTTTATTCAATTTGCTTTATCATTCTCCCTCATAGAGATGTGTATGCACATATGTGTATATGTATTTATGCATATGTACACGCATTATTTTTTACTAATTTTTTAATTTATTTATCCATTTTAGAGAGGAGAGAGAGAAAGGGGGGAGTAGCAGGGAACATTAACTCTCATATGTGCCTTGACCAGACAAGTGCAGGGTTTTGAACCAGTGACCTTAGCATTCCAGGTCAACACTTTATCCACTGCGCCACCACAGGTCAGGCCTCCACTCATTATTTTTTAAGCCATTTGAGACTAACTTGGAGGCATCATATGACTTGACCTCTGTGCTTTAGTGTGCATTTCTTAAGAACAGGACATCTTCTTACAAAACCACAGTGCAATTTTCAAGATAATAATGTCATTTTGATGCAATTCTATTATCTAATCCACAGATGATTTTCAAAGTTTTTCAGGTTTCCCCAGATGTCCTTTATATAAAGCTAATTGTTTCCCATTCCAGGATTCACCCAGAAACACACCTGCATTTGGTGGTCGTGTCTCCTTAGTCTCCTGCAGTCAGCACTTTTCCTCATCTTTGCTTGTTGACCTGTTTACTTCTAAAGATTGTGTGCCAGAATATTTCTCAATTTGGATTTTACTGTGGTTTTCTCATGATCAGATTGAGATCATGCATTTTTTATAGAAAAGTCACAGGGTGACAATGTATCCTTCTCAGTGTGCCATGGTAGTAGGCACATGCTATTAGCTTGTCCCATGGCTGGTGATATTGAGTTTGACTGCTTGGGCAGAGTGGTGTCCACCAGATTTCTCCACTGGAAAGTAACTGTCTTTCCTTATATAATTAATAAGTAATTTGTGGGGAGACACTTTGAGATCATGAAAACATTTTGTTTCTTATCAAATTTTCACTCACTGGTTTTAGCATCAGTATTGATTTCTATGTCTACCATTCCTTCTATGTTTATTATGTATCATTTTATTTTATTTTATTTTTTTCATCTACATTCAGATTTCTCCATATGTCCCTAAAAGTGTTTTATAGCTTTTTTAAACCTACGTTCATTCAAGGTTCATGTGTTGAATTTAGTTTTTATTACTATTATTATTTATTTTAATTTATTGTGTTTACATAGATTCTAGTGTTGCCCTGAATGCATTCCCCCTCCCCCGTATTCCCCTCCACATCTCCCTTGCACCCTCCCTACAGCGCCCTTCCCGCTTCCCTTCAGGTTTATCCCATCCTATCATTCCCTTTCCCTCTGTCCTCTTTTCCTATGGTCCCTTTGATCCCTTCTCTGTCTCAATTCCGTTTCTCAGTTCTCAATGTTCATTGGATTCCTCGAATGAGTGAGGTCATATGATATTTTTCTTTCTCTGTCTGGCTTATTTCACTTAACATAATAGTTTCCAGGTTCCTCCAGGTTGTTGCAAAAGGTAAGATTTCCTTCTTCTTCATGGCCCCATAGTATTTATTTTATTATTTTTTATTGTTTTATTCTGTGATTATTAGCATGTATTTTTCCTCATTTATTATTTTTGCTTGTATCCATATGAACTTATAGATTTTTATTTTATTCAATGTGTTATAATATATTATCATTTATTATTATGCTTACATTGACTCAGATTGGCCAGTAGGAGCCCTTTCAAGCTGGATCATCAGTCCCTTATACTCTATATGTCTCCATTTATCTTCGAGCACTTCCTTACTTTCTAGCAAAGTAAGAGGTTTATAAGCACTTTTAACAAAATAATTACATTTGCATTAGCTACAGCCATTTAAAAAATACCACTGGTATTAGCCTCCCTTAGCTGGCCCTTGCCCTGAAAGGCTGGTGGGTGGAAGGGAAGGGCTTAACAGGCAGGGGGGCTGGCTGTGGTACCTTGTGTCCAGCCAGGATATAGATAAGCATTTAATGGCAGAAACCTCTGCATAGGTTTATGGATTGGAGGCCACTGAATAGAAGAAAAATGAGCTTATTCTATTTATTTTTTACTCAAGTATCAATAATGGCCTTTGTCATGGTTTTTCTCTGCTCCTACCATGCAGTCTAGATGCAGAAGAGGAAAAAATAAGATTCGTGAAGAGTCCATGATCCTAGATACACAGTGCCCATGCCTTGGCCATCAGTATGCACAAACAGTACTTATATCTGGCATCTCTGTATCAGGAGATAAGAACAAGTAGGCTGAAGGTGGGTCCTTGTCAGTGTGTTCTGCATCTGTGGCCTCAGATACTTCTCAGCTGGCCCACAGAGCAATGGGATGGAGATGACATGAACCCTGAAGGGAGTGTGGAGAGAAGTTTGTATTTTACACTTAACCACTGAAATTCCCATTCCCATATTGTAGAGGGTTAAAATGGTTAAATATTCTCCACGCATTAAAAAAACAAAACAAAACAAAAAACAGAATGCTAAAAGATTTATTTTAACCACTAATTGCTCCTTAGACCTTGAAGATTAATGGTATGAGTGGAGGATCGAACTTTATTGCAAATTTTGCTTTAAAATCACCTTTTCCTAACAGATGACATGATTACAGTGTATTCATCATGATATGAATGAAGTACACCTTCTCTTGGTCGGAGGCCAGAACACAATGGGAGCCCCGGTTCTGGGAAGCTGAGCTCTCCGTCATGCTCCTTAAAAGGAAGAGGGAGCAGTGAGTTAGTCACAGATTGAGTTAGAAAATCAAATTCTGCAAAACTATAAACAAATTGCTTCAAAGACTTCTCATAGATGGCCTTAAATCTGTATTCACCAGATATGGACCTTACCCCCTAAAAGGGAGAAAATACAACATCCCAAACCTACACATATGATGAGAGACTTGAAAGAGAAATAAATTAGACCCATAATAGCCTTGACTTCATCTTTGGGGCATGGTTAGATTGAGCACATGAAGTAAGGCCAAAACATGTCTTCACATACCTCATAGCAAAGTAAACCTTTTATTTTTGCAATAGACATTAATTTTATGGCTTGGTTAGGCACCATCACCCTCACCTCTCCACTTAGAGAAGAATTTCCCCTCAACTCAAATCCAGAGAAACAGGGTAGAGGTTGTGGGGAGAAGCAAGAGGCACAAGAACCATGTGAATGCACCACACTTTACCTTCTGTTATTTGGAAGTGTGGTGACTTTAAAAGCGATTTAGAAATAAATGGGTTAGCATGTGGAAAGTTAGCCTTCACAGAATGCATCAGGGGTCTCTTGGCACTCAAAAGGTGTCTGATAAAGTATGTTCCAAACCAAAGCTCCAAATTAAGTATTTGAGAATGTCATCCAAAAGAAAGAGAAAAAAGAAAACCAAATAGTTGGCAAAAACACAGCTGAATCGTGAAACTGTACACCAGGCTGCCAAGTCTCAGGGAATACTCTTAGGTACAATTTACTAAACCAACTAAATAAGAGGCAGCCATAAATTACAGATGAATGCAGATGTTGGTGGACTCAAGAGTCACCTCTAAGTCTATTAAAACTTTAAACACCCTGGTGCTTGATAGCCTGAAAGGTTGGACATGGTGCTGAGGCAAACTGTTTAAAGAAGATGGTGAGTGTGCATGTTTGCACATATGTGTGTGTTTGAAAGAGACAGACAGACACAGAAACAGAGAGAGAGAGACTGAGGAACAGAGACAGACAGAGACTGATACAGAGAGACACACACAGAGGGAGAGGCCTACTGCTAGGCACCCTTTCTATCCCATTGGTCCCACCTGGTACCTCAAAATAATTTTTAAAAAATCCTGCAGAAACAATCCCAAGGTGCCAATGGAAAATGAAAACTGTTCTAAGAACAAGGGCACCAACAGAGCTGTTGAAGTCACAGAGCTTGCACTGAGCTTTAGAAACAAATGCATCAAGGACTTCCTTCAAACCCAATTCCATTAAGATCATTCGTGAGCAAGCACGACTGTCAGGTTAGGAAACTCCCACACCTCGACCCCTGGGAGAGGAGGTTTCATGGTGGTGTGAGAGGAGACACTGTTTCCCCAGCTCTGGGTTTCCTCAGACTTACTCTAATTCCTGGAGTGGTTCTATTTGCCTCAGAATAATAGCAAAGACAATTTGACCCCTATTTGTGCTGTGCTTTGCAATGTACAGAAAGCTAGCACACACATCAAAAGAGAAAAGCGCATAGACACGGACCACAGTGGGGTGATTGCAGGGGGGTGAGGAATGTGAGAGGTGGAGAAGAGTAGAGGGGAGATAAATGGTGATGCACAGACTTGACTGGGGGTGGAACGCACAATATAGTATACAGATGATGTGGTATAGAACTGTGCACCTGACACCTGTACAATTTTGTTAAGCAGTGCCACCCTGATAAATTTGTAAAAACTTTTAAAGAGTCAACTCTTCTAAAATGTTGACTGTCTTTCATTCTGAAATAGGTGCTTAGGGAACCCAAAATATAATTCCTCAAGTGCTGCCTAAAATTTTGTCCAGTGGTGAAAATATAGGATCTTCCTCGGTTGTCTTGAGATGGTTGTCAGAAAGAAAGGAAGATGGTCAAGGAGCAGACAATCTGAATTGTGAGTTTAGAGTGAGCACTGTTTGCACATCAGCAACTTTCCTAAATGCCCTCCTTTCAGAAGGCTGGTATATCACATGGCACATTCATCAGATGGGTGGATTCCGTCTTCTCAAAACTGACAGCTAAAAATAAATAATCCAGTAAGAAAAAAAGAAATGAGGCCGACTGATGAACTAACAACTCTGAACACAACATAACTGATATTTATCTGATTTCCTGGCAAACAGTACAGACTCAAAAGTCAGACAGAATCCCAACTGTACCACTTACTGGTACCAATGACCTTGGGTACCTTACCTAACTTCTATGTGCCCCAATTATCACATCTGTAAAATGTGATCATCATAAAAATACCCATCAGTATTAGGATTCTACAAGACACAGCACTAATAGGATGTGCATGCATCCTCCTTCTATGTAGAAAGATCTTTGCATACTATATTCTTCTCTTTATTGTTGGGTAAGGAGGCTTGAGCAGCAGAGGAACCATGCTGATGGCTTTTTGGTAGAGACCCATTCTTTCCCCAAGCCCTTGGAAGAGGCCTCAAAAAGAAATGGAATCTTTCTGGAAAGAGTAGCAGGAACACTAAGACTGGGTGTGGCTTGGGGGAAACCCAAGCAGGAGCAGAGGGACTGTACAGGAATAAGAGGAAAGGGTTAGCCTCTGGAACAGAAAGGGAGACCTGCAGGCCTCCTTTTCAGAGCCTCTAGAAGTTTCTCTATGACCTCTGGGTGGGTTGAATGAACCGAGTGAGTGGGGCGTGAGATAACTTTGGCAGAAACGTTGAAGGAAGGGCTCAGCAGAAGGTAGGGCCTTCAAAGAAGAGATTGCAATGCTCTCAATAATAATGGAAGAATGGCCATTTGGTCCACTGTCCCTAAGGACTACACAAATGAGAACGAAGGTGTAGAAATGGAGTTGAAAACATGTTAGGGTTCCTTGTTTAGGATGTTGAAAACTACCTGCAGGTCGAGCCCTGTGAGATGGAAACTTGGCCCACTGAGAGAGTGGCATGAAATTAAGCAACTTCTTTTGACAACTGGCATTTTCATTTCATCTTTTCCCTTACTATGCAGCTTATTACTAACTTTAAATAAACAGAGTCTTCTGAGCTTATATCATTAATAAAAACGCTAATTTATTCGGCTCAGTCAAAAGGCTCCAATATAACACCGCATGTTAGACAGTGACAAATTATGTTATTGCTGCCTAACTCCAGTAGACATTCATAATCCAAAAGAAAAATAGAAAAAGAAAGTTAAGTTATGGGATTAGGGTACCAGTAAATCCTCACACAGAGGGTGTTGAGAGGGGAACATTCAGACCAGGAACTAAGAATAGACTGCAAAACCTTACCTGCCATTCAAGGCCAAGAATGCTTCCTCCATGGATGTAACTCCAACCCATTTCTCCAGATTTTTGATTGAACTGAAGACTTATTTCCCTTGTGGAAATCACTTACATTTTATAGGGAGTAGTGAAGAAATCCAATTCCTCTTATATAAGTTAATTTTATAGTTTATTTTGTTTGAAATTATCTTTTCCATCCATCTTATCCTCCCCCCGCCCCCGCCATATCTTAACCCTGACCTCAGGCCCACCAAGATGCCTGGAGAAGAGGATGGCAAAGGAAAGAATCGACAACCTGGCATCCCAGATGGCAGCGTTCAGACACTATGTGGTTTGTACCATCTGACCTATGTCGATCTTGTTATTGAGCTGCCTAACCTACCTTGAAAACTCTTATATGCCCAGACTAGAAGGCTCATTCGCATTAAGTGTGGGAGATGAGCAGATGCCAATGATACTCAAGGTTTTGTAGTAGGTGATGACGAAGGAGTAGGAATCTTTTAGACAGTTAATTTTCTTGAGGATTTCGGAAAACAAGGAATTTGGGAAAACAAGACGCTGAAAATGATGAGGGAGAAACTTTCAGAAACTAAAATACTACAGAGTGGGCAAAAGTAGGATTATAATTATGAGTATGCAAAACACAGAGTTTATTCTTGTGTTTTATATTTTTTCATACAAACAACTGTGAACCTACTCCCCCTCTCCGTGTATACTCTCCTCTCACTGGAATCCTCCTCTCATAAGATGCCTTGTGAGAACAAGGAGATGCTAGTTTGATGATGGGGAAAATTATAATTGGCTTACTATTTTTACTGTCCTTTCTCCAAAAGCAAAATCAAAAAAAAAAGGTGACTGTAAAAGTTTAAGGAAAATCAAATCTGGAAAAGGATAACTCAGAGTTAAATAAAGAAGTTCAGCTTCAGAGAACTTCCCTGGTGTTACTTAAGTGGAAGCTTAAGAGCCAGGATGTAATCTGGCTCATCTCTGTCCCAGGCTGTGGTCCATCTGTCTCTGTCCCAGACTGTGGTCCCTGCCCTGGTGATCACAGAAGCTCATTAAGAGGGTGCCTCCAGCCCTGGCTAGCTAGCTCAGCAGTAGACTGTCAGTTGGGTGTGTGGATGTCCCAGGTTTGATTCCAGGCCAGGGCACACAGGAAAAGCGCCCACCTGCTTCTCCACCCTTCCCACTCTCCTTTCTCTATCTCTCTCTACCCCTCCTTAAGCCAAGGTTTCATTGGAGCAAAGTTGACCCAGGCACTGAGGATGGCTCCATGGCCTCCACCTCAGGTGCTAGAATGGCTCCAGTTGCAATGGAGCAATGCCCCAGATGGGCAGAGCATCGCCTCCTGGTGGGCATGCTGGGTGGATCCTGGCCAGGCGCATGCAGGAGTCTGTCTCTCTGCCTTCCCGCTTCTCACTTCAGAAAAACACACACACACAAACAAAAAAAAAAAAACCAAAAACAGAAAAAAGAGGGCGCCTCCATTAGTCTGCATTTCTGAGAGCCTGAGAACCACAGCACATCATTGCCAACTCACAGAGAACATGCAACATGTGTGAAAAATTAACCAATAAGATTTCTGGGTTCTTTTTAATGCAGCACAACCTAGCTTGTCCCAACAAAGACAAAAATCTAGAGTAAAAACAGGAGGATGGTGGAAAAGAACAACAATCTCCAAATTATTAGGGCTTAATGCGTTAAACCCTAACATCTACAGTAAATTATTTTATTTGTGTAGGAAGGAAGCAACAAATGATAGCACTATGTGGTTCATTTCCCTTTCCCCTAACACATAGAAAGAACCCTTAATAACCTTAAAATAAATAAAGCAGGACATTAGTATTGTTAGGAAGAATCATTTTCTATCAAATAAGTTGACCATGCACGAGATTAAAAAATTTTTTTCTGTGTGCATTCCATTAGTATACACTGGAGATTAAAAAAAAAAATAGTTAATACATTGAATACTTAGTATGTGCCAAAGGCATTGTTCAGTATTTTACATTATTTCACTTAAACCTCAGACAAGTCTATTATCCTCATTTTATGGATAAGGAAATTGGAGCTCAGAGAGAGTAAGTCGCTTTCCCACAGTCAAACAGCTGATAAATGATTGAGTTGGGGTGGCTCTAGAGTGCAACCTCAGAGCCAACCTACTTAAGCAGCATGTTCTCCTGTGTCTTCATTTTCTCCAGAACCAGAGGTGTTACATTTGTCTTCCAAGGTTACAGAGTTAGCTCACAGCAGCGCCTCAACCGCAGCCTAATTTTTGCTCTTCCCTCTCCACTGCTCTGTCTCAGCCCAGCCTCTCCCCCTGGTCTTTATCTCCTATTCTCTGCCTGTCCCGCTGCCACTCCCCAGGACTCTGTGTTAGAATCCCGGCTGTTTTCTAGTTCCAGGAGGGGGCATTTCTAAGATACTTGATAGCACAGCACTCCCCTGCTCTGCGAAAGACCCTCAGAGGCACAGATAGGCCTGCAGACCCTACCCGATTCAGTCAGAACACTCCACCGGCTCTTGCTCTTTATGCATCTTTCTAATTAGTTAAGTTTCCTAAGCGATTCTGACAGACAGCAGGACACGAAATACTGCTTAAAGAACAGTAAACACTGAGGAGTAAAAGTTGGAACTTCGCGTTCCATCTGCTCCTCCTGCGTAGAGACAGTTCCCACCCTCCAACTCTGAGGGAGCCAGGCCCCGCGGAAAGGCAGTTAGTTCTCTGTAGAATCCTCGGCTTCCATGGCACTGCCTCTCAGAGTCAGGCAGGTGGAAGGAAAGAGAGGCACAGGACGCCAAGGCCCGCCAGCCCACCTTCTGTGAATTGTCCTGGTGTCCAACTCCAGTCCAGAATGTGAGGCAACACGCCTTAGAAATGTTTTTCTTTGAGAGAATGTTAAGGGTTGGGTCCATCCTCAGAGAAAGCCTGTCTTCTGCACCTCATACTGAAGGATAAGTGGGTTCTTTGTTGGAAGACAGAGAAGTCCTGGAAAGGAGAGGATTGGCCACTGGGCGCCAAGGCTGGGGGGCCGGGGGGGGGGGCGGGGTGGCAGGGGGCTGCTGCAGGATTGCAAATGCTGCCCTGGCTCGCCGTGGCCAAAGCAGGACCCTGAAAGATTTGACACACTCTGTCCCTCAACTTCTTAGCTCTTTCATTTTCTTTCAGACTCAGACAACTTGGATGGGTGTTGAAGAAGGGTAGAGAAATCAAACTATCCATTTATAAGAGGAACTTAGAAACTGAGAATGCTGTTTGGAGAGAGTAGCTGATTGCACACTTCACTGACCACACTGCCACCTCCCACCCTGGCTCAGTGCCTACCAGGGGACTCCTCAAACCAAGTGCCCTGCCTTGTCTGGCTCAACAAACCAGAAACAAAATGGCCGCTTTTCAGCCTCACAGGGCTGAGGGGGACGCTCCAAGCTCAGTTTCTTCCTGTTGAAATCAGAACAAAACCTTGATGGTGATCTGGAGGAGTGGGTGAGGGTATGTAAGAGAAAGTGGATAAAGAAATCAATGGAGCGCTGGTTCCCTTGGCTCCACATTTATGAACCAGCAGCAGGAAGATTCCCAACAGACTTTCTCCTGCCATAGCTCTTTTTTTTGTAACTCCTGAAACTTAGTAGATTGGAGCCAAGTTTTCTCTCTCCTTTCCCTCGAGAAAACGGAAAAAAAGGCCTGTGTCCTGCATTTCAAAACATCTGGTGGGGCCATCAGGAGGAAAAAAAAAACGTGAAGGCTATAATTTAACTTACCTTTTGGGATAGTTTTTATTACATTTACTTTCTAGGATACACAAAAAGTTTGGCATTTTCCCCATTAGTTAATGGTTTCGGAATTTTATTAATCAATGTCTAAATGTTCATAAAATAATGCCACCTTTTAAAACCAGGGGCAAGGACCACTTCCAAATGCTTCCAGTCAGAAGGAATAATATTAAAAATGCAGGTTGCAAATGTGTTAAAACCAGTCTTTGGGGAGTGAGGCATAAGCTCTCAATTATCCCAACCACCTCCAGAGCCAGGGATCAAGGCTAGAAATGCACCTCAGGCCAAGGAATGCACCCGATGACTAGACCTGTGGGGCTCTCACGTAGCCACGCTAAACAATTCACTTCCCTCCGCCCAAGCCCACGTGAAACCCACTTTCAGTTCAGAGCTGGGGGGAGCAATTATCTCTCATCCCAAGAAGCTTTTGATGCTCACACCCAGTGTGCTTCTCCCTGGAGGTTTCATGTTCCTTTCTACATGCTGGGAAAGTTGAAAGCTTATCTTACATCTCCCCTTTGTTTCAGAGTGCTTATTCCCTCTGTTATTTAGCATGACTCTTTGTTTATGTCAGCTTCCGCCCACCCGTTGGTAAAATTAATGAGAGCGGGGACCATGTATGTTTTGTTCACATTCGATATCAAGCACCCAGCACAGAGCCTGGTAGAAAGTAGGTGCTTAATGAATAATTGATGAATGTTCAGCAATTTCACACCCATGTAAACACCAAGTAAAAATAAGTGCTTTTGTCCATTAAATATCATGCATGCAAATTTTCATAACAGATCTGCTCATAATAGTCCCAACATGAAAACTAACTAAATGTTCATCAGAAGTAGAACAGATAAATAGAATGGCAGGTATTTGTTTAATGGCAAATCCAGAAATTTTAAAAAAGAATAGATAGCCCTGCATGGTTGGCTCAGCTGTAGAGCACTGGCCCAGCATGTGGAAGTACCATTTTAAATTCCCAGCCAGGACACACAGGAGAAGTGGCCAACTGCTTCTCCACTCTTCCCCCTCTCCTTTCTCTTCCCCTCCCGCAGCCAAGGCTCCATTGGAGCAAAGTTGGCCCACTCACTGAGAATGGCTGCATGGCCTCTGCCTCAGGCGCTAGAATGGCTCTGGTTACAATGGAGCAACACCCTAGATGGGCAGAGCATCACCCCCTACTGGGCATGCTGGGTGGATCCCAGTCGGGCTCATGCAAGAGTCTGTCTCTCTCCCTCCCCGCCTTTCACTTCAGAAAAATACAAAAAGAAGAATAGAATGAAGAAGCTACTACTTTATTCAACAACATGATATTAAGCAAAGAAAGGCTACAAAAACGTGTGATTGCATGTATAGTAAAGTTCAAGAGCAGACAGAACAAATATATGATGGCAAAAGTCAGAGTAGTTGTATGTTCTGCAGGAGGACGGGTGGTGATGAGTGGACAGGGAGGGGCCGGTGACTGGGAACAGTTCAGAATTGCTCGAGGAGCTGGAAGTCCTTCCTTAGGATTAAGATGGACCAGATGTTAAATTGTTCCACATTGAGAATAATAACTAGTGAAGGAAAACTGTGGTTTAGGGCTCTGGCTAAAAATGTGGGCTTATTAATTGCCCTACAAAAAAGGAAAAACTCCATGAAAGCAGTGACATGTCTTTGTTCATCCTGAATCCCAGCACCTAGAATAGGGCCCAGCACATAGCAAAAATGTTTTTGAATGAGGTCAGTCTTTGGGCCTCTCCACTTCCCATGGCCATATTCCTCTCCCTGAGGCTCCCATTCAGTGCCCTCTCATGTTCACTCAACACTCTCCCTACCCAGGAGAACCTGCTGGGTCTGGAGGGCCAGCTGCTACTTTCAATCAACATGTCCAAATGGCGCACCTCATCATCCCACCCTCCACCAGTCTTCTTCCTAGACTTCCTCTTACCCAGACCCGACACTTCAGCCATCTTTAACACCTCCCTCTTCCTCACCTACCATACCTACTGTGTAGCGAAGAGCCCATCTCATGCATCTGTTCTCTCTTCTGAGTTCCCACCAGTATCATCTTAGCTCAGGCCGTGACTACCTCAGTCTAGAATATCCTCCAGGAGTCTCCAGTTCATAGTTCCCAGCAGACAGATGTTCCTCAAGCACAGGCTAAATCGCGGCACTCGGCTGTCCACAGATGTTCAAAAGCTTCCTGCTGCCTACCAGATAAACCACCACACTCCTTGGTCTACCACTAAAGATCCTCTAAAAATAGTCCTCACAATACGTTTATAATTTGTACTCCTCTTACACCCCTACACACACCCTACATTTAAATCAAACTGCACTGTTTGTATTCCCCCCAAAAAATGTGAGAGTTTCCTCCCTCCTCCCCTCACGCCTTTGCTCACAGCTTTCCCTCCCCTGGGAAAGCCTTCATTTTTTTGTCTCTCCTCCTTGGACCTTCTCTACCCTCATAAGTTAGAATTGAAGTTCTGACCACCCTTCACAAATGCTCAGCCCACGTGTTGCCCGAAACTGCCCAGGTAGTCCCTGCTCTCAATCGATATTTTAATTCTATTTAATTCTAATTCTGAAGCACTTACTAGATGCTATCTTACGGTGATTTAGGCTTCCTTCTACATTACAAGCTCATTTAAGGCAGAATACAGGTATTAGTCCTCTTTCCACCTCAGACAGTATCTTGCCCTCAGACAAGTTTAAATGCATATTGATTGAAAGAATAAATGCATGAAGGGAAGGAAAATCAATTAGTTGTTATATTGAACAAGACTCTATAAATTAATTTATCCTTAGATGTAAATGACTGCCCAAAGGATTATACATCCAAAGATATTTTAACTGTCATTGGGGACAATCCAGTAAATGAAAGAATGACTGGAATGATGAAACCTCACACGAGGTTTTGCAGCTTCCTGGCACCACCTCACAGTTTAGGAACTCTTCTGCTTTGGATAAAATCAGCCTCAAGGACTACATGTTTCAGGATTCTCAAAAGGAGGCCACATGCAAGTGTATAATACGACTCAACTCAAAATCAAACAAGGTTGTCATGCTCTCTCTTCCATCCACTAAAATGCGTGGCTTTGGGAAACTCATTGACTTGTCCAAGGCTTGTTTTCCTTAACTGTCAAGTGGGACTGACAATCCTACTTTGCCAGGTTCTTTCGAGGATAAGTGACCCAGGGCAGGTAAATAGGAGTGCCAATGTGCCGTTCAGCATCAGGGTTTCTGCTGGGCCCTCCACCAGCGCAGGTGTGCCTGTGAGGTTCCGGAAACAGAACCTGCCACTCTCGGTTCTGGACACGGCAGGGGGAGTGTCTAACCTCTGCTCCAGTCCTGGAGAGGTTATAATAGGAGGCAATTCAAGGCAAGCGCCCCGATTCTTATGAATTCCTCCACCTCTGAGTTCACGAAGACCAAAGGAGCTTTTCCCAGGGAGAGGAGAACATTCCGGTCTGCTGACATAAGAGTGCCCAGGGGACAGTCGGGAGAAATCATCGTCCAGAAAGGAGGCCGAAGGATGGCGTGGCGGAGACCGCAGGAGAACACGAGGGCACGGGGTTAAGCACGCAAAGCGAGAAGAGGAGAGAGTGCTTCTGCCAGTTCCTTTCGACGGACACATGCACTTAGCACAGAGAGCAAGCACGAACGCACACACGCACGTTCAAAATACCGAAAACAAATGCTCGGTTTTCCCTTGGAAAATATTATAACTCCTGGCAGAGGCTGTGAAGTGAGCTGTGAGCAGCAGGCCGGTCCTGGCCTGGTCCCGCTCGGAGGCTCCGGACAGGAACGCTACCGCTCGCTCCTGGGCTGGGCCCCCAGCCGGCCTTCCGCTCTCGCTGGCGCTCCTGGGGGAGGGCTCCGTCTCACTGCCAACTGGCAGGGAATCCAAACAAATTGGCAGGGTCCCGCCTTGCTTTAAGTGAAAGCATGTGCACCTCTCAAACGCACAGTGAATACCTCTCATCTGGTCCGCGGCCCCTCTCAGGAGGGCTGAGATGACCTGCCACCAGGGCTGGAAAGGTCATCCACCCAGGAACAAAACACCTATGGTCCCCATGACCCCGTATATAAAAGACTTTTTGTTCAAGGGGTCAAGCTGGCTCTTTCTCATGCGTCGGATTCACCTTACACGTTTTGTGCCTATGTTCTATGTCCAAAGTTGAGAGAAGTTGATAGAGCTAAAAAAAAAAAAAAAAAATCCCCCAAGTGTTAGCCACTGAGCATGCATCTATATATACCCCAGGGAACACAGCCCAGAAAAAAACTGTTCATTAAATCTCAGTGGAAAACTAAGTCTGACCACCGTCATCTTTAATCCGGAATGAGTCAGCTAAGGAATAATGGAGATTGAACCTGCGGACAGGCCAGCAGAATCTTGCCGCTGCAAGGCAATGGGGGTGGGGCTGCCTTGCACTGTCTGCATTGGAGTCCTTGAGCCATCTGAACAAACAAGACCTGAAGGAAGGACGGGAGGAAGGGAGACCCAGGGGGCTGGAGAATTTATACTTGGCCTACGACCCCTCAGAGGGGCCCTCTCTCTGCTCTGGTACATTCTTCTTTTTGTCCCCACCCCCACCCCATTTTAAGTAAACTCTTCAAAATAGTGCATTTCCTCTTTGATAATTAGCTCTTTGAGAAATGTTGAGGGGGTGGGTCAAATGTCACTTGTTGAGCCTGTATGGTTAGGTGGGTGCGCTTGGGGCAGTAAGTATCAAGTGTTTAAGGACAGAGGAGAAAGGTTGGAAGTTCTTCTGTAGAAAGCGGAGCATAATAGCAAACAGAAGGCCTCTGGGGAGGGCTAGGTGCCAGCTATGGTCCGAGGCCACCTGTGTGAAGTGGCACTGACCTATCTGCAGGTGTGTGATTTTCTCCAGCTGCTGTCGGCAGCTTTTTTTTTTTAATTCCTCAATGGATAACTGTTATGAAAGGAGAGGCCAAGACATAGGAAGTCTGCTGCCCTCACCTTGCTGCCCATCAGTCATTGCTCAGGCCCTCAGATTAGGACAACAGGAGACCAGCAAGGCCGCAGGTGGGTCAACCCTGACTCCCCACACCTCTCAGCCCCACCCATTCCTACTGGACAAAGGGAAGAAGAGGAGGCTCTTTTGTGCCTCCCCCCCCCACCTTCTGCACCTGCTGCAACAGTGGCAAAGGCTTCACATTGAGCATCATAGTAACCACCTGAGGCGCTCTGCATCCACAGCCCTTCTCAGTGACACAGGGTCAAAGCAGGCTGTCCCCTGCCCATGCCCTGCCTGACATTCTTTCAGATGAACAAAACAAACAAGCACCCTGTTTAAAATATATATATATAGATAGATTTTTTGATGTGACATAAATACATCTGTAGAAATTCTCAGTAAAACTAAAATTCCATCTGAATGCAACACCCTACCCCCTAGAGGTGCTGTCCTGAGCTCAGTCCTGCTGCTATTTCTGCTTGGCCAACCCCATTAGATTGGGTACTACCTGCCTACCCTGCTGTGGCCAGCTGATGAAGGTGTAGGAAATTAGGTAACTTTATGTTTGCTTTTAGAAGAAAATTGGAAAACTATTTTGGAAGGCAATTTGATGATACCATTCAAATCTTCACCTTGAATAGCCATCAGTTTCACCACTAGAAATTTATCCAAGAGAAATAGGCAATGAGTTATGAATAAAAATAGTGACATAAGAGTTCTTTATAAAAGCAGAGAAATGTTAAAAAGTAAATAATTGGTTGAATGAGTTACAGCACAAAGAAATACTTCTAAAACATAACAATTAATTGTTACATATTTGTTGCAAGAAGATATTCACAGTACAGGAGGTAGATAAGGGGGGGTTGCAAATGGAATGATCCATTTTTGGTGAAATGAAATCGAAAGATAAGAAGAGAAAGTAAAGAGGGACAGAAGGAAAGAGAAGTCTAAGGACGGCATAAACCGGCAAGACTCAGTTTTCGCTCACATCTCTGCTGCTCATACTTGTATCTCGTGATCTTGATGATTCCTATCATGGGAAATTATTACACCACAAATTAAATTCTCATTTTGAAAACAAATAAAAAGACAAGAAAAGTCTAAGTATATACACCTTAAAAGGCCTCACTGTGTGCTAACTTTTCTTTTTCTTCACACTTGTATTTTTTATATGTTCCTTATAAACCATATTGTTTTTTTAATTAAAGGGACAATCATGCTACTTTCAGACACACACCACACACACATACTATTATAAAACCAAGCCATCTTTGAGATGAGATTCCTGCTGGTCAGCCTCCTGCTCTGGGCCCTGGGGGGAAAAAGGCCCACCAGTCCACGAGGCAGGGAAGAGACATGCAGAGGGTCAGGCAGGAGGATACGTGACTCTCCAACTTCTCTTATTACTAGCAAAGACATGTCAACCAAACCAAATCTCCAGTTACAGAATATTCTTGTTTTCAGAGCCCAAAATACTAGATCTCCAGGAAAAGGAGAAAGCCCTGAAGGGCTAGGCTGGCTCTAAGTAGGTTATTTCAATCCAAGACGTTGCATTCTTGGTCAAAATAGTATAAATGTTGTTTGCTTCCTGTTGAGGCACGGTGACCATGTGCCATCCAAATGGTTACTAAGTGTCACGAGCATGGAGCCATGACACTGGCACCTGCACTCATCCTCCAGGCCTCCATGTCCCTTCCATAACAGTCAAGAATGCGTGTCGAGTAGTAGCCTGGATATTGGTCTGTGGGGTTCCATGGTTCAGTGGAGGTGCAGGGAGCTAGAGGACTGAAGTGAGGGCCAAGGAAGAAGCCAAATGGGCATCTCCCTGGACTCCCCTCCTGTGGTATAACTGGGGCAGCGCCACTCCATCTCTTTTATATATTAAGGTTCAAGGGAAGATTTTATCTGAAAAAAAAAAACAACACCAAAAGACTTCTACAATAACAAGCTTGAGAACTACCAGCCCAGTAACTCTGACATTCTTTGTCATAAGATATCACCCCTAAGCATAGTAGACTTAGTATTTTCCAGCTGAGGCCGGTATTGACCACCTGGACCCTTTTTTCGATGTTCAGTATGATTTATTTGTTCGCACAGAGGAAGGCTGCTGTCTTTGGGTACAGCCTCAGAAACAAGATTCAAATATGCACCAGACAACGATGTGTTATTAACTCGTCCTCCCACAAAGAGAGTGGGCGAGCCAGAAAATTGGCCTCTCTACAAGGCACCTGGCTCCAATTAGTCCTGGCCCTGGGTAAGTGGCTCTATGCAAGAGTGCTCAAAAGTAAAGTGGTGCTATTTTGGGCTTTCTGCTTGGCCTTTATTGAGTATTTTCTTTCCATCCGAGGGAATGGTTCATGGCTCTTTCTCCATGGTACCTGCTATTTTTCAATGGTGATGCCTATCTGTGTTTGTGCACATATGCGCACAGGCGATGCCCTCTGGTAGTGGATCTCTGCCTTTTACAAGTACATTGAATGAGGGGGATGTACATCAAACTTTATTTCTCAAAATGAAAGCACCGCAGAACTTTCAAAGCATTCTTATTCTTTGATTAAGCAAGATTAAAAATCTTAAGCAAGACTTAAAATTCTCTCCTTTCCTGGACATAAGAAGGAAGAAGTGGAGAGGGGAGAAGGAAGAGAAAAGGAGGGGAGAGTAGGAGGGGGCAAGAAAGGAGAAGATAAAGAAATTAAAATGCATTTATTTTAGAGCAAGCATTTGAATCTCAAGTATGCTAGACTTCAGGTCTGGAAAAGCTGGGGAATTCTTAGCTTGTTGTGTTTCCGTCAACCTGTCAAGCAAAACCATCTACAGGCAGGGCTGCCACATGGACCTGGTTTTGACTGCATTTTCCTGTGACCTCTTGTGCCATGTTGTGGGGACCATGAGGAGCCGGAAAGTCATGTTGACAGAATCCAGAGTGACTTAGACAAGAAAAACTCACCTTACCTGGTTACGGCTCTCCCTCTCTCTCCCACCCACATCTCTCTGTCCCTGTTTCTATCTCTGTCTCTCTTCCTCTCATTCTCTCTTTCACACATACCACACACACACACACACACACACACACACACACACACACACACACACACGATAAAGATTGTTAACAGCTCATAGTTTCATGCTAGGCCCCTCTATTGTTCCCACCCTACCCAGGTGGTGGTGATGGTCTGGCAGCCTCTCCCGAAACTCTGTGGGATGGACTGGCCTACCCCAGACATGGCACATAGCAACCTGACCCCTGCATTAGAATGTGGGCGAACAGAGGACTTTCCTGGAGCCCACAGAGGATTTTCACTGAGTTTAAGTTAAGTTGACTCTTGCCGCTATTTTGTTGTTCACAAAAAGCTGAACTTGTCTCATTGTGAAACATCTCCATAGCTGTATGGAAGGGCCTTGAAGGTTGATAAATGTGTCCAGCTATAGTGGGTTTTATAACATGGTGCAGAGAAGAATGGTGATTTCAGAGAAGAGTAGAGTTTCTGTTTTAGCAGATGCCCCAGGAAAATGCCTGTGGGTTCCACAGCACACCTGCGCCCTGCTCTGTGCTGGCAGTGGTCATGACGCTCACAGGCCTCCCATGGCACCATTCATGGAAACACCTCTGAGCTCTTCACCTGAACTAACTCATTTAGTCCTCACAGCTCCCCACATGGGTATGTCCCGTCATTGTCTTCACTTTACAGTAGCTGGCGTGGGCACAGAGCTAGGAAGTAGTAAGCAAAACTGAAGCTGGTACTTGGGCACCAGAACCTAGGATGGCAGTCATTACACTTTACCACCTTCTTTCAAAATGAATGAAATTAGTTCTGCCTTTGAGGGAAAGTACTATCAGATGGAGGAAGAGGGAGCAGACGTACGCACACATAGGATGGCAGGTGGGACTGTGTCCTCTGGCCCGGTAGAGAGGTACACAATGGCACAGTTCTGAATGGAAGCATTTGCACTTCAGGGAGGCATGAAAACACAGTGAATAGCAGAGCATCTGCTTAATTCTGGGAATGGAACAGAAAGTCAAATATTTTACCCAAGTGCCTTATTTAATTCCTATATGCCTTCATTGCAGTCTTCATATCTCTAGTTACAGACTTTGACTGATCTTTAAGTAAGTGTTTCAAAATGGTAGCTGCCCATCAGAGATACAATGCAAGAATCTCCCTAGCTCTGGCTTTCCCTTAACCAAGTCCATTCCTGTTGTGACAAAACACACAATCAGGGCCTTGGTCCCAAAACCTAGAGACAAAGAAAGGCAGAGGCCGATTGGTGGTCAGAGCTGTCCTATGTGGGAATAGTGAGGTCTCAGTGGAACGCGTCACACACTCTTACACTCACATGCTCATACACTCTACCACAGATAACCGGCCAACCTGGACTGTACCCAAGCCCCGGTCCCAGGCCAGAGGAAGATATGATAGATGCTGAATCCCACTTCCAACAACTTTCTTCAAGTGCAAACAGATTCAAATGAGACCAAGGCATCTTCAAGAAAAAATAAGAGGGAGGGTTTAGAATATGGTGAAAGTACCACCTCAGGATGAAATAGGGGAGGAATAGTAACACGCCTTATTGCCAACTAACAAAAGCCAGGCAGAGCCAGGCTTGAATCCTGGCTCCACCACTTATGAACTGTGTAATCATGGGCAAGTTTTTCAACCTCTCAGAGCCTCAGTTTCTTCATATGTAAAATGGAAATAAATGTTAAAACCTATCTCAGTGGGTTGTTGGGAGAATTAAGATAAGGCTCAGAGTCTGGCACTTGGTAAGCACTTCTACAAATGCTGGCTTTTGTAATGTATAAAAGGCCAGTGGCTCAGTGTGTCAGCCAACGCCCACCCTCAACAGTTTCTCTGCTGGGTGACCATCCACGCCCAGTAATGTTCACTCAGATCATGGGTCCTCGGGCATTAGACTTACTTGCCATAGCTTAAGGGTAGCTCCACCTGGCGGTTACCTCCACCTGTGGAGATATTATGGCCCCCGCAGGAGTGTGTAAAGGACTCCAAGAGAGTGAATGACTTCAGAAAATCAGACCCTAGTAACTATTAAAAGAGCTTGGCTGACATGATTGTAAGACAAAGACAATACCTTTTTGTCCAGGCTGACAAATCCAGGCCATGTATTAACAGCACCCAGACTGTCTTATTGCACTGACTACATCTCCAATAGGACATGGAATAGGAGCAATGAGAGCAGACATCCTTACCTTGACACTCTTAGGGAAAAATAGTCAATCTTTTATCATTAAGTATGTTAGCTGTAGATTTTTCATAGGTTCCCTTCACCAGTCTGAAAAACTTTCTATTTTCCATTTTGGTAGGTGTTTTTTTATCATGATTAAATGTTGAATTTTGGTAAATGTTTTTCGTATACAGCTAGTGCTCAACGTAACAATCACAATTGGTTCCGACAGACCAGTCGTAACACGATTTGGTCGTAAGTTGAGTAGGCTATATGTACAGTACTGGGAAATGATGTCTTGGAGACATCTTGGGAGGGGTTTGATGAAAATTATCCAAGACACAAAACATAAATTGCTGTGCCGAGTCTGGGATAACAGCTGAAATGGTGCACGTGGAGACAATAGTGCTGCCAGAAGCTGGTCCACACTGTCGTATGCCCAGCTGGGCAACGTTTGTGCTGCCAGATGCGGAGCTATCCGGCTAGCGATTGTGCTCGTAAAGTCGAAGGGTCGTAAGTTGCATAGGTCGTAAGTCGATCAATACCTGTATCTATCATGATAATCATGTGCTTTTTCTTTTCTAGGTTATTTAATTACACTGACTTTTTCAAACATCAGACCAACCTTGCATTCCCTTAGATAAACCCCATTTGGGCATGATGTGTTACCATTTTTTATATACTATTGGATTCAATTATTCTTTATTTTCTTTTTTACAGGGACAGAGAGAGAGTCAGAGAGAGGAATAGATAGGGCCAGACAGACAGGAATGAAGAGAGGTGAGAAACATCAATCATTAGTTTTTCATTGCCATTACGACACCTTAGTTGTTCATTGATTGCTTTCTCACACGTGCCTTGACCGCAGGCCTTCAGCAGACCGGGCAACCCTTGCTAGAGCCAGCGACCTTGGATCCAAGCTGGCGAGCTTTCGCTCAAGCCAGATGGGCCCGCGCTCAAGCTGGTGAGATTGGGATCTCGAACCTGGGTCTTCCACATCCCAGTCCGATGCTCTATCCACTGTGCCACAGCCTGGTCAGGCTGGATTCAATTTGTAAAAGGAGTTTTGTTTTATGTTTGTGAGAGATATTAGCCTATAATTTTCTTTTCTTTTCTTTCTTTTTTTTTTTTTAGAGAGAGAGAAAGGTTTGGGGGACAGTTAGGGACAGACAGACATGAAGAGAGAGAGATGAGAACCATCAGCTTGTTGTGGCACTATTAGCTGTTCATTGATTGCTTTCTCATATTCATGTTGACCAGGAGACACCAGCTAAGCCAGTGACCCCTTGCTCAAGCCAGCAACTTTGGGTTCAAGCCAGCAACCATGGGGTCATGTCTACAATCCCACGCTCAAGCCAGCATCCCCACGCTTGAGCAGCCTTGGTTTTTCAAACCTGGGTCCTCAGCATCCCAGGCTGACACTCTATCCATTGTACCACTGCCTGGTCAGGCAGTTTTCTTTTCTTATGATGTCTTTCTCTGGTTTTTGGCATCAGAGTAATGCTGATTTCACATTATAAAGCAGGAGAGTCCATTCCTAGTGGATGTTCAGTATAATCAGAGATCGAAAATGGAATTATAAAACCTGATCCTGACCTGTTTACTCTTCTTTCAGCTCTTTCTTATTCACAGTTTAAAATTGGAAGAACTGTCATATCTGTTTGATAAAATTCTGCAACTGAAAAGAAATGATGGTTGATTTTCAAATGGCCATTAAGAATCAAGGAAATTAAATGTCATAGCCAAGGGTATTTTATTTTCTTCTGAGTAATAAGAAAAGTATGCTCCTCATACATTGGCAGCTATAATTCCTTTAGTGATCAAAGCAATTGTATATTAGGGTCTTTTGTTGCCATAACTGAGGATTAGGAAAGAAACAATCTGTGGATTCAATGATCACCACTCTCCAAAAGAGAAATTGAAATTCAACACCAATATGTCCACTACATTTTAACTTTGTCTGGATATTGAGTGATACCGCGCTGCCTCATGCTGCGGAAGTACATTTGAAGACATATATATATAGATCAGTGCTGCCAATAGCATTTTCTCTGGTGATGTAAATGCTCTATATCTGAGATGTTCAATAAGGTAGTCACTAGCCATTATATGGCTACTGAGCATTTGAAATATGACTAGTGTGACAAGAAACTAAACTTTAATTTTATTCAATTTTTTAAAGTTTAAATTTGAAGGACTACATGTGGTTAGTGACTACTACCAAATTAGACAGTGCAACTACAGAGTAGCAACTTTGCCATTTGAAAATTTTTAGAAACCAAAGTTCTTACTAGGAAAAGGATGAGAAAGGCTTGGTAACAAGCTGTAGGGCTAGAGCTATAAGGTTCCCTGAACAGCCTGCAGGTGAAATTTCCATCAGACTGCAAACGAATGGGATCTGAATGCTTCTTAAATGAATTCTGTTCTGATTCATTTTGGTATTATTACCATAATGCTGACAAAAGCACTAAGTTGACAATGGATAGCAACATTATTGGTTTTATTTAGATATGCTTATGATACTCTTTATCTACATATATACACTCACTGTGGGAGCCATCAAATTGAATATTCAGCATGACTTTTCTGAGGTTTGATTCCCACATACTGAATAAATGTTTTGGCTTGGGGAGGGGGCGGTGACATGAATGTCTGAGCCTTATATCACCAATAGAAGATTCAAAGGGGAATCAAACTTCATTTTCACCTTTTGTCTCTTTAGTATCATTTTTTACCTTTCCTTCTCTGTTTATTTTTTTTCTCTTTCCTTTTTTTATATTTCTTTCTTAATTACTAATGGTGAATGAGTGGAATAATTAAAAATAAATGGCATGTTTTGGAGTAGCGATGAGCTTGAGTCCATTTTTATGCAATTCTATCAAAGGACCCTTTATGTTAAATCACTTATTTTCTACCAGAGATACTCACAGTGAACATAACTTAGAGATTCATCAAAATGACAAAACTAAGAGTCTCCAGGGCAGGAAAAGGTCACCAGACTCTGCACAAGTGCTTGATCTATTTGAGTTCTTAACAAATGCTCCCAGGATGGCGATGCCTTTGTTCTCCTCTGTTCTGGTGGAAATGATTTAGTGAATGCTCTGCACCTTTCTCCTCCTTCAATGCCACCCTTGACCCCTCACCCCCACCCTTTCACAGTAGATCTTTTTGCTTCATTGGCCTTTCCGGATGAGGAAGAGTCTCACCAAAATCAAGAATGCACCTTTTCAGAAGAGGTCAATTAGTCCTGGGGAGTAATGAGGACTAAGCTGCCCTCTCTACTTTGACCATTGATTAAAATGATATTCACAGGCTCCGGGGTGCTGGTGAGGCAACGTTCTGGAAACTGATGAGGGACTTCATCCTCTATTCCCATAACCCATGCCCAGTCACCCCAAAGAATCAGCCACCAGTCAGAGCCCCCTCCCACCCAGCTACATGGTAACCAAAACAAGCCCCTTCTTTGTACACTTTCTGCAGCGTGTAATTGCCAACTGGTGAAAGAGAAGAATGGAAAGGAAATGTATTGAGAGAGCTTTGACAGAATTATTGTGACAAGGGCTCTGAGGCCCCAACTTTACATGCCAAGAGGCAAGTTTTATGGCATGGCCCATGCAGAGAGACTGGATGGTGCCAGGAACTGCTCCATAGAGAACCTGGCACCTGCACCAATGCCATACACACACCACGTGGCCCAGCATGTGCTTCCAAAAACCATAGACTCTTCAGAGTCAGGGAAACTTGGAGATTCTTGCAGATTTCCCCTTCCTGGGTATGAGGATTCCCTCTTCAAATCCTCCACAAGTGACCACCCAGGGGCAGAACTCCATTGTTTCCCCAGAATAGATCCAAATTGAACCAAATATTTTATGAGCTATTACACTTGCTTTGATTTTTATCATTTCTGCATCAAGCTAAATTTTCCTGGTTCTTTTCATTGTGCCTCATATGACATGAATTTGAGGTCCTTCCTAGTCCTGGTCAATCTTACAGTTAAGGTTAGTAAGGAAATTCAGCCACATACATATAGATGTCATCATTGACCTCTAAATGTTTTATTTGAGCTTAGCAGGGTATGATCAGAGGTGTGTGAAGACGTCAAGGGAAGTGGCAGTAGTTTCAATTCACCTCTGAAGCAGCGTTGGGCTAGGCACAGGAGTGCATGGAACTTCAGTCTTACCAATAATTATACTATTTTGAGTAACTAACAGGAACTATACCAGGAATTTCACATCCATTAGTCTTTACAAGGAAGTAAGCCTTACTATTCCCACTTTGCAATGAAAGTTTGAGGCTCAAACAGATTCAATGATTTGCCAAAAATCATACAGCTAATAAGTGACAAATAATGTAACACCCCCCAAAATTCTAAATTTAGAATGATTTCTCCTGGGCAATGCCACATCCTGGAATTATATAACCTATTAAGGTTCAGATGTTTTCTGTTTTGACCTTTCAGATCTATCCAGTCACTCCTGTTTGGTTTGATTTTTCTGGGCTTGGCTCATCACCTGCTATAACCTTCAATCCCTTTCTGATGCTTCCACACTTGCCCATTCAGAATCTAGATATCTTCCTAATCCCACAACCTAACCTGAATCCTTAGTCCTCCGTTCACCATTATGTATGGACATGTCCTTGAGCTCCCCCCCAAAAAAGGGAGGTTCCAGCCTCCTGAATCACTGAGCCCACCCCATTGTTTTTATTTTGGCAAATGATACTCTGGGTGATCAAAAAGAAAAGTTAGCTCCTTAAATGTAGGCCTCCAGATGCCACTAGATACATTTTAAATTCTCTAAAACTTTCTGTTAAATGTTCATATCTTCCTTCTTTTTTTTTTATCTTTCCCAAAGAATCCAAGGTCCCATGGATGCTTCTTGAATTGTCAGAAAGAGGGGGAAAAATAAAACAAGCATTCAGTTGTTTAAAGGCTCTTTAATCTAGCTCTTTGAATAGCTCTTACTCAAATGATATAGTTGAGTCCATGTCAGAGACTATTTTGTTAAAACTATCCCGCTTATAATGCATTCCAGTTGGTTGATAGCTACTATTAAGTTCACACAAGAAATCTACCGAGGCTGAACATGAACATGGTATTCTTACTGATGAGCCTAGTTCTAATGAACTGCAGCGTATTTTGTACTTTCAACAATTGTTTATAAACTAGAGCTCCAGGTGGTCTGCTTTGCAAGTTACAGCATTCAGGTAGATACAGTCCAACAATTCTAACTATCTAAAAGCAATTTCAGTCTTTTTTTTTTTAAATATTTGTAAGGATGTCAAAGAATACTGTTTCATAAAAGTCTCCTTCTCAAATTATTTTCCTCCTCGGTATCAGTCATATTTCCAACTTCCTCAATACTTTTCCTTATATACTTTGTTCTCAGATTCCAATCTCAGAGTCTTCCTGTAAAAACAAGTTTGGCCTGACCAGGCGGTAGCGCAGTGGATAGAGCGTTGGACTGGGATGCGGAGGACCCAAGTTCAAGACCCAGAGGTCATCAGCCTGAGCGCGGGCCCATCTGGTTTGAGCAAAAAGCTCGCCAGCTTGGACCCAAGGTCGCTGACTTGAGCAAGGGGTTACTCGATCTGCTGAAGGCCCACGGTCAAGGCACATATGAGAAAGCAATCAATGAACAACTAAGGTGTCGCAACGAAAAACTGATGATTGATGCTTCTCATCTCTCTCCATTCCTGTCTGTCTGTCCCTATCTATCCCTCTCTCTGACCTATCTCTCTCTCTGACTCTCTCTCTGTCTCTGTAAAAAAAAAAGAAAACAACTTTGGCACAGTTCTCTTGGTATTCCCTACCCGGAGCTCTTCTGAGAACACACCAGGGCCCACTTTGCTCCCATCCATGTGCAGTCGCACAATGAGAGCTACTTACCACCCTACGTGCAAAACTTGACTGGTGGAGAAGAGGAGCTGCATGAAAAATGTTTCCTCGTTTCTTCCCCTGGGTATTTCATAAGCATTTTACATTGTCCTACAGAGGTCATTTATAAGATATTTAATAAATTCCTTTGTTTTGCTGGAAATGTCAGAGTTCATTAATGTTGTTTGCTACTAAGAACCACATCCAATAAACATTCCAGTAGTAATTTGAGTTCCAGTTTCCCTGGGTCTTTGACAACACTGATTAATAGCAATTAAAATAAGCAAACAAAATGAATCAAAAACACTTGTTTAGGGTCCAGACTTATAGGACAAGAAAAGCAAATAGATTTCTACAGAGTACCCACAGCTATTAACTCTGAGCTACAAACTGAGTTCAGGATTCATATAAACCAGGGACCATAGGAATTCAGCTGAAAGACTATTTCCATCCTTGTATTACTCTGATCATTTTGTATTGTGACCCCAGATTTCATGTGCTACTTAGTGGAAAGCATATGTTTTACAAAGCATGACTTTCTGGTTGGTAAACTAAACCAGGTATTTTTCTGACCTGCTGGAAGATATCATGGATTTCTTCTCAACTGAGGACCTGGCTCTCAAAGCATTTCTCCAAACTGTCTTGCCTCATAACAGCTTCCCAGACTTGTCTACTAGAGTACCCCTACTAATTGAGCAAATGTATTCCTTTCAGGGTCCGGTGGCAGAATAAAAAAGAAATGGCACAACTTGGATTTAAAATATTCTTGAAATTTTGTTTTTATTTAAAAAAATTAAAATTTATATTATGCTCTCTAAAATGTCAGTGTCTACTTTTATATAAAAATAATAAATAAACTTACATACTAAGAACACTTCCAATTAAATAAAATAGTTAGTATATTTATCTCTGCTCTATCCCAAGATGATACTAAAAAGAATTTGAAATGATATAAATCTACAAAGACAAAGAGATCATGACAGAAAATGATGCTTGAAAAAAGAGACGCAGCCAACAGCAGATGGGAAGCAAATTGGTTAATACTAACTGAACTAGCAGAGTAGAGAAAGTTAGGACCTAATAGGGCTATGGAAACACCAAGCAAACAAACAAAAACCCAGAAATTTGGGCTGTAAAATTGCAGGGATGGCCAAGAAATTGACATACCAGTATCTGAAAATAGGGTTGGGAATTGGGACTGAAAACAGAGGAAATGGGTTGAAAGTCTATTTAGGGAGCACATAGATCATCATCTACTTATATTCCCAGGTGATTATGGCCCCCCAACCCCTCGTCCTAGAAGCAGATGGAAGGTTTACTTTCTGAAAAACCAAGCCACAGAGGCTGGGTAACAGACCTCGCAGTGTGTGGGAGAGAACCTCCCTACCAAAAACAGGATTCAGTGAGTCTGCAAATGAAACGTGACTACCTGGTCTCTTCCCTCAGTCAGCTCCCCGAAAGCTGGCAGCCATACACACACCCGAAAGGAACTGACTGGCCTGAAAGAATAGGTCTAAATAAGTTGACATCTATCTGTGTAGCCAGAGAAAGGGGAATGACAGGAGGGGTGAAAAAGGTGAAGGGGAATAAGAGATACAAACTTCCATCTGTAAGATAAATAAGGCACAGGGCTATACATAGAGCACAGGGAATAGAGTCAATAATATCATAATAACTTTCTATGGTGACAGATGGTTACTAGACTTATCTCAGTGATCACATCATAAGGTATATAAATGTAGAATCACTATCTTGCACACCTGAAACTAATATAATATTGTATGTCAATGATACTTTATATTTTTTTTAAAAAATTGACATCTGTGGACCACCAGTGGAAAGCCAGGCCCCTGCAGCAGTTGGCGGGGGGGGCAATGCTGTGGACTGTTGGCGGAGGGGGTAACCAATGAGTGACCTGCTGCAGAGAATCGAGAACTAATAATCAGCTTGATGAAAATTTGTTTGCTTTTTATTGTTTACTTTAATGCATAACTGTGCAGCAATTCTAAACAACCTCAGTGATCAAATATTCCTTCTCCCCCCACAAGAAAAATCTTTCCTACATCCAAGTTCCAAACCATTGCAGCGGCCCCTGTGGAATATCAATAACATGGACATAAATTTTCAATCACCATATTTTTATTTTCTCCCTGGGAGTTCATTCAGAACACGCCCCACTTTTTTCCAATTGATCCCACCTTTAACACACAGTCAGCTGCATGTGTTCATTTTGAGAGTAAGCTCAAAGGTTCACGTCATTCAAGTTTGCTTCAGCTCAATTTGAGTCTCCAACCCCAGGGGTCCTACGTGTTCCTGGGTTTAAATGGCAGGTTCAAAAGTAAACAATGACACCACAGTAATTGTAAAGACAGAAAACTCTGAATTACTGGCTTTTGTCATTCTACATAACCACTCAGAGGTTTTATTGATGTTTACAATGTAAAGCAATGATTTAGAGTAAATATGAATAATAGTTTGATAATTGCAAAACTTAGTGTCTATATAAATAATCAGATTAAAATTAATATCTTTAAAATTGAAATGTATTAGGCTCTGGCCGCTTGGCTCAGTGGTAGAGTGTTGGCCCAGTGTGTGGAAGTCCCACGTTCGATTCCCAGACAGGGCACACGAGAGAAGCACCCATCTGCTTCTCTACCCTTCCCCCTCTACTTTCTCTTTATCTCTCTCTCCCCCTCCCACAGCCAAGGCTCCACAGGAGCAAAGGTTGGTCCAGGCACTGAGGACCGCTCTATGGCCTCCCCTTCAGGCGCTAGAATGGCTCCAGCCACATTGGAGCAACACCCCAGATGGGCCAAGCATCACCTCCTGATGGGCATGCTGGGTGGATCCCAGTCAAGCGCATGTGGGAGTCTGTCTGACTGCCTCCCCGCTTCTCACTTCAGAAAAATACAGAAAAAAATTGAAATGTATTTTCCTTTAAAATCGACATTTATTATTTTTATTGTTGTTTTCAATGGGAGAACTAATCAAAATATAATTATTATAACTGATTTTTATCATTGCTGAAAATAATTTTTGTTATCTACATATACGTGTGTGTGTGTGTGTGTGTGTGTGTGTGTGTGTGTGTGTGTGTGTGTGTGGAGAGAGAGAGAGAGAGAGAGAGAGAGACCAAGCCAGCTGGGACAGAAGGAAACTTAAATATCAGTCTAAAATCCTTAGAGATAAAGGAAAACATTGCCTCTTTGACTAGAAATAACAAAAATAAAATGTCAATTTAAAAAGAAAAGAAAGACACTTTCAGAGAATTAAAAAAACTTTTGAAAATTAAGGATATAAAGACAAAATAAAAATTTTGATGGGAAAAAGAATATAAAGTTGAGAAAAATTTTAAAAAGTAGAACCAAAAGAATAAACTGAGAAATAGGAGAGATCTTTAGAAATAAAAGACCAATTTACATCTGATCTCTGACTAATAGGAGTTCCAGAAAGAACACCAAGTAAATAGATGGAAGTAAAAAAAAATCAGATAATATAGGAAACTTTTCCAGAACTAAAGGCCAGGAGTTTCCAAACTGAATGGCCCACCAAGTGCTCAGGACAATAAATGAAAAACAAACCACATCGAGGCAAACCACTGTGAAATGTCTGAATATTGAGAACAAAGAAAAAAATCCTAAGAAATCCCAGACCAAAAAAAAAAAAAAAAATCAGGACATAAACCAACAGCCAGGAATCAGCATGGCCTTAGATTTTCCAGAAGCACCCTATCATATTCCAATTTTTAAAATATTTTCAATCTAGAATTTTATAAGTAGCCAACTAGAAATTAAAATAAAGGTACTATAAAAATTTTCTAACATTGAAGGTCTCAAAAAAATTTACACCTTATACTGGAAAACCACAGGAGAATGTGGTCCACAAACAACAATTGAGGAAATAGAGATAAAGGAATACAAGACATCCCGAAAACGAGGAATTACAGTCTCAGGAAGAGATGTGAAAAGAACTCTTTGAATGACAATAATTGTAATACCCAGGTCAGCAGCTATGCAGCAGGCCTTGAAAGTCCTCAAGTTCAGATTGGAGCAAAAAAGTGAAATACTCCAAAAACAATGCCGCCAAGAAAAGAAATAAAACCAACTTCTGAAGTCCTGTTCCCCTGGAGAATGTGGAAACTAATGAGTGTAGGAACATAACACCAAACAGATTTAAGAAAGGGGGGGAAAAAAGACAATTTGAATTCCAGGAAAAACAAAAGGCTGGACAGGAACGGAAATCTAATCATACCGAGCTACAAGCAATATTTACATTGTCCTAAAAATGAAAACATTGAGAGCTAATTTAAGAAAGAATTACGATTCAACTGCGCGGGGAAGATTGGGCTGGAGAGAAGTATATGTGTGTAAGAGTTCAATTTCCATCTTTCATAAGAAAACTTAATCATTATAAGGAGAAGTAGCAGTATTGTTATTTGTTTAGAAATACAGAGCTAAATGCAAAGGCATAAAATTAGAAAACATGAAACAGTTGCTGCTGGGGAGTATCACTTGGGATAGGAAGGTAGGGGACCACTTTATTGTTGTTTTATCTTGTGTTACTATTTTATTTTATTTTTCATTATGGGCACATATTACTTTTGGTAAACATATTTAAAAGAGAAAAGCAGAAAATCAGAATTTAATTGGAAACCCTGAAGTTCAATGTCTTGAAATTTAATGTGAAATTAAACTATAAAATAGGAGAGACACTTCAGATTCCAACAAAATACTTTCCTAACCTTTCCATGTCAGACCAGGTTTCTGGACAGAGGGGAAAACTTTGAAATAAAGGGAATTATCAGCTGTTGAGCACCTACTGCATGTTACCATCATTGTAGAAGATTTTCAGAGATCCTTATGCCTGATCTCCCCCCGCCCCCGCCCTGAACAATAGAGGAAGCTGTTTTCCAAGCAAGAGACTGAGTCCCGAAAGAATGAAGAACTTGGTTGCAGATATTTGCTTATAGATCTGAGTGTGAACCCCAGGCAGTCTGTGGGAAGATGTAATTGACTCTCATCACAAGTTGGTGAGACACATGAAGCCATTTTACAGATGAGAAAACTGAGATTCAGCAAGGTCAGCTGGCTTAACCAAGTCATACAAATAATAAGTGGCAAAGTTGCATATGGCCCCAGCCTCTCATATAACTCCCTGCTCTACACCATTGGAGGACAGAGAGGGTGTCTTATCCCTGTTAACACTATGCCTATCATATAAAAAATGCTCAACCCAAATTTATTGACTGAAGCAGGCAGAGCCCTAAGAAGGTCTCACCTGTTTATCAGCCCAGGAAATTTTACAGCAGAATCCAGTCCCCAAATCCCTCCCCTGTCTACCTGCCTTGCATGTAACCTACGGAGGACTGTCTGAACACAGCTCCCGTGGGTCAGGGCCCTCCATCACGACAAAGGGGGACCGGTGATCTTTCCCCAAGGGGCAGTTTACAGCTCAAGGACCCAGGCTTTAATGCTGAAATGTTACACACATTAAATCACAGAACAATAACAATTTCACTCATGAAAAACAGCAACATTAAGATTTTAATGAGGAAAATAAATGAAATTGTGGGAACAATTTCAGAGCCCACAGAACTTTTGAAACTGTCATTAACAAATGGTAAAAGCATGGAGATAAAGACCAGAGGCCCCAAGGGGGAACAGCAGTGGCCCCAGTCCAGCCCCCTTGCCCTGAGTAATGGAGAACCCAGTTTCCATTCTGCCAGTCCAGGGAGCGGGGTGCACGGAGCTAATATCTGTCTCCTGTTCCACATGGGCTTCAAGGGCCCTGGGCTTTGGACAACACGAAATGAATGAACTCTCCAACATGTGAGGTTCGACTTGTTGGAGACTGAGAGAATAACATGTGGAAGCCAGCGCCCTCGGCGAAGTCTTGGGAAGCAGAGGGGAGCTCTTCAAAGAATCCTGGAGAAGTGAGTTCATTCTCAGGGATTCTCTTCGCTATTTCCACATGTCTGTGCCGAGTCAGGATTACAGAGCCTATCCTCAGGGCTTTCACAATAATAAATTTAGATTATTCCCAGAGGAAATGGACTTGTCGTAGAGGTCAAGTGCTATAGAGCATGCACAGAAAACAGGGTAGAGAACAAAATATTTTCCAAAAGTTCCATTTGTTCACTAAGAACTCTATGGTTATGCTAACATTAGCAGAAAATTTCTTTATCACTCACAGAGATGCTTTACAGCATGAGAGAAATAATAAAAGAATACCCAAGGAAGTGTGTCCAATCTTGGCAGGCTGGTAACCTATCTAAATTCTCTGTCATAATTGCCAGGTTTAAGAGTGAGAGAGGCTGTAGAGAGGGATAGAGAGGAACTAAGGCACCCCCATGGTCCCTGACACATGTGCAGAATTAACAAGTGGGAGGGGGCTGCAGCCCTGGGTTCCAGGAAACACAGGTCCAATGCCCTTCTTCTCCCTAGGAAACACAACACTCAAGTCCCCCAAGATAGAATTTAGGGATAACAAACAAGAGAATGTTTCGCTGGAATTTCATACAAGAGGCCACAGGTCCAGGTTTCCTGGACTGCTCCCCTACCCTAGGGCTTTCTTGCTTTCTTGATCACTGTCTCACAGGATTTCTTGAAGGACTGCCCTAGCTCTCTGGTCGATCACATTTTCAGGCTCTCCTCTGTGAACAGGAAGTTGTACAAAATGATAAAAGTAGAAGCGTGCTTATATTTCCACCCCCGCTGTTAAACACTTTGGGGGCACTTGTCACAATACCAGATGCCTTCTAGACCTCCCTAGAACTAGCTTCCTAGGGCAGGGGATCCACCCCCAGTCCCACTTCTGCTGGATGTCCAATGAAGATCGATAGACTGAACACCACAGAAATGCACATTCTCTAAACCCTTCATCCTTGGTAGGGACATCTCTCATTTTAACAGCAGCAGAAGGGAAACTATTGGATAGTTGGGGCAGCCCATCACAGAGAAAGGCATGTAGGCAACACTGAACTGCCTGACCCCATCTTCAAGAATGTTGTCCAATCATCTTTGCTCCAGCAATCCTTGAAATTCTGCAGTATTTCTTGAGAAAGCTCTCCTCGCTCCTTATCCAAATGTACATTGATGTAACCATTGTATGTTACGGCAGAAATATAGGCATGATGATTTATGTTACAGACTTTCTGCCCAAAGGTTGGGAGAAGCACAGGCTTTCAGGTCTGTCACTGTTCTGCAAATCAACAATCCCTAAGTTCATTCATGCTTCAAATCAAAATGCACCAAAACAATTTTTCCCACTGATTTGAAAGAAAGGAAGGGGGAGAGAGAGAGAGAGAAAGAGAAAGAAGCATTGACTCATTGTTCCACTTAGTTCACTGGTTGCTTCTTGTATGTGCTTTGACCAGGGATTGAATTCATGACGTCGGCATGTCAAGATTACACTCTATCCACTGAGCCACTTAACCAGGGCAAAACATTTAAAACTTTGCTTTTCTTGGTTGCTATTCAAGTTCAATATATGAAAACTTGCTCTCTGCCTCCAAAATCTTTCTGTATAAAACACAAGGTTTATAAGAAAAGTAGCCTCAACATTGATGGTGGAACCAAAATCAGCACAACTCCCCTGAAAGATTATCTGGTGCTATGTGTTACAATAAAATCCCTCAACAAAGCACACTTGACTTTCCAACAACGTATCCTGCAGCCAGATTTAAAAGTATTCCTAACAGTGTTTGTGTCAGCAGTTCCTATAATAGGAAAAATTTGAAATCAGTCTGAAGGTCTGTTATTAAGACATTGTTCCAATTAATTACTGTATATTCATGCATCACACAGAGACCTATTGTGCAGTCAATAAGAGTAGTGTTATAAAGGTTATTTAATGACAGGAAAAAATGAACACAATGCAATATAGAATGTTAAAGTAGACCATAAAACAATGCAGTGTATGAAAAAGTTTATAACATACATAGGGATATGGAGGATGTTCATTCATTCATCTTTCACCAGATATGTGTGGAGCACTTCTATGTTCTTACTGTTCCAAGCACTGGGGTGACAGCAGGGAACAGAACATTCAGACTTCCCACCCTTACATGTTTATAGTCCAGAGGGGTAGGGAGAAAGTCAATAAACAAGTAAATGCAAATAGAATATCAGGGCAGGATAAGCACTGTGAACAAAAATAAGTAGGGTAGAGAAATAGAGTGTGGAGGAGGGGACTATTTTAAATAGTATGATCAAGGAAGAATTCTCTGAGATGACTTTAGGCTCTCCCCAGATGACACCAAGTTCAAGTGCTGAGAGTAAAGCATGTTAGGCACATTCAAGGCACAACAAGAAGGAGACCCATGGCCCTGGCCATGTTGCCACTTAGTAAGCCACTGGCTGGTTGGCTCAGTGGTAAAGCGCCAGCCTAGGTGTGGAAGTCCCAGACTCAATTCCCAGTCAGGGCACACAGCAGAAGCAACCATATGTTTCTCTACCTCTCCCCTTCCCCTTCTGTCTCTTTCACTCTCTCTCTTTCCTCCCACAGCCATGGCTCAACTGGTTCCAGCAAGTTGGCCCCAGGAGCTAAGGATGACTCTATGGCCTTGCCTCAGGCACTAAAATAGCTTGGTTTGCCAAGAAATGGATCAATGGCCCCAGATGGGCAGAGTAGCAGCAAGTAGGGGGCTCACTTGGTAGATCCCCGACGGGGCACATGCTGGATGGAGTCTGTCTCCCTGCCTCCCTGCCTCTCACTTAATAAAAATAAACAAATAAACAAACAAATAGGAGACCCATGGCTGAAAGCTACTGGGTGCTGAGGTTTGTAAGCTAAGAAGAGCCAAGGTCTTCGGGAAAGAATCGGAGGGTTTTCAGCAGGAAAAGGGCAAAGGACACTGGCTGCTGAGCAGGGAACTGTCTATGGGGCGCAATAGTGGAAGCAGAAAGACTAGTTGAGAGGTGATGGCAGCCATTTGGTAGGAGATGAGCATAGCTTGGTAAGGGTGGTAGTGACTGAATTGGTGAGAACTTAGTTAAACTCTGGACATATATTGACAGTAGATTCACCAGGATTGTGTAATGTGCTGGATACATAGCATGAGACAGAAGAGTGAAGTTTTTGGCATGAATTAACTTATAAAAATAAAACAAAAAAATGATAATGCCCCTCACTAAGTTAGAACATACTGGAGGAGGAATAGTTGCGAGGAGAAAATATAAAGGATGTATACCAAGGATATGATAATGATCATAGCTAACACTCATATTAAGTGTTTGCTTGCTCTGAGCCCGGCACTGTTGTAACTACTTTACACTCTTTTAATTATCACCATAACTCTGAGATAGGTGACTACTGTTGCATTTTGGAATACAGTTTACTTTGAGATGTATCTAAATATGCTAATTTTCTCTACAATGAACACATACATCTTACATAATAAAGGAAAGTGGAGCATGTGTGTGTATAATAATTCCAGTGAGAAAAAAGAAAGCTACAGTTGTAAAGTTTGGTACTTGGCAAATCCCTGGTGATAGCTCATCTAGGTTGACGTGAGCTTCTTTCTCAGTCTTTTAGTTCAGCAGATCTTCAACATTTTTTCCTGCTAAGTTAGATAAGTTCATATACAAATCCCAGTCTCATGTACACTCCCAGAGCAGCACGAAGTTCCCTGTACTCTAATTGTAATTCAACCCCTTTCTCCCTTGACTTTTAAAAACACAGAGATGCTATGAGTAGAAAATAAACATTAAAGGGATAACCTTAAATCGGTTTTATGTTTCTTTTCCTATTATTTTTGATGTATCCCAAATGGATGGAGACTCACCAGTGAGGTCCCACCAGCTGAGAGCCTCTGGTTTAGATGATTATGTGAATCAGATTACTGGAGGGCACTGATTTTACTTTTTATTTCAACATTTCACAAATGACAGGTCTCATTTAGTTTTGAGTTTTCTCTCCAATCACTTGTATTGAACCACGAATTTAGTTGTTTTGTCTTATATTTCCATCTATTTGAATGCACTCAATGAAGCATAGAAATCAGAGGTGATTGTAGCTCTTTACAATAGATAAACGGGGGAACATTTGGAGCAGGGCCCTCTGCTGGTTGCTATGGTAACACTCTTAACTAGAGTATTGTGCAACTCTACCTGCCATGGGAATAACTGATGTGCATGGAATTCTGACTGTACTCTGTTGTTATCTGATACTTTCAGGGCACATAACTGGAAGATGAACCATCATCTATAATTTAAAATGAAAAGTCAGATTGAGACCTCCGTTCATTCTGCTCCTTCATTAAATGCTTAGTAAGCTCCCTGATGCTGGAATTACACCAAAGGCAGTCATATTCAATTACTGTAACTCCAAAACAAATATCTATTTTTATTTTCTTTTGAAAATGTAAAGAGAAATCCCTTCATAACATGAGTCATATTGAATGGAATTGGATATGCCTCAGATCAAATTGAGTCTCCCGAATGATAAACATTGGAAATGCAAAGGAATTACAGGTCACATAGTCCAACCTTGTCACTTAACAGATGAAGAAATGGATGCTCAGAGAAACTGAGTGATCTGCGTAGGACCACACAGAAATGAGAACCAGCACCCAGCTGACCTTGTCCTGAACCCAGTGTTCTTCCCGCCTGCTAGACCATGCAACCTTTCTTGTACACAAGCACCTGCCAAGGCCACTGCTGGTGGTTTTAGTTGGTCCCTAATCATCCCAAGATAGGCTTCAGGAACTATCTCCCACAATGTACCACATGCCTCATATCTCCTACGGCAGCAGAGCTGGGACATGCAGGAAAGAGGAACACCCGCCCAGGCAGCAGAACCAATGTCACAGCACTTCATGGCTGGCAGCCACGGGCACATGCGGCCCAACCCAGACATTGTGAAAGGAAATGTGTAAGAACTAACAAAGGAGAGAGAGAGAAAAGGATGTAAAGAAATCAAAGCATGCTCATGGATGGGTAGAAAATTAGAGATTAAGAAAACATAAGTTAGAAGCATTTAAAAATCAAGCCTTTACCTTTTAAAAGCCAGTTTCAATAACAATCATTGTCAGAGGACTACTGTCCTTATGACTGTTTGCTCAAGTTCTGAATAAGATACAACTCAGATCACAGTTGTTTTCTTGACTTACACTTTCTCTGGCATCTCGGCTACATTTCCCATAGCAAGCCAGCTAGTAACAAGATACCAGTCTGTATTGCACTCAAGAGCCAAAAAAGCTTATGATAGAAACAGATTTAAAAATTAAAAGCTGGCAGTCTGATCAGCTTGGGAATAATCAGGAGCAACATTTTATTAGCTTTTAGAATACATCGAGGTGTGGAAATGTAATCTAGACCCAATGCCAAGTGTATAAATAGCATTTCCCCGCCTATAACTATTTGTCACAAGCTAGGAACCAACTACTGACTTTTATACACACTGGAGGATACAAGAAACAATCTGGGTATACCTAACAAAACACTTTACCCTCTGTTCTGATGACAAGCATGACAATTCCCAGCTGGCTACTCTTTGCAAAGACTTCTTCATGGTGGTGACAAGTCAGGCTTCCATGTCAGTTATGTGGCTGGCTTTGAATCATCAGCCTACAGCTGCAAATCTGTCCCAGGGTTGCACTGTTGAACTGTCCCTGCTGGCTCACATTCCTGGATAGCGGTCCCTTGGATATAATGATTCCACGGAATGTGCGAATAATGCTAGAATGTCACATGCAAATCAATTCACAGAGAAAAACTACCTCTCTGCTTTCATTGATAATGATTGACAATTTTGGCAACATGGTCCGGATGCTCATCCTGACACTGCTGGTGGCTGTGCCACCTTGGACAGGTCCTTCCCCTCTGAGCCACTGTTCTCTCATCTGTAAAATCTGGCAGAAAGTAAAGAGGATCTGAGCCGACATCTCAGGCTCTAGCGTTGTGCAATTTGGCTTTGAAAGAAAGTGTCTACCTATACAGAGGGGTCAGAACGAGAAAGACATTTCTTGTAGTTGAAAACAACCAGCCTTGAGAATTTACAAGATACTTTGCAGCCAGGGCAACCCTTTCCTCATGAGAAAGCAGACACCAGCCTAACCCCAGAGGAAAGAGGGTGTTCTTCTGTTTGGATGAGGGTCTGCAATTCTTTGCAGATCTGTTAACATCTGAATGTGTATTTCTGCGCTATCTTTCCCTGGCGAGTACCAAGAATTTTACACATACGTGATCAAGAGCTGGTGTTCCTTCCCCAAGTGGCCCAGATTATTTAATTCCAGGGCATATCACACAGTCGACATCATCCTCCATGGGATTCAGAAAGTCTCAGTTGCTCAGATACAGATTTCATTAATGCAAACTCATTCTTATTATTGGCTCACTAGGGTCCAGTCTTTTACTGATTTCGAATCCTGATCCTTCATGGTTTCTGAAGCTCTGCTTTCTGCAGAATTAGCTGCCTTTGTGATTCTAATGCAACAAGCCTGCTCTTGTTAATGTACCAGGTATGGCCTGTAACACTTCCCAGCCCCAGCTTTCTAAATATTCTTGGAAAAATACTGCTAAGAGAAAAGGTAAATAATTGCAGCAGACAGCCTATTAGAGTAAGAGTCAAGAAGAGCAGCAAGCTTTGCAGATGGTGATCATGTTCAGCAACTTGTGGTATGGGCTTGGTGTGACAAACACCTACACACATTACTACTGAGCTGTGACTACAGGTCATCTCCAAAGCTTCTGTCATCTCCATGACTCAAATCTCGCCTCCTACTTTCCTGGTCAGGGGCAGTACTGTGTGTTAACCCAACCCATGGAAGCATAATGGAAAAGTTATAGTCAAGTCTATCGATGCATCCTAAGTCTAGTTCAGCTTCACAGTGGAATATGATTCAGGCACAAAAAGAAGACAACCTTGCCATTTGCAACAACATGGGTGGATCTTAAGGACATTATGCTAAGTGAAATAAGTCAAAGAAAGACAAAACCTGCATGATCTCACTTATATGTGGAATCAAAAAGAGCTGATTTCATAGAAACAGGGGGTACCAAGAGGAAACAGGGATATATTGATAAAAAGGTATAAACTTTCAGTTATAAAATGAGTATGTTCTGAAGATCTAATGTAGAACATGGTGACTATAGTTAACACTGTTCTAACCACATGCAAATAAAGGTGACTGTGTGAGCTGATGGATGAGTTAACAAACCTTCTTGTGGTGATTATTTCACAATATACAGACATCAAGTGATCACACTGTACACCTTAAATTTACACAAAGTTATATGTCAGTTATATCTCAGTAAAGCCAGGGGTGGGGGAAGGGGAATCCTAGTTCAATTTTTAAAGTTAACTTACACCCAAGTTTCAGGAACATGTGTATCATCAGTTAAACTGCTCCTCTACCGAGGGTTGTTTTGTTTTGTTTTTCCAGTGTGAGTCGATCCTCACCTCCTCTGTCTTGGGGAAGACAGCAATTTTGTTTTATAAAGTATCTTAACTGATAAGTGAAGTTCAGAGATGAACCATTTCTTCCCTGACTGCAGAACACATTAGCAGCACCAGTCAGACGCAGATATGTTTTGCCCCGGGGTTCTTCCCTATAAGACTCGCCTCTACTCTGAAAGTCTCCTGGCTCTGCAGAAATCCTGCAAGGGTTCAGTACCAGAGCTTGGTCAACCACTATTATGGAGCTGACAGATTCTTGGCTCTTCCATATTCTCTCTCTCTCTTTTGAGTAAGTCTAGTTCGGTTTATTATAGGAACAAAAGTTCTTCTGGAAAGTTAATTCTCTTGAATGGCTGGAATGAAAAATAATACCTCCTCCCCACCTTTCAAAGTCTACTCTGATTTAAATGGATGAAAACGCTTGCATTTCTAAACCCCAGGCTTAGTGTGGGATGTGGAATATCAAGTGCCTTTTCTAGCCATTGTGATGGGACAGGAATGCGCAGGTTTGTCAAGAAAAGATTGCAGGGCCCATGCTGATCTAATTTATGTATCTTCCTGCCAGGAATAAAACCTCATGGTTGTGGCACTTATTCAATGATTATTTGATATTTTATGTATTCAGTGCGTATATGGAAATACTTTAAAATTGGGATCTTAAACTACCTATAAAGAGCAAAACTGCTCTTTTCCTTTCTAAACTTCTAGACTGCCACATGGAAAAGTATTCCTTATGTGCAGATGAATGATTGTAGGACAACATGTGAAAATGTGACAATTATTTAGGCCCGTGGAAGGATTATAATGTGAGTCGATGAGAAACGTGTGGTATTGTCTCCAGCTTTGGGGTTTTATGTTAGCAGCTATCCTTTGGAATAGATTTCTTCACAAGACAGTCACCTCTTATTTCTGCCCTTTCTTTATCTTGAGTGGGAAGGGAACAATGAAAGGTGAATGCTGGCTAGAGTGTATGCACCCACACAGGCCAATGGGTATTCCCTGAGAGAGGGGGCAGGACGGGCGACCTTAGCAGGGGCACTGGTCAAAGACAGAAAGTCCCCGATGCAAGAGCTTGGCTTTGTGAGCATGTAACAGTCAGTGTCAGATGGTTTGTACAGCTCTTTCTATTGAACTTTATTTTATCCTCAAATGTTAACCCATTTAGGAGTCACACTATCAGTAGGACTTTAAGAAAACTATGAGGAAACCAAATATTTAAAATCTTTTTTACATGTTTCACCAGTTCTAAAGATGTGTTTGATTTGTCTTGATATCCACAGTTGTGTCCGTCTCCTATGGCTTCTATAACAATTGCCATAAACTTTGTGGCTTAAAACAACAGATACTTATTCCCTCTCAGTTTTGGAGGTGGGGAGTCTGAGGTCCCAGTGTCAGCGGGCTCGGTTCCCCTGCCGCGCTCTCTGAGGGAGACTCTGTCTCATGCCTCTCCATTGGGTTCTAGGGGCTGCCCACAATTCCCAGGGTTCCATGACTTGTAAATACCAAGCTACTCCAGTCTCTGCCTCCTTCACATGACCTTTCTCTCCGTGTGTCTCATAAGTCCACCTGTCATAGCATTTAGGGCCCACCCGAATCCAGGATGATCTCAGCTGGAGATCCTTACCTTCATTACAACAGCAAAGACCCTTATCCAAATAAGGTCACTCTCACAGCTTCTGGGTGCACACAATTTTTGTTTGTTTGTTTTGTTTGTTTGTCATTTGGGGAGATCCCTCTTCAATTCACTGCAGGAGTAATGGTGTCATTCTTCTGGTAGTACCTGAGGTTCGTAATCTCCATGTCACCTCTAATCTCTCTCCTTTTCCTCCTTCTACTTCCCTTCTTTCATAACACACAGAAAACACAGAGTCTGTACCTTGATTACACCTTCTCCATTATAGCACCGGACAAACAAAAGCAAAATATAGATACCTATTAAAATAAGAACTTTCACAGACTTTCAACGTTGAATTTTACTATTAATCTTTTTTAAACGTGCACAACATAAAAATAGGGTTAAAGTTCTTATACAATCATAAAACAAACAAACTCCTCCCCTACAAATTAAGTACAGCAAAAGTACACAACCAATAAAATCTAAATGTAATCATTCCAAATGGGTTTTACTGAATGTCTACACATGCCAGGTATTGTAAGAAGCACAGAGATAGAGCAAACTGGCTCAAACACTTGCCCTTGGAGATTATGTTACAGTATGCCAGCAACCAGGACAGAAAGAACCATGTAATGTCAATATGCCAAAACCAAGTGTGACTTGCCAAAAAACTACATGGGACTAACTGCTCCTGTCACTTGAGTGAGGCATACCTCTGCTACTGTTTACCACATAATGACCCAATTCTGCCACCTCTTTTCTCTATTTCAGCAACTGCAAACGTTACCTCCATACGTTGAATAAGGACATCATTTGACACAACTGCATCATTTACATAGTGAACCCAACTTTGTCTTTTCTCGTTAGCTCTCAACATCTGAGCAGGACACATTCTGCCAGACTATTCTATTTCCTTTCCTACCAAATAATCACATCAACATTTTAAACAACTCTAGAAACTGAAATCTTGCTCTGAGAAAGCTCCTTTAGAGTACAAATTTCACTGCAAATGGGTAACTTTGCCTTTAAAACTGATTAAATAATTTGACATACCCAACCTGGATCATTATATATATATAACTTATTCTGACCTATGGCTTGATCAGGGTTCCTTATATTTCTGGAGCATTAACTCCACAAGTATAGCAGTGTGGATAAACACTCGCTGTACCCCCATATTTCATAAATGCCTCCTCTTGTTTTTTTCTTTCTAGTATTTAAGTGAAAACATAAGACACATAGAACACATTTCTCAAATTTCAGTTTATTACTTTAAATATGACACTTTGTATTATATATTACCTGCCAAACCATGGACGACCCAGAACCACCACAACTCCATCTTACTAGCAAAAGATGGGGGAGGGAATCACTAAGACTCCACAGTGACCATTTATGGTAATTTACACATTCTTTTTGACCCATTTTGCCTGAGCCTCTGAATTCCTAGCTCATTCGCTACAGCAGCAATTTTCAACCAGTGTGCAGCAAAAATTTTTAAAACATACAGTACCTGACCAGTTAGTTAGGACCACTGACCTCTTTTCCCTTACATTGCCAAGTAAAAAAAAAAAAATGACAACAGCCAACACAACAATAACTGTCTGGTGTGAATGAATCAAAATTTATACCTATTTTTTTGTCAGATTGGCAAATATATATATATATTTGGTGTGCCAAAGAATTTTAGTAATTAGTTGATATGTGCCGTGGGAAGAAAAAGTTTTAAAATTGCTGCGCTAGAGCAAACAGACTAGAGCTAATCATTCTTCATTGCCATAAAAAGATTTCTTTTTTATACACCATTATGTTAAAATTATTTAAGACAATTTTGTTTTCTGGGCACTTCCAGTGTTGACTTCTGGATAAACAACCATGTACTGAACAACAGTGGGTGAAGAAGGCTTATTGTGATTTTGACATGAGAAGTGGCCAACGTAATAGCCACCAGACATGCTTACCAGCATATATGAAAGTTAAATGCTATCATTTTGGTAATTACATGGTGCCAACGCTCAACCACAGATACAAAGAAAACACAACACCTAAATCACACGACAGGCTTGTTACAATGCGGTCACCCAGACGGTCAAAAAAGAAAAGACAGCATTTTCAAATCCTTAGGGAGAACTTGTTGACCCTGGGAACATGTCTATAACCCTGACAGGAAGCACAGATCTATAATATGGTTGATGCTTTCTTTGTCCACATCCAGTGCCCCTGCCATGCCTCCTTTTGACCTCCTATCTCGCTCATGGCTACATCTGCCCTCTTTGTCTTTGTTCCCATCTACTTCAACCCACTTCCCTGAACAGCAACCTGAGTGATTACTCTCATTCCAAACAGCACTCTGTGACACCTACTGTGTTCCAGATTCTCTGCAAAGTCCTAGGAACACCAAAGTGAATGATTTCTGCATGCAAGGGACTCACAGACTTGTGTTCTCCGGGGAGTCCCTCCTCCAATGGCCATGTTCCTTCCCTCCTTCAAAGCATTCTTTAAAATGCTTACTTTTCTCATTTCCTCCCAGACTCATCTCTTCAAGTTTCATTCTCAAAACACCTTCAGTCATTCACCTAGCCATGCATAGACCTCTAACCCTTAGAGTTCAAGTGTCAAGTCACATTTTTAATGTACATATCTGCATACATTTTTTCAGAGTTTGTTCTGTCTCTTTTCTTCACACTCTGAGCTCCTTACATGTCAAGACTTTGGGTCCTAGATTCATTCTGTAAATGCATATTTCTTGTGTCCATCACTACTCTCCAGGAGGCAAACATTTTCTCCTCTGTTCTTAGAGTGACCACTTTGCTACCTAATTTAATTCTAAAATTAACTTAAGACTATTTCAAAGGGCAAAGACCTTTACTCCTGTAGTAATAGCATGTGAGGTAAGTCCAGGTGGGACAGATACCAGAGCCTGGAATTTTAGAAGCCCACCAGAGAGCTAGGCTGGGCCATCTGTTTCACCCCAAACCCCTTGCTGCTAAACCACAGCCACCATGAGGAGACCTTGCTCTCTGAGTCTGAATCTAGGACTCTGTGCATAGTGGTTTATGTGCTCACTTTTATGTTTGATCTACTTTCTTTGGGGGCCCCAACCTGAGTCACATTCCCCATTGTAGAGAATCACCCATCTGACCTTGAACCCTCTATGCCTTAGATTGGAGAACTTTAGTTAAAAGCCCTGAGTGAATGTCTCTTGGATGCAAACACCAAGAAACTCTGAGTGAGTGACCTTTGTGCAGACACAAAGGAACACACATGAACGGTCTTTAGAAAATTAGTCTAGAGGTTCTAGATTGCCCCTCCCTTTGTGCTTGTTAAGTAGCAAAAGAAAAAAAAGTACTGACCAAAATTACCCTTCTCCATGTCAGCAAAAAGTCCATTAGTCATTCTTTCCCTTGTCACCTGATCTCCCTCCCCTGTAATCCCGTTACCTCTGTTCTGCTTCTGATCAATAAAAGCTAAGGGAGAGGGAAATTCAGGAGGTCTTTGCCTCCCTTGGCAAGCTTCCCCCTCTTCCTCTTGACATAAGTTTGTGTCTTGAATAGGTTTCTTCCATGTGACACTGGTAGTTCCCAGTGGGCTGGAGTGCTACAGCCCATCAGCTCTGCTTGGCTTCATCATCCTATTTATATTTCATCATCTAATAGAAAAGGCAGACCAAGTTTTACCTCATGGCTGCCCAGGGCTATTCAAAGGCTTTGTAACACCCCTAACGTTCAGAAGACAACAAAATCAAGAGTATCGGAATTATCTAACAAAGTAATGCATAAAACAACCCATGAATATCAAGCAAGGAAATTTGGAATGACAGAGAGAGGGGCCAAATGAGATGTGGAAACACTTGCCTTAATTCATCATATTCCAGAAATCATTCCCCAAGATTCTAGCCATGAAACAGAAGCGTGCATACACACATGCCCACACTAGTAAAGGCAGCCGACACCCTAAGACCTGTCCATACCACAGCTCACTTAATCCTCACACATTTCTGTGACCTAGACACAAATATTACTCGCATTTCGATATTCTCAGAGAAATCTGACAAGTGAATTGTCGGCTGCCTCTTGACTCCAGTTTCTCAGCCTGCACTTTACAGAAAAGAGAAATCCTTCTAAAGCCACTGTGACAAAGTTATTTTAGAGCTTCCATAGTTTTTCTTTCTTTTAAAAAAAAATTGTTAACCTTACACTCTATTTATTTATTTTGGCCTCGGTGGACTAGACCACAGCTAAAACTTTATAGACCTAATAAAATTCCCAACATTCTCAGACACAGATCGTGATGTTTGTGTGCTGGGCAGAAAACAAAGGTGCATTTATGAGGAGAATGGACATGCTCAGAGATAAATGGACCAAGCACAGGCATACAGGATTTGGCTGCAGGTACACAACGTCACAGGCAACATATGGCTTAAGTGTGTCCCTCACTTTCCATACTCTGTCTCTTGTTCCCCACAAGTGACAGTGCCCAGTGCTGTTCCTTGATTACCAGGACCTCCCAACATGACACTGCCAAGGGTGTGTCCTGTCCATAATAAACTATGTCTACAACTTTCCATCCTGTCCTCACCACTTATTTCTTCAAAATGTATCTCTCCTGTGTTTCTTCCTCTCATAGCTCTGCTGTCTTATAAGTGAGAGCTGGGTCATCTGAAAGAGTGAATATATTTGTTACCTCTATTGTATAAGGAAAGCCTTTCAGCAGAAGCTTTCTGGGTCCAACATCTCAGTCCAAAGCATGGTTCTATTGTTGAGGAAGTGGTTAGGAAGTGACATAATTTTTGAAATTATGCCACACAGTGGCTACCTAATTTACCCACTACTATGAACTGAATGTTTGTGTCCTCCTAAAATTTATGTTGAAACCTTATCCCTCTCAATGTGATGGGATTTGAAGGTGGGGCCTTTGGGAGGTAATTAGTGTTAGGTGAGATCATAGGGGTGAGGCCATTATGATGGGATTAGTGCCATTATTAAAGGGAAAAAAAAGGCAACATGAAATTTTTCTCTACTGAGAAAGTAAAAAAGAGGACTGGGGGAGGTGGGGAGAGAGAGATCCCAAGGAAGGCCATGTGAGGATATAACCAAAAGACTGTCCTCACCAGATCCCACCATGCTGGCACCTCTATTCCAACTTCCACCCTACAGACTGTGATGAGATATAAATGTTTGCTGTTTAAGTCACCCAGTCCACAGTATCTTGTTATAGCATCCAGAATGAGAAATGATTAAGATGCCCAACCACAGCACTGGCTCCCAAGTCTTGCAAGACAATGCAATACTATATTTGACTACAACAGTGCTCAATTAATCAGACATAATTTCCCCTTATATTTTACGTGTTTTATAATTTTTCAATTTACTTCTACCTCACTAATCCTCAAAGTGCTTCTACCTTGGCTTGGTAACCGAATGCTCTACCACTAGGCTTTCTCTTCCTTATACCAAATACAAGTTCTCTTAACCAAAGGGGCTGAATGGTATTGATTGCTTAGGAGACTATATTACATAGGCTACAAAATACAAGGCTTCCTTTTGGTAATTAACATGGAAAATAAATAAGAAGTGGTTCTTCATCCCTTGTAAGGGATTAATGATTTTAGTTACTTAGGTAAGAATTACGGTTTCTGAAAGGAAGTCTAAGTCCTCAGGTGATCCGTACATATGGCTTTTCCATCTTTTAGGATCTGAAAACTCAGTGGAAACATAACCCGAGATTAATTGTGCCTAAAGTAAATAAACACAGCTGTCAATCTTTAGATAAGATTAAGGTTTTAGTTTGATTTTATTTTTTTGTTCCAAAAAAATGTAATCTACACACTTTCTATCCTGCATAATGTTTGCAAAAACTGCCTTTAGCATTAACATCTTGCCGTACTTCCTGTCCCTATATATTTCTCCCTTGCTCCTTGTGTCTGCACAGGTTTTCAATTTAGATTATCTTTCCAGCAGATGTTATATCTTTTAGAATGAATGTTTGCTTTCCCTTCATTACGAAGGGTGTGTAATACGTTTTATTATTTTGGAAGAAAATGGCCTGAATAAAGATGTTCAGAAATCCCAAATGATTGCTTCTGAAGTGTGTGTGTGTGTGTGTGTGTGTGTGTGTGTGTGTGTGTGCGCGCGCGCGAGCATGTGCACACCCATGCAGTTTCTGGGAATAGGGAAGCTATAGGGAAGAAACCTTATGTTTCACAAGCACTAAGAAGAATAAGACTATCGTCCACTTGTTCCTAAAAAGGTAATAGAGGCAAGCATTTAAAACCACAATAAAAAACTTTTGCTACAGAGCATTTTCAATATTCAGAACCATGTTCAGTATATGCAAAGCAGGATGTTTCTATTTTCTGAAGCACACCCTGGCTTCTCAGTATAAACATTAGCTCACATGCTAATGAACAGCTCTCTGGGGATTTAAATATGTAAAAGTCTGAATTTAGCTGTATTAACACATGCTTAACTACAATTCTGTTTAAATGGCTGGTAGCTCTGGAATAAAATTGGCTGCATCCGAATTTTTCTTCTTCCTTCTGAATAGAAACCCTTCATCCAAATTATCGGTGCCCTCCAGCCCCCACCCCTTCCTTCTCTTTTCCAAAAAGGGGAAGATTTCAATTATTAACATTATTTTTAGATGTAAATCTATGCTATCACTTTGGAGTAATTTTGATTTTTAAGCATTCCTAACGTATGTAATGACCTCGGTTTCTATGCGTGAAATCTGAGACCACAGCGAACAAGAATGGGGGGCGCTTGGAGAAGCCGTGAAAGGGCTCTCTCTCTCTCTCTCTCTCTCTCTCTCTTTCTCTCCCTCTCTACCTCGGCTCCTGAGATCACCTGGGCTGCTTGCTCATTTCCGGCAAGGCTGACCTTGTTAACTGTAACACAAATAGCGAAAAGCATTAAAAGACAACAGGCTCTCCGTGGCATTTGGAGGCTGTAAATGCCGGAGCCTGTGAAACTGGCTCACAGGGTGTTTCTTGACTTCTCACCTCTCTTGAGCAGTGAAACTGCTTTTCGGGCGTCATGTGGTATTTTATCCTGATTATCTTGCTTTTGACAAGATATCTAAAGTCTCCAACAATCATCAAATTCTAGGGGTCATACTTATCTTGGTCCTTCCAGAGGTTAGCACAGAAATGAAAGTTGACACCTAATAAATACTGAATGAATGAATGAATGTCTTCATTTGAGATTAAGCTGTGATTGCAGTTCCAGGAGACAACAGAAGCAGGGTTCATGGACTAGCACAAATACCTGAAAGGACATTTCTACTACTGATATAATTTGATAGCCCACTATCAAACTAGAACTTTGGGCTGATAACATGGGGGAACAAACTTTTTTTCATTTTCTGTTGCATGAGGTTTTAGAACTTTTTCTATATATTTCTGCATCACTGATTCCAATCTGAAATCCGTTTTATTGTGCATGCTCCAGTTTTTATGCAATTTTAGTTTCTTTTTGTTACAGTTAATGGCATGCATTGGTTTTTGAATTGGAGTTAAAGGGCAACGACACTTGGATTGAACATAACCACAAGGTTATTAATATTTTACAAACATCACTTTTACATAATTATAGTTGTTTTTAAATGTAAAAAAATTATTATTTGATAAAAATATCTCTTATTTTGTTTTAAGATTGAATCATGGCTTCCTTGAGTAGGCGTAAATGTAAGAATAGTCCTGACACCTTCTGTTATATATGTGGCTGTTATACACTTCAACATCAAAGGCACAATATTTCATCACTTGTGACACATGCATAGATTGCCTATTTTCAAGTTCCCCTTGGTGATCAAGACAAGAATTGGGCTCCTCATACTGTGTGTCATAATTGTGAGGAAATGCTTTGTGACTGGACAAAAGGAAAATGCAAAGAAATGCCTTTTGGTATTCCCATGGTTTGGTGTGAACCTAAGGACCACAACAGTGACTGTTATTTCTGTCTGAGCCATACAAAGGGCATTGGCAAGAAAAAACGGCATATGATCGCATATCCTAATATTCCTTCAGCAATACGACCTATCCCATACTCTGAGACACTCCCGGTTCCAGTTTTCAATGGTTTTATTTCTCTTAAGAACAAAGAAAGTGAACAAGGTAATCAAGTGTATTTTGATAAGATGCATGAGGAAACAGTTGTAGAATCTGAAGGGTCTTTTTCTGAAGCCAAGCAGTCATTAAACCCTCAACAGTTTAGCCAACCCGAATAGAATGACTTAGTAAGAGATTTCGGCCTAACAAAGAAAGCAGCTGAGTTATTAGTCTCCAGGCTTCAAGAAAAGAATATATTTCACAGGTCAGCTAAAGTATCCCATTTCAGGAAGCGTGAACAAATTTTTGTGGATTTTTTTTCCGAAGACAAACACTTTGTTTATTGTCATAATATCAGTAGTCTTCTCAGCCAGGTAGGTGAGGGGTCGGGAACCTTTTTGGCTGAGAGAGCCATGAACACCACATATTTTAAAATGTAATTTTGTGAGAGTCAATCAATATGTTTAACACTAAATACAAGTAAATGTGTGCATTTTATGTAAGACCAACACTTTTAAAGTACAATAAGTCTCTGAATTCTTTTTAATAACATTGTTATGCTGTTGCTAACCAATGATGAATAAAGTACTTCTTACCATTAATGCGACTTCTGGTGCTGCATGGTTTTGCTGATGGCTTTCTAGTCTGGTTGATACGTGGTGAGATTAAGCTTCATGCAGGCGTTGAGACTTCCATCCCTTAAACGTGATCGTAGGTTGGTCTTAATGTTCTTTAGATGTGAGAAAGACTGCTCACATGCATACGTAGAGCCAAACATTATCAGTACAGCAATACTCACACACTGCAGTGTGTGGTATGTGATGGGAAGCACGTTCCAAGTTTTGACAATCAGGTGGTCTGCGGGTTAAAGTTTTTTTGTTTCTCCCCACTTGTGTTTGCTCACCAATTCTGCTTGCTGTCGCACAAGTCTTTCCAAATCATTTTTCAGTGACTTGAACTTATTTACCCACATGTCTGAGGTCTTCAGGTCAGCAGTTTGTAGCTCAAAATCTCTGATGGAGACACCTGGGATGTAACTCAGGTTGGCACTGTCCATTGCACACTCGTGTGGATGGCTCATGAACTTAAAAAGATGAGTGCACTCACAAAATTCTCCAAAATATGCTTTGAATGACTGCAGGTGATTAGATGTGAAGCCTGCTAGCTGCTGGAGATCAAGATGTTGAGCAGGGTTACTTGCTGTGCATGCATCTTTAAACTCTCTCAGTTTTTCAAAGTGTAGTAATCGACGTGTTTCAATGTCGGTGGTGAAGAGTTCAAGCTTGTTTTCAAATGCAAACACTCCTTGTTGAAGGGATAAGACTGTATTTCCAACGCCTTGCATTTTCACATTGAGCTGGTTCAGATGTTCAGTCATGTCCACGAGATAGTAGAATTTCAGGAGCCACTCAGTGTTAGCTAACTCAGGGTGCTTGACGTTTTTCATTTCAAGAAAAGTCCGGATTTCACTCAGACAAGCCACAAAATGGCTGAGCACCTTCCCTCTTAACAACCAATGCACATTGCTGTGCAGAAGCAGACCAGGGTAATTATTCCCAACTTCATCCAGCAGTGTTTTAAACTGGCTATCATTTAAAACTCAGACAACAATAAAGTTGACCTCCCAAATGACCAGCAACATCACCTTACCAAGCTGCTTGCCACACATCTGAGCACAAAGCGCCTCCTGATGTAGGATGCAGTGAAAACTTAGGATGGGTCTCTTTTCATGTTCACGAAATAGCGCTATGAATCCTGTTTTTCCCCACCATGCACGGAGCACCATCAGTACATACCGAAATAAGTTTATCCATTGGTAGATTTTTTTTCTTTAGTGAACTCAGTGAAAGACTTGAATAAATCCTCCCCTCTTATTCTCTTTTTCGTAGGCAAAACAGCAAGACTTTCCTCACATAGTGTGTCACCGACAGCATACCTTGTAATCACGCTGAATTGGGATAAATGGCTTATGTCTGTTTACTCATCCAAAGCAAGAGAAAAGAATGGTGCTGCATTTATGTCCTTCATTTGTGTTGCCTCAATTTGATTTGCCATCATGATGGTACGATCGTGAACAGTTCTTGCTGACAGAGGCATGTCTTTTATTCATTTGATTATCTTGTCTTTATCCGAAAAGTCGTCAAAAAGTTCACTGGCAACATCAACCATGAGTGTTTTGGCAAACTCCCTATCTGTGAATGGCTTTCCGTTTCTCACACTTGCTAAAGCACCAGAAAAGCTAGCTGAATTCCAGTCACCTTGTTGGGTCCAAAGACAGAGTTGCTACTGACTATCTTGCACTCTGCACAGTACCTCTTCACATGCTTTCTTCCTGCTGTCCCCCACTGGATATTTGAATGCAAATGTAGCATGGCGTGTGTCAAAGTGCCACTTTATATTTGACCATTTCATCAATGCAATTTTATCATTGCATATTAGACACACTGCAGAACCTGCTCTCTCCACAAAGGCAAATTCCTCTGTCCATTCCTGCTGAAAAGTATGATACTCCTCATCCTTTTTCTTTTAGCCATCTTCTTTGTCAAAAGGCTTTCTGCAATTAGCAAGCTGACTACTTGATTAAAAGAAGGGAAGTTTACTTCCTGACCTCACAATGATCCGTGTATGCTATACATTATCCAATATTAATTTTGTGTTGTCCCAGAGGGCAGCTGTGATTGGCTCCAGACACCCGCACTCATGAACATGAGAGGTAGGAAATAAATGGATTGTAATACATGAGAATGTTTTATATTTTTAAAGTTATTATTTTTTTTATTAAAGATTTGTCTGCAAGCCTGATGCAGCCATCAAAAGAGCCACATCTGGCTCAAAAGCCATAGGTTCCCTACCCCTGAGCTAGGTGTTACCACTCCAACAGAATGATGGCTATTTCTTGACAGCTCTAAACGGAGTCTGAAATGTGTTCTTCTACACAATGGTAAGGTTTATGCAGCAGTTTCAATTGGTTATTCAACTCATCTGCAAGAAGATTATAATGACATAAAAATTGTCCTCAACTTTCTGAAGTATGAGAAGTGTAACTGGATCATTTGTGTGAATCTTAAAATGGTAAATTTCCTGCTAGGACAACAGAGAGGTTTCACAAAGTATCCTTGCTTTCTGTGTTTGTGGGACAGCCGAGCTTGGGAGAAACACTGGACACAGAAGGAGTGGCTGAAACGTGAAGCTCTGAAAGTAGGGATGCAAAATATTGTGAATGAACCTGTAGTTAATCAATGTTATAAATCCCTAACATGTGACCTTCTGAGGTGCTGGAATTACTGTTGAAGAGCAATTCCAGCACCTCAGACAGGATCATTTTTCCCCCACTTCACATCAAACTTGGCTTAGTGAAGCAGTTTGTTCAGGCTTTGAATAGAGAAAGTGAATGTTTTTAACATATTATTTCTGCTTTTCCTGCCTTGACTTTTGAGAAGATAAAAGCAGGTATATTCAATGGACCTCAAATTCAAACCCTCATATGTGACGAAGAATTTGCCAGGAAGATGAATGAGGAGAAGAAAGCAGCATGACAGTCTTTTGTGGCAGTTACAAAGAACTTCCTTGGCAACAAAAAAGCAGAAAACTATAAACTTATGGTTCAAAGGATGCTGTTGGCTTTCCACAACATTGGATGTAACATGAGTGTTAGGATTCACTTCTTGAACAGTCACCTTGATAAGTTTTTCGAAAATCTTGGAGCTGTTAGTAATGAGCAGACTACTGCTGGAGCATCAAATGAGATTGTTCTCAACAAGTACACAAACACAAAAGCTACAAATGCAAATTTTTGCCTGAATAGAATTTAAATAAGTTTTGCACAAATCTTATGATTAAAATAAGTGTTTTAATATGTTCTATTTTGAAATTGTAGACAAATTCTGATGCAATCATCTTTTAGTATATTAGTATATTTACTGCATTATATAAATTATTATAGTTTCACAAAGATGATACCTAAGAAGACATTCTACTTCATTATGTTAAACTAAATGTTGAAAATTTTACAATAAGATGAAAACCTAAAATCTTGAATTGCAATAAAAAAACTATAGCTTATAGAGAAAAACTAATGTCAGATTTGAGATCAGCACACTCAAATTAGGTAAGAAAAAGTGTTTTTGTTGATGCAACAAAAATTTTGTTCCCTAGTGTTATCAGCCTGAATCAATAAGTATTCCTTGGCAATGGCATGAAGGGATTGAATTTCCTTAGCCAAGGGTTCGTGCAGCTCCAGAGCAAGGAGTGTCCTCCATTAGAATAATGAGACAGAGAAACTGGTAATTAGGAAGTGCTATACTGATAATTTCTGTTCTGCACAGGAAGGTTGCAAATTAATCACCAACTCAGCTCCTCCAGCTCTTCAATGGCAATTCCAGCACCTCAGAAGGTCACATGTTAGGGATTTATAACATACTAAACTTTTTAGATTACAAGCTCTGCCTGATGGCAGCCTATCCCTAAATACATGAGACAAACCCCTTTCTCGACCAAATACATCTTACCTGGTTTGGTTAGTAGCAAACAGAGACTTTTCATTTCACAGTGAGATTTTAACCTTAAAATAGACCTGCCACCTCCCCCAACCAAAAATAAAGTAAATGTCTGATATTAGATTCTTTCCTGAGATCCCATAGATTGAGCAAGGAGAGGACCTAAGGATCGGCAGTTAGGCAAGAAAAAGTGATGAAAGGAGGTGACAAAAGATGAGAAGGCATGAGATCCACAGCACAGAGCAGGGAGCCTGCTTACCCCTGAGATAATCAGGGGGTCACACAGTCAGGACAGCTCAGTTTCTGAGCATGCTTCCTTCCCTACAGAACAAATAACAGTCACAAGCCACCGCCAGGGGGCTAGACAAGAAGCACTCTGTGGAGATTTAGAAAGCACTTCGTCCTCCATGTCTTCCTCAAGACACCAGTGCTGGTACTGCCCACCCTAACACCTCTCCCCCGTTCTCTGCTTCAGCCCTATTACAGAAAGCTGGAAGAGTGACAGCCATTGAGGGTTCTCAAGGAAACCAAATACTCTCCATAAGATCCCAGAGGGTCTAAATTCCTCCCTGGTTGGCTCCACTTTCAGTCACGGCTGGCTTCAAAGGTCAGCACTCCAAGGAGCAGGAAAGAGAACCACTGCCCAGGGCTGAGCACCATCTCCAGGGATCCCTGACTCCACTTGCACGTTTCAATATCAATGAGATGGCCACATTCCCTGGCTTTCACTGCCACTAATATGTTTTCATTTGCCCACAAGGAAAGCAACAAATGAAAGATCAATGGTTATTCTCAGAGTAGAGAGGAAAATGTATTTTTCAAAAGACTTTTGATGGTTGGCTTGATTTGAGAAAAACTGTTTCTGATTAGTTTATCTTGAAATTCTTAAATTTAAATGGAGCATTAATGGATTGGGGGATAGAAGGCAGATTGATTGATTTATATGTTATAACCAATTTATTCTACTAAATTAAAAATTAAAATTTTTACCAAAAACAGGTTCAAACACTCATACGAGACATTTTTCCCTTTAGATATATGCCTTTCTGTAGGCAAGTGCATCTGCTAGTTCTGTGGGTGTCTGTATATGTGAGTATTACTAGCATTATTTAAATTTTGTGTTCAAATATTTTAACATCATTACCCTGCCTTTAACCAAACACATATTAATGGAGCCATAATAATGAAATAGGACATTATAGTGTTAAAAAAATAAAGAGGAAAAAGCTATTAGGATGAAAAACTGAGAACAGAAATTACATATTTTCTAATTACAAAATTATATAAATAAAGTCCTGAGAGAACAAAATTTATGACTTCCATAAAAATCCTGTTACCTTTCGCCTGACCTGTGGTGGCGCAGTGGATAAAACGACGACCTGGGAACACTGAGGTCGCCAGTTCAAAACCCTGCACTGGTCTGGTCAAGGCACATATGGGAGTTGATGCTTCCAACTCCTCCCCCCTTTCTCTCTTTCTCTCTCTCTCTCTCTCTCTCTCTCTCTCTCTCACTCTCACTCCGTGTCTCCTCTCTAAAATGAATTAAAAAAAAAAATTTGAAAAAAAAAAATCCTGTTACCTTTCAATATGGTTTTTACCATTCTGTTCTATTCTGGGTGATAAGACCAGAGTCCCCTCGTTTATGTCCCTTTGATTTTTCTGAGGGCTCTGTAGAACAATGCATAAATGTCCCCCTTCTTTTACGTCTCCCTGTCATGGAAACACAGCACTAACTGAAATCTTTCCCCATGAAAAAGTATATCATAATTTAAATAGATGGGGGTAGTGAGAACCCACAAATAGATGCTGTACGAGTAGATGTCTGCATAAAATGAAGATCAAATTTCCCTCCCTTATCCCTCTGGTTATGAAAAAAATTACAATGTCAGAGAACAGATAGAACTTGGCTTACATAGCATATTTTTCAAAGCTGATGCTATTAGTTGTGTGTTATTTCATGTTTTTGTCAATTACAATAAATATTTTCTCTGGGAAACTGGAATATTCAATAGGCACATTGGGATGTCCCTCATATGGCTACATAAAACTGTTTTCCTTGTTGCTACACTTATGTGTCCGTTTATTCCTCTAGCATGTATTGTTTTCCATTTGAAATGAAAAGTGTACTCCCCTTAAGTACATAGTTCTTAGATTCCTAACCAAGTCGCACATAGAGAATAAAGGGAAAGGATTGGGGGGAAAAAGAGTGCCTCAGGGACCTATTAGATAATACCAAGTAGTACAGCATGCATATAATTAGAGTTCCAGAAAGAGGAGGAACAAGAAAAAGTGGGGCGATACCAATTTGAATAAGTGATGACCAAATATTTCTTGTATTTGATAAAAGATACAAATGTACAGCTGCTCTATGAATTCCAACAGGCTAAACACACATCAGAGTTAGACTTAGAAGTCAGGAGACAGGGTCAGAATCGGAAGCCAGAGATTCATATGTACATAGTTTTCTAATTCAAACTCTCATTTAATCTTGAAGGCATTGAGAGAGCTGTATTTGTGCATATTTGGGGGAAAATAGAAGGGAAGACTCTGATTATTCTGTTATAAATATTATGTGAAATTTTGCTTTAATGATTATATTTAATGATGATCACTTTGCAGGCTTGTCGTGTTTCCTTTAATCCCCACATAGCCAGACCTGTGATGCAGCAGCGTGGTGAAATGTCATTGGTTTGGGGACAAGATATATCTCTTTTCATATTCCTGTACCACCACTTTCCTATTAGTTTGATTCTCTACATCCATAGAATAGTGATAACAATATCTATTAGGTCAAGTTCTTAGCGATATAAATATAATATTTATAAAGTGCCCGGAAATAAATATTCATAAAGTTATTTTTCTTTTTGCATCCCTTAAAAGGTAGAAAAGTAGCAAGATATCTTAGATTTGGAGGATAAAATGTGAATCACATCATATCTTTTAAAAATATAATTGCAAATACTTATACAATGGAAAAAACTGCCCAAGTCAGTCACCAATAAAAATAAAAATTAAAAAATGTGATGAAATCCAGAGATACAGCCACTGGCTGGATTTGTGAGGTTAGATTGATGACATATGGATGGATCTGTATTTTTTGAAGTTGATAAGTATAGGTTTTGATGGCCCATCTGGCACTATTTTTCTCTGCATAGCCCCGTGTTTTTATGCCAACTGTCTGTATAAGACAAGAAGAAACAATGGGAAGATAAAAATCTGATTGCAACAGTGATTAACTTTCCATATGAAAGGCAGAAGCTATTGTCAGTTGGAGTAACCACAGGACTTCCTGGGAAACGTCGTAGCTGGGGTGGAGAAGGGTGACAATTGAGATTGTGTGTGTGTGTGTGTGTGTGTGTGTGTGTGTGTGTGTGTGTGTGTGTGTGCAGGAGGTCTCATCCAGCTCCCTACATATCCCCAAGTCATTATTAGCACAAGAGGGGAACTCTCTTCTGGTTTTCTTGTGCAGTGACAACAGTGATTTTAAGTATACCATTACAGAATATCTTCATTGCTGTGTGTAAAAGGTGTATGTTCACATGCAGAATCCAGCGGATACATACACTTGCTCATTTCCTTGACTCAAACATTTTGAAAGTCCCCGTCTTAAAATTAATACAAATCTCTGTCACAAAGGGGTTTTAACTTTATCTTTCCTTTCCTTGGAGGAAGGTGGTCACCTTGGTTTGTTTGTTAGAAAGTGAACAGGGAAAACAGAATAGTGAGAACTATAAGTCGGAATTCATCATTGCCCAGAATGACTTTTCATAGAAATTGCCAAGAGCAGGTCTCAGATGCTCTGGGTTATTTGTTCCGGGTTCTTATAATCCTTCTGATTAGAAGAGTCTGGTACACGACACTAAAGGTACTTCCTCAGTGGTATGTTGTGTGGACTAATAAACTAGTGACTGCCAAGTGCTAGAGATAAAGTGTTGCTGTTTGTAAGAAAGGTCTGTTCACTGACCTTTTTCTTACAATCTTTAAAAACAATTTTGAAATGTTCTGATTTTTTCAAAACTTTTCCTGAGCATTCTGGATATATGGGAAAATGGCATTTTGTGAGACAGGGGTCATTTGTTTGTTCCATAGCATTTCCCTCCTAAAGCATCAAATAACAGTCACATTTTCAATTTGCTTTTTAGTTAATGACCCCACATCTTCCTGGTCAGTGTTTTAGAGTTTGGAGACACAGCCGTAAAAAAGACGGAAGTGGTCTGTGCTCTCATGGAGCTCATTCTAGCACTCAGTCTAGATCTTTGTCTCATACATTTTTAATTGGGTCACTGGCCTCTTTCACATCATTGAACACATCAATGTAATGCATGGTTTTCTATATTTATTCATTTTTAAAACAATTCCATCTATTTATTTTTTTAAAGAGGGGCTACAACTCACCTAGGACTTCTGAGTAAACATCTACAATCATTGAAGAAAAGGCCATGGTAACCTTCCCAAAGTTTCTGTGTTCCATGGCATATGTTGTGGTTCTGAATTAGGGATGTTGGAACCTGGAGATGAGGAAGGCTCTCTGACAATAGCAAACTTAACATTTGTTGTTCTGAGGATCATGCTATTATGAAGAGTTTAAAATTTGGGAAATGTCTTTGACAGGAAATAAAAATCACAATCAAACTGGATGCAAGTTATTGAAGATGACTTAACCAAAATATATTCCAGTTATTCGTCTTGGAGATGGGAACTTGTGAGACTTCATGCCTTTCCAATGTTCCAATGTCCTTCACTTCCAATGTGTTCCGAAGTATAATAAAGAGGGGGAAAAAACCTACTGGCTAAGAGAAATATTGCCTAGCCATGCTGTAATTCAAAGCAGATTTCTAAATCTCCCTTCTGAAAATGTCTTGTGTCTCTGAGCTACAGGCATAACCACAAGCTGTGAATGTAGATGTTCCTCCCAGCAAGAGGGCTGCGAACCCAGCACCTTTTAACAAATATTTTGTCAAGGCAAATACGATAGAAATCAAACCAACTTCCTGTCGTTTCTGTCTCCCTTAGGCTGCCTGTGAACCTGTGCCTGTGCATCCTATGAGTTTAGGAACTCGTCACTGAATAGATTTGTAAACAGGCATCGCACAAAGTGGCTGAACAAGGTGGGACACAGATGTGTCTATCTCCCTCCACGCTCTGCCCACTCCTCACTTTTCTGTTTGTGTTGAAGGTACCTCTCATTCTCTGGTCACTTGGCATGGAGTAGTCTATGAATTCTCTTCTTTCTTCTTTCTTTCTAATATCCCCTGGTTTCCAATTCATTTTCTTATGTTCTTGCCAAAATATCCTTTTTTTGCCTGCTCTATTTACTCACTTTATTTCTTCTTTCTAATATCCCAATCACTTATACAATATTTCACTCTACTGAAATTGCTTCTGTCAAGGTGACTACTGGCCCCCATTGCTAGTGAAACTTAAAGTCAATGGTCGGTTTCAACATCAGCTTCTCTCGGCCTGACTAGACACTGCTGTTGCAGGGGACTCTCTCCCTTTGAAACAGCCTTGTCCCTCAGCCACCATGTTGCCACCCTCTCTTGCTTCATATTTTCCACTGAGGCTATGTTTCTTGGCAACCATTGTTGATGCTTCCACCTCTGTGCAGACTCCCAAGGGCAGAATTTATTCCCTTAATCAGCAGTTTTAGGTGATCTCATCCAATCTCAGGTACTTATTATTTGTTCTGTTAAGGTGATAGACTCATTTGACTAGAAATTTTAAAACATAGGTGTACCAAAAAATACATGTGAAAATTTGCCTTTACTGGCACGTCCTCAGCACTTCCTTAGACTCAATTACTTTTAACCATTTGCATTTTTTAACTCTTTTGTTTTACCCTTAAGTATTATTCTAAGTATTATATTTATATCTCTGTTAATTGATTTTTTTCTTAAGTGAGAGGTGGGAAGGCAGAGAGACAGACTGCTGCATGCTCCCCAGCCAGGATCCACCCAGCAAGCCCACTAGGAAGCGATGCTCTGCCCATCTGGGGCTGCTGCTTCATTGCTCAGCAACCAAGCTATTTTAGCACCAGAGGCAAGCCCATGGTACCATCCTCAGTGCCTGGGCCAACTTGGTCAAACCACTTGAGCCATGGCTGCAGGAGGGAAAGAGTGAGAGTGAAAGAAAGAGAAGAGAAGGAGGAGAGGTGGGAAAGCAGATGGATACTTCATCTGTGTGCCCTGACTGGAAATTGAATCTGGGACTTCCACATACCAGATGATGCTCTACCACTAAGACAACTGGCCAGGGTCATTAATCGACTTGTTAACTTTAGATAACATCTCTTAGTTCTTCATGATGAAAGAAGAGAAATTTACTTAGTTATACTTCCCTCCAAATTTTTTGTTGTTATATAATTTATAGTTGTTCTCTTGCTTACCTTCACAAAATACTTAACCCCCCATAGAGAGTCACCAGTATTAGATGACAATGCTTGCCTTTTTTCTATGACAGACAGGAATTTGTTCACTTTGTTCCCTCCAACTAACTTCTCTGAGCCAGGCATTGCTATTTAGTCACCTTGCTTTCCCTTCAATTCTCTTCCTTGTTTTCTGCTTCCTGTCGGAGTGATCAAGGTTTCTTGATGCCTGAGGTCCCTCTACTGACTTGAAAAGCTACACTTTATATTCTTCCAATCACCTAACATAAATTAATGTCTCTATCCTCTTCTGAAGGAAGGTAGAATCATAAAATGCTTTAACACCAACACCCTCTTCCCATTCTTTTGTGTTATTGTTAGCTGATATTCTGGTTAAACCTAGTTTTATAACCCCCTCAAATAAATTATTTAGAGTTATTGAATGTGAGAGCCATGGAGGTGCTCTGCTCTGATGTCCCTCTGTCTCTAAGAGGGTAGTTAGCTGACAGCATCCACTCGCTGCCCCTTAGGACCCACCATGGTGCTCATGCTGAAGCCCTGCTCCCCACAGGCTGCTCCCAACCAATGGCCATGCTCAGAAATGCACTGGCGCCATGAACTTTGGTTTGGCCTTTGCTAGGCCACCATGGCACTGAGGTTTCTTGCTGGCGAGAGACTTTTTCAGTGATACACAGCCATCTCAAGCTCTTTCTTCCCAATCCTTCTTCATTGCCCCTCTCCTTTACAGACATCAGATCTGCAGCGTGTCCGAAGGATTTCCCTGACTACCTCTTATTCCTCTTTCCTTTATTTTTACCGATATTCCCTTGCAACCATATCTCACACTTCTAATTACCTATGGCAGTGGTTCTTAACCTGGGTTCTATTGAACCCTAGGGGTTCGATGAGTCGGTCTCAGGGGTTCGGAGAAGCCTCTGCCATGGAGGCCAGAATAAAGTAATACCGTAATTTGTTGTGAGTTCATGCACTTTGTTGGTTTTGTTCTTTGAGCAAGGTGATGTTCATGCACAGCTCATTTTGTGTACCAGTAAAAAAACATATACCTATGTCTTGAATTTGGGGGAAAAATCATATTTTATTTATCACTAAAGGAGGGTTCGGTGAATGCGCATATGAAACTGGTGGGTTCAGTACCTCAAAAAAGGTTAAGAACCACTGCCTTATGGTGTCTGCACCTGGAGAATCTAAATCACACAAACTTTTTCTAAGCACTCTTTTGTTCATTTGTGCTTCATCTACCCCTGCCATTCTGTTCAACGTTATCTCACAATTCTTCATTTGACTTACAAGGTCCTAAGTGACCAGATAGCTCCTTACTTGTCCAACCTCATCCCATACCTCCACCACTAAATATGTATCAGACCCATAAGCCTCCCTTTAACTTCTCAATAAGCTAGACTTCTCTGTGTGTATGTGCTGGCTCTTTTCTCTCATTCTTTGTAGAGCTAACTCCTTATCTTTACATCTCAGCTTAAATGTCAACCCTCCAAAGATTCCTTTCTCTAATTATATTCCCCATAACTTTTTATTCTATAATACATCAGCTAGTTATTTTTATTTCTAATACTGTTATTTTGGTCATTATTTACTTGTATATTTTCCACTATGTAGCAAGCAGAGATTATATTTATTTTATTCATTACTGTATACCCAGCACAGGACCTGGAACAAAAGAGATGCTTAATAAATATTTATTTCTGAATAAATATTCCCTCCTTTTAATTTCACTGACACTATTGCTATTTCTTGTCTGAATCATTACTATGGAGTTCTTAACAGTCTTACTATTCACTACTGCTAGGTTAATTTTCCCAAATTGTAGCACCTTTAATATTCTGCTCAAAAAAGCATCACGGACTTCCCATGAGTAATGTCTGAGGTTGCTCAGCCTAGTACTCAAGGGCCACCACACATTCATCTTTCTAGCCTCATTTCCCTATATTAGCTCCATTCCCGAGTCAATTGGACAATCACTGGTGACCAAACACATTCTGGGCTTTCTTATCTCCATGACTTGTGCTACTCTACATCAATCACTAAGCTGTTTCTCCCCTTCCTCCCCCACCCCCCCATCATCTTTTTAAGTCAAAATCTATAAGGAGCCTGACCTGTGGTGGCGCAATGGGATAAAGTGTCAACCTGAAACACTGAGGTCGCCAGTTCGAAACCCTGGGCTGGCCCAGTCAAGGAACACATGGGAGTTGATGCTTCCTGCTCCTCCCTCTTCTCTCTCTCTCTCCCTCTTTTCCTTTCTTCTTTCTGAAAATTGAATAAATAAAGTCTTTTAAAAAAATGAAAAATAAATATGATGAACCTCTCAGTGCAAATTCTTCCTTATCCCCCAAAATGAATGTGTAGCTTCTGCTCTAAAATCTCATAATACACTGTTTGAGGCTAAGTGCATTCCCACAGTTCTCATACATTAAAATGATTGCTTACTTGACTTAGTTTCCTTTACCCAAGTCCAAAATCTTCATGACAGGGACTCTCGCTTATACATCTTTGTGTCCTCTATAATGCTAAGTTCAATACCTTTCTATTCACATGTCTTTATTTTATAAACTTTACTTTTATTGATAAATACTAGTTTCATATTGATATCACTTTATTTTTATGACTATAAAATAATTCATGTCCACAGTGAGCAAAAATAGGTTTACAGTTATAATATGAATAAATAATATAATAATTAATAATAATATAAAAATAAACTCTGTATTTTACATACTCACAACTATAAACCTACTTTTGCCCATTCCTGTAAAGAGTAACCCTGGAAAGCAGCAAGAAAAACAAAATGACAAATTTTCTTCAAAGGGAACAAGAATTCAATAACTTGCTGACTTCTCATCAGAAACTATGGAGGTCAGAAGATAGTGAAATATTTTTAAAGGGGATCAAAGGTACAACTTTTATTTTTAAAGTAAATAAGTCCTAGGGATGGATGGAGAGAGAGAGAGAGAGAGAGAGAGAGAGAGAGAAATGTGTATCAAATATCCCCTGTGAAACTTCTCTAAAAGGCTGCCTTGCTTCATTTAGAAGAGGTGGGAAGATTTCAGTCTTAGGCAATGGGCCCACCAATCAGAAATGAAATTCAGTTCTTGCCCACATTTTAGTTAACAGCTCATATAAATGGGCAAGTGAGGGAAAAAACACACTTATAAAACTATGATGTTATTAACACACAGACACAAACAGAATACAAACAACATGCTTGATTTCAATGACTAAGCTTTAATATGACCAAGAGCCATCACAATGAAAAGCAGCAGAACCTGCGAGCACTGACAGGAAAGAGCAGTGGGGATAGGAGCCAGAGAGGAATGGGAGGGAGGTGAAAGGGAGGTAGAGAAGGAGAGGGTGACGGGAAACCGCACTGAGCACCAGCTGGGCTTCAGCCAAGGCTCACATCTTCTTCAGACCATTGTGTCAGATACAGCCTTGCTGCGTAATGAAGAGTCCATAGGCAGTAAGAGGGTCAACATTATCCATGTTTTCCTTTAGGAAGACTTTTTAAATGATGAATAAAAATATTCTCTGCTTCTTGCATATTTCACAATTAAAAAAGACCTTTATAAGTCTGCCAGCATTCTAACTGAAGAAGTTCCAAAGCATCAGGGTTTGTTTGGGTTCTTTTTTTGAATTATTGTGTATAGTTTTTTAAGAAAATTAAGGCAAGCCATTAAAATTAAAAGGGTTTTTTTAAATGTTGGCAAAAGAAACATTTCATTGTCACAACAGAGAAACCTCTGTTGAAAAATGTTGGGCAAAGTGAGAGTTGAGGCAGCTGAGAATTGATGTTCAGAGTGGTTTGGTTTCATTCTAAATCACAAGTTCACTCACGCACTCCTCATCCTTCCTGCTTGCCAATGTCCAGGCCTGGTCAGAGATGCTGTCCCATGGAGTCACACTCAGCAGTGACAGAGAGAGCACTGCAGAGGTTAAAAGGTCTGGTTGTCCAAGTGATAAGTGAGTAGTCAAGGGAGAAGGAAGGACTGGCCAAAAAATACTCATTCAGGCAGTGCCAGAGAGGGCTTATGTTTGAGTCACTAACCTTTGCCATTAGCCCAGGGCTAATCACTCACATCCACAAGCAGCTAGTGATCCTCCAGCAGCTCCTAATAAAACCACCAGACAAACTGTAACAGAAAATTCAAACATGGTGAACAGACAGTGGCTTAACCTGGATTTTAAAAATCATTGCCATCTTTGAACTGGCTAAGTGTCCTATTAGCTAACAGAGCAGAAAACTGCCCTAATGGAGCCCTCTGGAGCTACCTAAGCCTTGGGGATTACATCTGGTTTTTTTCTCTGCCTCCCACAGATCCTTGTGCTGTAGCCAACCCTTGAATCTAAAAGGAACACCATAAGCAGTACTCTGAGACCTTGTCCTTATTAGTAGGTCTGACCTCTTAGTGTGCATAAAACCCCCAATGCTGACCTCCAGCTCTGGTCCTGTCCTGCCCTTTACATCACCAAGTCTAGATGGTGTAGGGTGACATGTGACATCATTGGTCAAATGGTCTCTAATCATCTCCTATTTTTATTTCAGCCATAAAGTAGGTATGATATATAGGTGTCCTCTTGTGAGATGATTCTGATCAGTTAGTTTTTTATGACTAAAATTTCTGTGTTGAGGAGGGTTTTGAGTATATATCTGCATTCAGGAAAAAGCCTGAAAAATAGGGAGAAATCTGTCATTTGAAAATATGGGTTTGCAATTTTGTGAGGACATGTCATGTCAAAAGGGAGAAGCAATAAACCAGGTGGAGGTAAAATAAAGGAACGACCAGGAGGCTGCTGCTGCTGGACCTTATTTGGTACAGTTTTTCTGGAAGACAATTTGACAATACACAGGTAAAGCCTTAACAATGTTCCTATTCTCTGGTTTAATATTTTTACTTCTAGGAATTTATTCTAAAGAAATCAGTATGAATGCCGTCAAAGATCTGTCTACAAATATATCCAGACAAGCACTGTTTATAATAACTAAAAATTAGAATGTATATAAATGCCCAAAAAGTGAGTATTGTCTAAATTATGACATGTACAAAGAAATTCTATGTGGTCTTTTAAAATTATATTGAAAAAAAATTATTTAAAGATGTGGAAAATGTCACAATATATTATCATATGAAAAAGTCCCAAATAGTTTGCATGGTACGATCCAAATTTATTTTTTAAAATAAAATATAAAGATATAAATGTATATATATTCTAAAATGTTAACTCTGAATATTCTAAGTACCCCACAATGATTAGATATCAATTTTGTAATAATTTTTTTTATTAAGAGAGAGGTGGGGAGGCAGGGAGGAAGAGAGACAGACTCCTGCATATGCCCAGGGATCCACCCCACAAGCCCCATCTGGGGCCGATGCTCTGCCCGTCTGGGGCCGATGCTCTGCCCATCTGGGGCTTCTGCTCCATTGCTTGGCAGCTGAGCTATTTCAGCACCTGAGGCAAGCCCTGGTGCAATCCTCAGCACCGGGGCCAACTTGCTCAAACCATTTGAGCCATGGTTGCAGGAAGGGAAGAGAGAGAGAGAGAGAGAGAGAGAGAGAGAGGAGGGGGAGGGTAAAGAAGCAGATGGGTACTTCTCCTGTGTGCCCTGATCAGGGATCAAACCCAAGACCAACACTCTATTGCTGAGCCAACCAGCCAGAACCTTGTAATAATTTTTAAAATCTTCTTTTGTTGTTATTTTTAAAGATATTAATGTATACCCTAAAGAAACCCTGCATGTGACCATCCCATTTCATTGTCCCAAATATGTAACTTAGGTGAAAAATGTAAACTAGGCCAATCAGTGAAAAATGTTATTTAAAAAGTGGGAAAAGAGGAAAGTTATTCAGCATAAGATGTGGGGTGAGTATGAAAGTCTCCCAGAGGCATATACAGGGTCTAATCAGCTGTCTCAGCACATGTTAAATGGACCAAGACCAGCTTCATTCTACATCAGCAGCACTATTTGAAATAACCATCATAACACTCAGAAGTAGTCAAGCTACCACCCAGATGTAGACTACAGTATTCTTTAAGAAGGACGTGTCCTACCATTTTTAAGCAAGTGCAAAGACATCTTACAAATGTAACAGACTTGTGGTGTGGCCCACGGCGCACGCCCAAACTGCTTGGTTGCATGCTGTCTCTACCTCAGCCCTAAATTTTCTATCCTGAAAATAGAGGGAATAATCTTCAGCTAGTTTACCCTCAAAGAATGAATATTGTTGAGATCATGTCTAGAAAGATGCTATTTGGAAGTCCAACTTTTTTGAGAATCAAAAAGTTCTCTTTTCCTCCAGTTGTAGTTTATATAAGTCCAATAAAGGAAACTCTGGTTGTAGTTTACAATAATCTTATTTTCCAGTAAGATCCAATGCTTAATCTATATAAGCATATTTTTACACATCGACTGAAGGTCGTATTGGGCCTTTTCAGAAAGGAAGCATGCGCTAACTGAATCTTCGCTTTGCCACGTGGAAAACAAAAGCAGCACCTTGATTTGGAATTAGATTCCTATTGGAACTGTTTCCAAATGAATGACCAGTACAAGCACTCGACCCTGTGGTTAAAGAAAACAATCATTAAAAAATTAAAATATCTAGCTATCCAAAATGGAGAGAGGTAAACTTAAAAAAAACAATGGAGGCTTCTGTGTCCCACAATCCCAATCAGCAGAAGAAAACTGAAATTTCCAGACTTAAAAATAAAATACAAGGATCTTAATCTTTGGCCTGGAGAACTTGAAGATCCAATGAATAAAGTTAGCTTTGCAGGCTACTCATTTATTCTCCACATACTAAAATGTCTTGAGAGACCCATCTGTAATAGACTTTTATAAAGCTGACATTTTATCTAAAAAGAAATTTCTAGAGAAAAGGAGAGGATTTGTAGTCCCAAACCCTGGGACTTGATATCACATATCCTGACAGAAAAGAATCTTCAAAGACCAACAAGTGCCTATCTCTCCTTCCAGTGACCTTGAACCCGATGCTAAGTGACTCCAAGTTGAGGTTCCCACAGACCTGCCCACATATTTATTTCCAAGGTCTTTACTATATGGAAGTACCTCTGAGCGATCACAAATCTGTTCAATACACTGAATGATGCTTCTTACGCTTGATACCAGACTGCATGGAATCAACAGATTATGTGCTGCGATAGGGAACAGTCTATAAAATTTGAAAACAGGTGCTCAACCTAAGACGTTTATTTTACCTCTGTGTCTGGGACCGTTATACTTATTAGGTAGTAGCTACTATGGGATGTTTATGCTTTCTTTGCACACACGCACGTTTCTTGTCATCTTATGCTTCAGCTGCACTGATCACTTTGTAATCATGCTTTTGTTTTTCTTTTGTTTTAAATGATCCATGTTTTAGCACTGATCATTTAAAAATGCCTGACATTTTCTTTTTCCAAATTTCTGTTAAAATATGAAATTCAAGTGTAATAGAATAATAGAATAAAAATAATATAATGTATGTACATGACAAAAAATCCACACATGTGTGTAAGTGGGTGGGTAGGTAGGTAGGTATAAAGAGGAAAGAGATCAATAATGTAGAGGAACAGACTTCATACAGGTATCTAAGCAAAGGGCTTGGTCTGAGGAGCTCAGTGGAAAACTTAGATGACTGTTATATATTTCTTCATGTTCACCGTGGGATTCTATTGCTGCTAGGAAAAAATAGCTAAGCCCGCACTGTTTGGTCTTTTTGCAAAATAATAAGCAGGGCCACCACTTAGGAACTTCAAAAAGACATTTTTTTCTTGTTGAGAGATAAATCTTATGAAAACAGTATTTTAGCCTGCTAATGCCACTGTCATCTCCTCAGAAGAGATCCAAGCCCCCCCCTAAAAGTGAATAAAATCAGAAGATAGGTGTTTGATTTTTTGGTCGCCTGACCCTTGACCGCCTTTCCTCCTCCCAGGCAGGGGCCTTTTAAAATTTCCTTTTGTTTTTGTTCTGGGTCACTGCTTCCATTTCTTCTGACTCCAGAGCGGCTGAGCTTGTCGCCAAATCCAACGGCTCCAGGAAAAAGCTCGAAACTTCTTTAGACTCATGAGTTTCACCACAGTTTGCTCTCTGTGAAACAATGTGTTCTCCAAAACCTTTTCTCATAGGGAATTTTATAACTTATTGTTTTATTTGGAAACAATAAGAATTCTTCTAATGATCCCAAAGAAACAGTTTATAAGAGGTGGCAAATAAATAATATAGCCATAGAAGAAAACATTTTTCTAAACTGGAGCAAACCCCCCCATTACTCACACACACACTCACTCACACACACACACACACACACACGGATCGTTATAGATTTATCTGTTTTCACTTGATCTAATTTGGGAGATCTGTGTTGAATGGGGAAAAATTAATCTTTGTTTTCACTAATGTTTAACTAAAATTTAGTATTTCCTTTCATTATTAGAGTTCCTTTTGGCTTGGTAACACAAACAAATGCACAGAGATTTTCATGTTTCTCACAATTTAGCATTTGCTCATCACTACTTCAAAATTATATGTGATTGTTAGACCCATTGAAAATATTGCTCTCTGATACCCTCACAAAGAAGCAAAAATATTAACATAACCCATATTTTTCTTTCTCAATACTTTAATAAATGTCTTTTAATACAGCTGGTTTCTTTTTAATTTTATGTATTTTATAGTATGCATTTTAAAATGCCATTCTGAGAAAGGGCCCATAGATATAATCAGACTGCCAAAAGGGTCCGTGGTCCTTTTATTTCCCCCCTGTAGTCCTTTTTAAAAAAGCCTAAAACCCTGTAGTCAAAGGTTTTAACCAGAGTTTGTCCGTGGTGTAAATGGATGCTGCTACGGTTAGCAGAGTCTATTATTTTCACTAAGTCTTTAAGTGATGATCACTATTGTACAATGAATGTTTCATTTTCTATTCCAACCTACAACTTCCATCTTTTTCTAATGAACTGCAAAAACAAAAGTAGAATTGTGTTTCCTGAGCTTGGTGTGAGAAATAATTTCCTTAAACCTGAGCAATACCACCCCACCCCGGGTGTCACTTTGAACAATGCATTCTTTGCATGGGCCTCTCATTTAGAGGATTAAACTCAGCGTCCTCATGGTTGATACAACCTCTCCTGATCATATCCTTTAAGCGGATTTCTTCTGCATAGCACCACACAGCGAAGGCTAGATCCGCCCTCTAACGGGAGCAGCCTATGGCTTTACTTACCCAGACAGGGCACCGCACCTGGCCACACTACTACACTGCATGGCAACTTCTAGGTTCTATACACTGGTATCACCTTTCTTTTATAGGTTTATCAATGCGGTAGGCACGGACTTGCTGTCACAAGACTGTGGTTCCAGAAATCTCAGATTCAGTAATTTCTCTAAATCAAATCAAATCTGCTCTGCCCTCTCACCCAATGGAGCCAGTGGCAAACTCTGGTCAGCATTGAGAATTCCGCCCCACCCTTAAGAAATTCAACTCAAAGCTGCAGGCTCTCCCTGGGGCAGAAAGCTGAGCTAGGCATCAGCTTTTGAACTGCTGTCGCTCTTGTCATCCCTTCTCTCAGTGGCTGTCACTTGGTTCCAGGAAACACAGAGACACCCTCTCAGTGGGAGCTGATCCTCAGAGAGACTCAGCATGTTCTCAAGGTTGGAAAGCACCCAGTGCACTTTTTATAGCCTTCTCCCCAATTCCCACAGAGGGGCCCTGCACCACACAGAGACACCTTCCAGCCAAACCCGGTCCGCCTGGTTTGCTGTAATGGCTTGCAGCTCGCCACATGCCCTGCTCCATCTCCTCTTTCACTGGGGACCCAGCAGTCCTGTCAGTGAACCAGGCTTTCAGCAGCCTGACATGGGACAGGAAGTCCTTGCAGATACCTGGCAATTTCTCCTTTTGACTTATAACCCTAAGCCCCTGAACTAATGGAACATAAATGCCTGACTACGTTGTAGGGATAAATGCAAAACCCTACAGCAACAGAAAGAAAACACAAATTAATATTTCAATCAAATATCCTGTATATAAAAGTAAGCACATCCGCTAGAAATGCATTTCTAAGGAATACAGGTTAGTTTAGGTATTAATGTATAGTTATAAAAACAGTTGTTTTATGGAGCGAGTATGAATGACATTCTTGGAATGAGTTTTTCATCATCCGTTAAACACACACACACACACACACACACACACACACACACACACACACACACACCATATATTCAACTTCTATCAGTCTCAGAGCGGAGACTAAATGAGAGCCAGTTAGCAGACAAAAGCTATCATCATTTTCAGCGAAGCATCCTGGAAATTCTATGTAACCAACGACAAGTCAGGATATCACATCAAGTAACAACATTTGGTTTAAAGATAATAGCAATGACAACCCTCATCTTGCCTCATGAGCCATTTCACAGACCTCTGCTATTCTGGCCAGACCATGTTGAATTTCTAAACGGCATCCCTGAAACTCTTGAGAGGAAAACTCTTCCAACTTTTATGGACATCACTCACTCCTAAAAGATTAATTTAACAAAAATGAATACCCACCACAGTAATGAATGTAATTCACTGGGAGAGTGGCTTTAGAAAGTTAGCCACACTGGAAACATTACTTCTTAAATTAATGACAGAACTGAAGATTATTTTCAGATTTGGTCAGCATTTTTGAGAAGTAATGATTAGCTGGGGTGGGAAAAATCCAGATTAGTATTAAGTGTTTGCATGTTATGAGGCAGAATAAGCTCAACCCAAACCTGGGACTTATTATTCAGCCTCTCACCACCTGCTTTACTAGCCAAAAGGGACACATGGGGTCAGACTGTGCTGTAAAAGTCGGAGAATTAATAGAGCTGGTACATTAAGTCCCCAGTTACATGGATTCGTCACAAATAAGAGCTAATAATAATAGCTAACTTTCATTAAGTGCTTACTCTGCCAAGCCACTGGGAAGAGTACTTCATATGTGGTGGGCAGATAAAATATATTATGCTCACTTTGTTAAAGACGGCGCTGTCCACGTGGAAAACCATTGCCCAGGTGCTAATATTAGTTGCCCTTCTTGCTTGGGATGGGTGTGATTATATTAATGTGTGTTGGGGCAGGCTGTGGGCAGGCAGGATCCTTGTAGCCTGGGACTTGGTTTTAGGACTAAGCCTTTCCCACCATTTTTGATGTGGGGTGGTGCACTCTCATGAGGAATCCCATTATGTCTCAGATAAGTGACTTTGTATCAGAGACATTCTTTTTTGTATATTGGATTAAAGGTTTTGATTTCTACACTATAAAGTGGGGCAGACCAGGAGCTTGCTCTCTCTCGGTTTCTGAGATTAGCATTAGAGAGGAGAGCAGAGTAAGACCATGTGGAGGAGAGGAGAAGTAGCCAAGATGGTGGAGTGCTAAAAGAGAAGCCAGTTTGTGTAGAGTTTGTACAGAGAGAAGGAGATGGGAAACAGAGGTGAATAAGGCTGGTGAGGTTAGAAACCTTTGATTCTAGGAAACTCAGATCAGTCAGTAGCTTTGTGAGCACTGAATGAGTGGGTTTTGGAGCCCAGTGTGTGTTTTTACTTGCCTGCTGGGTGCAAGTTAGGATTAAAGCTAATGGCCCACCAGTTCTTGGCTCCATGGTTTCATTACCGTCTGTCCAAATCAAATGCAAACCTGAATGGGTCAGGTAGCTGTGGTGGCTGTGGCTACTGGCTTCACAATATGCATTATTGCATTTATGTCACAAAACTACAAAAGAAGGGAGGTATTATTATTCTCACTATTAAAATGAGAGAGGATATTTAGGAACGGAGTGGATGAATAATTTGCCAATGGTCACACAGCTGGTACATATGGATCCAGAATTTGATTCCAAATATAGCCACAGAACCCGTATTTTAAACCACTATTCAATGCTATGGCAAGGACAAAAAAATACACACTTGAAATTCCTCCTTCATTTGTGCAATGTGATAAATCACTTTCACAGGCATTATTGTAGCTAATCCTCACTAAGTAATAAGAATGATAACAACCAGTACAAAGCCCTGGCTATGGATCAGCCTCTGCTCTAGAATTTCACATCTGTTCATTCATTAAATTCTTAAAACAACCTCAGGAGGCACTTATTATTACCCTCATTTAACATAGGACTTGATAATTTATTGATTGTGGAAGACAATGAACCAGGGAGAGTTGGAAAAGATAACAAGGTTTTGAACCCGGTGACTGGAGAGCTAGTATCAGATACGAGAAATTCCAATGGTGAAGCCAGTTTCAATGGAAAGATGTTCTGACCATGATGAACTAGTGGTCAGTTAGAAATAAGGATCAGACATAAGAAAAGTAGATAAGGGGAAGGAGTCAGAAATTTGGCTGTCTTTTTTACAAAAGAATAGTTAATATTGATAACGTGTGATAATAGAATTTGGTTAGAAAAGACTTATGAAAAAAGAGATAGAAGAATTGGTGATAAAAGTCAGAAGATATAAGAAGGGGAAGCAAGTGAGGAAGGGATATTCAACGCTATCCTCAATGTCAAATGCTGAGAAGTTAGAGACACAACTAAGAACAGAGAGCGAGAGCTGAATTTGGTAGTTAGTGGGACAATGAGAAAACCTCAAGACTTCAAGAAAAGATAATCCCATACTAGCAACTTTATTGCTATGTTTCAGTAAGAAACCAGCTCTGATGAAGAAGCATGGGATCTTTTTATTGGATACATGAGTTCAAATCCCTGATCTGACACTTCAAAGTTCTTGGTCAAGCAAGACAAGCTCCCTTTCTCATATAAAATAAGGAACGCCTTGTCTTCCTAATCTGTAAAAATGCAGAATTTTTTCACTGGGCTTAGGTATGATTATTAATAATGTTCAATGTACTGTGTGGACTGAATACCTGAACATTCTAAGTAGTTCATTATACCACATAGATTAAAAATAATCTAAGGGAAGTATTAGATAATGCAAAGGGAGTCCATACATAATTCTTAAGAGTAAATCCTGTAGTATTTCATTTAATGTGTGTGGCATCTTCTCATCCCTCTATTGCTTTCATTCCCAAGTCAAGGATAAAAAAAATAAAAGAGTACAAGCTAAAAAAAATTAATCACTGAAAAAAAAATACAACACCTCTTTAAAAAGTTATAGGGCAGCATGGTTACTATGGAAACAAGAACAGTGAAACCCCATGAAAATGGTAGTAAAACAGACATTTTGGAATATGACAAGGAAGCAAATATATCTTCCTTTTCTAGTTTAATATGTGGTAAAGGGTAAATATATTCCTTCCAATCATCAGCTGAACCTGGACAATGCACAATTTAATAAATTAGATAAAGATGTTTGAAATTTCTTGTCTATAGTAAACTAAAGTGGTCATAAAGTACAAAATACTTTAACCCAAATGCACTACAGCTTCACAGGCTTAACACAAGGAGGAGAATGGTCTATTTCCTTCAAGCTCTTGTTTAATTGCTTTTAATGACTAAAAGGCTAGTGATAGTGCAGGCTACAGGCTGACTCTAATGTTTTTATGGGGGTTGAGAGAAGGGATAAGGGTTCAGCCATTTTATTTTGCTTTTTAGATCATTCTTACATCATTTTTTGTACTTGCATAGTGTACATAATTTCAGTGTTTGTAAAAAAGGATTCTGGTCTTACAGAAAGATAATTTGAATTCAGGAGAAGGCAGAGGATTAACCCAGTACTTACCCTCTCTATAAAATTGTACTTTGAAAAATGTTGGGAAGATGGGCTTAGAATATGCCGGGCTTTAGGTCATGGTGTGTAAATTAAGAGTTAGCAGGCCACCACGAATTACACGAACTCTTAAAACACATTATAACAAGTTTCTCAACCTCAGAAATATAAACACTCAGGACAGACAAATGCTATTCTGTGGAAAGAGGATAGGTTTATGAAGTGCATATTAAGATTTGCATATTCTTGGCTTCTAACCACTAGATGCCAGTAGCACCATCACCACCCCAGCCAAATCCTGACCATCAAAAATGCCTCCAGATATTGCCAAATGTCCCCTAAGGGAAAAACTTGCTCCTAGTGGACAACCACTGAAATATAGAAATAATCACAGATGAGCACAGAATTTATCCTCTTTTCACAAAAAATAATCACATCTTTTTTTCAGAGATTTCAAAAACTGTGAAAATCTAAATTTCTCAATATTTGCCCTATTGAAGAAAGAGTGTCTATGTTTAGTCATCAAGTATTAGCAATAATCCTGGAAGATTTCCCACCCTGGTATCATCAAAAGATTCACACAGATCATTCCATAGCAAAACCCAGACATTGCATTAGGCTTTGAACTATCTTCCCGTAACATCAAATCATTATGATAAAAATAACTGAAACTCTAGACACTTAAGACTTGAACTGTGGGACAAGAATTTTGGGACAAAGTTTATAAAAATGAATCTTTTTAAGTTTTCTTAAGTCTATAGAGTAATTGTTGAAGAAACAACCTTGCACAATTCTGTCCAAAGGACAGCACAAAGTTATTAAGTAGATAATCATTCTGTATTAATAATTTTTGAGATGATACCCTAAAATATCTGTGGGCTATTGAGATTCACAGAAATCATAGATTACTGACACTTTCTTCTTCTCTGTCTTGAAATAATCATCCTTTAAATTCATTCACATACACATACTCACACACCTAATTAAACATAGAAACTAGGAGAATGTGTAGAAGAAATCATCAGACTTCTTGGTTCTAGACTTAATTTATCTGGGGCTCAATTTCTCATTGTTAGCTATTGGAGGTTAGATTACCTTATGTCTACAGCCCCTTCCCAAGCTATCAGTGCACCTATTTTATTTTTAATAGAAAGTATTGGGAATGGTAAGAATTCTTCAGACCCTACATTCCACCTTGACAGTTATATTTATATTCAGATTTCCCTTGGCTATGTAAAGGCACTGTATGGTGTCTCAGACAAGACAACAAAAGTCTCTCTCTGTAAGACTTGGGTGACATAGTATCTCTCTTCTATCACCGTACAGAGGGAATGCCACTTCTCCCATTGTAATAAGACTATGAGTTTGTTACTCTGGAAAAAGGAAGATTTAGTGCCAAGAAAGGAATACCCCAAAACTCTGACTTAAGGAATTGTGAAAAGATGTGTGAGTTTAAGTTTTCCAAAGATCTCCCATTTCCCCAAAAAACTTCATTTGTGTTGTTCTTTTATTACATGCATAAGAATTTAATAAGCAACTGAATTTTTGAAGGACAAAGGGGAAAGTATATATATATATACCTGATAGTTCAACTTTTCACATGAGTTGGCACATGAAAAATTCTGACTCTAAAAACTTGTGTCAGTAAGAATGAAAAAGCATCTCAAGCTAATAAAACTAACTGTGCTCTTCATCACATGGCATTGTCAAAACTTAGTTTTAATTTTACTTCATAAGGATTTCATATATGTATGCTTTAAAATAAAGTCTTCTTGTGCACCTGACTTACTGATGAGCCCTGAAGTGAAAGAAACCAGAATCAGCAAAGATGCTTCACTAAGTGGGGTGGATTCAAAGAGGCTACCCTTAAGGTTTTTTCCAGAGTTTAGGGAAATTCCCTACAATTACAACAAGACCTTACTTTTTAACCTTTTTATACTTTTTCCCCACCTGGCTTTCAAAGCATCCTGATAATTTTTTAAATATAGTACTACCTATTTTTGTTGGGATCATTCAATGTATAAGGTCTTGTTTAGAGCTCTTGGGTTTTTGTTGTTTGGGCTGGGATTTTCCTTTTATGAGGTGTTAGGGCAGAAGAGAGGGTGTGTTCTATTTTTATTTTGTTTTTATTTTGGTTGCCACACACTTTCTAACCCTTCCCCCTGGTGACCCCTCTGAGAAGATGATAATCTTGTTTCCTGCATCTTAAGAGAAATCTTTACAGGTCAAGAATCTTCATCAGGCTTAGATGATTAGTTAAACCTCCTTTTCCTTCCCACTAACATTCCACCCAAGATGAATCAAAATGCAAGTGTTTCATGAGTTCTTTTCAAATACCCTGGAAATAGGCTCACCTTTTCAGTTCTGTTCTTGACTAGTCTGTTCCAAATAATTGAAGCTTTCTGATCTACCTTGCTTGTCAGCATTGCTTTTCTAGAAAGTACCAAAATACGCTTTTCACTAGGCACAGCCTTAAAAAATAAAATTAACTCGAATCATATCTCATAAACATGAAAATCTTCCTCCCGAGACCATGGGTTAAAGAAATGGGCGAGGACAAAGACAATAAAAAGTGTTTTTCAAAACCTCTTGCTTCCAGGTCCAAATTGGAAATCTACTTTTTTTTTCTGACTGAAACTGAAGATAAAGACCAGTTTAATTGTAAAATGCTCTACTCTACCCTTATGGTTGGATCTGAACCAGTGTGACGAGTAAAAACTCTCAAAGGAGAGCAGAACAGTAGTTTTCTTTATTCTTAGAACACCTGTTAAGAGGTTTAGGGGGTTTTATATACAGCAAGTACAACTCCAGTCTCCTCTCCCTCTCTTAAAAAAAAAAAAAAATCCTCATTAAAACATATGCTTTGCCAAAGTTTCATTGCTCAAAATAGTCATTGTAACTTTCAACCCTTAGGCACTCTGCAAATTGTGCTTTCAACCTTTCCAAGGGCCTTCTTATAAATTATGAGCTTAAATATATTTCCCATCATTTTCTAGGCTAAAGTGGTTTCTGAAATAATATGCACTTAACTACAATAGTAATTAAATAAGTTATTTCTTAATGAGCCAGCATACTGTATGCATAGTTTGCTATCACAATATATATATATATATATATATATATATATATATATATATATATATATATATATATATATATGGTCATCTTGTAAGTGTAACAGAGAGGTTAGCATAACAAAATGTTCAGGAGAGTCAACAGGTAACAATAACAAGAACATTTAAAATAGAATAAAGTTATTACATAATCAGTAATGGGAAACTTCCAGTCAATATGGTAAACTGAGTTGGCACAGAGGATACCTCCATTCTACTAACACATAAAAAAGTAACGATAGTAACAAATGAAAACTAAGCTGAGAGTGAAAATAAGAAAAAGAAAGATCCATGTATCAGAAAAAAAATGGAGAACTTAAAATCAAAATGTGCGGCCAGTGAGTCACATAGTATCAGGCTCAGGCAAAGGCCCAAGAGGCTGAGGTCTGAGTTTAACATCTTCAGGGAGAAAAAATATAACAACTCAGAACCAAGTAAAATAAGGGGATTAAACTGTGCTTTTCATATGCATATTCCCATATGCAAGATAGGAAATAAAATATCTCTGCCCACTGGCCTAGGCTAGCTTCAAGAATCCTACCTTCTTCCTGAGGCAGTAAAAGGAGAGTTATCTGTAAGTTATCAAAAGTCTTCATCCCAGCCCATGCTCAGGTATGGAGTCTATAGTCTTCTCTCAAGTGGCAAAGAAATCCAAGAGTGACACATGGACATAAATGGTGACTAAAATCTATGGTTCTGATCACTAGCAAGCCCAGGTGTCATACGCAATGAAACAATGGTCCAGGCACACAGGGCTCTGAAAGGGACCTCTTCTGCAGAGGAGCCAATAACAAAGTATGACAAATCCTAAGAGGAACCAACCACCCAATAATGGAGAATTGACACTTCAAGAATTAGAGAGAATAGCCTGACCTGTGGTGGCGCAGTGGATGAAGCGTCGACCTGGGAACACTGAGGTCGCCAGTTCAAAACCCTGCACTGGTCTGGTCAAGGCACATATGGGAGTTGAGCTTCCAGCTCCTCCCCCACTTTCTCTTTCTCTCTCTCTCTCTCACTCTGTGTCTCCTCTCTAAAATGAATAAAATAAAAATAAAAATCAGTTAAATTTATAAAAAAAAAAAACTTGCACGTGGGCAGCGCCATCTTTAAAAAAAAAAAAAAAAAAAAAAAGAATTAGAGAGAATAGATCCATTTGAAAAGTATTTAAAATAAATGATTACAATGTTCAAAAAGATAAAGAAAAGAAAAACCCAGGCTGTACCACTGTTCAGATTCCAGCATCATTTTATGCATCAAAAAATAGGGGAGAGGGCAGAGCCTACTTATAAGAAAAGTGCATGATGCAGTACTTGAGAACAGCTCATTTGTCTGTTCTGAATAAGCTGTCTGTTTTCGGAGAGTAAGATACCCCTTCAGGAAATGCTGTTAGTTCATACAAGTGACATCAGGAATTACGTAATTCCATAGTCTTTTTCCTTGAGAGGTTGTACTGACAAGAGTAAAAAAGACAATACAATCTTCTTTGACTTCTTGGCAAACTTTAGGCTGGAAGTTTTATGTGCCATGTACTAGCTTTAATCCTCTTCCAAAGGTGAGCTGAGGGGCCTTGGGGAAAGTTTTGATTTTCTACTCTTCCTTTCTAGTAAAATTATTCATTTGTTGTAATTTTTTCCAGTTCTGATAAACTCTATATATGTTTTTTTTCTTTTCAAATCATTATGACCAAGTAGTTTCCTCTTTCCCTTGGTTCTGGTAATCTTCAAAGGAAAAAGAAATTCCCTAAGTAGAGCCAGGATTGCAATGCTTACACAAGTCATCTCATAAACCTGAGTTACAGTTTTAGTCGTGTCCATAACTAGATGCCTAATCTTACAAGTTTTCATGGTTTATTCATCTGTGGCATAGGAGAAAAGAGCATTTTCCTTAAAGGAAATTTTTGGAAGATTAAATGATGCAATAATTTCAGCAAATGCTAGTGTTCTCCCTGCCTGCCAGCTTTCAATCAGTGATCTTGAATTACATTAGCTTAGTTTATCTATGCATCACAAACTATTTCTCATCAAAGGAATAGTCAAAATACATGATAGAGCAGGTGAGTTTACACAGTCTCTTTGGACTATCTCAATCCTCGTTTCTTTTAAATATATATTTTATACTGCCTATTATTAAAATCTGGGTCATTTTTAGTTTGGCCATTGTTTAACCAGTCAAGCAAGGGAAAGTGGCCCTCCAGAAAAAATCCTTTAGGACTACTATATGAACTACTTCTGAAATAAAACTTGGATATTTTCATGTTTTACATATAAAATAAAATATATAACTAAAGATTAAATTGTACTAACGTTCTAAGAGAGTCATCCACACAACAAAAGGTTCTGTCCCTGCCATTATAAATTTAATCATTTTCTTGAATACAGAGAAAAACCTAACCCAGAATACAGAACCAAAACTGAAGCTTAGATGGGAGTGATTAATATAAAGTCAATATTCAGCATAATAGGCAATGTTGATAGAGAATATTACATTAAATAACTATTATGGCTTTATGGTTATAGACAAATTTCCATTTAGGAAGAAACCTTCAGACACGTAAAAACTTAATAATTATTATAAACCTGAATATGGGAATAATTAGGTGTCAAGAACCATGCATATTCAATTGAAACTCAGAAAACTTGAGAAATAATAATGCACCAGATTTCAACCTACAGAGCTTCAGAAAATCACAGAGGAACCTTGGAATTAACAACCAAAACAGAACAAGAAAGCAATGGTATTATCAGTAGAAGAAATTATCTTATAAAGATTTCCATATTATTCCCATGGGAGATACATTGTATCATATCATATACCAGTATTTACCATGTCATGTATATCACATCACTCAGAACACTCAAGGTCCAAAATAACAACGTGCTTAACAGAAATTGTTCAAGATATCAGCTTAATTTCTATTACTATTTTTGCTTAAATAATCATGCTACCTTGATAGGTTCTCAAATCTTTCTTTGAAACTTTATCAAGATAATAAAGCATTTTCATGTTGTTCTGTGAGACTAAATAAGATTGATCAAAAGAATTATTGACTATGTAAAAGTTTACAGAAAACTAGTCCAAAAAAGTTCTATTCAAAACTCTGAGGGGCCAGTGGAAAAAAAAAAAAAAAAGAAGAAAAAGCCCATCGAAACTATTCAAGAAATGTCTCTGTCAATAGCTCTTAAATGATCAGGCTCTATCATCTGGAATCTATTACCCTGTGGTAGAGAAACAGATGTTCTATCAAGGTTGCTTTGTGATCAAGTTGGCCAAGAAGAAGGGTAGGGCCAACTCCTGAAACATGCAGAGTCTTGTGCAGAGATGAAAAAAATGGAAGGGAAGATAAAGAAAGCATATTGTCTGGCCAAATATGAAAAGAAATGAATAAGGCTAGACATTGTATTTTGGCCTACTTTTAAACAACTAATCCTGTGGTAAACCAAGAATCACCACCATACTTAGTCTTTAGGCTTCTTATACATAAGAGAAAGATAAGCATATTATTATTCTGTACAATCCTACTAGAATATATGTACCATGAGGGCAGTGGCTTTCATCTATTTCATGCCATGGATGGATGGATGGATGGATGGATGGATGGATGGATGGTTGGATGGATAGATGGATAAATGGAGCTTTCCATTGAACTGTATCCCTGATTTGGATGCCTCACCTATCCCCTTTTAGTTGACACCAGCCACCTCCAAAGCCTCTCAGATTCTAGAATCTTAATTTGAACAGAGGTTGTGTGACATGAAAAACACAACTTTATGGGTATGTAAAATATGAATGCGGAATTTATTCCTGATCCAAGTTGAAGTCTAATTTACCCTTAAAATGTGAGTTATTAGGAATTTTATAAATTTTACTCTACCAACTTTAAAAAAATTAAGTCTAATCTTTACAGGCAAATAATATTAAACAGTTTTAAACTAAGCTATGAAGTTTGACTCTATTTTCTGTTCTTCCGTTTTTTAAAGAAAGAGACAAATTCAAATTATATGTAAAGAAAAGCGAAAGACCAAGTCTTCAACTATGAAAATGATCATTTGCTTTTTCTTTTGGTAATATGGTGAATTACATTTACTGGTTTTCAAGAATTAAAGCAACCTTTCACTTTTGATATAACTCACACTTTGTCAGTGTTTAATATCTTTCTGCATGTTATTGGACTTAAATGTTGATGTTTTATGAAAGATTTAGTATCTATATTCATGAGGGACACTAGTCTGTAACTTTCTTTGCTTTTTTGTAATAAGTTTGAGAGGTTTTAGTATCAGGGTTATGTTGGCCTCATAGAGTTGGTTGAGAAGTATTCCCACCTCCTCTATTTTCTTAAATAGTTTCCGGAAGATACTTGCAAGAATTCACCATGGAAACGATCTGGACCTGGAGTTTTCTTGGAGGCAAAGACCCGTTTAGATAACACAATTTATTCTGTCCTAATTCACCTGAGAGGATGTATAATAAAAACTCTTCTTGGTATCTCCTTTCAAATGTTTGAGCAACTGCCGTTCAGTAGACAGTGGTGGTGACCATGAGTAATAACTGATGAATTACCAAGATCAAAAATTGACCTGACGTCCAGAGAAAAAATGTTCGGTTTCTTATGTTGGATGAAAGATGATCTGATTGCACAAGCTCGGTTCGGTAATCCATATCCACATCCAGCAAGTCAAGGCTTGGGGACCAACACTCACAACGCTGTCCAGAAAACTCAGTATAATTTGTCTTCTGTGTCCCTGGCACTAATGATTACTGCCCTTGTTCCTAATTTCCAGTGAAAATAAAACATCATTGAACCTGCCAAGGCATTGAAATTGGTTCAGTGAAGTAAAAATTGCCAAGAGCAGGCAGATTTGAATTTTTACAGATCCATGTAAGGTACAATATGTTTTTAATCCCCTCGTTTCCAAATCCAAGTGAGATTTTCAGGACATTTTGTCATGTGTATAGTCAATGTATACAGATGGCTCCATAAAGACACACACACACACACACACCCTGATTTGTCATGTTGTTTTTTCATTTTCAGTTATAAACCTCAACAAAGAATACAGTTTTTCTACCTAAAAAACTATAAAAATGTCTTAAATTTAAATGTTTCAAAAGACATTCAAATGTGTTCCTGTAAAACAAACAAACAAAATGACATACATGACCATAAAGTGATTGTATTTATTTCCTCTGTTGGCGGCACATTTACTCCAGGGAGTTTACATTCTCATTCAAGTAAGAAAGCCTTCCCTTAGAATCGCCTGCAGAAGCTGCGTGCCATGCTCCTGACAGTCCTCAGCGTACAGATTGGGAGCCCTGTTAACAGATGAAAGTCATTACCGGCTGTGCTGGCGGCTCCCCATGGCCGCTCCAGAACCACTCTCCGCGCCTCTCCACCCTCTGTCTGAGAAGACTGATCTGTATGGCAGCCCCCTGGCTGGCTCTCAATTTTGCCCAAAGGGAAACATATCAGAAATTTGAAGGCAAAGAGGAGCATGAGCTCAGAGATGTGGCTGCCTTCCGCCCTCACGTCTCATTCTGTGTTCCAGTGGCGGCTTCCTCCTTGTATCCCTTTCAGACCCAAAGAATGTTAAATCTCCTCCATCCCTTGTTGGTTTCCTATTATTTTTTTCTACATCTTTTGTAAATACAGTTGACCCCTGAACAATGGAGGAGTTACGGGTGCCAACCCCTGTGCAGTCAAACATCTGTATATAATTTTCAACTCCCCAAAAGCTTAAGTTGTCTCTCAATATTCATAGAGTATTGGTTCTGGGATCCCTCCCCCCCAAAATATCCAAATCCGCGGATGCTTGAGTCCCTGTATAAAATGAGATAGATCTATACATACATCCAGCCTTCCACATCCATGACTCCTGAGTGTGGATCAGAAACAGTATAGGTATTCACTGAAAAAAAATTACATTTTAGTAGACCTGCACAATTCAAACCTGTGTTGATCAAGGGTCAACTGCAGACCCTTTATTAAGGACTCTTTAATTATATACACACAACACACACTCTGTGAGTCAGTAATACATATGTTTCTTGCTCAAACCCTGACTGACAAAGTGTTCAACTCAGCTGAACAAGGTGGATGATAAAGCTGGGTAACTGTCTTTTAATACAAAAGATAGACTGTTAATCATAAGAATAATTTTTTTGGCATTGTCAATTCATTAACTCTGAACTAGTTTCCAAAAGAAAAATTCCAAAATTGTTTAGAGTAGGGGCAGCATATCTCAAACATCTAGTCTCCAAAGGTGACTACTTTGATGAAAGCACTATTCATTTTGCTGGGTAAAGTTCTGGATGTGTGTAGTTTATAAACATTTCATGACATTATCATCACATTTTTATCACATCTGTTCATTACTTCCCATTAAAAATAATAGGTACGTTGGAATTTCTGAATGAATAATCAAATTTTGGGAATATCCAGATCCAAATAGTAAAAACAGAAAATAGCTTATTACTAAAAAGAGAGAAGAGAGATTGAGAAAGAGATATTTGAGGATAGATTGGACATTGCGGGGTACTAAGGAAGACATAAGATTGTTTCCATAGGAACCTATTTTATTAGACATTTATAAAATGTTGTGAAGGACAAGTTGTCTATGTAAAATATACATGTGCTTGAAGAATCATTTATTTCCTTCAGTGCTTCAAAAAATTATTTTCTTTTTCAGAATATTAATATTTGAGACAAAAACTTGAAACCTGACCTGATAACTAGTTATTTACTTACTTAGAGCCAGTTAATTTCATAAAGCTGATGATTTTAAGCTATTCTCTTTCTTTTCTCTGCACATAGTATATACTATAGCGAGTTGTTACTGTGGCTTAAGAATACATGACAAACATTTTGAGTATTCCCAATGTTTTTAATTTAGATTTACACAATCATAGAAATTACAGATGAAAATACTAGGATTCTTCCTCATAGTCTCTGGTCCAAGCTTGGTTCAGTTTTTCTGATTAATGAAGCTAAGGGCAGGAGGCGGTGTTTAAAAAGGCCCTCTGGGCAATCACTCTCATCATGTCAGGATTTCTGGACTAGGGTGATCTTTTTTAATGGAGCACCATTACTTTAGTGATTTAGCCTGGAGTCCTAACAAATAATATCTCTTTCTCTTGGCATTACATACACTTGAAACCTAATGGTTGACAGAAACTGTACCTCTATTAACTGTGGTATATTTGAACAAAGATGTTGTCATTGCCAATTAACTATAATATCAAGGTTGGCATAAAAAAGGCAGCCATGTCAAACCCTCCAGGGACCTGTGTTTGGGGCCAGGAGACAACCAAATTCCGCCTGACTTTTGGTCATAATTAATTGACTAAATTAATATGATGGAATACTGGCAGACATAGAATACTATGTAGGTTATTCTATTAACAATGACCTATATATTTAACTCCTTTAATCTGCCCCATAACTTAATGGCTCCATTTTTTTTTTTCACTGAAGAGGCAAAAGTCTTTTACATCCTCTGTTCCTTTGGAGATTCTACTAGTCTTGTGTTCCTCTCTCAAGGAGAGTGGAAATATTAGACTCGTGTAGCTGAGAAGAACTTTATAAATCATCTAGCTGTAACCCCATGTCACATAGGAGGAAGCTAAAGCCGAAGAGTGATTCGTCATTGTTCTGCTCAAGCTCTCTCCTGATATTCACTAACAGGGGATGACATACTGTACTTTTAAGAATAACATTTGAAAAAAGAATATAATCTACTTTCCAAGAGTTTAAGCCAAATATCTTTTTTAATTTGAAATTTTACTAAAAATGTCATATTTATTTCAAATCAATTATTTTGAACCATACTCATTGTTGAGGCTATCCATTCCATGTAAATAAACAGCTGATCAAGACTAATGTGGCTCATGTCACATGCCATGTTCACTAACTATTTTTATATATTTCTCTTATGCTCGCACCCAGATTTTAAGCTCTTTGTACTTTCCTCTCCCAATCTGCCTATTCCCATGCTTCCCATGTAATCAAACAGACTGACTGATGAAAGATATTGGCAACCCAGAATCCACAGCTCTTTATTCCAATTCACATGCTAAGGCCAACACTGGTTTCAGGGGAAAATAAATTAGTATTTATTTTGCTTTAAAAATACACAGAAAAGGCCCTGGCCATTTGGTTCTCTGGTAGAGTGCTGGCCCGGCCTGTGGGTGTCCTGGGTTGATTCCCAGTCAGGGCACACAGGAGAAGTGCCCATCTGCTTCTCTACCCCTCCCCTCTCATTTGTCTCCCCCACACACACTCCCTTCCCCTCCCTTCCTGTAGATATGGCTCGATTAGAGCAAGTTGGCCCTTGGCACTGAGGATGGCTCTATGGCCTCCATCTCAGGAGCTAAAAAATAGCTCCAGTTGCAACCAAACAAGAACCCCAGATTGGGAGAACATCGCCCCCTAGTGGGCTTGCCAGGTGGATCCTGGTCCAGATGCATGCTGGAGTCTGTCTTTGCTTCTCCTCTTACTTAAAAAAAATATACATAGAGAAATGAGTATATTGTTCTTAGCAGAAAGAACCCAACACATATCTAAAGAAAATGTAACAGTTTAAAAGTACACACATGATTTGAACTTTGGCAAGGGGAGAACAGTGGTGACTCCCAACCACCCTATTTGGTCAGAACTGTCCTGAGTGTCCTAAGACTATCACTTAGGATCAGTCAATACAATATATCAGGTGAAATGATTTAACTTCAACTTAAACTGTAAATTCAAAGTTTGCTTTCTTTCACTAGAAACACTGCAAAAGTTTCGTTCTAACAGAATAGACCTATTATTAATTGTAAACGTCCCCTATATTTTATATTGTCCAATTAATACTTATTTTTCTGCTTCTTTCTTTAAAAAAACAGTGGTTTCCATCAGAACAACCTAGATTTCTCTAAAATATTAATTAGTCAAACCTAAAATTGTTTTCCTCTGTATTATTTGTCTGACATTCCTTGGAAAGAATTTTAGCCAATAGGAAAAAATTAAAGTTTATGTTGGAGAACATTTTCTTAAGTTCATTTGGCCAGGTCAGTAGGTTTGGAATTTTGCAGTATAAATTTTATTTAATTGTACTTTATTTTGAAGTTTTTCTAAATGAACAGAACTAAGGGAATCAGAAAATGATTGACTATAGGCATTTAAAAAAATATTACCTAAAATATGGAGGAAAATACATCAGAGAGTGAGAGTGAGTTGAAGACAAGGGAACCACTCAATGAATTAAACTACATTTTAGAAAGACAGGTACAGATAGTGTACAGGATAAAAAGAGAGACTTTAAAAGAATTATTTTATTCCTCATGAGTATAACCAATACTTCTTTTCTATAGAACATAGTAATTATTTAGAAGGACTTTACTAAGGGGACATCTTAGTAATGAAAATATAAATTGGGCACTGGCCAGTTGTCTTAGTGGTAGATCCTCAACTGGGCTTGTGGAAGCCCTGGGTTTGATTCCCAGACAGGGCACACAGGAGAAGCAACTGTCTGATTCTCCATCCTTCCCCTTCCCCTTCTCTCTCTCTTCTCCTCCCGCAGCCATGGCTCTATTGATTTGAGCACATTGGCCCCAGGTGCTGAGGATGGCTCTGTGGAGCCTCTGACTCAGGAGCTAAAAATAGCTCAGTTCAGAGCATCAACCAATGAGCAAAGCATTGGCTCCAGACAGGGGTTTCCCAGTAGATCCCAGTCAGGGCTCATGCGGGAGTCTATCTCCCCTCCTCTCACTTAAATTAAAAACCAAAAATTACATATATATATATATATATATATATATATATATATATATATATGAATTAAAAGAGTGAGATGAGGTGTTTGAAGGATTTATGGAATCCACAAATGGATATAGCTTTTGGTTATCTGAAGAGTGTGACCATTTTCTCTCTCAATGTACATCTTCACTTTCAAGACTGATTTTTTAAAGGATTCATGAACCCCATAATTTTTCATGAATTGGTAAAGTCTAAGAACAATGTGGCACATTGGAGAAAGAAGGTCAACCATGTGGGAGTGTCAAGGGTCACATACACATAGATTAAGCATGGTTCCAAGGTACAGAATATATGGCAAGGAAAGACTGATTGCAGGAGAATGGTCAATTTTCATCTGAATTTCCTTCGTGACATCTCTAGAACAAGTACCTGCTACAAATCAAGGCCAGTCGGAGGAATGATCCCTTTCTTCCAAATAAGAGTGGGAGGCCTATAATGTCAGACCTCACAGCAGTGGGAGAAGAACTTACAGGCTCTCTTGATTTCCCCTCAATTTCAGGCAAAGGGAGTATAAGTCAGACAGAAAAGCAAAGTACTAATACTCTCTCCAAGGAAAATTTTCACAAGCATATTTTCATAAGATGAGAGTCCAATAGGGTGGAGTATGCAAAGTAACAACTTGCCATTGTAAGGCAACCAGCCTCAGTATGGTTTAAAAATGCATCCCAATTTAGCTCAACGGATGCTTTTTTTTTTTAGTCCCTACTATGTAGCAAGCCTTGTCACATGATTCAAGGCTCAGAAGGGGAGCAAAGTGAAAAACAAAACAGCAACAGAAAAGGTAGTTTGCTCTCAGAAATGGAGATGAAATCAGACTAATCACAACCTGCATGGTTTCGTCTTCCTAGGAAGGATCGTTGCTAATAGTACACTCTGGGCTTGAATAGCTAGCTCAGAAACAGTTACTCTGCCTTTTGGGCAAGATCCCTGGGCACAGACTCCAGCGAGTGTCCCCTGGTGTTCACAAAACATGGTAGTCCTCTCAAGGGAGTCAAAGGGATTAACGAGACCAAAAACAGCTTGTGTTTGAAAACTTCATGGAGGAAAAAACAAGGTAATTTAAATTTGTAATAGGCTAAAGGAGGCTACTCTCTCAAGTTATTTTGATTTCGGACTTGGGAAAGAGTATCTGACAACTTAACTCATGACATTTATTTGTTAAATTAATTCAGTGTGGCTTAGAAAAGAGTGTAGCCACATGAATGAAAAATAACCAATAAGCAGGAAGAGGGAGAATAAAGAGAAGTCTCCTGCAAAGATGAAATAATCTTACGATGCCGTAAAGTCCTAGATTTGTCGCACTTGGTTTATGCTCTGGGAGTTCGGTGTCCTGAGTTTGTGTAACGAAATACTGAGTATTCTTCATGGAGGTGCCTCAAGCATCTAAACCACAACATGTCCGAAAACAGATTTATTCATTTAAAATTCCAATATACAGAGATATGATTAAGGTTTGTTCAAGGGCCACTAGGGGCTCAAAGGTAGAACTGACTATATTGTGGATGCCAAAGAAAATATCACAGAAAAATTGGAGTCCCTCAGTTTCTTGTTACAGTGCCCATACTACAAACAAGTGTCCTGTAATGTCTTTTTAATGTCATGTTTTTTACTTTTGTGCGCCTTCTGTTGATGAGAAAGCTGTTTAAAATGGCCCCCAAGCACAGTGCTGAAGTGTTGTCTAGTGTTCCTAAGCACAAGAAAGTTGTGATGTACCTTACAAAGAAGATAAGCTTCCTTCAGGCAAGAGTTTGAGTGCTGTTGGTTATGAATTCAACCTTAATAAATCAACAGTATACAGGAGTTGGCAAAAGTAGGTTTATAGTTGCAAGTAAGTGAAAGAGTTTATTCTTGTATTATTTATTAATTATTGAATTATTTTCCATACAAACAACTGTGAACCTACTTTTGTCCACTCTGTATATTTAATAAAGTATGTTTAAACAGAGACACACATAAAACAAAGTTTTGTATAGACTAGTTGATAAAAATGTGACCAGAAGCTTGAAGGAAGTCATCGCTGTATTTCTCCCTAGGAGCAATGGTTCCATATTCACTAATTCATTGTTATAGTGACTTTATAGGACATAATTACTGCAAATAACAAGAGCTGATGATGCAGAAGGCTGGAATGAGCCAAAAGCCACATCAGTCCTAAATTGAAGTCCTATTTACTCAAAATGGTCTATCACACAGGTGCTTAAAAGTTCAGGGTGGGGTATTACTTTCTAAGGTTTTATTTGGGTTTCTGAGACCAGAATAAAAACATTTTCTTTTTGAACCACCTGATGATTGATTGCAGTCACAAGAACTGAAGATGAAAAGTATATCATGGGGTCCAAGGGTCCAGCACTCTGTGACCTTGCCCAAGCACTTGCCCTCTCGGAGTTCTTGTGCCTGTGCCTCACCTGTGAAAAGAGGCAGTGACTCCAGGTGACCTGTTAGAACCCTGTCAGCTCTGATAGTTCATGATTCCACAGTGAGTCCCAACACAAGGGACAGTGTGCAATAACTCATGAATGCAGAACTACATGGGCTTGTGAACGAAATTCACTGCATTTCCTGTATCTCCCAAAGCTGCATGAGCAGAATCATCAGACTTTTGATTTAAGGACTCTGCAACTCTTGGCTCCTTTTAACTTGAATTACAGAAAGAAACCCAAAGGCAAACTGTAAAACTGACAGAAGAAAATGCCCTCAATCATTTCAAACTTAAGGGCATTAAAAATAGAAAGGAACAGCACACAGAGAAGAGTGTCTAATTGTAATTTTTTAAAGCAAATGGCTTGACTGATTGAGGCTGTACCCAAACGACAAGCGTGCCAGGCTGCCCTGAGTACCCTACTCCGTCTTGTAGGTCTCTGCAGAGGAGCCCAGCATACCTTACCAACATTTGCATGCTCTGTTAAGCACTTGGCAAAAGACCGATGGACATGTGTGACCCAGACGTTTGCATTGAAGGTTAGGCCTCCCAGATGGGGTTCTCATCTTAAGAATGTGTGGAGGATTAAAATGTAATCCATTGTTTCAAAGAATACAGTGGTACACAAAATAAATGCTCAAGCTTATTTTTCCTCTAGAAAATTCTCTAAGTATAGAGTATACATTAATAAATAGAATATTTTAGTTAGCATAAGGTAGCTCTCCTCAACATAAATTGTCAGAGGGTAATCCAAGGTATTAATGGAAACAGTTGAAAAGTTTAAACAACACACATACACACACACAACACACACACACACAGACATACACACACACGAAAATCACCTTGCGCCCTGGCCAGTTGGCCCAGTGGTAGAGTGTCAGCTGACGTTTGGATGTCCTGGGTTCAATTCCCATTCAGAGCACACAGGAGAAGTGCCCATCTGCTTCTCCACCCTTCCCCCTCTGGCTTCTCTCTCTCTCTTCCCCTCCTGCATCCATGGCTTGAGTAAAACGAGTTGGCCCCAGGCACTGAGGATGACTGCATGGCCTCTGCCTCAGGCACTAAGAAGAACTCAGTTGCTGAGCAACAGAGGAATGTCCCATATGGGCAGAGCATCAGCCCCTAGCAGGCTTGCCAGGTGATTCCTGGTTGAGGTGCATGTGGGAGTCTGTCTCTGCCTTTCCTCCTCTCACTGAATAAAGGAACAAACAACAAAAAAGAAAATCACCTTGCTTATCTTTTTCTTTAGTCAATGAGGAAATTGCCATAGCTATACGCGGGCTTATACCTAACATCTGTGGGGATCCAGCCACCCTCTCTTCCTCCTCCTCCACCCTACATTTTGAAGGCATCTTGCATGACTAGGTACACCCACCAGCTCACAGTGGCAGCAGAGTCAGCACTTGAAAAGGCGGACCTATGAAAGAAGCCCTTACAGGCTCTGGTGGTGGGCTCAGAGCCCCTGGGCTAGGAAGTTCTGTGGAGTGGGGTACAAGGGACATGGTCATAAAGTAGAGCATGGGCTCTGGTCGAGCACCCCTTAGTTTCCTGGACTCTTCACCCGTGGGCTGCGACATGACTGAATTGGCATATGTGTACCTCTCTCAAGATGCAATTTTATTCTTTCTCCACATATGATAATGCACATGTCTTTTTGGGGTTTTCCAAAAGACCCTTTCGACTCTTAATGTCTCATCACATTAAAAATTGTCTCTCTTGGAGGATTGAGAGCATAACACTTATATTACAGTGCATGCAATACACCTATAAAAGTACAAGAACATGCTGGACTAGACTTTTGGGTGTAAGAGTAAAGCACCTCTTCTATACAAAAGCAGCTCAAGATTGAAAATAAATAAAATTAATGTCTGAGAAAGAACTGTATACATGTATGAAATACATAAATGTTTAATTGCTGTTCCATCTCCATTTAACACACGCCCCCTAAAAGTGCCATAAAAGCTTTAGGACTATAGAAACCATGTCTGTCTCTGGCACCTGCTCCAGTGCCTGGTATCTAGTGAATAACCAAGATACATCTGTTGAATAAATAAATTTAATTCACTCCTTTTATCTGCAGCACTTTGACACTTCTGCTTTAAACAAGTGGTTTAATATCGAAACCCCACATCATAAAGTAGAATTGTATTTCCTACCCCATGCCTCTGTGGCTGGGGTTGTTTTGAATCTCGGGAAATGTGTGTAGCCATGTGGTGTGTCATTGTCTGCTCAGCCAGTCTTCATGACAGGGACACAATTGACTTATATAGTGCTCTTAAAAAGACCGTGTGAGCTTTCAGCTTTGGGCTTTAGGCAACAGACTTGGCCCCAGCAGGAGCAGCCATTGAGAGTAGACAATTTTTAGACAGAAGGACAGCTGAGGGTGAGGAGACTCAGTCATCACCTCTCTTTCAAAGCATCTTCATGACACATCAAAGTGCCCTGCACTTTGGCAACCAACCAAAATCCACGGCCTTTTAAGTTAGTCTACTTTGCTCTTGTCCACTTTTCTCCACTAAAGGTCATGGCACTCAGAAGTCCACACATCGAGCCAACCAACTGCGGGGACCGAGGCGACAGCATCATCGAACCTGCTAGAAGCTGAGCAACAAAGGAAAGGTAAGATTTTTTTTGGTTGCTTTTCCCAAGATAAGGGGTGTTTAAAGCATTTAGATATTTTTTAATTGATGCTTGTCATCCCATAACAGGAGAAATAAAAATATTTTTGAAACTATAAACAGTTAAAAGACTTGCCACTGTGTCATGATGGTGTTACGTTAGGTAAAAAGAAAGTCAGTTACAAAACTATGCCTACAGGGCCAGTGGTCAGTCAAGATGCCCTAGTATGGCCAGCCCAGACCGGACTGGCAAATAGTTGGTTCTCACCTGACCGGGCGGTGGCGCAGTGGATGGAGCGTCTGACTGGGATGCGAAAGGACCCACGTTCGAGACCCCGAGGTTGCCAGCTTGAGCGTGGGCTCATCTGGTTTGAGCAGAGCTCACCAGCTTGGACCCAAGGTCGCTGGCTCGAGCGAGGGGTTGCTCAGTCTGCTGCGGGCCCACGGTCAAGACACGTATGAGAAATCAATCAATGAACAGCTAAGGTGTCGCAATGAAAAACTGGTGATTGATGCTTCTCATCTCTCTCCATTCCTGTCTGTATATCCCTCTCTTTGACTCTCTCTCTGTCTCTGTGAGGAAAAAATAAATAAAACTGGTTCTCCAAGTGTGCCCTGTTGCAGTGGTCCCTCCTCTGAGCCCCTCAGGCCTCCCGCTATCCAACCACCAAAGGGTAATGGTGGCTCAGTGCCCCGATATATATTTAGTATCATAACTATAATATGATCTTAACCTTTAAACTTAAGTAAACTCATTTGTGTGTGTGTGAGAGAGAGAGGGAGAGAGAGAGAAAGAAAGAAAGGGAGAGAGAGAATATACCAAAATGCTCAGTAGTAATTACATTGAGAATCTCAATTGTGAGTGATTTCTGTTTTCTTCCTTATTCTTTTAGGATTTTCAGTTTTCTACACTAAGCACATATTGCCTCTATGGCTGGAGGGAAGAAGAGCAGGAATGTTATTTACTGAGAGAGACTCTTAAAGGAAAATTAAGTCATTCCACCATTCACTCATACCTCATTCAGTTCTGAGAGCAACTGACTAAATCTGATACGCACTAAATTTAGTAAGTGTCTTGGGTGCCTACTGTGAGCTTCACATATGAGATACCAAGTAACATAAAGGAGTTTCCAGTTCGGTTGGGTCGACACACACACCACCACCACCACTACCACCCTTTCTATCTTTGCTCAGACTGCCTCCTCCTGGAGGCCCACCCTGACACCCTATGTAATACTGTGCCCCCCACCCCAACACCATGGATGCTCTTTACCCCATTCTATCTGGCCTTTCCTTTCCCACAAAATCCAGCATCTCCTAAAGCGCCTAGAACAGCAGGGAGTCATTTACGGTGCCATGGAAGCTGCGGGCTGTCAGAGGAGGAGCAAGGAACAGAGGCCTGGACAGTTCCAAGAAAGTGCCACGGAGAAGTGGGACAACGGCATGAGGAGGAAAGGGAACACCAGCCTGGAAGGAACTGATTTACCTAATAATCCTCGCGCACTTATGCTCGGGGAGGGATGACAGACCATAGAGAGCAAGCTGAGTGCTTTTTAAAATTAAAGGCACTCCCATCATCAGAGCAAGCTCCTTCCTCCCTTATCATCAAAGTTCCAGAACAGGAAAATTCATTCAATTCCTTAATTCCAGTGGGTACAGGCTAAGGTTCCCTAAACAGGAAAGGACTTGAATGGCGGCGTCCATGTATGTTATCTCTGGGGCCCTGAGCAAGTTGGTCGACAGCTCAAAGCCTCTGTTTCCCCATGTATAAAGTGAGAAGATGAGCAGAGCCTGCCGTAAGGAATGGAATGAGAAAGAGAATGTAGGGCCATTCAGCCAGTGTCCGTATGGGAGTGAGCGCTTGGCTTGCTCCATAGTGGCTGTACTGGAGGAAGGGGCCACAGACCCTGTATGCCAAGTCACCTCCTTCCCTCAGACATCCAGAGGACACAGCCTTTTCTCGGGTTCTCTATGTGCAGAGCTGTAACTGCACATCGGGCAGAGATGTTCCCGACATCTGTTGCTATGTAAGACATGCATCTTTACTGACCCCCACCCCCTGCCCTCCCGGGAGACCCTGCCTTTGTTTTGCCAGTCCCTGTCATCTCGCAGGGCATGTTTGACAGATGCGAGTAGAAAAAGCAACGAAACTTGAGTTGACTCATGCGCTCAGTGAGTGAAGATGTCCTCGGTATCCTGGGGATGTGGAAACAGTTGACTGCGAACAACTCTGCTTTCCTCCTCCCCCGTTTCTGTAGAATGCCCCTGGAACTGCTCAACTTGTAGACAGAATACCCAAAGTGACAGTCCTCCGCTCCAACCATCCAGGGACCCTCAGAGCAGTCATTTTTCTCAGAGAGGGGGAAACAACCTGCTTAATCACGCCAATGCGTGAGGGCCTATGTCCAGGGTTGAGAAAGTTTCAAGTACTCCTGTGAAACAGTTTTAAGAACGTTCTATGGAAGAAGGTAGATTTTTTTAAGAAATCAATTGGACCCTCACAGTGCAGACCTCAGTGTTTGCCTAAGCAAGGCACCACTCTTGGTAGTCCTCAGAGAGAAGAGAAAAACATGTGATCTACAGACTTCTTGAATTTAGTTTCCCCTGTGTGGGAAAACAAAGGTCAACTGTCCTCTCTGTCCCAAAGGGGAACAGTTGGTGGTGGTGTCAACCCGTGTGTGTTAGCATCTCCCTGCTCTCTCTGTGTTTAGGATGTGGGACTTTCGGCTGGGTTTCTATTGCACAGAATCACGGTCAACCATTAGAAATTCTATTGACTGTCTTCTGGGTTTCTATTCCAAAGAATCATAGTCAATCATTAGAAATTCCATTCTACTTCTACGCTTGTCCAGCCCCTCAGGTGACACATCACCTTGTCCCTCCTGTTAGCACGTCCACTTGTCTGTTTTCTCTCCAATCCAAGAAAATACTCCATAATATGAATTCAAAACTAGTAGAAACCATTCTAATTCTCTGGCCCCAGAACAGAATGCATTTTTTAAACTCAATTTTCAATCATGGCTCTTTCTTTTTTTCTCTGAAGCTCTCTTGAATCCATCTAAAGCAGAACCAACTCTAGTTTTCTAATGATTAATCTGGAATTAAAATAGAATACAAAAATATTCTCTGAACCAAGTGAGGCAAAAATCCAACTCTTTATGCCATTTGAGTAAATAGTTGTGAAATATGCTGGTGTCACATGTTTTATTTTTTCTTTTCTTTCTTTTTTGGAGTTGGGTGAGGCACAGAGGTCTGAAAACAACTGGAGATTACCAAAGTGAAAAGAGTGGAAAATGTTGGAAGATGGAACTTAAAGCCACTGCCAGAGTCAAGTTGATGGTCTGAAATAAATGAGACCACAGGTCCATGGTAGTTAATATGTCCCAGTTAGGTAATGTCAGATGTAGGTCAAGAATAAGTACCAGGTAAGAAGCCAGACACAGGCAAGAGTAACAATCAGCAAAAAATAACAGACTGGGTAGGCAACTGTTGGGCAGATAAAATATATTATGGTCACTTTGTTAAAGATGGTGCTGCCCACGTGGAAGCCCGTCACCCAGGTGATATGTTAATATGTGTTGGGGGAGGGCTTTCGCGCCAAAAGGTTTTAAAAGGAAGAGAGATCACATTGTTCTGGGGGAAGAGGGATTATGTTCTAGGAGGAAAGCATAGAGGAGAGCAGAAAAAGGCAACACAGAGGCCAGAAGAAGCAGCCAAGATGGTGGAGTGCTGAGGGAGAAGCCAGTTTGTGCAGTTTGTGCAGGTAGAAGGAGATGGGGAACAGAGGTGAATAAGTCTGGTGAGCTAGAAATCTTTGATTCTAGGAAACTCAGATAAGTCAATGGCTTCGGGAGTCCTGAATGGAAAGGGAAGTGTTTACCTATTGTGTATATTTCTTGCCCACCTGGTGCAAGCTAGAATTAAAGCTAATGGCCCACCAGTTCTTGGCTCCATTGTTTCATTACCATCTGTCTGAATCAAATAAGAACCTGCATGGGCCAGGTGGCTGTAATGGTGGCCGTGGCTACTGGCTTTACAGCAACAAAGAACCATGTAGAAAATGCCGAAGGCTAGTTGAGGCAGTGTCAAAGAATGGAAGAAAAAAGCATAAGATGTAAGAAAGTGTATAAAAAGATAATAGTAGAGGGAATCCAAGATGGCAACAGAATAGGTAGATGTTCCAACTGCCACCTCCCAGGACCAAATTGGATTACAACTTAATTTTAAAACAACCAGTTTGAAAAACCAACTTTGGACTAAATGAAGGGGAGTCTATAACCAAGGATCACAAAAGAAGCCACACAGAGACTGGTAGGAAGAGTGGAGACACAGAAAGGGTTGCCCCGCTCCCAGGAGTGAGTGGTGGCTGAGGGTCCAGAGGGACTCCCACTGTAGGGAGGGTCTCCCTGAGAGGAGAGGGCCTTCATCCCCAGGCCTGGAGCCCCAGCTAGAGCCCCAGAGCCTAGAAGAGGCACCCACACAGCATTTGGCAGTAAAACAAACTGAGGTTTCTGTCTGTGAGAAGGAGACAGCTCTCGGAGATGCAGACTACATCTTAAAGGACCAGCACAGAAAATCTTGTTCACACCTACTTACCCAGAGCTCTGGCTGGGAAGGGCTGAGAGGACTGGAATTGCGTGAGGAAAGTATGAAGTTGGTGGCACAGGGAGAGACACTGTGGGGATGGCCACCAGAACCCCTGTGCTGAGTCATTCTCTAATACTGCAGTTGTCATCTTTCTTGGGTGCAACAGTCCCCTCTGAGCAGCATCAGACTGGGGGAAAGCAACTGCCCCACCCTAGGGACTCTCTCCTGCCCCACCCTGAGGAGACTGGGACGTTCTGAGAAGCTATGAAGCAGGGGCACATCAATGACAAAGTTTCTGGGCATTGAGGCCGGAGCTTTCCCCACACTCTCCTGAGACTATGACTGGTGCTTCCATGTCATAGGAGTCTCAGTAGAAACTGTCTAGACTGCAGGCAGACCACATCTCTGTGTCTCAGAGGTCACAGCCACCAGGCTTCTGAGGCCACACCCTATTGAGGTCTGTGATAAAAGGCTGGACAGACTGATATCTGGGGCCAATGGATGAGAACACAACCACCACCCTTTCTAATCCCTGAATAGCCCCAAGCTCTAGACTCCACCAGAAGTTTTATTTCAGTGGCCAAGCCCCATAAGCAGCCAGTAGGCAGACAGAGGCTGCGAGAGGCAGGGCTCAGGGAACCTTGGCCTTTTGATGACCTTCCCCCAGGCCCGTGGTGGGTAAAAGTCAATCAATCTAGGTTTTCAGTTTGGTATGCTATCTACAAGAGACCCCACCTCAGAACAAAAGATACACATAAACTGAAAGTGAAGGGATGGAAAGAATATTTCATGCAAATGGAAATAGAAAGAAAAGCTGGAGTAGCGATACCTATATCTGACAAAATAGCCTTTAAAACAAAGACTATGCTAAGGGATAAAGAAGGTCACTACATAATGATAAAGGGAGCAATCCAACAAGAGGATACAACCATTGTAAATATTTATGCACCTACTATAGGAGCACCTAAATACATAAAACAGATTTTGATGAACATAAAGGGCAAGATATACAGCAATAATATAATAGTAGGGGATTTTAGTACCCCACTAACATCAGTCCTCCAGACAGAAAATTAAAAAAGAAACAACAGCATTAAATGACACATTAGATCAACTGGATTTAATTGGTATCTTCAGAACCTTTCACCCCAAAGCAGCAGAATATATATTTTTTTCAAGCACTCATGGTACATTTCTAGGATTGACCACACATTAGGACACTAAACAAGTCTCAATAAATTTAAGAAGATTGAAATTATATCAAGCATCTTTTCTGATCACAATGACATGAAACTAGAAATCAACTACAATAGAAAAACTGAAAAACATTCAAACACTTGGTAGTTAAATAGAATGTTATTAAAAAGCAAATGGGTTAATAATGAAATGAGGAAGAAATCAAAATTTTCCTTAAAACAAATGAAAATGAACATACACCATCTCTGGGACAAAGCAAAGGCAGCTTGAGAGGGAAGTTCATAGCATTACGGGCATACTTCAGAAGCAAGAAAAAGCTCAAATAAACAACCTAATCCAGCACATAAAAGAACTAGAAAAAGAACAACAAATTGTTTGTTCCCATATTAGGTAGAGGGAAGGAAATAATAAAGATCAGAGCAGAAATAAATAATATAGAGGTGTAAAGCCAGTAGCCAAGGTCAGGATCACAGCCACCTGGCCCGTGCAGGTTCGCATTGGATTCAGACAGTCGGTAATGAAACAACGGAGCCAAAAACTGGTGAGCCATCAGCTTTAATTCTAGCTTGCACCCGGCGGGCAAGCAAAAACACACACTGGGCTCCAAAACCCACTCATTCAGTGCTCACAAAGCTACTGACTTATCCGAGTTTCCTAGAATCAAAGGGTTCTAGCTCGCCAGTCTTATTCACCTCTGTTCCCCATCTCCTCCAGCACAAACTCTTAACAAACTGGCTTCTCCCTCAGCAGTCTGCCATCTTGGCTGCTTCTCTTTGCCTCCATGTGGCCTTAATCTGCTCTCCTTTCTAATACTTCAGGAACCCAGAGAGAGATCAAGCTACTGGTCTCTCCCTCTTTATACCGTAGAATCAAAACCTTTAATCCAATTATACAAACAAGGAAGTCTCTGTATAATGGGATTCTTCAGGAGAGTGCACCACCCTACAACATCCAATCAGTCAAGGGTGTGGAGAAGAACTTACTCTTAAAACCAAGCCTTAGGCCATAACGACCTGGCCTGCTTACATTACAGCCTTTCCCCCACACCCATCCCAAGCATAAGGGCAAATAATATCACCTGGGTGACGGGCTTCCATGTGGGCAGCGCCATCTTTAACAAAGTGAGCATATTATATTTTATCTGCCAAACAAGAGGCTAAAAACAAATACAAAAGATCAATGAAACCAAGAGCTGATTCTTTGAATAGGTAAATAAGATTGCTGAACCTTTAACCAGATTCATCAAGAAAAAAAGAGAGAGTACCCAAATAAATAAAATTAGAAATGAAAGTGGATAAGTAACAACTGACACCACAGAAATACAAAGGATTATAAGAAAATACTATGAATTCTATATGTCAAAAAATTGGACAACCTAGGTGAAATGGATAAGTTCCTAGAAACATACAGTCATTCAAAACTTAATCTGGAAGAATCAAAAAACCCAAACAGACCATTTACAACAAATGAGATTGAAACAGTTATCAAAATACTCCCAGCAAACAGAAGTCCTGGACCGGATGACTTCACAGGCAAATTTTACCAAACATTCAAAGAACTAACACCTATCTTTCTCAAGCTAATTCAAGAGGAGGGAAGACTTCCAAACTCATTTTATGAGGCAAGCATTATCCTCATTCCAAAACCAGGTACAGACACTACAAAAAAAGAAAACTATAGGCCAATATCCCTGATGAACATAGATGCTAAAATTTTCAAACAAATATTAGCAAACCAGATTCAGCAATACATTAAAAAGATAGTACATCATGATCAAGAGGGATTTATTCTGGAGAGGCAAGGCTGTTAATATTTGCAAATCAATAAATGTGATCCATCACCACAAAAACAAAATGAAAGATAAAAATCATATGATTATATCAATAAATGGAGAAAAAGCATTTGATAAAATCTAGCCCCATTTATAATAAAAAACTTTGAGCAAAGTGAGAATACAGGGAACATACCTCAACATAATGAAGGCCATATATGACAAACCGACAAGCCAACATCATACTCAGTGGAAATTAAAAGCAATCCCCTTAAGATCAGGAATAAGACAGGGGTGCCCCCTTTCACCACTCTTATTTAATATAGCTCTGGAAGTCCTAGCCACAGAAATCAGACAAAAAGAAGAAATAAAAGGCATTCACACTGGAAAAGAAGTAAAACTGTCATTATCTGCTGATGACATGATACTGTACATAGAAAACCCTAAAGTCTCAGTCAAAAGACTACTAGACCTGATAAATGAATTCAGCAAGCCTGACCTGTGGTGGTACAGTGGATTAAGCATTGACCTGAAATGCTGAGGTCTCCGGTTCAAAATCCTGGGCTTGCCTGGTCAAGGCACATATGGTCGTTGATGCTTCCTGCTCTTACCCCCTTCTCTCTTACTCTCTCCCCCCTTCCCATGCCTCTCTAAAATTAATAAATAAAATTTTAAAAATAATAATAAATAAATGAATTCAGCAAGATGGCAGGAAAGTCAATATAAAGAAATCAGTTGCATTTTTATACACCAACAATAAAGTGTCAGAAAGAAAAATTAAAGAAACAATCCCCTTCACTATTGCAACAAAAAATAACAATAAAGTACCTAGAAGTAAATTTAACCAAGGAGGTAAAAGACTTGGACTGAAAAAATTATAAGACATTTAAAAAAGAAATCAAGGAAGATACAAACAAGTGGGAGCATATACCGTGTTCATGAATAGGATGAATAAACATCATTAAAATGTCTATACTACTCAAAACAATCTATAGATTCAATGCAATTTCTATTAAAATACCAATGGCATGCTTCACAGATCTAGAACAAATATTCCAAAAATTTATATGGATCCAAAGAAGAACATGAATAGCCTCAGCAATCTTGAAAATGAAAAACAAAGTGAGAGGTATCACACTTCCTAATATCAAGTTATACTTACAAGGCCATTGTAATCAAAACAGCTTGGTATTGGTATAAGTACAGGTATACTGATCAATAGAACAGAACAGAGGACCTAGAAATCAACCCATGCCTTTATGGCCAATTGATATTTGACAAAGAAGGCAAGAGTATACAATGGAGTAAAGACAGTCTCTTTAATAAATGGTGTTGGGAAACTTGGACAGGTACATGCAAATAAATGAAACTAGACTACCAACTTAAACCATTTCCAAAAATAAACTCAAAATGGATAAATGACTTAAATATAAGTCAGTAAACCATAAAAATCTTGGAGAAAACATAGGAAGTAAACTCTCTGATACCTCTTGTAGTAATATTTTTGCTGATATATCTCCACAGGCAAGTGAAATAAAGGACAAAATAAACAAATGGGGCTATATCAAATTAAAAAGCGTTTGCACAGTAAAAATAAAAAGACAACCCACACAATGGGAGAACATATTCACTGATTTGTCTGATAAGGGGTTAATAACCAAAATTTATAAATAAAAAAACATCTAAAACTTAATACCAGGAAGGTAAACAATCTAATTAAAGAAAGGGCTAAGGACCTGAATAGACACTTCTTCAAAGAGGACATACAGATGGCCAATAGACATATGAAAAAATGTTCAACATCACTAATCATCAGAGAAATGCAAATTAAAACCACAATGAGATATCATCTCACACCTGTCTGAGTGGCGCTCATTAACAAATCAACACACAGCAAGTGCTGGTGAGGGTGTGGAGAAAAGGGAACCCTTCTGCACTGCTGGTGGGAATGTAAACTTGCGCAACCACTGTGGGAAAACAGTATAGCATTTTCTTAAAAAATTAAAAATGGAAATGCCTTTTGACCCAGCTATCTGACTTTTAGGAATATATATGAAGAATCCCAAAACACTAACACAAAAGAAGATATGCACCCCATGTTTATTGCAGCATTGTTTACAATCGCCAAGATCTGGAAATGGCCCAAGTGTCCGTCAGTGGACGAGTGGATTAAAAAGCTGTGGTACATATACACAATGGAATACTACTCGGACATGAAAAAGGAAATATTACTTTTTGTGATGTCATGGATGGACCTGGAGATTATTATGCTAAGTGAAATAAGCCAGGCAGAGAAAGACAAATATCACATGATCTCACTTGTATATGGAATCTAATGAACAAGGTAAACCGAGGAATGGAATAGAGGTAGAGGTGGGGTCACAGGGAGCAGTGGGACAGCTGTCAGAGGGAAGGGAGATGAGGGGATGGGATGAAAGTAGGTGAAGGAATTAGTGAAATTTTATATACATAACACATAGATACAGATAACAGGACAGCAAATCCCAGAGGGAGGCAGGGAGGGAAAAGGGTAAAGGGGGTGTAATGGGGAGCACATTGTTGGGGGTGAGGGTGTTATATTGAGAGGGACACTTGAATCCATGCTAACATAATAAATTTAAAATAATTAATTAATAAAAAAGATAATAGAGGAAAGTTCTCTGATTACTGAAAAGATGAGAACTAACCATCCTAACCAGACTGGCTTAAGCTGACATGGCCAGTGGTGGCTGTGACAGTCTCCTGGAAGTTAGCCTGACCCACAAACTGGGTTTCTAGGCTCTGCATCCAACATATAGCACATGCTCTTGAAACATGCTTTCTGAATGAATGAATGAATAGGTTCCTGTAGACCTGAGGTATGAGTTTAGTAGTTTTTCTTATATGTATAATGCAAAGCCCATTCAGACAGGAATAAGTTTTGGGTAGGTAATAGCTTCTCCTTCTGTAGATGTCAGACTCTTGAATCTAATAATCAGGTAAGTTCCACCTGGTGTGACTCTTTAACACCATCTAGAGTTCTTTAATTCTAAACTTAATACAGATGACCAAAAGATGTTTTATGAAACATATGTGAGCCACTCTATATATTTTTAATCTATCCATTAAATGAACTTTTGTTTTCTTATTTTTGAATATTTTTATTTTTTATTGAATTTATTGGGGTGACAGTGGTTAATAAATTATGCAGGTTTTAACTGTACTTGTTCTACAAGACACATCTGTGTATTATATTGTGTGTTCACCACTCCAAGTCAAGTCTCCAAGCCGCCCTTCATGCTCCTTATACCGAAGCACAAAGCATGTGCAGAGGGTTCTGATACCAATATCTGGCTCATCCTAACTGAGAAGTAATAATAAAAGAAGCAACTGTGATGTCATGGGAGCCTTTGCTAGATGTCCGAAGTATTCTTGTCCCCACAGCCTGGTTTGTCCTATACGATTATTCTTCTGGAGGCACTTTTCAGATCAGAACCTCTCACCAGCTCAGAAATGAGCACAGCTCTCCCACCATCAATCAAGAAAATGCATATTCTGGCGTACCTTTGAGTCTCAGGCCCCAATATCCTCCTGTGCATACTTTCTCTTTCCTTTTTCTTTTTCCTTTTTTCCTTCTTTTCCAAGTGAGAGGAAGAGAGATAGAGAGACTTCCACATGCACTTTGACCAGGATCCACCTGGCCACTCCCCATTTGGGGCCAATGCTCTGCCCATCTGGGGCCATGCTTGCAACTGAACTATTTTTAGTACTTGAGACGGAGGTGCTAAATTTTTAGCATCCTCAGTTCCTGGGCTGATGTGCTCCAACCAGTCTAGCCATGGCTGCAGGAGGGGAAGGGAGACAGGGAGAGAGAAAAGGGGAAGGGGAAGGGAAAGAAGAGGGGTGGAGGAGAAGCAGATGAGTACTTGTCCTGTGTGCCCTGACCAGAAATCGAACCTAAGACATACACACACTGGGCTGACACTTTACCACCAAGCCAACCGGTCAGGGCCCTCACACATCCTTTCATACCAGCCACATAACGCCCGTTGTTTTTACCAGTGTCTCACGCTTTTCCCACCTGTGTGCTTTGCTCATGCACTTCCTCAGCTGGGGATGATCTCTTCACATCTCTGTTCCCTGCATTCCAAATTTCAAATTTCAGGCTCCTCCATGGGCTTTTGCTATGTACTTCTTAGTAGCTCAATCTATGGGATTTGAGGTGCCACCCCAGCAAATTTTCTGCAAACCCTACCTTTGGCTCAGATGGTCATACTCAAGCCAATCCTGCTGAGTTTTGGACAAATCTATCAATTAGAGAGCACACATAGGAAGAAGCAGCGAATATTTGAACAAACTGCCAAGATCAAAGAGGAAGAGAGAGTACACTCTACAATGAGCCAGAAGAAATGACTTAGGGATGTGTTTCCATGACACACACCCTCTGCATAAAATCTGAAAAAAAATATTCTACCAGAGTGAGGAAGGATGTGATCGAGGGAGAGCACAGGGGAGTGTTAGGGGTAGTGCAACTGCTCTGTAATTAGCTGGTGGTGGTGGCGGTAGCACAAATCTGCCAGTGTGTTAATATTCATACAACTGAACACCAAAAGAAAGAAAGGTCAACTTCACTGTATGATTACTTAAAATATTTTTCAGTGTTCTACCAGAGAAGTGAACTATGCATTAAAAATCAGTCATTATTTTTCTGAAAATAGCTGTCAAGGTCAAATCAATGACTTACCTTTTACATCATTCCAGCTCCAAGATGATAAACAGTGCTGGTTTTGTGTTTGGGTGTCAGCAAAGGGGGTTAAGGAAAGAAAATGTCTTACGCTAAACAATACTGTACAGTTTGAAAACTTTGGCTTACTCTATGTAGCACCAGACTTAATTTGCAATTTCCTTTCTTGCATGCCTTAAAACAAGACCTTAATACAAATATAACATACAGATTTTATATATAGCTTTTCTTCACCTGACCTAGACCTTTATATTTATGTTCATTCATTATTTCTTATCTAATTAGTTTCATTATTTCAGCTAAACTTGGCTTCGGGTGATGCAGGCAATTTGTTTCAGAGCCATAAAACTATGCGTGTTTTTATTGTTTACTAGGGTTTTCCAAAGTATGCACTAACTTCGTCATTTGCAACATACGTTATCAGGTTAATAATTCATTCCTGTATCATTAGTGATTTGATGACTACAGTCTAGATGTGTGGATCATAAATTATCTAATATGGCATCTTTCCCATTGTTTCTTCACATTCATCCTGTTTCCATCCTCATCGAACTCTGTAACCATCCTAATTGAAATCCAGGAGGGGTAGTTAAAATTCAGACTCAAGTGAGAAAGAATTTAAATGAGTTCTTAATGGAACCCAGAGACCTGCCAAATTTAAAAGCTGCCTAATTCCTAACCAGGTAATAAAGGCTTTCACCAGGGGAAAGGTGCAGCCCAGACTCTAAGCAGAGCTGAGAAGGCAGTGGTGACCAGGCCAAGTTTGGGGTTTGGGGTTTGTTTATTCTCCCCCTACAGAGAATGCAAAGACAAACAAAACATGGAAATTCTCCTTTTATGAAAGTTCTAAAATCTGCTTTCCCTCAGCCAGGTTATACACAGTATGTTTTATGCTGTGTTTCTATTTTGCATAACAGCACTTGAGATATAGGACCAACAACCAAATATGAATAAAATATGGGGTTTGGAAAAATCTTAGCAAAGTGTTTTAGCTGAGGCCACTTCATGCTGAATCAATGTGTTCTCTGCAGATGAAATAACTGGGTTTTAGAAGGCTAAAATTTCAACTCTCAAAAAGAAGTGTTTCTGTTAAGGACAACTCCGTTACTTCAGTTCTTCACCTCAGTTAAAATTGCTATAATGGCCTGACCAGGCGGTGGTGCAGTGGATAGAGCATCGGACTGGGATGCGGAAGACCCAGGTTCGAGACCCCGAGCTCGCCAGCTTGAGCGTGGGCCCATCTGGCTTGAGCAAAAGTTCGTCAGCTTGGACCCAAGGTCGTTGGCTCCAGCAAGGGGTTGCTCAGTCTGCTGAAGGCCCGCAGTCAAGGCACATGTGAGAAAGCAATCAATGAACAACTAAGGTGTCGCAATGAAAAACTGATTGATGCTTCTCATCTCTCAACGTTCCTATCTGTCTGTCCCTATCTATCCCTCTCTCTGACTCTCTGTCCCTGTAAAAAATAAAATAAAATTGCTATAATGGAGGGCAATTCAACATGGGGAAAGTTTAACAGTGGCTAAGCTACAACTGAAAACAATATACAAAAGGGGAGGAGCAGTTGTTATTTTCTTCTAATCACATACATCTAAACTTCCACAGCATTAAAAATTACTTATCCATATTCCCCCAGTTTGGGCTCAATACCTTTCTTTCTCTGAGAAGGATTTTAATGGGAAGGGACAAAAACCATCTCTCCCATAACAAACAATGAAATCTTTCCCAGATTCTTAATGCCCACTGAAAAAAACTCTAGACTGAAAAAATTCTGCTTAAAAAAGAATATAGTCCTGGAAACCTTAACAACTCGCTGCTTCCCAGGACAACATGCAAATAATCACCAATACAAAGAGGAGAGAGCTTTCTTCAGTCAAGAAATCATGGTAAGGTAAAGCATAATAACAAACCACGGCTGTAGAACAGAAGTCACACTCTGAGCCTTTTTTCTGGTGCTGCGGCACCAAATAGTTAGCTTCCTGCTTTGTGGGAGTGTATGGGACTTGGTAATCAGCAGTTCAGTAAACCGGTCATGAGACATTGTCCTCTGTCCAGCACCTAGAAGGACTCAGGATGGGTCTGAAAGAAACCAGGCATGGAACAAAGAGAAGCTGTCTCATTCCGCTTCCCCTTCTAGCCATCTGCATATGGTTCTGGTATTCTGGGATGCTAGAATGATTTCTCCTGGCAAACTCTCATATTTTCTTAGCCTGGCAACAATGATCTCATTATTACTGACTCATCATACTAAGGGGAAAGCCCACTTCACACTTTCTCACAGCAATGATAGATTTGTGCTAAGTTATTTATATTTTCCTGGGTTCATAATTACTTGTGACCAGCTAGTGGGCAAGGGGCTTAAGCTATGGCTAAAGAACAGGGCCAAACAGTTGGCCTGCATGGAAGTCAAACCCAGAGTCCCATCAGCACACACTCTAACTCAGCCCCGCTGAGAGGTCTCAGAGAGCTGCATATAAGACAATTGTAAAAAAGAATAGGATCACAAGAAAAACAAGGAGTTGGGGAGAGGAACACAAAAGAAGAGGCCCTCAATATGAAGAATAATAAAGTATACCTTTGGAGAATAACATGAATATTAAATAAATAGATCATAAAATATTGTAGAACATGTAAACATGTAATATAGCTCTGTAAATGATATGGTCTTTTTTATTTTCACAGTAAGTCAAGAAAAAAGTAATCATATAACAATTTTAAATAAAACAAACACACAAACTCCCCATATGACCTGGCCTCAACTAACAGCAGGTAAACTTTTCTAATGAGTTAACTAATAAAACATCTAAAACTTAACCTTCTAAACAAAACTATTACAGATTCTTCATGTATGTTTTAAAGTTTGTATTTCAAACAAATGAGTTTTTCATCACTGATTTGTTTTAGAATTGCCTCAGTTCTCACTAGGTTATCTCGGCACAGAATTGTTGGAAGAAAGCCTGGAGGTTATCTTCTTTATCCTCTTCATTTTATAAAAGGCAAAGAGCTTAATGGCTATGCACTTCCACGAGGGGAACCAAGAGCTGAACACAGCGTCTGACTTCAATGCAGATGCTCATTGCTCTATTGCAAGCTGACTATGCTGATTTACAGCTTAATTACCTAACAGGAGAGTAAAAAAGAGAGAAAAGGCGTCCATCTTTTTGACTTGACTACCATGAGAATGCCACTTTAATCTCTTACAGTTTTTATGTCTAAGATCCCAGATCGACACATCTATGTCCACGTAGTTTGAAGCAGAGACAATGTGACGGTTTATTTGAGAAATATGAGCAGCCTCAAAACAGGCCCTGGAACTGTTTACTTTATAAATCAGATCTTGTTAAATTCAAAACTGAATAATAGCTGGGGATCCATGATCCTTCCACCCAGCTGCCTCCTTCAGTGTTTCTGAGAGCAATGGGTAGTCAGAGAGGAAGGCCAGGCAAAGGTGCTCTTTCAGGAACTGGAGGTCTTTGCCCCATATCCCATGTTGGTTCTGCTGTTTATGTCAAGGGCAGAGAGAGGTCACGTGACCTCTGATTCCCAGTCCACATTGAAGTCTCCTCTTCATCCTATCACCCTGATGACAAGCAAAGTTTAGTGAAAGGAAATATGCCAAGGGAAGTGAAAGGAAAGCAAGTTTCCTTATGGGGCCTAGAGCTTGTCTGACCTGCAACCACAAGGCCTCTGAAAGGTCAGAACAAGCTTACTACAAAGGAAAAGGCTGAAACGAGACCACTGCAAGTGAAGACCTTGAACTCACTCTCTAATTACACCTAAGCTCCATAGCCTTGTATTGTGGCCTGATAAATATTCTTGACCTTGACACATTCTGATCACAACTCCTTCCCTTGGTTGGGTGCAGGGGAAGGAAAAGCCAAGCAGAAAACCTCGCACTTCCACTGAATTCAAACCGACATTTGACTCTGTGCAGTGTAGACACACCCCAACTGAGACCAGCCTTAAGTAGAAGCCTCCAGGGCAACAGCCAGCATCACCTCTCCCATGCAGATGACTGATATAGGAATGATTCTTCACCATCTTCAAATACCATTTGCCTATGCTCAGGCATAGGTTATAAAGAATATCTGCCATCTCTCCAAGCATATAATAAAATCCTATACCTCATGTGAAAGTCTTACACTTTGCTCTAGTTTCCTGAGCCTCAGTACCTCCATTTGGAAGTGAGAAAAGAAGTATAGTCTGAACCATTAGGGAAAAGAAATACAGTCAAACCACAAAGGAAAACAATCAAAAACCTCTTATTCCTCCTCTTGGATTTCAGTTTCTTACATACTTTTAAGATTCTTTTGTTAGTTTTAGTGCATCTTGGATTACCTCTCTCCCAATAGGGTTCACATGATCTTGAAACTGTGATAGTCTAAACAGTGAGCAATAACCCACAGGGTCAAGGCATGCCACCAATCTAGAAGGGCATGTGGCCAGAGTCTGTTGTCCCCTCTTACATAAACCCACTCTTATTTTTTGGAAGCTTTTCCCATTCATTTCTAGATCCATTTGGTAGAAATTTTCTGAGTAAAAACTGGACAGCATCTTGTTAGGTCAGGTGGCTATTTGCTTGGCAAGAAGAAAAGCCAACATATAAATAGTCTCACGTTGCCAGTATTCTGTACGGAAAGTGATTTCTCCATTGAAAGTTCCAGTGCTCTAGAGTAAAAGCCCATATGGTCAAGGCTCTGAGTGTATGAGGGTCATGTTGGGTCTCTGGACCACCAAGACGTGCTGCCATTCAAGAGAAAGGACAACTTTATTGAAATATGTTGTTACAAACTGACCAAATCTTTCCCCTTCCAGACTCACAAGAGGAAGATAGTTTTAACTCTATGAGTTTCGTAGCAATGGTAGATAGCTACTGAGTTGAGTGTGGGATTGTATCATATGATGTAACCTGGATATTACTTGGTTAAGTTAAATCCATTCAATAGACATAAAGAAGTGTCAGTTTCCCTGTTTGATGCATTGGCTCAATACCCCAACTAGCATGTCTTGGAGGAGTTATGGTTTAACACACTTTTTCAGTTCTTGAGATACAGGTATATCAAAATCACCAAGACACCATTCTTCCTGAGATCCCTCTTTGCCCCATTGGTAGACTATTTTAACCCTCTTCAACCCTGAGAAAAATTTCCTTTTGGCCCTTTTCTAAGTGGTAGAACTGAGAACATGACCCCATTTCCTGGCTTTTGTGATTTTCTCCACAGTTCCTCTTGGTTTTAGAATTACATATACACTTTTGGTGGGCCTCTTTGGCTCCAGCTATGTTATTAAACTATTATTACCTAACAATACTCCCATTAATCACCATGACAGATGGAAACCAGCCCTGGTTATGTTTTCTGAACTCAACGTCAAACAGTCCCAATGCTAATGCAGATGACGCCAGCCATGAATTAGCTCTAAAAGCTTCTGTTTATCCCCCCACCCCGTTTCTTATTACTCTTCACTGCAATTCCTTTTTCTTGTCACAGGACTCCATGCTTCTTTATGGAGAAACTCCTTGTGGGATTCTGGGAAATGGTTTTCTGTTGACAGACACCATATAATGATGATAAACGATGGACAAGTCTGCAGTCTTAAAACTGTTATTCCCCTAGCAGTACACTTGCAAATATACGGAGCATTTCTATAGGCTTAAAGAGTGGAAAGCTGCAAACCTGGAAAAAATTCTCCATTCAACTTCCTTTCACAGGCTGAAGAAAAGAAGTGATACTAAACAGAAAATGTAAATCACCTGTGAGGTAATACGCCCCAAATGATGCCTTGAAAGTGTTGAGGGTACATAAACAGTTTCTTTACAAAAGAGCTTTGTTTTGACTTAACTATGAGTGGGGGTGTTGGTTCTCCTTGCTTTCCTTGAGTAAATACAGCTTGGAGTAAGAGTCCCTCATAACAGTGAATATCTTCCTCTGAAAAGATTCATTAAAAAAAAACAAAAACAAAAAAAACTCACTCTTGCAATAGTGCTCTTTTAATAGAAAACCATTCGATATCTTATCTCTTAAGAAACTATTAGATATAACAGGTTATTAGCAGAAGTAAAACATAATAAAGAGGCCAGCCCTGAAAAGCATCAGGCAGCTAATAAAACTTTCTCTGCTGCTCCCACTGAAAGATGCTGAAAACTGGTATTTCTAAAAGATGATTTTTCATGGGCTTCTTGGATGAGATTATTCTACTTCACTGAGCTCAATGAGAAATAAAAAGAGAAAGTATCATTAAGGATAATATTTCAAAAGTTGTGACTGCTCTTGCTGTTGACATGACTATTGATATCTTCTTAATGATTCAATCACTATGTACCAAAAGCAGAATAGAGCTGCACTGGTCAATATCATAGCCACTTGCCACATGTGATGATTTGAATGTTAAATTAATTCAACTGAAATATAACTTGAAATTTGGTTCCTCAGTGACAGTGGCCAGAGGCACATGTGACCTAGTGGCTACCATATCAAATGGTACAAATTATAGAACTTTTCATCATTACAGAAAGTTCTACAGGATAGCACTGGCATAGAGTATTCATTTATTTATAGGCTCAGTAAATATTTGCTGAATACAGTAGTAACCAAAACAAAGTTTGTGCTGTCAAGGAAATAACATTCTACAAGGAGAAGACAGCCAATAAAACAATTGAACAAATAAATGATCAAAATCATTTTTCCTAGCATTAACTGCTGGGAAGAAAATAAAACCAGATGATAGGGTAGACGATGACTAGACTGGGGGTGGGAGCGACTTTTAATCTGTTGCCCAGTGAAGCCTGAGGAGGAGACATCTAAGCAGAGCTTCAAATAACAAGAAAGAGGCAGCATGGAATCTGGGGACAGAGTGTTTGAGTCAGGTACAAGAGACAGTGCCCAGGCCCTAATGTAGTTACCACTGGGAGTGCCCGAGGGGCTGGAAGAAGGCAAGTTGGCTGACATGAGTGTGAGATTAACAGCAGGTCTATTGGCACAGGTCAAGTCCAGTAGGACCATGTCGTTGTGAAGGGGAGTTCAGACTTTATTCTTTAAGAAACCAAACAAAACACTTTCTTCAAGCTCTCAGTTTGAAAAAAGTACATTTTGAGAAATAACTTACTCAGTTGATCCCTTACCAAAAGCAATTGCTGTCGAGAGCGTGGGCCAGGTCTGCAGAGAGCTGCTTCCGAGAATCAGCAAATCTTACGTTTATTCACCACATGGTCTGAGAGTCAGGCAGAATTTTATGAACACCTCAGAATTCCTCCAGCATGTCTCAGAAACCAGTCAGTATTCTTTATAGAGGAATGAGTAATTATAAAGATTAATTAATTAAAAATAGTCACCCAAAGACAGTGAATGGCTTCAAGGAAAATTCCACAGCCACATCTCAGTGTTTAAGAGAGGCACAATTTGCAAGGCCACCCAGATAAATAGCAGAATCACCCTGCCCATTTATATAAGAAAACATGATCAACAGACTAAAAATAGACTCAGATATTCTTGATTCTTGGGATGGAAAGAAATATGTCAAATACCTATTTTGCAGTGGAGGGAACTGAAGCCCAGAGAAAGTAACTGATCGTCAGGACCACATGGCAAATGATTTTCTACTGTAATCTAGGTGGGTTAATTCTTTTTAAAACAAGAAAAAGTGGGTTTTGTTTGTGAACCAAGCAAGGACACTTAGGCGTCAGGGATAAAATTGATTGTTCCCAAGGCCCCGTGAAAGGTCATACTGTTGGCCTCGCCTGTTTCCTAAGTTGGTTCATGCTCTTGTGGACACAGAGGCTTCCAGGCAAGGTGCTCTAAGTAAGCAAGGAAATATGAGAGGGTAGGAGCCCCCTGATTTCACATGAAATCTCAAGGCCCAGAAGATGCATTATGGACAATTGGAGAGTATGCACAAGCAAAGGTGAGCCACATGAAACTCCTCTGAAGAATTACAACAGGCCCGGTGGACAACTAACCTTGGCTTCCACCGAGAAGGGCGTGGGGAGAGACATGGGTAAATGACATCCTCCCTTCTTCTCTCACAACTTGGTGTCTCACACAATTAGACCTTAGTACTTTCTCCATTATTTTCTTTTCAATAAAGGGACTACTGATTAGTTAAACAAGTGCTCGAATTTTAGCGCATTTATTATACTAGTTTCTTTTCAAATATTTTATATAAAAACTCTCAAGTTTGAAACTACAGGCACCTAAAGTAAATAAGACATACTTTTTCAACTTTTAAGAAACCTTGTTCCAATTAGGCGGTTCATTTTTATGTCTGGATGCTGTTGCAAAGTTTCGCCCACCCCCGTAAGAATAAAATGTGCCAAAAAGTACAAGTTCTGATTTTTTGGAAAATCCTCAATGTCAAGTTTTCTGTTTGTTATCTGGCTAATACTTGTGGAGAATGAACTGAAAGGGATCATAGAGGACACATGGCTAGTGACCAAAGGTAATAGACCTAAAGGCCCAGAGTCCCAACCCTTCCATGTGCTGCATGGCCAGGCCTGGCCATGACATAGACTTTATGTCTCCAGGCATCTGATTTCCCTTGCTTAATTGAAGATAAAACTGACCATTAGCTGGTTGCTGAGAGTGGAATTATAATCCTCAAAACACGAACCAAGATCTTTAGAAAAGTTGTCAAACTAACGAACACACCAACATGAATGAACTCTTCACACTTCTTTTAGGAATATAGTCCATTTCTTCTAGACATATTTTGGGGACTTAAAACAATGTGATGTAAGTGAAAAATCAAACAAGAAGCAACTAATGAGTGCACAACTAAATAGAACAACGATGTGAAACAATGAGTTGATGCCCCTCTCTCTCAACTCTCTCTCATTCTCCTTCATCAAATCAATGGAAAACTAATAATAATAAAAAAGAATAGACCTAAGGTTGAATCAACAGTTCAGCATAAGCCACGTCCATGTGAATGATATACCAGACCCCAAATCTGAGTTGCCAAGGGCATCAGACCCCCAAAATGAAGTCTAAATAGATTATGCCACTAACCGTACACACACACAAAATGGAATATCCCAAGTGGAGAACCAAAGCTTTGACCCTGAGAACAGCACTGTCAAGATTCTTCACATGTTGGGAGGAATATAAACTGTCCTGCTAAATATCAACTTTATGCGCAATTATTTGTTATTTTTTAAGGATGACCATTTGACTGCGCCTTTCAGTAAATACAGTAACACTCGCTCATTCTTTGCAAATGCCATCCAGTGCTAATAACCCTAAATTAAAACATATTAGTCCCTCCACATGATGAGCAGCTAATAATACATCTTCGAACACTAAATATGTCACTACAATCATTTTGGTTGCAAGCTCTAAAACTCTGATGCCTGGACAAATAAATAAACTCTCTTCCCCTCTCAAGTTTAATATTTTCTGTGGAGGATGTGGTTTTATTCATTGTCAATCTCAATTTCTGCTGGAACACACTTTTTCAATCCGTCCAGCGAGTTGTCAACAGGTTGCCCGTGTTGTCCTTTCCTCCCTGGGCTGCTGGTGCTTGTGGTGTTTTGCAATAACTCACAAATAACTCGCCTCACCATTGTCTTTGCTCTAAAAAGTAAACTGCATTTTTTTTTCTGTTCTGGAAAAAAATTAATGTTTTTCAAAATTACAGAGTCACCAGATCAAAGAGACCCGATCGTGTTTACAAGCCCAGCAAAGCCATTCCTCGCTGCGTCACTGAGTCATGAATGAACAGTGTTTGCAAGTCCCCTTCTCAACGGATGCAGCAGGACACAATTTAGACACATGTCCATTGGCTTAAGTCTTTTGTGTCTGTGTGGGAGTGTGTTTGTGTGTGTGTGTGAGTGTGTGTGTGTGTGTAAAGAGAGATAGAGATTACACTCAGCCAAATGCATGACCCTTACAAAATAATAACATTTAAGATTCCCGCTTTCCACTAAGAAGGTGTGTTTATTGATGAAAAAGCCTCACAGAGAGAGAGATTCCAGAGACAGAAAAAGAAAAGTCAGACATCAAATGGTAAGTCCTTCCAACTTTTATAATGCCTCCTCCGTATGTTGGCTACCTTTTCATTTCTGCTGGGAAGGCTCTCGCCTCAAGGAGAAATGAAGAGGAATAGAAGGTAGATGGTTGACACTAGAACCAGCCCAGACCAGAACTGCTCAAAAAGTAGGAGTTTCCCACAAGTTCCAGCACAAGAATGACTTCTGAAGTCAAAAGTGCCCCAAATCTTGTATCGTTGAGCTCCATTCCCTTCTTCACACAAATTCCTCAACATCCCTGCGCTGGCCTGGCTGGTCCTGCAACAGTTTCTCTGATGCTCCCAGGTTCTAAGTACTATGGTTGGTCCCACTCGGCAGGGACTCTTCCTACCTTATTTTGTATGCATCTTCCTCCTTAGGTAAAGTGCTTTATTCTCACCCCCATATATTTTTAATAAGTATTTATTGAGCACCTATCATTGTCAGTTCCTATGTCAGTTCCTGTTGCCAGAGAAATAAAGATAAATAAAACATCCTGAAGCACTGACAGTCTACTCGTGGTGAAAAACACACAAAGAATTACTATAGTTACTACAATGCAAAACAGAAAAAGTGTAAGTGGAAAATAACAGGAAATAAATGACTTATACCTCCTGGGTTCAGACAGGCTTGACTTGTTCACTGTTGGGTCACAAGTGACTGGCATAATTTCTGGTGCATATTAAGGACCCATTTAAGTATTTGTTTAATAAATATAATCTGGAGGGAGGAACTAAGCAGGACATTGGTATGGAGGATTTTACAGAGGAGAGGCCATTGAAAAAGGGGGGAAATTAGTAGAAGAAAAACAAGGAGACTTCAATATCTCAGAAACTAATGAGACAGCAGAGTTTAAGAAGGAGCATATGTATTCAATCACTTATTCAATAAATACACTGGGAAACAATTTTTTTTCATTTTCTGTTGCATGAGGTTTTAGAACTTTTTCTATATATTACTGCATTGCTGATTCCAAATCTGAAATCTGGTTTTTTGGTACATGCTCCAGTTTTTATGCAATTTTAATTTCTTTTTGTTACAGTTAATGGCATGCATTGGTTTTTAAATTGGAGTTAAAGGGCAATGACTCTTGGATTGAACATAACCACAAGGCAATTAATGTTTTACAAACATCACTTTTACATAATTGTAGTTGTTTTTAAATGTAAAAAATTATTATCTGATAAAAACACCCTCTTATTTTGTTTTAAGATTGAATCATGGCTTCTTTGAGTAGGTGTCAATGTAAGAATAGTCCTGACACCTTCTGTTATATATGTGGCTATTACACTTCAATGTCAATGGCGCAATATTTCATCATTTGTGACATGTGCATATATTGCCTATTTTCAAGTTCCCCTTGGCGATCAAGAGAAGAATTGGGCTCCTCATATTGTGTGTCATAATTGTGAGGAAATGCTTTGTGACTGGACAAAAGGAAAACACAAAGGAATGCCTTTTGATATTCCCATGATTTGGCATAAACCTAAGGACTATAGCAGTGACTATTATTTCTGTCTGATCCATACAAAGGGCATCGGCAAGAAAAAACGGCATATGATCGCATATCCTAATATTCCTTCAGCAATACGACCTATCCCACACTCTGAGACACTCCCAATTCCAGTTTTCAGTGGTTTTATTTCTTCTAAGGACAAAGAAAGTGAACATGGTGATCAAGTGTATTTTGATAAGATGTATGAGGAAATGAATGTAGAATCTGAAGGGTCTTCTTCTGATGCGAAGCAGTCATTAACCGTTCAGCAGTTTAGCCAACCCAAATTGAATGACTTAGTAAGAGATTTGGGCTTACCAAACAAAGCAGCTGAGTTATTAGACTCCAGGCTTCAAGAAAACAATGTACTTCACCAGTCAACTAAAGTATCCCCATTTCAAGAAGCGTGAACAAATTTTTGTGGACTTTTATTCTGAAGACAAACACTTTGTTTAATGTCATGATATCAATAGTCTTCTCAGCCAGCTAGGTGTTACCACATACAGTCCAACAGAACAGTGGCTATTTCTTGACAGTTCTAAATAATGGCAGACTACTGCTGGAGCATCAAATGAGATTGTCCTCAACAAGAACACAAACACAAATTTTTGCCTGAATAGAATTTAAATAAGTTTTGCGCAAATTTTATGATTAAAATAAGTGTTTTAATATGTTCTATTTCAAAATTATAGACAAATTCTGATGCAAGCATATCTTTTAGTGTATTAGTGTATTTAGTGCACTATATAAATAATTATATCTTCACAAAGATGATGCCCAAAAAGACATTCTACTTCATTATGTTAAACTAAATGCTGAAAATTTTACTATAAGATAAAAACCTAAAATCTTGAATTGCAAATAAACTGTAGCATACAGAGAAAAACTAATGTCAGATTTAAGATCAGCACACTCAAATTAGGTAAGAACAAGTGTTTTTGTGAATGCAACAAAAATTTTGTTCCCCAGTGATATCGATTAGTATCTCCCCATGATGGGTATTATTCTGTTTTCAGGGAGACACTGCAAAACACAAGATGAACAAAGTCTTGCTCTACAGAGCTTGATTTCTAAAGAACAGTTAGCAATGCCCAATGCCCTTTGCTTCTGAAAATGGTATATGCAATGAGGATGGGTAAATAACTATTGGGCTGGCAACAGGGAGTCTTCAAAGGTCAATCTGAAACAGCCTTTACAGAGCAATTTAGTGGAGAGGTGGCAATAAAAGCCACATTAACCATTTAAATATCAGTTTTTTCTATAAGCTCTTGAGGACAGGAATCAACTCTACCTGTTGCTGCATTCACAAGATGTCTGAAAACACTGGTTGGATGCATATATCAATTAGTAAAAAGGAACTAGAATACAGTGTTTTCTAATAAGAAAAAGAAATACAGAATAAACTCTTAAGTTTAATAAATTTATTCATTTCACATCTGTTACATGAAATTGAAAATTCAACCATTACCTTGCCAGTTATAGTGATTGATTATTAAAAAACGAAAAAGCAGAATCCATTTGTATCTGTGAGGTTTTAAACAAAAGTTTGTCAAAGAGAAACCACACCACTCTAAGTGATATGGAATACGGATTTATTATACTAAACTTGCGTGATTGTGAAACTGTCAAGAATCCAATGGAAGGCTTCTGTGTGTCTGGGGTGAGCCTGAAGTTGCTGCAGGTCTGAGAACCAGCAGGCAAAGGAAAGATGGATGTGATGTTGGGAAGCCCATGAAGATAAACGGGGACCCATATCTGTTTCTCATGACTGCCAACCTCAGTGATGCTGGTGACATGCAGGATTCAGCGCCCTCTGCCATGAAGCTATGCATGCATGACAATTACAAGAAACTGAAAGAGAAAATCTGACAGGGACTGGGGGAACATGGGCCCAGAGGCTGCACTGTGTCAACAAGGTGAGCCTGCAGATCAGCCTCCGCTGCAGGGGCAGCACATGCCTTGCAGTTCCCACCGACCTCAGAGCGTGAGGCCAGCTGCTTCACTTCCGCTCTCCAGATCTCCAGCATATTTCTTTTGTAGTCAACCCTAACCTCATCCTAATCCCAAACCACAGAGGAAATGAATTCTGGAAACTTAGTTCTAGCCTCATTGACATAGGACAAAGCCACTGCAGTCCTCCCCTGTCCACATATCTCTTTTAACTATACTTAACTTCCAAATACAAATTACTTCAAAGTCATGTCTTTACCTAACATTACCCAACTCTTGTCCAAACTTAAGCACAACCCTCTCTCCCCCAAAAGAAACAAAGTCTCTTTATCCATCTTTGGTGATCTTTGTTCTTTTGGTTGAGTCATATTTCCCTTTTGATATTCTATAACTTGATTACTGAAATATAAGTTTAGATGATAGAAAAATGGAAGAGGGGCAAAGAATCTATTGGCATATTGTATATCTTAAAGTAATGAAGAAACATTCATAACAATCCTTTTTACTGCAACTAGTCATGTGGTCTTAGCCAATATCCATAACTTACTTCTGCTATCCATTCCCTATTCGTTTTGCCCTCAGCAGGTATCTTAGCCGATCATAGTACTTGCCAAGTAGAGTAACCCAAAGCTTCATTCCCAAAGAGTCTAGCCTGTTAGAGACCTGCCTGAATTGGGTCGACATAGTTGTCCACTGATTTTTATCACAGAATGTGACTCTACACAGAGGCTCCCTATGGGTCACCTGAATTCTGCACACATTCTCCTTGCCCCCATAGTCTAGCAGCAACTCTCAGTAGTCAGAAACCCCACACACACACTGCTCATTGACTTGTATGAGGAACCTCAGTGCACGGTGGCAGTTTCAGCTTCCAGTTTAATAGAACCACTGTTGTCTCCTCTTGGAGACAACTAGAAGTTTTCTAGGGAAAACTTCTTTTGGGGAAACTAAGTCTGCTATACTAGCGCAATCCAAAGTCATAGATGGGAGTAAGAAAAATGCTAATAAGATTCTATGGTTAATAATGAAAAAAGCAACTCCCATTTCCACTCCTAATTTCCACGAGTCCTAATTAAAGGAGAGAGAGCACCATATATTAGTTGCTTAGTTAAAATATATACACCATTCTGAGGATATTTTCTCAGCCAAGCTGTTTCCATCCAACTAACACCATAACTGAATCTTTAAAAGGCCATTCCACCATTCTATCTGGCCAGCTGCATTAGAGTAGTAGAGAACTTCACAAGACCAGTGACTTGCATGAGCAGTAACCCACTGTCATACCTTACCTGCTATAAAATCAGTCCATAGGTCCAATCTGACAATGTGACTGGCTGATCCTCTAGGGCAGGGGTAGTCAACCTTTTTATACCTACTGCCCACTTTTGTATCTCTGTTAGTAGTAAAATTTTCTAACTGCCCACCGGTTCCACAGTAATGGTGATTTATAAAGTAGGGAAGTAACTTTATAAAATTTATAAAGCAGAGTTAAAGCAAGTTAAAGCATATAATAATAATTACTTACCAAGTACTTTATGTCAGATTTTTGCTAAGTTTGGCAGAATAAATCTTTATAAAACAACTTACTATAGTTAAATCTATCTTTTTATTAATACTTTGGTTGCTCCGCTACCGCCCACCATGAAAGCTGGAATGCCCCCCAGTGGGCGGTAGGGACTAGGTTGACTACCACTGCTCTAGGGAATGACACTGTATCGAAGGCTGGGTGTTGGTGTCTAGTGCTGGCGGGCTGGGGAGTCAGTTCTGCTGTAGCCCAGTTCCCTTTGTTGCATGAAAGTTCATGTTGCCAAGCCCATGCATAACCTCTAGCTCTGATGCTGTAGCTACTTTATCCATGAGCCGATTGAACAAGGACAGGGGTGGCTGGGGAAAGAAATGGAATGAATTCCCCAGAACTAGTCATCTCACCCTCCTGCTTATTTCATTCACCCTCACTGAGGTATCTCTTCAGTGAACATATATATTCTTGCCCCGCCGACCTGGAGAAGTCTCTCCTCATCGCTCTTCCTCAGATTTCCTTGTCACCAGTTTACAAATCATGTTCCTTTCAAGCCCTTGAAAATACAGCCAAACCATTAGCCCTTCTCTAGGAGTTGGGACATCTCTTCTGCCAGGTCAAACGCGCAGCCATGTGCACCAGTCGATGTTTGGCCCACTGGGAGGCTTTCCCTCCACCACTGTCCTTCAAGGTCCCTCAGGAGTGGGGCTACAGTTCTGGACTCTCCACATTCAGGTGATGCTAAAGGATCAGATAGAGCCCTCTGAGAACTAGGCCCAAATCTTCCAGCCAGTTTCAGTAGAAAGGGTATTTTCATTACATTATAAAATGGCCTGCCAAGAAAAAAAAGGGGGGGTGGGGGGGGGGTTTAAAAGACAGACTCCAAGCTAAGCTTCTAGGAACGACTCCCAAAGCCACGACGTAAAACCAAGCCACCGAGAAAGCTGCTGCACCTGCCAGAACTAAGATGCTATAAAATCAAGAAGCCTCCAGATGAAATCGGAAGCCATGGCGCTAGCTACTACTGGGTGCTGAAGAGGCCCACCTCTGCCACAATCCGCTCCAGTGAGAGGGGTCTTCCATCACCGCCTCTCCATAGCCGTAAAGCCAGACCCAGGACAGCGAGGCCTCTGCTATACAGCTACTACAGAAGAGTCAAACACCTCCAGAACTGTTGCTTGCTGTAAAAGAAACAAATGTCAGCCTGGCCTGATATGTGTCATTTTATTTCCACTCTCCAAATCTCATATGCGGGTACCTCTAATTGACTAAAGTGAAGGCACATCCAGGGCCCTGGCTTCAAAGTATTCTGGGAAATGTAGTTTTTAGCAATACCCTCCCCACAAATTCTACAGAACAGGAGGAAACAAAGGAGGAGGTTGGAGTGCTATCTACCACTCCGGGAAGTATTGTATTGTAGTTTCAAAGGGAGGGCTGCTCACTTTAGCAACTGTGTCAATATGCTTGCAGGAAACAAAGAAGGGCGCACAAAAGAGAGAGGATGACTGATAGAGCAAGATCGTAAAAAGGGAAAGAAAAGGGAGGTATCAGCATACAGGTGAAAGGTGAAGCCTCAGAAAGGAGAGGAGCACCTGTGCTTCCAAAACAACAAAGAAGGGTGCCCAGAAGGGTGCCCCGAGATGCCCAGGTGAAACAGAGGGAGGTCAGTTCTGTCAATGGCCTCTTTATTTCAGGGAAGTAGGAGGCAAATCATCTGCCGCCAGTGAGCAGGGAAGTTCTAACCGTTTGAGTGGAGAGTACAGGACATGAGTGGAGAGTTGATCTCAGGGAAGTGAGAGGGAAGAGACCAGGAGCTCAGGTAATATAAGGACTGTGCGTTTGTGTGTGTAAATTCAATTGTTTAATAAAAGTTAACATACGGGGAGTCTCCCTTTATTTATTTTATTTTATTTTTTGCCAGTCTCCCGTTCTAACTGATACGGATTCATGGAAGCCTACCCCAACGATGGCTGTATCTCAACCTTGCTAGATTCCTGGCTCCTCTAACATCTCTTCCAGGTATAGGTACATTTTAAAGGGAAACAAGAAACCTTTCATTTAAATTAAAAAATCTCATTGTTAAACTTCAGTCATCAAAGGCAGCGATGTGGAAGGTATTCTGTGTCCTACCATAATTTCTGGGGGCCAATCACACCAAAGTGAGAGGAAATAAGTAATTGCCATAAAACCTCTATTGAGGCAGCAATTTGGAAACTTTTTTTTTTAATTCTATGGACCGACAGGTATTTCTTGCCAGCACTGTTCTGGAATGAAAGGGATACAAACAAGTGTAAGATAGGGCCTTTTGGCAAAACTGACTCACTCTGTAGATAAAATAAAATGGAATCCTTACCAAATACTACATACAAAGATAAACTCAAGATGGACTGACAACCTAACAGAAATGTCTACAAACTTGATAGAAGAAAATATCGAAGAATAACTCTGTGACCAAAAAATGGGGAGTTCTAAATACAATCCTAAAAGTACAAACCAAAACAATAACAATAATAATAATAAATCATTCTATTATATCAAAACTTTAAAAGTACATCATTTGTAAAGTTACTGTATTTCCCATGTATAAGACGCACCCTTTTTCAAAAAATTTGGGATCTAAAACCTGGGTGTGTCTTATAGAGTGGTTGTAGTTTGTTTTTTATTTATTTGCATTTCCCGCTTTTTCGCATTTGTTTTTGCGCTTATTGTTGAAGACAGTGATTTGTCATCAGACACAGATGGAGGCAAAATAATGGATAGAAGTTTTGACAGTGATGAGTAGTTGTAGGAATTTTATAATAAACAAAACTTGAGTTCAATAACTTTATGTAATTTTTTTTTTCAAATTTCAGGCCCCAAAATTAAGGTGCATCTTATACAGGGGAGCATTTATACATGGGGAAATACAGTAACAAACAGATAATAAACTGGAAGAAAAATGTGTGTGTTTAAATCCAATTAGGGACTAACCGATATCTTAGGAACACCTAAAAATCAACAGTAACAAGCCAAGAAAGAACACCAGTGAAAAAAATTTTTATCAAAGGACCTGAATGAGCAATTTACAAAAGAGGAAACCCAAAAGACTACAAATTATAAAGATACGAGCAAACACGTCAGTTATTAAAGAAATGCAAATTAAAATAACAAAGCACACCCAATAAACTGGCACTCAGATAGCTGGGTAGCAGGGGACTTCGCAGAGAACGTGAGGACAAATGGAGAAACCTCACATAAACTCCCAGTAGGAACAGCCCTTGTAGAGAGCAACCAGGCAGTAGTCAGTAGTGAAGCCACTGAGGTTTATAAACAAATCATAATTGTATCTATCTTGAAAAAACACAGATATTGATACCTAGAGATGCTGATGGTAATAATTTTTAAAACCCTGTAAACTATGTAACACTCACATTCAGCAGGTATTGAAGTAAACTCTTAGGAGAGGCTGAAGAGATGGTGAGGCATATTACTGGTTAACTGTGGCTTGCCATGACCTGAGAAGTTCATCAAATCATGACCAAGTGAACTTGTAATCCAATCAAATGGCTAGGAAATAGAGCCTTAGTCATAGGTGTTGGTTGTTTTTCCTGCATTTGGCAAGGAATTACAAGAAAGAGGAAAACTGACTGGTTTGCAAATAGATATTCCGGAAGAAATTCAGGTGCTGTTGCAAAGTTGGAAAAGCCTGCAGTTTTCTTGACCTCAGATGATAAGAAATGGAGAATGCTTTTGAGTGATAAGGGCCCAAAGTGACACCAATCAGCCTAAGACTGTGGTGCATTGTCAAATCATCCGTAGGAAAAATTAAAAAAAAGAAATTGAGCCAAGTTCAGTGCATTAACGGTATGGCCTCCCTATCTATTATTTTCCACTTGGCTTGTAGGTAGCCAATTAAAGTAAGTTGAAAGAGGTGGGGTACCAGTGAAAAGCAAAAATCAAGAACATTTTTAAATCATGCCTCAAAAAGAACTGAGGTATGGTTACTGGTTCACAGAACTGACTAGAAGTAAATAGAAGTTTATGAACTATTTAAGAGATTTATATTACAAAGAAAAAAAAAAGGAAAGGAAAGGTTCTTGTATGTGACTTGTGGTGGCACAGTGGCTAAAGTGTAGACCTAGAATGCTGAGACCACCAGTTCAAATTCCTGGGCTTGCCCAGTCAAGGCACATACAGGAAGCAACTACTACAAGGAAATGCTCCCATGCCTGACCAGGCGGTGGCGCAGTGGATAGAGCGTTGGACTGGAATGCGGAAGACCCAGGTTTGAGACCCCGAGCTTGCCAGCTTGAGCGCGGGCCCATCTGGCTTGAGCAAAGAGCTCACCAGCTTGGACCCAAGGTCGCTGGCTCCAGCAAGGGGTTGCTCGGTCTGCTGAAGGCCCGTGGTCAAGGCACGTATGAGAAAGCAATCAATGAACAACTAAGGTGTTGCAACGGCAACGAAAAACTGATGATTGATGCTTCTCATCTCTCTCCGTTCCTGTCTGTCTGTCCCTATCTATCCCTCTCTCTGACTCTCTCTCTGTCCCTGTAAAAAAAAAAAAAGTCTCAAGGAAATGCTTCCAGCTTCTCCTCCCTTTTGCTCTCTTTCCCTCTCTCTCTCTTTCTTGCTCCCCTCTCTCCCCTCTCTCCAAAAATAAATAAATAAAATCTAAAAAAAAAAATTTTTTAATGTTTCAGACTTAAAACACCTGTTCTCACATGAGACGAAGATCAAGAAAATTGTGCAGCTCCCAAAGAGAGCATTTCTCCCAATTCCTATTTCATGTGTTGCCAAGAGGGGAAATAGAAAAAAAAATAAGGCCTTCCAGAAGGGAAGGGCTGGGGTCACAAAGTCCCTGGACCCTATACTTCAGACCTGACTATGGTCTCATACTGACCCTACCCTTGCTCACATAAGCCTCTTCCCGGCCACCCTGAAATGCCAGTCTCCACTTGGTTTTCTACATCCACCCTTCTTGACTCAACTCAAATACCACCTCCTCTGGGAAGCCCTTTGATCTTAGGTCTCCTCTAAACTCAAACATAATGGAAGCCCTAAATAACTTTTATTTACACTAACTACATATATTGATATTTACTGAATTTGAAATGAAAACATAAATTTTAAATATTTATTGTTTCTAGAAGTACTATAATAGGCCATTTGCTGTTAACATAAATCACATTGCTTATGAAAGTTTCACTATATTTCCAAAAAACAAAAGTTTGTGAAAACAGTGGCATTGTGTCCATGTTTACCAATCTCTTTAACGTCGGGCTTAATAAAAAGCAGCAGCATGTGCGTCTACTGCAGTCAGTCTGAGTGATGTCACACTCTCTGGTCACTCATGTAAGAAAGACGTACGAGGGCAATAACGTCTCAGAATCGCGGGGATTGCACACGTGGTTTTCTGTTTTTCGGTTTTTTTCAAAGAATCTTTTTTTTTTCTTTTATTCATTGTAGAGAGGAGACACAGAGTGAGAGAGAGAGAGAGAGAGAAAGAGAGAAAGAGAGAAAGGGGGGAGGAGCTGGAAGCATCAACTCCCATATGTGCCTTGACCAGACCAGTGCAGGGTTTTGAACTGGCGACCTCAGTGTTCCCAGGTCAACGCTTTATCCACTGCACCACCACAGGTCAGGCTGCACACATGGTTTTGACATTAGTAACCCCTGGGAGCCCAGATTACACTGTGAGAAGTGTTGGTCTGTGGTGAAGACTTCTCTAGATGCATATGATACACCTTGTGGGGTTCCAAAAACCACTCTATTTTTTACCTCCATATCAATTGTCACCTTCTAATATGCTATGTAATTTGCTCTATGTGTGTATGTGTGTTTTGTCTGCTCAACAACTAAAACATAAGTTGTGTGGAGGAGGAATCAGTGTCGGTTTTGTGCACTGCGTCAGGTGTCTCCTACCTGCTCCTCACCAACAATACATGTTGGGATGTCGGGCGAGAGGGGCTAAAAAAAATATAAATATCGAGCATAATTGTTAACCTAGCATTTTCATGTATTCCACATCCATAGTACCAGTTCTTTATTTCACCCAATTTTGAATGTCTAAGAAGTGGCTGAGTTTTCTTCTTTAATATAGAGAATCAATAAATCATTGGTGAGTACTTAGCCATCACTCCCCAAGACAGGGACTGTGCTTCCTGTCACATATTGAAGCTACCATATTCCCTGCAGCCTCTAATTAGCATAGTTAAAATAGAAACACCAGTATTATGCTTCAGAGATATTATGAGGAAAATGAACTCATTGGCTGACCAAGGAAGGACCTCAGCCACCAACATGGCTTACAATGAAGGCATATACCAAAACTCAAATACGGACTTACAACCTTTTGCGAATTAAACCTTTTGGAATCCATGCCTGTTCTAGCCAGAGAAGGGGTAAGGGACGGATACTAACTGATGGTTCAGACAGAAGAAAGGAGGCCTTTGTAATGAGAGGAGCCATTTGAACCAAGCTATGGGGTCGGAAGAAAAGTATGCATGTATATGGAAATTGCTGGTTCAACTGAGGCATTTATGAAGTTAGCTTGTTCTGAAGATGTGCCTGGGAGCTTAGAGCAGAACCCTTTCTGATGGAAAACTAAAGTCTGATCACATCATGGAGAGGATAGTACTCAGAATCTTCACTGTTCCAGTTGCTAAACCCCTCTGAGCCCTGCTGACACTTTAAATCAGTCCTCCCATGGAAAATTCAAGTCTCACATGTAACTCTAAATTTCCTTGTTGATATATTTTATAAATATACATATATATATGTAATATGTGTGTGTGCGTAAAATATATATATGTATATATATATAATATATATATATATATAAAATGATTATCTAGTCATATCTTATTTAACCAAATATACCCCAAATATTGTCAATTTAACATGTAGGCAACATAAGAATTATTCATGGCTATTTTATATTCTATTTCATAGGTCTAAAAAAAAACATGCTTTTCAATGTTTGAAAAGGTTTTCTTCAAGTTTTATTCAAATATTGGCCAATAAAAGTCAAAGCATCATTCAATTTCAATGAAGAGTTAAAATGTAAAATGATAAGGACTTGGGCTTTTTTCTTAAGCAAAATGCAATGATTTAAGGTTAAAAGTCCCGATATAAACAGGATGCTTTGGGTGGCATATATCTTAATAAAAAATGACTAACTAAATACTATGGCATAAAAGATTCATAATGTATAAATTCTCCTGTTTTCATTGTTGAATAAATCAAATAATAACTTTTTACCCTTCAATTAATTTGAACATTGGCCATGTAATTTCAAAAAATTATCTTCAAAGGTATATTTTGAAGTAGGCTCTAGTAACTTAAAATTGTGTTTGAATATTCAAATGAATCTTTATTTCATTATATGTGGATTTCTTAGATGCTAATCTACTCCAGCTCTTCCTTATCTGCATATAAAATATGCAGCAAAGTCTTTTGAGATATCTTGGAAAATGCCCTTCTTATGAGAATCTTGGGACATAGCATTTACTAAAACAACATTCAAAGAAAAATGGCATATTATCAAAAAGAATCATTATCACCTTAATTTGTTATATACAGTGATTAAGCTTTATTCTCAAATGTATAGAGTATGACAAAGACAGAGCCAAAAAGAAACCAAGAGGATAATGAAATATCAAAAAATGTAGGACCAAGACTCAATGTCATCTTCCTAGAACAACTTCTTGTCAGTGCATCCCTCCCCCCCCAAACCCCCAACCCCCAGCAATGAGTCAGGCATCAAATAAACAGAAAACAATAGAAACTAAATTCAGGACCTTTGGTGCCAGGCAGAATGATAGGGCGCCACGTAACTTGCTTCTGCAGTCCTTACACAAACTAACATAGCTCCATCAATTCAAGGGCGGTATTACTTCAGGCCATGCCTATTGGATAGAAAGAGAAGAGATTGCCTCCTACAGCCACCTTCAGAACTGAGCCCTTTCTGTCCTCCCAGTATACCACATGCCTTTGGAACAACTCTGCTCTGTTTCAGTGGCTTAATAGCAGGCTTTTCCTCCCATAACTGTGAACCCCTGAAAGAGAAATATAATGTCTGGCACATAGTAAGGACATCTAAAATGCAGAAAGTCTGAGTGTGGAGTCCAGGGCTGTGCATTTTTAACAAGCACCTCAGATGATTCAGATTCTGTTTTACGGAACCACAGCTATAGAAAGAAGCAGTTTAAATACTTCCTGGGAAGCTTTTGAAACACACAATATTACCCACATTCTGGAATTTGAAGGCAGTAGACTGGTGTGGAGTTTGGCATTAGGTGACCAGACGTGCCGCTTTTGGCGGGACAGTCCCAATTTTTAACAATTTGTCCCACATCCCGCAGTATTTTTTTAAAAGTCTCGATTTTTGGAAAGAATGCATAAAAACCTAGGGAACGGTGGGAGAACGGGAAGGGAATATACGGTTTTCAGCGGGGAGACCCTGCCTCGACCTGGAAGCACCCGCACTGCCGCAAGAGCTGGCTGCCGCATGCGGGGCCCCGAAACAAAGAACTTGGGGCGGGACGTACCTGCTGGGGCAGCAGCTGTCAAGTCCCCTAACTACCCATAGGACCATGTCCTGGATGCTGGCGTGTGGTTCCTGGCTCCGCGAAGCGCAAGCTGCTCAGTCTCCAGCGGGTGGCGGGGCTGGATGCGGGGAGTGCGGCCACCACAAGAAGCAGTCCAGGCAGGGAGTGTGCGCCACCACTCGTGTGCGAGCGCGCCATCAGTGCTGCCCTGCCTGCTCCTGCCCCCTCGTGCAGCTCCTGCATCGGGTTTGGGACCATATAACCCAATCCCTCTGACTCACTCAAAATTTCCCATATAGTAATATTTCCAAAAATGATCTTTTTAATGAGGTATCATTATTAAAAATATATATTGATAAGGAAAAGGTTAAATTTTGGGCATCAGCAAAAATAACAATAGAGAACAAATGGTTAGAAATATTTCATCATTTTGAAACAAACCATGTTCCATACAATAATGCACTAAAAATTGTGGAATACGCACTATCTTTACCAGGAACTAATGCTGTGACTGAACACGTTTTTTCTACGGTAAATAAAGTGTGGACATCAGAAAACTCACAATTAAGTGTTGAGACTTTGAAAGCCATTTTATGTGTGAAATAGGATATAACAAATTCTTGTGAAAAATTTTATGACCTTTTAAACAATGACAGCAATCTATTAAAAAAAATTCACTCAAATGAGAAATATGCCAAAGAATAAAATAATATTATACATAATTTTTTAATGTATTATATTTGTAAATTGTACTTATGCTGAAATTTTAAAAAATATATTACAATACTATTTTTGCATTCTATGAAAATTTTTTTTGCTCCATATAGACCAAAATTTTAATCAAGAACACCCCCCCCCCCGGGTCAATGGTGTCCCACTTTACCAATTTTAAAATCTAGTCACCTTAGTTTAGCATCATAGCAAGCTAGACATTGTCAGTATCATGGTTCAGTCAGAAAAGCAAAAAAAAAACAAACAAAAAACACTAGTTCTTTTAACAGAGAATTTAATGCTGGGAATTGTTTAAACAAATATTGAAAGATTGGAAAAATCAAAGGGAACCATGTTACCGTAGGAGGTGCCACCCTCAAACTGGGGAGATGAAGGCAAACAACTGGAAGACGTAATTAGATAAATCTGAAACAGCAACTCTGAAGAGTGAGGACCCTGACCCCCAAGGAAATGTGTGCTGGTCTAGTACTGGCGTGTCTGGAACTTGGAAGAAAGAGCCTGTGGAGATACCCAGATCTCCGAATAAGATGCAATGAGCCTGATTCTGAGAGTGCGGGGAAAGACGGGAAACTGGAACCTGTTGCTGCTGTCCAACTGAATGCCTATTTCTGGAGCAACATTGACAGGAACAGGAAGTAGACCAGAAGCAAGGCCTTCTGCTCCTCCATCCTGCAGGCTCCCTCTAGTGACCCCTACTGGCAGAACCTAGCAGGGAGCCAGCTGGCACAAAGAAAGGTGATCTGCAGAGTTCCAGCCCCTGTGTCACAACACAGCACAGAAGGGTTGGTTTTGGAGCTGACAGTCAATAGCTTAACAGTCAAGTTATTAGTGTCACCCAACAAACACACCACCCCAGATGAAACAGCCGCATCCAAACGAGAACAGATAACCTGGCCCATAGATGATAAACAACCTCTGCTACTTGGACCAGCACATCCTCTGTTTTCACACAACTAATGCCAGAGCTCCAGTCCAGTGGTCCAAAAGCATACAGTAGTTTCAGCCATTTATAAACCGAGAGACTTGATGAATATGGTTCAGATGTGATATCTACAGAGAGTAAAGCCCAGAAGTGTTCTAGAATGATGACTCTCAAAGGATGGTCCCTGAACCAGCAGAATCAGTTTCACCTGGACTAAGTAGCAATTCAAATTCTTGCCTCCCTCCCAAATCTCACCAATAACTGGAGACAGGGACTAGCAACCAGTATTTTCCCAAGACCTCAGTGGTGCCTCTGGTGGATACCACAGTTTGTCATTTTGTGTTCTAGTGCCTTGAATAGCCTCACTCATCGCATTTCCAAACTGAAGCATCTCTGCTTACCTCCTCCCTCCTGCGGGGCTGACCCGTATCCCCTCCAGTGTTCATGTCATCACCCTGCCACAAACAAGTGATTAATAGTCAAAGCCACACGGAAGATAAATTATGAAAGTTCTGTTTGTCTTGGCACCCGCAGGTGTCTTGCCTCTTTGGATCTATAATGTTTTTCAGACTTGCTGTGTAGTCTCAGGGCCCAATTTAAGAAAGAAATTTTTTACTGTTTTCCATTTTATTTTTAGTAATAAGCAAAGTAATTAAGTCTTTTCTGGTTCCTGGAGCAATCTAGCTTATCAGAGGACTTTAACATGAACAAGGAAAATTCAGTTAATAGGCATGGACATAGGGAATCAACTTACTAAAATTAAAGTCCTGAAGAGGTCACAGGAGGATTAAATGCACTATTGTGCTTCTTTTCTCCAACTATCCATGTTATTTTCCATGTTAATGTTTTTCTCCATCGATATATGGGGAGGATAGATTGGCCACATGAAAAAGCCATAATAAAATGAACCCGGAAAAGAGGACCTCTAAATCAGAGATTGTAAACTGGAACGCTGGGGTCATATTAGGCCAGCAGACATATCTTGCTCAATCCATATCCTGTTTCTTTTTTAATTTGTTTAATATTTGACAAAATTTTAAAACTGGGAGATTTCACACAGAAGTGTAGAATTCTGGCTTCTCTTGAAAGGACAAAGAGTCTCTAGGTTGCCAGAGTCTCCACCTTCCCCATCCCACGCCCACTAGAGTTTGTGATTTCTTCCTTATATCCCACCCAAAGGGTTTCCAGATCAGAAAAGGGACACCAAAAATTAAGTTTCATTCTATAGAGCAGGCCATGCCAGCTGTTTTTCTGGAGTGCCTTCCACCATTTGGGCAAACCCCCTGGAGCACCGACTCTCATCACCTCTCCTGCTCCATCAAAATGCCCTCCCTCCTATCCCTCCTGGCCCTGCATCCTTTCTTTTGTTATTGGAACATTGAACAGATTTTTCAAGCCTGAATATAATAAATACCTCCACACCCCATGACAATCTTGAAGACACCATCCAGCCTGTCCCCACCTTTCCTCTTTCACCTCCACTTCTTCCCTCGCTGATCATCCCTCAGTCTGCTGCAACCCCACTTCTGTTTCCACCCTTCTGTTGAAATGGGTCTGGCTGATGTCACTATAGCCCCCTAATGACCAAATCTGGGGGGCTAGTTTCAGTCTTCTTCCTACAACTTCACGTCCTTTCTTAACCTTCCTCATCCCTCAGGTGTCGGTTCAGGACTCACTCCCTCCTCTGACAGCGGGGTTAACGGTCCCTCTGAGCCAGGTTTCTATGACAGCCTCTTGTCTCTATCATCTCATTCTGAAGTCATATCACAGCTCTCACTTATAAATCTGTCTTCCCAGCTAAAAGTGGCAAACTGTGCTTCACTCACCTTCGTATGCACAGTGACCAGGACAATGACTGCCATCCATGGAGCATTTGATAAATGCCTATTAATAAAGAAATAAATGGATTAACAAGTGAATGAACCAAGAATTATAAAGCATCTTTTACGTTTAAGATAGGAAGTTCTGAAATTCTTCCAAGAGAAGCATTTTGCCCAAAACATTAGCTTTATTCAGTGGGCCACCCTACATAAACCCAATTATGTCAGGTGGAGAAAAAACCATATGCTTTCCTCCTTGTCTTGCTGGACATTTCAAAGAGTCTGGAATAGTAATGGCCTTCATATCTACTGGGGGTATTTTAAAAAAGCACCACCCCAAATGTTTTATCGCTCCAGATGCACAGTGATGGAAGTATGCAGAAAAGACTGCATTTGAAAGAGAGAAGAAACCCTCTACAGTGGAAAACAGAAATTCAGAGAAATAGAAATAACCTAAGGGAAGCCTGACCAGGCAGTGGCACAGTGGATAGAGCGTCAGACTGGGATGCGGAAGACCCAGGTTCAAGACCCCGAGGTCACCAGTTTGAGCACGGGCCCATCTGGCTTGAGCAAAAGCTCTCCAGCTTGGACCCAAGGTCGCTGGCTCCAGCAGGGGGGTGCTCAGTCTGCTGAAGGCCCGCGGTCAAGGCACGTGTGAGAAAGCAATCAATGAACAACTAAGGTGCTGCAACGGCAACAAAAAACTAATGGTTGATGCTTCTCACCTCTCTCCATTCCTGTCTGTCTGTCCCTATCTATCCCTCTCTCTGACTCTCTCTCTGTCGCTGTAAAAAAAAAAAGAAAGAAAGAAAAGAAAAGAAAAGAAATAACCTAAGGGAATAATAAGGGAAGAATGAAATACATGTGCCCCCAAGTCCTTTAGTAAGTCATTTGTTGACAGGATCACACAAAAACAGTTCTCCATAGAGACTGCAAACAAGGGTGGGAGCTACTCTCCCCATTTCTCCCCCTTCCCAGAGTTCTGCTCTCCCCAGCTCCACTCTGGACCAGCAGAGAGGTGAAATGGAAAGTGGGGGATGAGGTGGGAGATCCCAGACCTTGATGGTTTTATCTAGGTTGCCAAGAGGGTGGGGTATAGCAAGGAAACCAGCCTCCAGTGGCAGGAAAAGAAGATGAGCTCTTGTGACCATTGCCCACTGGACAAGGACTTCCCTTCCACATGCTTATTTACAGTACTTTTTTTTTAATTGAATATTCCCCAATGGAAGGGGGAAATTGCACACTTCTTGACTTTTTTTTCCCATTAAGCTCCTCCAGTCCTCGAACAGGCACCCCCACATACCCTCCTTGTGTATCTAGAAACATCTGAATTGGCTGAATGTATTTCACGTAGGTCCACAAGACTCTCTGGGCCCCTCTCAGCTCCTTTCCAATGGACAAAGAGCAGATACATGGCAGGCATGGAGTGCTCATATTCCAACTCTCTGGGTGAAGAGGGACCTCACTTAGGCTCTCTTCCACTCTCTTGGCCCTTCTCTCCACCCTCTTCCTTTCTTCCAGTGCCATTGACTGAACACAGTAAGGCAAGGGAGCAGACACCAGGAGGGTCTAAACAGAACAAGATGAAAAGGAAAAATATTAATTCCATGCATGCATTCTCCCGACTCAAGTGCCTGGCCTCACCCAGTCCACAGCAACCCTCCCAAAGGACTATCGTGAAAACTAAGACTATTGCACAACTGACATACACATGGAACTTACAGGCAACTGTGATCATATACAGTAAAAAATAAATTTTAATATATCAAATTACTCCCTCTTTGGTTCTGAGAATAATCAATTATTGTTAATCATTTCTTATATTAACAACAGCTTTTAAAAGTGATGACCCATATGACAAATAAATACATAAAAACAAACTATGATAGCTAAGACTGTCATTTTATATGAAAATATTTGAAAGCTGTTAATGATTTTTCTGCCGGGGACACTAATATTTAAAGTTTCTGTATAATCTCATCACTAACAATAACATTTTCTGAGCATCTCTTTGTAAAGTGCTTCCTGTTTCTGTTTGCTATCTGTCTTAGTACCAATAAAAATTCAGTCCAATTCTAACACAAGAATAATATTCAACAATATGGAACTTGATGTGCAACACCTCTTAGCTTCTACAAGTAAGTGCTAAAACAGTTGTATTGGCTATTAGGAGTGTGTGTTCATATTGCTTAGATGAGAAAAGGCCCGGCCCTCGAAGCCCCTGCTGAGTTCAGCAGGCAGTCTCGAAAAAGCAAGGACATAGTACAGTGATCTTTTCACCAGTGGTGCATGCACCAGGGCTGGCCTAAACCTCGGCTCTAACAAAACCAGCTGCCTGAGCATCCAGTCCCGAGAATGTAACTGTTTGCCTGGTGTTTTCCAAAGCCCTTCCCCTCCTTTAAGACATTTAAGGCCAGAGAGTTGAGAGACAAACAGACTTGAGAGTCCAGGGAGGATTCAAACATCCTGACTCTGGCAGCTCCCCTGGCCCTGTTTTCCTACAGCCCACATGGCACTTAATCAGTGATGAGTGCTAGAAAATCACTTAGCATTATTGAAACCTCTCCCCTGCACTGTGTTCTCAGAGCAACATATACATTATCTCTGTAGCATACATTTGCATGGGGAATTTTCTGCATGCAATTATCCTTTGCAACTAATAAAATAAGATGTAATTACAGATGTACTGTGAGCAGTGCCACTTTACATTTAGCTGGCTATGTTTGTGGCTGTCTGGGACTCCAGATCTGAGTGCTGCTTATTACTCTCACTCACATGTTACTGCTGGGGACAGTGCTGCTCTGGGTGACAGCTATCTGGGGCAGCACAGTGACAGTCCTTTGGGGAGCTCTCTGCCTCTTTGGGCTCTCTGTTTCTTAGCTCACAGCTGCACTTTGGACCCTCCCCTGCACAGCCTACAATATATAACTTGACTGAAGAAGAGCCCTCCTTTGCCATCCTGAACCCACTGAATTTTAAATGTCAGTCTATTACCTACCTGTTTAAATGAGAAACAGAGATACATACAGAGGCTTCCATCAAAAATGCCAAAAGGAACCCACTTGTACTTTGACATGACAAAGAGCTCTACAGACCCCCTCCGCATTTTATCCAATGGACATGTTATTATTTTTTGAGGACCAGAAAAAGCATACAATAAACATTATATAAAGTCAGGAGGGGGAAGGCTCTTCCTTCTGAGAATCCTCCTACAGGAACTTGGGAGGGACATGGAGGTTTAACACAAGCTACATGGACTCATGGAGGTTTTAAGGGAATTCACTTCTGGAAACTCAATTTCCTGAATTGGGTCTTACTGAAAACTGTGCCTGAAGATGTGTAGGTACACTCCCTGCCTGCAGGTTATACCTTGGTACACAAAAATATTTTTAAAATAACATATTGATGAAGAGTGTTTAAATAACAAAAGACAGGCCTGTTGCTATGGGTCTCTCTTGACTCCAACATCTTCTAGGCTGCACAAGGTATCTTTCGCCCTCAGGCTATGTGTGTCTATTGAGAAGGTATCTAAGTCCTAGAAATATTCAGACCCTCCCTGTGAAACCCTCTAGAGCATGAGGACAATATCACTTTAGAGACAAGACAAGCGATTTGATTTCATGACTGTTCATTGTATGAATCAGGTGGACCTAAGAGCTGAGTGTGGATAGGTAAGGAGAAAGTCAGAAAATCGGCCCCCCGAACAAGATCCTTCCATGGCTAAGGCCTGATAATGGTTGGGACTGCAAGGAGAAACCAGCCAGGGAAGGGTAAAGTCTCACGGAGGACCAGGTGGGGGAGTGCCCTCCTCAAGAACCCTGAGGACAGAGACAGGGCAGTCAGCAGAGTATGCAGCAAGAATGGTGTGGAAGAATCACTCTAGCAAAGAAGCCCAATATAACAAGTCCCATGGGGAACCACTTACCTCAGAGCCTTTCCTCCTAGCCATCCCGAGGCTGTCCTAAGTTTGGCAGGGTTCCCATGCCTGTCCCCAACAACAGTGACAGGCACCCAGATTCTTGATTTTGTTAAAGACCCTTGGAAAAAGCTCAAGTCATTCCTCTATGAAAGAAAACCAGTATGTACAACCCTGCTCGTGTTTATTGCCTTCAGGCAATGATTTATTATAGACTAGTATTCTTCTGAGTCTGAAATGTCCCAGACTGGTGCCTTAAATACTATCCCTAAACTAAGAGACTGGATCCTGAGTGGCTGGCATTTATCGGACTTTTTTTAAAACCATAAATCTGACCGCAAGTAAATGTCTTCTAACAAGCACAGAGCATATAAAAAAGACTTCCTTACTATAAGGCGGTCTAGCAGTAAATAGCTGCCCTCCCACAGTGGGACTGGCAGTGAATAGCCAGAGGCCTCCTGGTGAATTTGCTGTCACTAAGCTAGAACATTTTCATTGTATTGATGGGATAAAAAAGACCAGGTACTAAGGATAAAAACAAAATACCACTGCTCAAATCAGAGAAACCTTAAAACACATATCATAACCTTTCTCCATAATTTCTTTTGAGTTCTCTACCAACAGTTATTATAGGCCATTCATTAAATGTTGACAATGTTTCCCTCCCCCAATCCCAGGTGGTGAGATATAAAGAAATATTTACTTTTCTTCTTTTTTTACCTTTTTCATATCATTTTTTTAAATATCCACAATGCACATGTATTATATTTGGAAAATTAAAAAGGAATGACTTCTTCCATAAAAATAGGACACATAAAGAAGAATTTTATTCAAAACTTAAAAGTGAGAAAGTTGATCTGCTTTTTCATTTTTCGTATGAAAGAAAAGTATATGTGACAACTGCTGAAACCTATGAAACTTTTTATTTTATAAATTATGGAAAACCCTGGGAAGGGCCACAGCACAGAGTCACCAGGACCACTTGCAGGTCAGGTCACAGGGTCAGCTTTGTCATTTCACTCATCTAGCAGATTATAACTAAAACTCCATTGGTTATTAGTAAGTTCAATGGTATAGCAGTACTTTTTTAAAAAATAAAGAAAATTTAAATCAGAATCTGACTTTATTAATCCAAGCACCTCCTATCTTTGAAAATGTTTTGTGACCATCAGCCACAAGGATGATAGCAAACAATGCCACAGCATAGCTCTTTGCCCTCTTGAAATTGCCACTAATTTCACACAGAAAATCCAAAGAAGAAAAAGCAATGTTTTGGGGGGTCGACCCACTCTTTTTCCCTTCCCATTGCCCTATGCTGCTACTTGTTTGCTAACCAGCTTCTCATGATAACCTTAAAACTCTTGTCTTGGGACCATGGCCAGCTTTCATCTTCAACCCCCTCACCCCAAGACACACCCAGCCAGTCCTTGAAGACATGGCTTCCTCAGCCTTCCTCTCTCAGTAGAGCCTGACATTCTTACACAGTCTTCTAGATCAAGGTTGAGAGGTGGGGCAGGTCATGGTTCTTGTTTGCCAGTGCTCCATCCAGATCATTCCTCCTCCAGTTTTCTGAGGAAAACCCACTACTCTTCAACGTTGTCATCTTTATCTGCCATACTTTGCCATCACTCCCCTCATTAACTGAGCACATTAGCATGTGGCTCGTTGTCTACACCGTAACCTTCATATACTCCCACGCTGGAAGTGTCTCAGAAATCAGTCTAAGCTTTTAGTTCCTTGATCTGTCTGCTCCATGAGGTTTCAGAGGTAAGGAGAGATTTTTACTAGACAAATGGTCAAGTCTGAGCATCTTGCTGACCAGGCATTGGTGCAGTGGATAGAGCGTCGGACTGGGACGCGGAGGACCCAGGTTCAAAACCCTGAGGTTTCCAGCTTGAGAGTGGGCCCATCTGGCTTGAGCAAAAGCTCGCCAGCTTGGACCCAAGGTTACTGACTCAAGCAAGGGGTAACTCAGTCTGCTATAGCCCCCAGTCAAGGCACATGTGAGAAAGCAATCAATGAACAACTAAGGTGCTTCAATGAAGAATTGAAGCTTCTCATCTCTCTCCCTTCCTGTCTGTCTGTCCCTGTCTGTCTCTCACACACACACAAAAAAGTCTGAGCATCTTGAGTAGGCAAGCATACTAATGTAGAGTCTTTATTTATGATAACGCCACCTCTGAAGTATTGATTCAAATTTCCTTCTCTTGCATCATCTCCTGCCCTAGTTCTCTCTCTTTCTTCTCCCCCCCCCACACACACCCAAACTGGAATATTACTCAGCCATGAAAAGGAATAAAATCTTGCTATTTGTGACAACAACAAAAAGTTGGGGAGGGTACTATTTTCAGGAGTAGAGGTTAAGGCATAGTCAAACCAACTGACTGCTTTTCAGGAAATAAATCCAAACTATAACATATACAGCATTAATCAAGGACAGTGTGAATACTACTAATAATATTTGTTCTTTGCCTCTGCTTAGGATAAACCTGTACTATATGTTGAGTCAAATGGAAACATCTTTATCTACCATTTTACTTAATTTTGGTTCACTTGTTCTGTTTCAAGGAAAGTGAGTGTCAGCGATGGAAAATTGAAGAGAGGTGGGGAAGGATGATCTAATTTTTAAAATACTGAGATAAAGAGAGTTATCTTTCCTTGGGAGGAAAGATAAGCTAAAAGAGAACTCAAATTCATCCTTTTCTGAAATCCCATCCAAACTCTATTTTCACATGTGGGATGTGGAGGAGCATATTTATTTAGGTACCCCTAAGGTTCCTCCTAATTCGAAAATTCTGTAACTAGCCGCAGAATTCAACCATAGTGTATACATAAGAACTGTGGTCAAATCCATCTGGATTAAAGAGCAAACTTGGCGATTTCCCAGGTGTTCAGATGATAACTACACCTGTGTTAGTGGTTGGAAAATGTTATCTGAGAGCTCATCCTCTTTACTGAATCTTTTCTCTCAATAAGTAAAGGTGGGGAAAATTCAGTTCAGCACAACTGCCAGTCCTAGTTTCCATAACACCAACAAGTAATCAAGAAGTGGTTAATTCTGAGTGGCTGTGGCCTCCACATAAACAAGAACAATCACAAAATGAGTCTCTCAAATCATCTGGTCCCTTCAGGCCTCCAAATTGCAATTGGCCAATTTCTTCCAAATATTATTATTATTTTTTAATGGAGTGGGTACTCAGCAAGGAATTTTCAGGCCAAAGTGATACATTCCTTTTCCCCCTTGATAAATTTAGACCAGTTGAAGTACTCAAAGTAGGAGAAGGACTTTGGGACAAGAAAGGAATGCACATTGGCTCCCGAGCTCTGGAACGGAGAAACACAATTCCGAGGCTGGAAACCCAAAGATGTGGTGGTCCGTCAGGGGAGCAGAGCCCCTGCTCTGGAGGATGCTTGAAAAGCAACAAGAATATAAACCTAATGAGTTTTACAGGAATTGGAAATGCTGAGCAATGAGTACAAGTTCAGAGAAATTAAAATTAGGATGTATAGAAAAATATATTTTATCTTTCTCTTTAAAATATAATTTTTTGAAAAATCCAGGCTACCCGGGCAAGATGCTAAAAAAATGCTCATATGATTCTGCCCTCAAGTTAGAGGTTCACTCAGTTCATCGTATTCAGAGATGAGTTCGTCTCTGCCTTCACCCTGTAAGTAATGAACCAAACCAGTCTTATGAGGTGAAGTGAACTGGCTCCACTCAAACTGGCTCAGAGGGTTTGACCTCTTCCTAGGTTTCAGTTGTCTTTCAGGAAGAAGACACAGAAAAATTAAACTTCTTTCTCTAATCCATAAGTTTAATTTCGCTTCAATGTAAATGGCCTTGACATCAGCTGTGGTTCAGCTAGCCTTGCAAAGTCATTCTGCGTGGGGCAGCAAAAGGCCCAGTTTCATGCTTAATAAATCAATTTCAAGTTGTATAAAAAGAACATATGTAAGGAAAAAATAAGGTAGACTGAAAATCACACTATACAAATTAGGTATGGATTGGAAAGGAATATAGAAAGGAAAAATCTATTTGCCGGTTGCTTTAACAAAATGTCAAACTTTTTCAAGATTTCAAAAAATGATCTTTCAGAAGATTTGCTTGGAATGGGGTGAACTCTTGTTTTTGATTTAGAAGAGACTACTGTGACTAGTTCAAGCAATCTACAATCTATGTACAAGGATTAAAGAGAATCAATTAAAGAGAAGCCCACCAAAGACTCGTCCCTTACAAAAGCATGGAGACTCCTCAGTCAGAGTTTCCAGAAGTTTTACAAATATTACTCAGCTCAGAAATGCTTTTTAACTGGAAATGTGAAGCCAAGTTAGTAGACTGTCCTACACTTGTCATGTGAGGGTCACTATGTTTTACCATTACATTTTTCCTGCTTGACTTAAATTATATGTAGTGAGAAGAATTTATGGCAAAGATACTGCAAAGGAATTCAGTGAATTTACAGAAGGAAAAATAGAAAATTATTAAATGGTTCAAAGAAAAACAAAAAACTCAGATCCAAAATGAAACTCTGTATTTCTGTCTACAAACCTACCAATAAACTGTGTGCCCTGAAAAACACCAAGAGAAAGTCTCCCAAGATCACAGGAGGAAAAAAGAAATCCTTGAGCCCTGTGCTGCTTTAAGAAAATAGGACCTTTGTGAGGTCCTACTAAGTGCCAGCTACCTGACATCTTCTATTTTAGGTTTTCTTTGGTTTCCTGTCCTCCCTGTGACATGAGACGTGTTTCTCCCTGTGGCACAGGTAAGGACAGCACAGCTCAGAGAGGCCAAGCACGCAGTCCAAGATTAACCCACCTGGTAAACCAAGCCAGAGTTAGAACACACATCGGTCTGGTTCTGGAGTCCATGCTATTAAATCACGCTCCATGAGACATCCTGTGCTTTTACAAACTAGAAAAAAAAAAAAAAAACCCAGCTCAGCAGTCTTTCTTCTTTCTTTTCTATTTTTTCTGTAAGGAACCACTTCACCCAGAGAATAAAAACAATCCGAGCACAAATGCAACTAAAAGCACTCCCATCCTCGTGGACTAGAATAAGTTCTGCAACATTTACATATTTTACTGAAAATTTAGTATATGGAAACAAGCATGTTCTATGCCAGAGATAATGCTAGTTTTCCATTAGACTTAATATAGTCAATGGTATTCATGAAAGGGAGATGTCATCAAATGTGAGCTTCTTATGCTTCAGTTCCTTCCAAAAGTACAGCTTCATTGATAATCATACTGACCAATGCTGTATAAAGTTTTCTTTTTTCTCCCAGAAGCTTATGTTGATTATTCTTGATAACAGTCTATGTGGTAGGACAGGTAGGTACTCATTCAAGGTATTTAAAGTATACATAATATTTTATTAATTGCTGTTATATTATGGAAAAAATATAACATCACTAGATAACTATTAGCACTTAATTGGCCTATTCACTGTTTGGATACAAATGGATAATAACAAATACTTAAAAAAGGTTATTTCACAAGCAAGAGGCTCTTGACTCGCCATTTCCACTGTGGGACGGCCACAGAGCCAACTTGCACTCCTCTCTTAAAATATAATTCCTTTATTTGTTTTCCATTCTTAAATTCATTTAAAGTTTTCTGTCTTGAAAGCCCACTGAGTATAAGGAACAGTGTTAGACATCATGAAGGTTACAGAAACAAAAATTCCCCCGAGGATCAACAGTTTAACAAAGAAATAAATGCAGTGCTACTAAAATCATCTGCAAAAATGTCACACAGGTAGACATAAATCCTTGGCTTCATATAGGAATCGCTTGGTGAGGTCTAAAAAATCCCGGTCACAGCCACAGAGATTCTGATTTAATTGGTCTGGGCAGCGGCCAGGGTGCTGGTGCTTTTAAGAGCTCCCCAGATGGTTTGTGTGCTCCAAGGTTAGACACACAGCTGTGGGAGCACCCGGAGGGAGCCCCGAGGGGCGAGAGTGACTCAGTAGCTGCTGGTACATTCTAGGGATCCCCTCTCTCCTTCCTTCCTTTAAAGTAGGTGTAGCATATATACTGGAACTTTGAAGAATGGGGGAGTCTTGAAGCATGGAGATGGAGGGTAGAGAAAGGGTGTCAGAGGAGGAGAAAATGCCATAAACCAGGGCAAGGATGTGAAAAGGAACAAGGGACATTTCAGGACTTTAAATTTGAATGGAGCAGTCTTGTGGGAGATCTGGAGGGAGACCAGAACAGGCTAGACACCTGGGCAGGGCCCAGAGGCAGAGGGGCTGAAGGCAGATAAGCTAGGAGCTGATTTGTGAAGCAATAAGAAAGCGCCAATCATTTCTGAGCCAGGATGCAATGTGAACTATGTAAGTATAACTCTGCAACTGAAAATATAGAGAATTCATCTAGAGACAGCTTGCATGGATGGCAGGGGACAGCCTGGAGAGGGGAAGCCAGTTAGGCCACTTAGGAAGTGATGGAGATGAGGGAGGCAAAGGTCAGAGGCGCTGAGCCAGGGCCATGGCAGTGGCAGGGCGCAAAGGACAGATTCCAGGCGCACTGTGATGGAGGAAGTGACCGGACTTAATTGGATGATAGCAGACAAGGAGAGAATGGGATCAAAGATGGCCGGAAGATTTAGTGCCTGGTGACATAAGTAAGAGAAAGGGGAAGTCAGGAGGAAGAAGCGGGTTTCAGAGGGCAGGTGACAAATTCCATTTTATATACATTTGCCTCCGCTGCCATCATGTCATCTATTTGGAAACTTCCAGTGACACATCTGAAATTAGGAATCAGAGCACAGTAGAGAATTAAGACAGAAGTAGAGGTTTGGGTGTCATATTGTCATAACTGTAGGTCATGAGAGAAGGTGACAAGTGAGTTCTCTGAAAGACATAAAGAAGGTCAAAGGTCAGAGAGCACCTTTGGCTATGCTGGACGGGGCTTGTGAAGGAGACAGAAAGCAGACAAACAGAGAAAGGGACAACGACAGGCTGTGTCCCAAGACTTGTTGAGAAGGGGAGATTCTAAGAGCGTGGGATAATCTCTAATGTCAAATGTTACCATTAAAATTTCAAATGAAGCCTGAAGGAAACTCTGGGTATGGCCAATTACAGATCCTCAATGACAAAAAGTTACTAGAGTGAATGCAGCATCCACAGCATAAGAGAGCTGAAGGTGGGGGGCAAAGAAGTGGAGACAGTAGGCAGAGTCCACTGATTCAAAGGGTTTGCAGCTGGAGGAAAGAGGGAAACAGTAGGCCAGCTGGTGCCCAAGTACTTGGAAGTCAGTAAAGGAGTGCCCTCCAAATCTGGAGGAAGGAAGGTAACAGAGAGCAGAGAAAGAAATATTTGCAACAGCTGGGACCTACCTGGAGTTCAAGTTATATGCTCCCGACTTTATGATGCACTTGTCATTGACTAGATAGACCACCTGAACTGATCAAGGAACCCAGACAGTGCCCGTCTCAAAATAATGTCTCTATAAATGCTACCATCCAGAAATAATCTGAGTTTACAAACTCCTGTGTATGGAACGAGTCTCCCATGAGGTCTTAAACCAGTCAGTCTTTCCCACCTCCCATTGAGGATGTCAGGATTTCTTCAAAAGTCTGCAACCTCAGCCTACCCCAGTGTCACCCGCTCCGCCCAGATCAGCCTCACTGCTATTGTCTTCACTCGCAAGTCTCCTGCGGCCCAAGCAGGCAGATCCTCAACTGCGCATGCGTCCTCAGACAAGTCACATATCCTTCGCCTTCTCGACTGGAAAGTGAAGGGCGATGATAATGGGGCATTGCCTCCAGCACAAAGGGGTTGTGAAAAGTAAATGACTAATGGCTGAGCAATGTGCAGTTATGAAGCTAGAGAAAAGCTTAGTGATCATCTCTGCCTGGCTGGGCACAGCGCAGTTCACCAGACACAAAGACCACATTCAGACCTTCCCAGGTGCCAAAGACTCGCAGAGAGTTGGCCAAATGAAGCAGAATCCAAAGACAAAAGAAAATCCGTCAACAAAAAAGGCAAGAGGAAAGAGGATACATAGAGGAAAAGGTCTGGGAGGTTAGAGGGTCATGGAGTATTCTACTGCTGAAATTCCTCTGGACGAAGAAATCATTTTACATTTCTCCTTGGGGACCAATATATGCATGTATCTATTGAAGGCTGCACACTGACCCCAGGGCCATCTAGGAAATCTATCTGATGGAAAGGGAGAGCTCTCTGCTCTGCACAGGAGCCACATCTTTCCAGTAAAACCAGCCACTGTGCCATCTCTCCAGGCTTCTGCAGTGAATTTCACCTGCAGAGTCCATTCCTCCAGACAAGAGGCACTACTCATGGCATCAAGGGTAGACTTCTTTTCCTTGGTCTATTCAACCAAAGACTTGCCTGTATGAACTTCTTCATGGATTTCATAGATTTGAGTCTTAGACTGATTGTAGTCTGGCCAAAACTTTTTAAAAGCCTACTAAATGCAAAAAGACACAAAACGGTGTGCATTCTTATTAGTATTCTAAAGGGCTAGCTAATGAGTGCCACAAGTGGCATTCCAAATAAATGACCTCCATGGGTGGGAGGTAGGTCACACTTGAATTTGTTGTGTAACCCAGGGGTTCTTAAGGCCCAATCCAGGCTGTAGTCCCAGAGGAGCCCTTTAGTATGACTGTATGTCTCAGCTGGCTGCATCAGTGATCTCACCCAATAGAAAGGTATTGCCTCTCAGCTCCCTGCTCGAAGGTTTCTGGAAGGCTCCAGATAGGGTAATGGTCTAGGTCCACTGAGAGCTGATCCCTGTGTTGACCAGCCTGGCCCCATGCTCTCTCTGCTTTCTGCGTAACATCGTCCCAGGATCCTTGGGCTCCAGTGCTGCTGCTGTCGGCATATGGAGGCTTCCACCCTCCTGCGCTGCCCTGCTCTTGACCAGGACTGCACTCAGGCTTCGGCCTTCCCTGCACTGTCCGGCCTCCCTCACCGTCTCCACCTTACACCACCACCGTGAGGTCTCCAGCTGACACAGGAAACGGCTCTTTTAATGTCCTTTTTGTTCAGAAGAATGAAGGACACTCATGGCTGCGGAGTCCAGTGCTCTAGTGGCATGATTATGTCACTTTCTGTTCACATGTAGTCCTCACTCAGAGAACATGTAGGTTTGGTCCCCTGTGCCCTCCTGACATCAGGTCTCAGGCTTGGTCTGACCCATCCTTCCAAACTCCTTGTTCTCTCCTGAAAATTTTCTTCTACGATTCTGCTTCCAGTCATCCCTAAACCTGGTGTTCAGGGGGTAAGGGTGGGAAAACTGGTACAGAGATAGTCAGAAAGGCTTTGTGGGTCAAATAAGTTTGCAAATATGATGTATATGTTTGCTCACTTATAGTTTGCATTGGTGTGGGGAACAGGCTGTAAGCAGGCAGGATCCTTATAGCCTAAGGCTTAGTTTTAAGACTAAGCCTTTTCCACCCTTTTAATACTAAGATCTTCTCAACACTAATCTTTTCCCCACACCCTTGAGTGTTGCATGATGTGGGGTGGTGCACTCTTATAAGGAATCCCAGAGTTTGTGCAGAGAGAAGGAGATGGGAAACAGAGGTGAATAAGGCTGGTGAAGTTAGAAACCTTTGATTCTAGGAAACTCGGACAAGTCAGTGGCTTTGGGAGCCCTGAATAGAAAGGGAAGTGTTTTCCCACTGTGCGTATTTTTCACCCTCCAGGTGTGAGCTAGGATTAAAGGTTCTTGGTTCCATTGTTTCATTACCATCTGTCTAAATCAAATGCGAACCTGCATGGGCCAGAGGACTGTGATGGTGGCTGTGGCTACTGGCCTTACAGACTGTATGACATGTCAGGATAAGGCTGAACATCAATTGGGAATGAGGTTTAACCTCTTTCTTCGAAGCTCCTGGGTCTCAGGCCTGAAGCTCATCCTCTTAGGAAACATCCGTAAAAATGAAACCTCAACATTCAGTTGGCCCCTGGGGAACTGGAGTTCTTGCCATTATTTCCAGTGAGAGTGCATGCCCTGCTGCGGCCAGCTGCCAGGGAAGCTCTTGCCGAGAGCCATCCTATGCACTGGGCTGAACCTTAGTGGCCCAGCCATTACCCAGCTAAGAAGTGAAATAACAGACTCTCCTTTTAAGGGATCCTCAATCTCTATGAGCAGTTCTCTTGAATAGCTACCATCCAGCTCTTCCTTTGAAATGTGCACACATATGCACATGCACACACACACAGACTCTACCTCCTGGCTGACACAGGCTGTAGGGAATCACCCATCTAACCTTGAACCCTCTATGCCTTAGATTGGGGAACTTTAGTTAAAAGCCCTGAGTGAATGTCTCTTGGATGCAAACACCAAGAAACTCTGAGTGAGTGACCTTTGTGCAGACACAAAGGAACACACATGAACGGTCTTTAGAAAATTAACCTAGAGGTTCTAGATTGCCCCTCCCTTTGTGCTTGTTAAGTAGCAAAAGAAAAAAAAAGTACTGACCAAAATTACCCTTCTCCATGTCAGCAAAATGGCCATTAGTCATTCTTTCCCTTGTCACCTGATCTCCCTCCCCTGTAATCCTGTTACCGCTGTTCTACTTCTGCTCAATAAAAGCTAAGGGAGAGGGAAATTCAGGAGGTCTTCTTTGCCTCCCTTGGCAGACCTCCCCCTCTTCCTCTTGACATAAGTTTGTGTCTTGAGTAGGTTTCTTCCATGCGACACTGATAGTTCCCAGCGGGCTGGAGTACTACAAAATTCTTTATCTTATCTTTAACTCCTCACTCTTTACTTTAATGGCTCTCTTCAACCCATCTTCCAAAGGTCTAATAGGCTGAAGTTGGGACAGGTTAATAGTTTCAGGCCTGGCTCTGCTAGCTACTTAATAAGTTCAGCAAGAATGTGTCTAGCTCCCCCTTTGAAAAGTATATGTCATGTCACTTTGTTTTCAGCTTTTGGACAGCAGCTGAAAGTAAAACACTAAACTCTCATCTCTTTATGGGTGTGGTTAGGTCATCAAGAACTAATTAACTGATAGGAGTAACAGTTGTTAAAACTCAATGGTTCCTAGCAGTTTTTAATATAAAATAACCAGAAGTATATCTGCTTCATGATAAAATACTTTCCAGAGTATACCCACCATTTAATGCAGGAAAAAAAATTTATAAATATTGGCCAGAGCTCCTAAAGAATATGAACAAAATCCAACATGGCAGTATTTAAAATTGATTATTTCACTTAGTTGAGATCTAGCAACTCATTTTTGTTTGCCACGCCTATTGTAGGCACTAATAGTTCTGATTGCTCTAAGGAATCTAAAGCAATTGGAAATCAGAAAATTAGTTGGAAAAAAAATTAATCTTTGCTCTTCCATGTTAAAAGTGAAAAAAAAAAAGATGTACCCAGCATGGGGTCTAGTTATTAAATTGAATTATTAAATTTTAATAGAATCCACAACACCAGAGTCTACCCCTAGAGTAAAAAATTCCAGATAAGTCAATATGCTTCAGATAGTGTGCTGTGCTCTCTTGCATCATCCAGAAACGGTCACACAAGACACAGCTGCCTTGCCATTTAATCCCTGCTGTCATCCTTTTGGCTCTCTCCATATCATTGACCCATATATTATATAAACTTCTACTCTAAACCTAGACATAATAAATCAACTGTACCTTTTGTTTGGGATCTTTTTGCAGAGTTGGCAAGTTTCGACACGTAAAGAAGTAAGAGCTGAGGTGTCCCTGACAGCCCCACTGTGGCTACATCCCTGCAGCTTTTGCCTCTAAAATGCAATATACCCACAGATGTGGCTGAAATATTATTGGCCAAAGAAGCAGCCCAGACAGCCTGTTCCACCTGCCATGGTTTTCATATACATACCTGCATCCCGCCCGGGAAACCACTGGTTCTCCCCAGCCTCAGCACATTCCCTGCGCCAGGTACCAGCCTCCACATACAACCTGTCCTTGACATTCTCCCCTTTCCTGTTGCCCCCAGACCATCCCCCTGAGTGTGTCACACCCTAACTAAAGAGGGAAAAATCTGTCTTTGAATGGTCCACCCCTCCCATTCTGTCTCTTTCTTCTCAATGTCATCTCCTGGTTATCAGACCCGAGGACATTGTTCCCTCCTCCTAGCAAAATACATCCTCAAGAAAGACCTGGGTTGAGTCATTCCCACATTAACACTGAAGTGTAAAAAACTGACAAGATTAGATTTTTCTTTATTGATTTTAACCATCATTAAGTCCCTTGTTTGGCCTTAGCTGAAGCTCTGACTGTAGTAGACACCTGCCAGCCCTCTCCGCAGTGAACACTCACTGTCATTCCTTTATCATAGCTTCCCAATCTCAAGATCTGGCCCCAACACAGCTGCCCATTCCATTTCCCTGCTGAATGTCTAATAAGATTCACCTTTTATTCGCTCTACTTGCTCCCCCCACACCCATCTTTGCCCTCAACCCTAAGACTTTGCCCTACCTTCTCCCGGTAAACTATACTCCCCACTCACTCCTCCAGCTTTAAGCAAAACTGTTAATAAATCTTCTAGGAAATATTTTGTCCGTAATCTCTTACAAGACAAAGAGAAACTGTCAGTTCCCTAAAGTGACTTTGCATTTCTCTATTACTGAAAAAAAAAAAAAAAAGCTAAGGAGAGAAGATAAAAATACCAATCAATTCTCAGTAAATTGAAACCCAGCCAGTGTGTTCTTGTACCAGCCTCAAGAATAGGACAAAATTAGTTGGCCAAAGTATACTAGGTTGAACATATGAAGAGCTCATTTTAAAAAATGGGCGATGTCCAACAGCAAAATGTAAAAGTTACATTAACAAACAATATTTTTAAAGGAAATGTAATTGGTTACAAAAAGAGGAAAATCTCCCTCCTGTTTAACCCTTTGAGTAGTGAGTTTTTTCGTGCTCACTGACCCCCCCTGGAGTGAGATTTGTTGTTGTTGTTTTAAAAAACAAAATTAGTTCCAGTTACAGTTTTATTAACTTAAAATCATGTTTGTTTGATAACCAATTTATGGAAACAAGAAGAGCATACATACATTTGCTTTTTATTTTTAATGTTGCCTTACACATTAAAATTTTTTGTGTGATCGTACTCTGGATGGTCAGGAGGCACGATGACATACATAAATGTTCATATTACTCAAAGGGTTACAGCTTCAAAGAAATTCACATTTTTTTACCTACAAAATTAGAGAAGAGAAGAAAGATAATAGCCAATGTTTTAGAGGAGTAAATTCAAAGATCCTTTTGGAAAGCAATTTGAAAAAACATATATAGTAGCCTTAAAAAGTTTACACTCTTTAATCAATAATTCCATTTCTAAGAAAATACTCTAAATGCAGAAAAAATGAAATTTTCAAAAGTTTAGAGTAGCAGTGCTTATAAGAGCAAAACACTGAAATGATCTGAAGATATAATAATAAGTGAATACTTTACTAAAATATGGCATATTTAATACTATAGTTAAATAGAGTAAAAAGGTTCCATATACCTGTATTGTGCATAGAAAAGATGAGAGCAAATACACCAAAACGTTAGCACCGTTTTCTCTGAGAGATAATGCTAATGATGACTATTTATTTATATTTGATATTTTTATATTTTTTCATGATGAATATGAATTACATTTATAGTTAAAGAAACCATATATAAGCTACACTTATTTGCAGCCTATGAGTCTGGAAATCCAAAATAAGTCTGAGAAGTTTACATACCAAGTTCATCTTTGGCTGCATCTTGGTGATATCCTTCTGGATTTTTCTTTCTGGAAGAAAAATAATCAATTAAAGGATAAGAGGTAATTCTAGTTCAAGATGATAATTGAACACACACATACATGCACACATACACATGTGTACACACACCTGTGTTTCGTGCTGATAAATGTCTTGAGAAACTGTCTGGACCATCCCTACCCAGCTCTCCTTGCCTTCGTGGGCACACAGCTAAACTTAATTCCTCAACTTCTCCTGATGAGCCCATTCTATTGCTGTTGGCAGATGTGCTCTTTCACACTTCGAGGCCTTTTTGCAAAACCTCTCTTCTTCTCTCTCTCTTCCTCTGTCATCTCTATCTACAGTGTGTCCATAAAGTCATGGTGCACTTTTGACCTGTGACCAGTCAAAAGTGCACCATGACTTTATGGACACACTGTATATCTGTCTCTCTATCTCTCCCCTGCCTGCATGGCTGGAAGTGAAGGACTCACAGCTTGGAAGAGAATCAATCAAAGGCAATGCCCAAACAAGAACATCAGATTGTGGAGTCTGGATGAGGCAAAAAATATACCTTTATTGTATGAAGCCACTGAGATTTCAGGGTTTGTTTGTTACTATAACATCATCTAACCTACTTGGACTAGTATACCAGGACCTAGTGAAAGTAAAGGAATTCGCATAGAAATAAATACATAAACACATTTTGAAAGAGAGACAGCTAAGGGAGGCAGTTTGCTGGAAGAAACAGGGTAGCGATGGCTGCAGCCTCAAACATGTACAGGATACGACTGCAGTGGATGGGGAAAGGCTCTTCCCACAAGAAACCCAAAGATGATGTCAAGGAGAATGAAGGACAGAGAAATGGAGCTGCAAACCAGGAACTGGAAGGATACCTGCCAATGGAAAATGTTATTCTGTCCACAGAGCCAGCATTTACCTTCAAGGGAAAAATAATTCATCTCTAAACAGTAAAAAAAGAAAAAAATAAGCCACTGGCATGTCTTAAAATATAGAGTAAGAAATTTTTAAAGAAATAATTATCAAATGTTTCCTGACCGGGAGAAAGCGAGTCTTCTGACCGTAAGGGCCCATGGAGTGCATGCGCAAGAAATGTGCATGGACCTACCCACACGAAATTATGACCCTTCAATGTAATGCAGAGCTAAAGGTCAGTTCAGAGACAACGGAATTCTTGAGACAGCCACCTACAGAATTTAAAACGGAGAGGGGCCACTGCTGGAAGGGACAGGTTATCTTGTTTTCCATTATAACTCCTACTTTGTCTTTCATGTTTTTATGTCTTATCTTGATGTATTTTTTTACTGAAGTATAGTTGGTATACAATGTGATATTAGTCTGAGGCAATACAACAGTGACTTGACATTTATATACCTTACAATGTAATCACCACACTAAGTCTAGTGATCATCTGTCGCTGTGCAAACTTCTCACATCACCGATGATACTCCCCTTCACGTTTTTCACCCATCCCCCACCTGTTTTTATTTTTATTTTAATTTGAAATCAAAATTAGTGCCACCTACCATATTTCTAATCAAACCCATACCTGTGAATTATGAAAAAGGGAGAAAAAAAATCACCCAACCTTTACAGACCTATTATTTGTGGAAGCAAATTACATCAATTAACTTCAGAAAAGGCACTTTTTCAAACATCCATGATCGATCTAGGCCTCTGGTTCTGTCCCTAACACACAGCAGTCATTGGCAAGAACAAGAATAAAATATATATTGGTCTGCTACAACAGCAACCAGTATCCAAATGAAAGTGATTTAAATCAGTCTTCATTTAAATCATCTTATTTGGCCCTGACCCATTGGCTCAGCCATAGAGCAACAGCCCGACATGTGGAAGTTCTGGGTTCAATTCCCAATCAGGGCACACAGGAGAAGCAACTATCTGCTTCTCCACCCCTCCCTCTCCTCTTTCCCTCTCTCTTTCTTTTTCTCTCTCTCTCCCCCTCCCACAGCCATGGGTCAAATGGGTTCAAGCAAGTTGGCCCCGGGTGCTGAAGATGGTTCCATGGCCTGCCTCAGGTGCTAAAATAGCTCAGTTGCCAAGCAACAGAGCAGCAGGCCCCAGATGGGCAGAGCATCTCCCAGTAGGGGGCTTGCCCAGCGGATCCCGGTTTAGGCGCATGTGGGAGTCTGTCTCTCTGCCTCCCCACCTCTCACTTAATTTAAAAAATTCTTATTTTCCCTCCATTAACAATTATTAACTGAGAATTCAATTTAATATATTCATACTATGCCAGTTTTCAGGGGGAAAACAGACTGGAAGTAACATGGAATAATATCACAAAATTAACCAAACTAATAATTTAAAAGGAAACACAATGGTAGGAAGAGGAAGTCTAATAGGCAACGGTAATCAATGCAGCAACAGGATTGAGCATAAACCCAGCATCGTTTTTCCTGACAATGGAGTCAAACAGGGTTCACTAGATCAGTTTCTTAGGAAAAACAAGGGACTATCTTTACCCAACTTTGTGAGAAATAATATACCTCTTGAGGCCTTCAGAGCACTAAGAAACATCAGGGCAACGTTCTTCCAGCAACATCTCAGCAAACACAGAGCCAGAACGGTCTCTTTGACAATGTTATTTATCATCTACCTTCCCACCCCCCAACACACCCTATCACAAAATCCACCCCTTTTTAAATGCCCATCCTGAGCAATTCCCAGACTTGCCTGTTCATAGCAATCAGTGGGTTTGCTGGTGAGAAATTCCAGTTCCTAGGACCCTGCACTGCAGACTCTGACTTGAAGAGTCTGCAGGAATCTCCATGGTTCCCACACTCCCCAGGTGAGCAGGCAAGTCTGGGAAACAAGGTGATAGGTGATAGTCTACAGCTGCAAATGAACTAGTTCCTCTAGCTCAGGATGCCCAGCCTTTCAACCGCCCTCCTCCCTCCGGATGACAGCCTGCTCTGACATGCATTTGCGGGAAAGAATTTGAGAAAGATAAGGAATGTAACATTTGTTCCTGGAAGGTAATAACTCATAACTCCTCCCTCCCTTCCTCCACAACACTCATTTCATCAGTCTGACCATGAGAATTCACTAGAGGCTCCACGTGAGATACATCATGCACACGATTTGCTACAAACACATCTGCACTGATGTGCACATCTTTTTATCATTACAGATGATATGTCGGCCGCTGCAGAACATTTTGAAAGTCTTAAGATTGCATCTATTATTTCTGAAATGAGGGAAGAAAAAAAACCTCCCCCGGGAAAAAAGTTTACGTACACTGGGGTGTACATCAGCTTTGTTAGGCTCCCATGCTGAATTAATTGCACTTCCAAAACATTCTTGCCTGAACCAAGTTTCACAAAGGCCCTCGGCTGCAGAGAACGAAAACTCCTTTCCATATACATCAAAATCAGGAAATCAGAAGAGGCACCAGATATACCCCTCCCCCCAGTGTCTTGTTTCTCTCCTGGCATTCACGAGAAACCTGGTTCAAGATGTTGCATTGCAGGGAAATTGGAGATGAAATGGTCACAAAAGGAGAGAGATGTTTAGCCGCAGGACAGTTATATGTGTTCCAGAACAAAGTAAAAAAGGTCAAACCTAAGTCAAGGGAATGGCTCAGCTTTCTCTAAAATGGAGACAGACAACTTTTCTTGGCTTAAAACATCAGAGCAGGAGAGAAAAGAAATCTGAGCACCAGCTTGATAGTATTCTCTTGTCTTGGCCAAATGTTCATTTGGATTGTCAAAATTCATGTCTGATCAAACTGTGTGTATGAAGCTTAAAGGTGAAAGGTGATCTATAAATCAATAGAAGGAACCTTAACCATGGGTTAGAGGTGGGGGCAAACAAAAACACATGGCCCACATGCCCTGGAGTTCTAGGATGCACCGGAAGTCACTTGATCAGAAAAGGCCAACTGGAGAGGTCAGACCTGCTACTTGCATTCCAGATCCACCGTACCAGTCAAGCTCTGGCCATCGAAAAAGGATTAAAGATTAGTTATCATTTCAGTCCTAAGAAAGAAGATCTATATTTCTCTTTTAGACACAGAAGTCTCTGGAGGATGGTGCTTGCCAACACTCTGAAAAAATAATCTCTCAAAATTCTTGCAACCCACAGTGTTATGATTTCATCTCATGAAATACAACACCTTTACATTAAACCTCATAAAACTAAATCCCACTGGGTCTCTTCCAGACTCGGAGAATAAGCAGCTCTGTTGGTGATGCTCAGGAAAGTAAAATAGCCTCTTCCCACCGCTGGGTCCATTTTGCAGGGAATAAATTTGCTTTACTTCTACCAAGTATGTACATGTGATCAATCTCACACATAATGATCTTGCAAATGTTTCATGAATGAAACAATGCCTTCCAACATCACAGCACTAATTCCCCTAAAAAGGATCATTTAAATTGAAATGTTCACAAATTTATTCTGGTATTTCAGTCTGTGAACATTGTCTCTGGTTCTCCTGGATTCACCTGTTGGGGGTCGTGAGTAGGAATAAAGGGGTCATCAGGAAGGAGGAAATAAAAGACTTTCTGACCAAAGAGAAATTCTTTTAAGTTTCCATTATATTCTTGACTCAAGAACAAGAAACAATTGCCTTGCCAAATAAAGTGATCATATCTCCATGTAACATACACACATTTTCACAAAGCAAACCCATCACAAGCTCTCATCAGTAGCTACATGTTCTCCTAGCATGTAGTTTGCATGTATTTTACAGCAACAAGGTAACCCCTTGATGAAGATCTTGCCAAGAAATCAATGATCCGTAACTGAAAGAAAGATACCTCACTCATTCATGTTATTACTAGAATCACTTCCCTTCACTCACATTTATCTTCAGTCAAAGGTGGGTCAAACATTAAGATGGTCTCTCTATCAGCTCCACTGGGATGCCACATGTCTCTTCACATGCCTTTTGATACCATCCTTTTTCTATCACATGTGCAATTATAGGGTAGACTATTTTTTGGTGTCATCATGGATAACTTTCAAAACACCCTAGGAAGCTCATAGGACTACAGGCATACCATAAGAAGCTAGAAAAAGCTCAAATAAGCAACCTGACCCTGCATCTAAAAGAACTAGAAAAACAGCAAATAAAGCCCAGGACTAGTAGAAGGAAGGAAATAATAAAGATCAGAGCAGAAATAAATGACATAGAGGCTAAGGAAACAATACAGAGGATCAATGAAACCAGGAGCTGGTTCTTTGAAAAGGTAAACAAGATTGATGAACCTTTAACTAGACTTACCAAGAAAAAAAGAGAGGACTCAAATAAATAAAATTAGAAAGGACAGTGGAGAAATAACAACTGACACAACAGAAATACAAAGTATTGTAAGAAAATACTATGAAGAACTCTATGCCAAAAAATTAGACTACCTAGGTGAAATGGACAAATTTCTTGAATCATATTATCTTCCAAAAATCAATCTGAAAGAATCAGAACACCTAAACAGACCAATTACAACAAATGAGATTGAAACATTTATCAAAAAACTCCCAACAAAGAAAAGTCCTGGGTCTGATGGCTTCACAAGTGAATTCTACCAAAATACACCATGATCAAGTGGGATTTATTCTGGAGAGGCAAGGCTGGTTCAATATTCGCAAGTCAATCAATGTGATTCATCGCATAAACAAAAGGAAGGATAAAAATCACATGATAATTTCAATAGATGCAGAAAAGGCATTTGATAAAATCCAGCACCCATTCATGATCAAAACTCTCAGTAAAGTGGGAATACAGGGAACATTCCTTAACATGATAAAGGCCATCTATGACAAACCCACAGCAAACATCATACTAAATGGGCAAAAATTAAAAGTTCCCTTAAGATCAGAAACCAGTGCCCCCTCTCACCACTCTTATTTAACATAGTTTTGGAAGTCCTAGCTACAGCAATCAGACAAGAAGAAGAAATAAAAGGCATCCAAATTGGAAAAGAAGAAGTAAAACTGTCATTATTTGCAGAAGATATGATATTGTATATAGAAAACTCTAAAGTCTCAGTCAAAAAACTACTGAACCTGATAAATGAATTCAGCAAGGTGGCAGGATATAAGATTAATACTCAGAAATCAGAGGCATTTTTATATACCAACAATGAACTGTCAGCAAAAGAAATTAAGGAAACAATCCCCTTCACTATTGCAAAAAAAAAAGTACCTAGGAGTAAATTTAACCAAGGAGGTTAAGGACTTGTACTCGGAAAATTATAGAACATTGACAAAAGAAATCAAGGAAGATACAAACAAGTGGAAGCATATAACATGCTCATGGTTAGAAAGAATAAACATCATTAAAATGTCTATATTACCCAAAGCAATTTATAAATTCAATGCAATACCAATTAAAATACCAATGACATACTTCAAAGATATAGAACACATATTCCAAAAATTTATATGGAACCGAAAAAGAACACAAATAGCTCAGCAATCTTAAAAAGAAAAAATAAAGCAGGAGGTATCAGTCTTCCGGATATCAAGGTATACTACAAGGCCATTGTACTCAAGACAGCCTGGTACTGGCATAAGAACAGGCACATAGATCAATGGAACAGAACAGAGAACCCAGAAATAAACCCACACCTTTATGGACAACTGGTATTTGACAAAGGAGGAAAGAACATACAATGGAGTAAAGACAGCCTCTTTAACAAATGGTGTTGGGAAAATTGGACATCTACCTGCAAAAAAATGAAACTAGACCATCAACTTACACCATTCACAAAAACAAACTCAAAATGGATAAAAGACTTAAATGTAAGTTGTGAAACCATAGCATCTTAGAAGAAAACATAGGCAGTAAGCTCTCCGACATCTGTCGCAGCAATATATTTGCCGATTTATTTCCACGGGCAAATGAAATAAAAGGCAGGATAAACAAATGGGACTATATCAAACTAAAAAGTTTTTGCACAGCTAAAGACAATAAGAACAGAATAAAAAGACAAACCACACAATGGGAGAACATATTCGATAATACATCTGATAAGGAGTTAATAACCAAAATTTATAAAGAACTTATAAAACTCAACACCAGGAAGACAAACAATCCAATCAAAAAATGGGCAAAAGAAATGAATAGGAATTTCTCCAAAGAGGACATACAGTTGGCCAATAGGCATATGAAAAAATGCTCAACGTCACTAATCATTAGAGAAATGCAAATTAAAACCACAATGAGATATCACCTCACACCAGTAAGAACGGTGCTCATCAGCAAAAAAACACAGAATAAGTGCTGACGAGGATGTGGAGAATAGAGAACCCTCCTGCACTGCTGGTGGGAATGCAGACTGGTGCAGCCACTGTGGAGATTCCTCAAAAAATTAAAACTCGAACTGCCTTTTGACCCAGCTATCCCACTTTTAGGAATATATCCTAAGAACACCATAGCACTGTTCGAAAAGCAGAAATGCGTCCCCATGTTCGTGGCAGCATTGTTCACAATAGCGAAGATCTGGAAACAGCCCAAGTGTCCGTCAGAGGACGAGTGGATTATAAAGCTTTGGTAGATATGTACTATGGAATACTACTCAGCCATAAGAAATGATGACATCAGATCATTTACACAAAATGGATGGACCTTGACAACATTATACGAAGTGAAATAAGTAAAACAGAAAAAAACTGAGAACTGCATGAATTCATACATAGGTGGGACATAAAAGTGAGACTATGAGACATGGACAAGAAAGTGGTGGTTGCGGGGTGTGGGGAGGGAGGAGAAGGAGGGAGATGGGGGAGGGGAGAGGCACAAAGAAAACCAGATAGAAGGTGACAGAGGACAATTTGACTTTGGGTGATGGGTATGCAACATAATTCAATGACAAGATAACCTGGAGATGTTTTCTTTGAACATATGTACCCTGATTTATTAATGTCACTCCATTAAAATTATATATATATATTTGACAAAGGAGGCAAGAACATAAAAAAACAAAAACAAAATAAAACACCCTAGCAAGTATTACTTAAAATAAAATACAGGGTACATTTTTTGCTGGGAAAGTTTTCACTAGTTGGACACTCATATGGAATTCAAATTAAAGGCAATGTTTGTGTTACTAGAGCGCTGATAATAGGGCTATGAACAGTTATTAAAAATTCCAGTGAGCTTTTCTCATAAAGACATAAAAATGCTTGTTCTCTGAACCAATAAAATACAGAAAAATCACATAGTCACTTATTCACTTAGTATGCCATTAAAATTTTACTGATTTCCCCAAATCTGGTGTATGGACAAATAACCCAGGGCCCAAATTCTATAATACAGTGATCATGGGGTATGAGACCTTAGGATATTTAATTTCTCATAGCATCCTCAGTTTCTCATCTATAAGGTAGACACAGTACCTTTTTACCAGGGGTTTAGTGATTATTAAATGAGAGTAGTACCGATGAAAACACCTCTTAAACTAACACTAGTTGTTGTTGTTGTTGTTAAGCCCAGATTGAATCTCCCAAGGCTACTTTTTCCCAAAATCATGTATTCAGTCTACAAATATATTCTGAGAACCTATTAAGTCACACACACTGCATGATTCAGTGATGACCAAAACCAGCTATCATGTTTGCCTTTGTGGTGCTCAGTGTGGTCTGTCTAGTGAAGGAGAAAGACGTTAACTTAATAATCACACTTAAAAATATGAAAAACTTTAACCGTAATACATGCTTTGAAGGAGCTGCACATGGTGTTATGAGAATTTATCAGGGAGCATTTTGACCAGTGTGGACAATTATGGTTCATTTATCTAACAGTGTAAATTGGGCCTTAATTGCCACACACTGTGAAGGTACTGAGGAGTCAAAGGCTATAAAGCATGATGCCAGCCCCCAAGAAGCTCCCCACGCAGAGTCACACGTGGGAATAAGCAAGCCCAATACCATCGTAGGAGGACAGTGAGGCACAGAGGAAGAGGAAACTCTACAGAGAAAGAAGGAAGAGGATATGGAAAATGGTTTTGTAAGAGAAGTGAGCCTAGTCTTAAAGGACAACGAGAAGTTTGTCAGGTGTTGACCCTAAGAAAAGACAATTCAGGAACAAGAGGAAATGTGAAAAACATACAATAGTGGAAAGTGCATTAAATGGGACCAATTCTCAGGGGTGGGGTCATTTCTTCACCCCAGTGTCAGGGGACACTTGGCAATATTGAAAGACATTTTTAATTGTCACAACCTGGGAGGAAGGGAGAAGTACTACTGAAATCCAGTGAGCAGAGGCCATAGATGCTGTTGAACATCCTACAAGGCACAGACAGCCCCTACAACAGAGAATTATCTGGTTTAAAATATCAACACTGGCCCTGGCCGGTTGGCTCAACGGTAGAGCATTGGCCCAGCATGTGGAAGTCCCAGGTTTGATTCCCAGCCAGGGCACACAGGAGAAGCACCCATCTGCTTCTCTACCCTTCGCCCTCTGCTTCCTCTCTATCTCTCCCTTCCCCTCCAGCACCCAAGGCTACATTGGAGCAAAGTTGGCCTAGGCACTGAGGACAACTCCAAGGCCTTCGCCTCAGGCACTAGAATGGCTCTGGCTACAATGGAGCAGATGGGCAGAGCATCACCCCCTGGTGGGCATGCCAGGTGGATCCCAGTCAGGTGCATGTGGGAGTCTGTCTGACTGCCTCCCCGCTTCTAACTTAGGAAAAAGATAAATAAATAAATAAATAAATAAATAAATAAATAAATAAAATGTCAACACTGCTGAGGTTGAGAAACCCTGATTGGGGAAATATAGTAGAAAGCCTCCTCAGTCTTATATGTATGTCAGAAAAACAGAAACATTTTCACTTCCATATGAGAATCAGTCCCTGGAATCAGATGCCCTTCCTCTCTGAGGTGCTGCTCACATCTCTCTATAGAAGACATCCAGGAGGCCCTGGCTGGTTGGCTCAGTGGTACAGTGTCAGCCAGGTGTGTGGAAGTCCTGGGTTCCATTCCCCATCAAGGCACATAGGAGAAGCTACCACCTGCTTATCTCCCCCAACCCCTCTATCTCTCTCTCTCTCCCCTTCCCTCAGCCATGGCTTGAATGGTTCAAGCAAAGTTGGCCCCAGGCACTGAGGATGGCTCCATGGCCTTGGCCTCAGGTGCTAACATAAATCAGCTGCCCAGCAACAGAGCTGCAGCCCAGCTGGGCAGAGTATCGCCCCCTAGTGGGCTTGCTGAGTGGATCCTGGTCCAGGCACATGTGGGAGTCTGTCTCTGCCTTCCGCTTCTCGCTAAATTAAAAAGAAAAAGAAAAAGGGGACATCTAGGAGTCAGTAATATGTGGGCCTGGGGTTCAAGGGGAAGGTCTGCAAAAGAAATACAGGTTTGGGGCACATCCGTGAGGTGACCACTGAAGTCTTAGAAGAGACCATCCAGGAAGAATGTGTGAAATACTAAAAATATAACAATGCCCAACCCAGAACCCTGGGAAACACCATCATTTCAGAGGGTGACAAAAGAAGAGGAATCAGCAGAAGACAACATATCAAGGCCATCAAAGAGTAGGAGGGCACCTAGGGGGAAGGGGGCTGGGAAAGCCAAGGAGTGACAGACTTTCAAAATTAAGTGACAGTGTCCCAAATGAGTTGAAAATGTATGTCTCCACAGAAGCCTGTCAAAGCGACCTCAAAAGATAAACTTGTGCTCTGAGGTCAATATCAACAACAGTGTGAGCCAATCCTAGTGTTAACCAATACTAGGATTTGTTGAATTTTTTAAAGCCTTTCTGTTTATATCAGGGAAAGCTGCACTGAGGTAATCACAGATGGACTAAGCAATCCTGAAACAAACAAAAACAGTTTAAGTGACTTTATATGGAATAAAAAGCTTTATCACAAACTATTGATCTTGTAAGCCTGGCATTCTTTAATCAAGAAGGGTAACATTCAAAAAAGATAGAAAAATACAAATAGACTGAAGTCACATCAACCCCTAGTATTCATGAGCTAGAGAGCAAAACCTAAAGACACAAGGCATCCTGCTCCCACAACTGAACCATCTTGGTCTAAAGAAGTGTAGAAGAGTATCAGATGGAAATCTTACAGTTGGAGGTTTTTCCAAGAGAAGACATTTCCGTACCGTGCTACTGAGTCAGCAAGCTCCGCCTAACCTTAACTCTAGGCCCCGACACTTTCAATTGCTTCTTCTACAGCCTCAACTCATGTCTGGTCTGAGTGAAAATGCCAGGGATAGAACATGGGGCAACCTGAGTCACAAAATGCACATTCAAGGTAAAGATCAGGATCATGGCAGAACCCTTGATAAATAGCCTCATGGGAATACTAATGAAAATCAAGGAGAACTAACAAGCCTAAATGCCACCCAACTCAACTCATGGAAGTTCTTCAGGCCAAGGATGACCTGAGCTGGTCCCCTCCATGGCCAGCCATATATCTTGTTCTTCCACTCTACCTAGCACTGTCTTCAGCCCTTGACCAGAACCAAAAGACACTCTATGAGATGGCATGATCTATCCTTACTATGGATTTCATTCATCTGGGACAGGGACCTGGAAACTGAATAGAGTGTTTATTGCCAAATTTAAATCTAGGACTGGTCAGTAATGCAAGAAGTCAGATTATATATTTCTATACCTAGGTTAAATTATGGCCAAGAAATAAAACTACATACAATCAAAAAGACCAAACATTTTTGAGCTTGTGAAATGGGCAAATAAGAAATTGCCATGATGGGGAATGCTAGGATGAAAAACAACAAGATCCCAGAGGTTTGTGCCCTAACTCTGACCCCTGAATGAAAGTGTGCTCTTCTCTCCCTTCCTGTCTCTTGGGCATTGCTCGCCTGCCAGGAACAGTGACACAGTACAGCAGCAAGCTGCTTATATCGTTCAAAGACACACCAATAGAATAAAGGCCATTCTGTGGCTACCACAAAGGGACTAGAATGCTTGTTTTTCTTAAATCTAATGTCTTATTTCTCCAAAGGAACTTTCTATGAATTGTTCTATAGTAGAAAATATACCATTGGACACCTCATACTGCAAAATAGCCCCAATGTGACTTTAGGAGCACATGACTTGTACTCTTAGGACCAAATGTTTGATGCCCAAAGATGTCCATGGATAGCAGTGGTTCTTAACCTTTTTTGAGTTACCGAACCCACCAGTTTCATATGCGCATTCACTGAACCCTTCTTTAGTGATAAATAAAATATGATTTTTTTTCCAAATTCAAGACATAGGTATATTTTTTTTAGTGGTGCACAAAATGAGCCGTGCATGAACATCACCTTGCTCAAAGAACAAAACCAACAAGGTGCATGAACTCACAACAAATTACGGTATTACTTTATTCTGGCCTCCGCAGCAGAGGCTTCTCCGAACCCCTGAGACCGACTCATCGAACCCCTAGGGTTCGATAGAACCCAGGTTAAGAAACACTGATGTATAGCTGCCTTGTAATCTGTGGTCATATCTTATTGCTTGCTCCAATTATAAATTAAACTCCAGATACACAGGGAACATGTGTCCTTTTCTCCTTTCCTTACTCTGTTCAATCTTCCCTCACTACACGAACATATGCCCATTGCTGTGAATGTTTTTCATGATAACCAATATTGAATGAATGAAGAAAGGAGGTGTCAAAGCTATATCAGGTAGGCATGTGTTTGGCTATAAATGAATTTTTAAAAAAATAAAATCTTTCACTAGAAGGATTTACACAGATATGGGCTTATTTTTATCTTTCGCCACATGAAGTCTACAAGTGAAAACACCAGGCAGGCAAGAGTAGCTCACAATGCCACTGTCCTTAGGATCACAAGATGGTTGCTGCCCTTCTGGATCCCACATCTGATTTCCAGGAAAAAAAAAAAGAAGGCAAGAGGCCTAAAGCACGTTAAAGGACTTATCCTCCTGCAGCCTTGGGAAGGAATATGGTACCCTTGCAGCCCTGGCCAGAGCTGAGCCACAGGGCCACTGCAGGCAGAAAGTGTCTAAGAAAAGTGAGTGTTTAGCATTTCAACCTCTTTAAAAGGGGAAGGCAAGGGAAAAGTCACATGGGAATGAGGCTAAGTGAGCCAAGTCTTGTTATTATCTGCAGACAACTCTTTTCCTAAGAATAAATGGTTTTCATATATCTTGCTTCTCACTGATACTGTTTTGTTCATTTTACTTAGTCCAGGCTCTTGGGGTTGGTAATATTAATGACCCTCTTCGTTTTATTCTAGTATTTTCAGAATCCAATGGAAAGCCTGATAACCCTGCCCTTTTAACTATTTGAGATTGAACAGTTTATGTTTCCAGCTCAAATTTCTGGTCAATTAAATTCATTTCAATACCACTTTTTTTCTAATTAACTCACTTTAATATTCTTTCTACCCTGCTTTGTTTATAAGTGAGAGAGCTGGAATTTAAGCTCAGGCAGATGTGTAGGCACTATCTTTTTGTTGCTCCAGAAGACCCTTGCCTACAAGAATATATGCACACACTTTGCCACAGAGAGGCTTTTCATAGGTTTTGCTCACTGAAGTCTGTATAAATTTGCCTGGCACATGATAAATATATTTAAAATATAGAAAAATATTACTTATGGAACTGGAGAGTTGGCTATCCTTTTGGAAAAAAAAAATATTACAACCCTATCTCAGACCATATGTAAAAATCAACTCCAGACCAATAAAATACTTAATTATGAAAAGCAAACTATCTAGAAAACAACAAACGTTAAGATATTCTTTATGAAACATGTTAGAAAAGGATTTCTTAAACAAGTCACAAAAAACATAAACCGTAAACAAAACGATTCATAATATTGCCTAAATTAAATTATTTCTGAATGAAATGAGACTATAATAAAAGTTTAAAAAACAAGCCCTGGGGGAAATGAAAATATTTGCAATTCATTTCATCGGCTTTTTAAAAACATAACATTTAAAATATGTATGAAGGTCTACATAAGTCAATAAGGAAATAGAAAAAACAAAAAAATAGAAAATATGGATGGAAAAACAGGCAATTTGCTCTAGAAGAAATCGGAATGACCCATAAATATACAAGAAAATAAAAAAGGCTTTTTTGAACATCACCCATAATCGGGGAACTGAAAAAAGTTAGTTTGATATTAATTCATATCCATCAAATTGGTAAAAAGGTATGCCTGTTAACACTAACGTAAGAATATGGGAAAATTAAGAGACTCCAACCTTGCTAATGGGAATTTCAATTAGCACAGACATGTTGATAGCAATCTGAACTATGTAGTGCGTATCCCATGACTCAGCAATCTTATTCCCCAGTACATGTCTTGGGAAAAGTCTCTCCAATGTGTACAAGAAAACATACACAAAGATGTTCACAGTAGTTTTGTTTGTGACCATAAAATATTTGGAAGCAATCTAATTATCCATCAGTAAGAGAATGGGTAAATAAGTTATATATTCATCCAATGACATCCTATAAACACCTTCAAATGTGAGCTAGAGCTCATGTGGCAGAATGGACACATCTTCAGAACACGGTGGAGTGGAAAGGTTCCACCTTAAATCATGCAGGGGGTCGTGCCCCCATCTCCACCCTCCCCCTGTTTAAATTCCACCCCTCCTCCAAGTCCTTGCTCAAGTGCTAATCCTTCCAAAACCTCTCCCTGCTGTGTCCAACCTTGACCCTTCCCGCAGGGCCTCTGCTTTGTCTGCCTCCCAGGACACTCCCTGCCGCAGCAGAACAGCAAGGTGCCCTAGCACCAGAGCCTCGCCAACACTCTCTTTTTTAATCTTGGATCATTTCATAGGGAAAAAAAAAAATCTCATTTTTTATGGCATTTATTGAATACTCTTGAGGTTAAAATGTTTTCATATGCTAATTATTTATTTGTATTACTTCTATCTTTTTTCACTTACAGCATCCTTGGCAGCTATTTTTTAATTTTCTTGGCAGCCTTTAAACATGGCTCCTAGCACATATTGAAAACAGAAAATCAATTTTGAACTAAATTGAATTAAAAGCTAGAAATTCAAAGTGAATCAACAAAATCACTCAGACCAAAAAAAAAATTACTTTAACATAAATTGTATACTGAAATATAAAAGTGTATCACTAATGTTACAAACTTACTCACTGAGGCCCTTTCTTCATTAGGTAAATAGAACACATACCTTTATTGCTTACATGGCGCTGGGTGTAGAGGAAGGACATCCATCCCTTAAGGCTTCCATAGCTTCTGCTAGTTCGAGGAACAAGCAGTGTGTGATGCAGATGGAAAGAGTACAGAAGCCAAGAAGCTGTGTGCCAGCAGCCCGTGTTCCCTGCAAAGAACTCTAACTCGAGACAGATACCCCTCCTAATAAACCTGAATTCTGCGAATGTATGACCCTATTCCCTAAGTTTAACATATGTGTCTTTGGAAAGGTTTCTATTAACCTTATGACTTCTGGAATTTATAGCTAATAAGCAGAGTTATAATTGAAATGATTTCATAAAGACAGAGAGTCACCGTTCCCCCCAGAAAATGCAAGCTGTTGTGTTTTGTTATTTTTCCCAGAAGTTCGCACGGCATTTAGAGGTCCCTGGGTTTTCTATTATTTCTTTGTAGCATTCTAGAGATCCTGAGGATCATTTCCAGGCAGCATAGTTTTTGCTAACAGCATCCAGTAACTTATTCTGCCATTCAAATTCAGAGGCTGAAATCAGGTATTGAATGTTCGATGTAAAAAATTCTGTAGCTAAAGGAACAGCAATAGAACTGGAATTATCAAAATTGTAATCAGCGACCTTCATTGCAATAATTTCTTCTCTTTTCATTTATCAGTAATTTATCACTCTGTCTGGACTTTGACATGTAACATCAGCCAATCCAGATTCTAAAGAAGGGCTTGGCTTCCACAATGGTGATCAGACAGAATCTCCTCCTTTGGGGGTAGTTAGGACATCAATGTAGAGTTCCTTAGGAGATTAACTCCAGAATACTACTTAATCAGGATTTAACCTGTACTGAACCCAACTGAATCAGTATCAGGTTTTATGGTTGTCATGGGACACAAGAACAACCAGAAAGGACAAGTTTGTCATATTTCCATTACTTTATCCCCTTATGGGTATATACTATAAAAAAGGTAAAAACATTATTTAATTAAAAAGCAACATAGTGATGGTTGTGTTGCCCAAAAACACTATACCAGCTGATATGCTATTATTTTCATAAATGTAAATCTATATAATTCATATAGAATTTCATCTATTTGTAATAAGGTATTCAAGGTATGTTTCTGCTTTTTGTTCATTTGTTTTTATTGTTAGTGTCATGTGAAATAAATAAGACTTTGTACTAAATCTGTAACTATCATGAGTAAATTCATTTCACAAAGTTTAAAAAAAATCAGGCCAAACCAGACTTTGGTTTATATTAAAAAGTTCCCTAGGGAACTGGGTTTTACATTTGAGCCCTGATTTAGCTAAAAGATTTATAAGGGCACATGTAGAAATACAGGTCCCTATTGGGTGATGAACCAGGGCTGAGACATAATTATGATTCTCTCTGCTCTCCATTCCATTGGAAACGGCTCCCAAGAGCCCAGAGGTGAGTTGGTCGTCAAAGAAGAACATAAACGTTCTATGTACTACCACCACCTGGGTCACCTTCCCAGTATCCAAAGCCAATCTAAAGGACATTAGGTTATACACAAATGTTTTCAGATATTAAATTAATGGGGATATTTGCTTCCCTTGAGAAGCTTGTGTCACTGATATGTTTTGTAGACCTTGAAGCCAGATTTGCTTGAATCTATTTGTGCAATACCCTCCAGGCTGCTGCTCAGTCTGGTCTGTCATCATAAGTGCAGTGGCAGCACTCATGAGCCTAAATGAAAAACAATTTTGCCAAGTACCGTGTATAAAATGGTCCAGGAATGGAAAATTGACGTTTTCTTTGTAAAAAGAATAAAATTGCTTAATAACTCACTGGGATTTCTCAGGAGTGAGGTCACACACTGGAAGACCTGATCTTGGTGACTTATTCTCTTTGAAAATGTCCCCAAATCATCACTTTATGGGACAGAGTAGGGGGATCTCTACTCATCAGCTCGCTGGGGGGGAGGGAGGAGCGGCGACACAAGTTTCTAACAAGCCTCACAGGGTTGCAGTCCTGCTGCACGTGTTTGGGTGGCCATGGTCCCTGCTGTCATTTGACTATCACAGCAGAGGCCTGGCCCACCCAGAAAACTCCTTTCAGGAGGTTGGTAATCAAACTGTCAGTCTCAAGAGATTAAGGGTTGAATATGCATATTCGGTTATATAAAACAAAACAACATTTAACAATGAGATTATAAGAAGAAATGTCTATTCTGTCTCTTTTGTGTGTGTGTGACAGAGACAGAAAGAGAGGGACAGATAGGGACAGAGAGACAGGAAGGGAGAGAGATGAGAAGCATCAATTCTTCGTTGAAGCACCTTGGTTGTTCATTGATTGCTTTCTCATATGTGCCTTGACTGGGGGGCTACAGCAGAGTGAGTGGCCCCTTGCTCAAGCCAGTGACCTTGGGTTCAAGCTGGTAAGCCTTGCTCAAACCAGATGAGCCTGTGCTCAAGCTGGCGACCTTGGGGTTTCAAACCTGGGTCATCCGCATCCCAATCCAATGCTCTATTCACTGTGACACTGCCTGGTCAGGCTATTCTGTGTCTTGATGACATGTATCACTCCCACACACACCACCAATCACACACCCTCACCTCTGCTAACAGCTAAATGCAACAGGGTCCCAATCTTATAAAACTTTGATCATCACCCTTCTCATTTGAGAACTATCATGTTATCAGTTCTCACCAAGAAAAATATACACATTTTGCATAGATATTTTTGTACACTCAGACAGGAAAAAGGTGTAAAAAGTCAGAAATGTACAAATCTGAAAAAGAAAAGAGGAAGACTTTCTGGAAGTCTGACAATTAAGTTTTACATGAAGAAACAATTTAAAATTATTTCAATCCTATTTAGTTTTGTTGAGTAAAATACTGGTCATCATTAATTGTTTATTTCCGAAAGTAAGAGTACTTACATACTTTTCTAATATTTCTGTTGAGGATTTTCCTATTTTTTTGAAAAAGGATTTCACAGTTGTAGGTTTACCAGCTTGCCACTATTTTTTTCAGAACTATTTTATTTTCACACCCAATGTGAGGTTTGTCTTATATTTTTTAATCTCATAAACTGTTTATGAAAATTAATGTCATTTTTTTATAACTCCCAACATCAAGCTTTCTCAACATTTGAGTAAGTTTCGACCTCTAATTTGTGCCAGGATCTACCCATCAACCAATGGCCCATGGGCCCTTATCTTAGGGACTAACAGTGGATTCACAGATGTCCCTTGTGGTTCCAGGAATTAGGTAGTCTGATCCATAAACTACAAGCCACACAGGACATAACACTTAAGCTGTCCTATAGCTACTTTATAAATAACAAGTAAAGTCTTCCCATGCCAACTATTCTCTTGATCATTGCTGTAATTTCCTATGGCTGCAAGCAATATAGAAGTGCATCCATTTATTCATGCCTTATTTTCAGTCATGAAGAAATGCTCTCTTACTTTGCGGTATGTGATAGTCAAAAGCCAAGGAAGATAAGCTTTACCCTCTATATCCACCTAATTAAGTCCAATTGAAAAACAACTGATAGTGAAAGTGAAAATAATATGCGCATCGAAATATTTCTTTTATGGAGGTAGGTGAATTTTTAACACTTGACCTTTCAAAATTAATAGCAACATGAACAAAGTAGAAAGAAACATCAGAACAAAAGCAGAAGCAACTAGTAGAAATAAAAGTTCCTGCTCCATAATATGAGTGTTTGTGACATTAGGAAGAAGTGTACATAAGGAGAAACAGGGAAGCCAGAGGCAAGCTCCACCAACTAAGAAATCAATGATGGGTGAAACTGAATGATACATTCATAGTCACACAGGTTGAATCTCCTGCTGCTAATATGAAGCTATTATACCCTAGCATTTGTAAATATCATTACATGAGAAGGGCATAGAAATAATAATAGTAAAATAGCATGCCTCATTAAATATATATCATCTAGAATATAATAACCTGCTCGAAAATTATAAATAAACAATAATAACATTTGTCTACACAGAATAGAAAGAGCAGTTCACTGAACCATTTAAGGCAAACCTTTTGGCTTTAGCAAATATCTGCAACTGTCTGTCCTTAGCTGTTTGGAAATGAGAAATCATCACATTACAGTTGGCACCTGTTTTCAATATGAATGCCCTTCAATTACAATGAAAACTCATTGCATTAATGATCAGTATGAAATCTCAAAAGACAGTCATATACTTAAGACCTACTTGATGTGCCCAGGCGCCCCCACGAGGCTGTTCTCTCCCTTTTCTCCAACCATTTTCATTCAATCCTGCTTTGGCTTTCCACACGACAGCCCAAGGAATGAAGAGATGTATTTTAGTTCATTTCACTGGGAGTCATTTGAGTACTGTGTGCTTATCACATGTTAAGTACCATGCTAGACTCTGGCAGCCCAAGATGGAGAAGGCAGAATTTCTGTCCTTCAGGAGCTTCTAGTCACATAAGATGTTTAAAGAAGTGATGAAATAAAAGAAAATGTTAGGTTGGGGTCCTAATTCAATAAGACTGGAATTACAAGAAAAGGAAGAGAAACTAGGGGTGCTCATGCACAGAGGGACAAACTCATGAAAAGGCAGTGAAAGGGCAGCCACCTGCAAGCCGAGACAGGACTCAAGAAATCAGCCCTGCCAACACCTTGGTTTGGGGCTTTCAGCCTCCAGGACTGTGAGGAAATAGATTTCTGTCCTTCAAACCCTCCAGGCTGTGGTATTTTGTTAGGGCAGCCCAAGTAGACTAATGGAGCATCCTTCCCTGAATGAAGTCTGCTTGATGAATGCAGTAGACAGTGAAAGAAGTTAGATGACCTTGAAAAAGAGCGCATGCAGGAGTTCCCCAGCCCTGTGTGTGTTCAAGTAGAAACTGGATGAATCTTTGTCTGAGACGTCACGCTGGCTGCGAGAATAGACCAACTTGGTCTCAACCATCTTTTCCAACACTTAGATTCTCTCACTTTTCTCTACAAACTTCAGTTTATTCACGGAAGAGAATTATCACTTCTATTATCAAATACACATTGAGCTCTGCTTGCTACAAATTAAAACTAGAACAAAAGCACCTTGAAATACTTTCACTTGACTGCCACTGGACTGGCCTTCAATTGGCTCATTTTCTCCAACACAGGGTTTTTTAGCACTGCCATGATTTTTTTCTTCACTTTTTGGAGATATGCATTTGAAATAGAACTTGAAGCACAAGTGAGATTTACCAAATGGGAGAAAAAGATCTCGCAGTTGTCTTACCAGGTAAGAATCAGGAAGGTGATGTTTCCTTGTCTCTACTGTCATGGTCACAAAAAGGTGAGATGATCTTGGACAGCTGCCGCTACCACAAGAAAGCAGTATTCTAGAATCTTTCTCCCAAGCTCAAGAGTCAGCAGATCTACATTCTACTCTTGCTGGTTGTCAAGAGCTGGCTCAGCTTAAGGAACTGTGATCTACAATGAGTTATTAGCCAGTCTAACCAATTATATTTTTTTAAAAAGAATAAAAAAATAATGATTATTGCTAATAGTACAACATTTTATTTTGGTCAATAAATTATATTTCCAATGCCACCAAATTATTTGACACAGCTGATGCTGAGAGAACCCACTAAATGATAATGGTGTCCCTGCTTTTCTGTTCCCCCTCTCGGGTAAAAGTGCTAATGAGAAGCACGCTCCCCAAAATGTGAGTAGCACTTTGATTAAAAAGTTAGCACATGGCCTGACCAGGCGGTGGCGCAGTGGATAGAGCATTGGACTGAAATGCGGAAGACCCAGGTTCGAGACCCCGAGGTCACGAGACCCCAAGCTCGCCAGCTTGCGAGCAGGCCTATCTGGCTTGAGCAAAAGCTCGCCAGCTTGGACCCAAGGTCGCTGGCTCCAGCAAGGGGTTACTCAGTCTGCTGAAGGCCTGTCGTCAAGGCATATGTGAGAAAGCAATCAATGAACAACTAAGGTGTCGCAACGGCAACGAAAAACTGATGATTGATGCTTCTCATCTCTCTCCGTTCCTGTCTGTCTGTTCCTAACTATCTCTCTCTCTGTCTCTGTAAAAAAAGAAAAAGAAAAAAAAGAATAAAACACAAAACTCCTTTCCCAGAATTACATTCTCAACTAAAAAAAAAAAAAGTTAACCCATGTACTTCATGCCACTTCAAAGTGGTAAAAATAGTAAAATCTGTTATATACATTTTACCACAAATTTTAGAAAGTAACACAAAGTTTTAATCACATAATAAAGTAACACCCCTTGGCACATTCACTCCTAAGAAAGTAGTAAGAAACCCGGTTAATAGAGCCATGTTGGTCAGCACTGTGGGGTGGGGCCAGGAAGGGAGAGTTGAGAATTATCTCATGTACACAGAGATTGAAACATGTTTACACTGAGAATAACACTCAGTATGAACTTCTCTGCAAAACATGAGTCACACTGTCCTAGCAGATTTTACAAGGTTATACTCTTATGCTGTTGGAGTCATTTTCCTACAAGCACTATCTGTCTACTGCTTTTGATGGAGAAGGTCGAGGCCCAGAGTGGAGGGCCAGACTCCAGATGTTGTGGCTCACCCTGTCAGTACCAAATTCACTCTCCCGCGCTTGGATTGTCTCTCAGCAACAGTGTGTGACTGGAAGAGCAGATGGCTCCGTTCCAGGAAACTCTTCTGTTCTGTGTTTGCCTTAAGTGTATGATTTTATATTCAGCTCTCACTGCAGAGCGGTAACAAACTACACCGATTATACACTTGCTGCATGCAAAACATACCACTCAGTCTTGGGGCTGTGGCAGTATAAAAATACATTCTCCTGCCATCACCAGGCTTAGAATCTGGATGGGTGGACAAAATGTGTTTCTAATTAGTAATGGTTACCCTGAGGAGATTACCAGTGAAGATTAATTACAAGGGTTTTTCTTGGAGTGCCAAGACTGTTTTCCTCAGTTAATATTTCAACTACTTGTCATCTATTTTGTAATATAATTTTTGACTTAAAATTCAAATTCCAACAACAGTAACAACATTTTAAAAATAATTAGATCTCTTTCCAATTTAGTGAGCCTGATTTTCATTTTAATGTGCATAAAGTGCAAGTCAGATCTGTTTTCCCTTTCCTGGGATGATGGTGTGGAGTTCATTCCTGGCCCAGACTTCACAGCTGAGTGGCATTCCAACTCTCCTAGGGATTTGGGGCTTTATTTTCGACCTGGGCAAGTCGCTTAACACTTCATTACATCCACGTGATACGTTCCCAGAGGAAGCCCTTTTGAGGAGAATTGGCTGACATGATGCACTAATAACTACTTGGTGGAAAAAAATAATAAATAGAAGTCACATAAGTATTCACCCCATACTTCTGAGTGCCATACTCCTTTAATTCTCAATGGGTGCTTTCGTATCCCATTTGACTGATGAAGAAACTGAGGCATAGAGAGTTTAGGTAACTTGTCCAGGATCTCACAGCTAAAAAGTAGTGAAGTCAGATTTGAACCCATACTTAGTTTTTACCATCAGCCTGCCCCAGCTATCAGCCTAGGAGAAGCTGATATCTCCCAGGACTAAATACGTATCTCAAATTAAACCACAGGATTTGCTTTCTTTGGTTGCAACTATACTGAAGAAGAAAATCTAAAACAACATCTGTAGCCCTCATGCCCCCTACCCCATGACAGAAAGACTCTGACTCCCCACCCCTGGGAAATCTAGGCATGTTCTTCCTCTTTCTGGCATTCCTTGTTCCATGGAAAACAAGAGCCTCCAAATAGCTTAGAGGGTTCTTTTATCTTCCTCAATCTACTGTATTTATCTAATTTCCTGAAAATTTACATTTCATTGAACATATTTTCATAGCTGGATCACCTCAAAATGCAAAAAAAAAAGAAAAACCCAAAAGACAAATCCATGAAGACCAGCAGTGCATAAATATGTATTCCTAGCTATAGCCCCAGCACATTTCAGTGTGCTCAAGGATTTTGTTTGTTAAAAGAAATTAATTCAGAAAGTCATTTTATTTCTCTTTTATTTATAATTTTTAAAATTTTTTCCATTGATTTGAGAGGAAGAAGGAAAGGGAGAGAAAGAGAGACTGAGAGAGGAAGCGGAAGAGAGAGAGAGAGAAGCATCAACTTGCTGTTCCACTTAAGTTGTATATTCATTGATTGCTTCTCATATGTGTCCTGAACAGGGATTGAACCTGTGACCTCGGTGCACGAGGATGATGCTCCATCCACTGAACCACTCTGTGAAGGCCCATTTTCTTTCCTTAAAAGACTTTTGCTTTCCTAGCTTACATTCCTGTAAGCCCTTTCTTTCTCTGCATTATGTAAACACATTTTAAAGGCACATATCCTCTGGTATGATTTTTCAATAATGTTCTTATTTCCTATAGGTGTTTCTCTGGGAAACACCTATATAAGTTCATTGAAACTGCCAGTTAGAAGAATTTTTGTAGGACCCATCAGCTGGTCTCTCAGTTCCACGGAGCAGTTCATATTTCTGTAGCCCTCCTCATAGTGGTCTATTTTCCTTTTTTCATGTTAGTTGCCAATGCCAGTTACAAATGCAATGAAACCAGATCATAGCTTAGCTTTCTGTCATTTAGATTCTGCTCTGATACAAATCAAAGCATAACCATAGGCAAAGGACCAGGTAATATTTTCCAGTTGTCATTTTATCACTAACATCAACTTTACAGCATATCAATCTATAAACCTTCGCAGTGTTTACTCAGCACTTGAGAATTATTGATCAGTAATCATAGCTTAAGCTCAATACACAGCATAGAATTAGATAAGAAATGTGTACACAGATGTGGTGTTACTGCTACTCCCTAATATCCAGTTCTCCACTTCCAGCACAGGGCAGGACTGCACATTCTGCCCCTCTGAAGTGAAGGGTGGTCCTCTTACTGATTTTGACCAATTGAATGTGAATAAAAGTGACAGGTACCACTTCCCAATGGAACTACATATTTAACTTCTAATAATGAGTTCACCAGCCCTCTCTTTGCCTGTTAAATGATTGTGAAAGCACATCTTGATATGGAAAACAAAGCAGGAGGAATGCTGAGCTGGGAAAAAGCTACCCTGGGAGCCCTGTGGACCCACAGCAAGCTACATTAGTTAGAGACAAGCTTGTATCCCCTGGTGATTATTGTTACATCAGTAAAACCTAACTCATCTTCATGGATAGAGTATTGTTTCCATGATTTGCAGACATGTAATTTCTGAGTAAACTAGTTGCTCTATCAATAACTCTACCATCTTGAAAATTAGTACTAATGAGTACAAGAACTGGGAAATATAATTGGCATAAATCAGTTTACATGGTTTTTACTTCTGTAAAAATAAGTGATGGCATACATCCTGATGGTCAATATTATATAGTACTATGCTTGCACATAAAAAGCAGCCCATTGTATCTTATAAGCCTAAAACTTATTTTAGCTAAACTAATCCTGGAAGTAGAATGCAGGCAAAAGTAGGCTTACTTTTGTGAATGCATGAAACACAGAGTTTATTCTTGTACTATTATTAGGTAATCACTGTATTATTTTACATTTTCCATACAAACCACTGTAAACCTACTTTTACCCCACCCTGTATAAATAGGCACAATATATTAAACAGTTTCCAGTTACCTCATGCCAGTGTAAAGGTCCTTATTAAAAGGTCATGTGAGCACAGACTGTGTAAAAAGGAGCACCACTCGCAGTAAGTCAGATGGATTCTGACACTGTCCCCTTCAAAAACCACGCCCACCTGAGAGTGAGCACATTCCTCTCCCAAACGATACAACCCTCTGCTATAACTCAACCTTCCCCCACCTTCCCTCTCAATCAGCCTCATGGTAGGCAGAAGTGAGCCTTTCAAGTATGTTCTCCAAGATCCAGAAAGTTCTGTTTACCAAAGTACATTCTTCTCTGCACAGAGGGATATACTTCAAATACATGAATGGGAAAAGTAGTTCAGAAAAATGGCTCCGCTAACCCTTCTTAAATTCTAACCATGCCATTTTTGAAGTTAACAAAAGAGCTCCATTGGCTTTTTTTATTCTAATTGAAAATATAAAATTCGTCTTTTCGGCCTGACCTGTGGTGGCACAGTGGATAAAGCGTCGACCTGGGAACACTGAGGTCGCCAGTTCAAAACCCTGCACTGGTCTGGTCAAGGCACATATGGGAGTTGATGCTTCTAGCTCCTCCCCCCTTTCTCTCTCTCTCTCTCACTCTGTGTCTCCTCTCTAAAATAAATAAATAAAAATAAATTTAAAAAATTCCTCTTTTCAACCAAATTGATATGGGAAATACCATATTGAGAAATATAAGAAAAATCATTTCTGAGTTGTGTGTGGCCACTCTACCCAAGGAACAGAAGATATTATGATCAAACTTTTATACTGGGAGAAATCCGGACAATGAGGTGCTCTCCCACACCCATCTTAATCATGGGATACATAATTTACCTGCTACAAAAGCAGTGCCATTTATGAACTGCTAAGAAACTGGAGAGGAGAAATCAATAGAGGGGAATCCACTCATGAAATTGAATATGGTTTGAATACGATATTCAAAGGTAATTTAGTATGATGTAGATCTCCATTTGTTGACTTATGAAAAGTTGTTACAAATGTAAATGTATTGTTTGATTGCATTTTTATAAAGCTTTGTGAATATTAATATTCTCATAAGTTAGAAAAATATACCTATTTTTCACATTTTTTATAGACCTGGGCATTGAAGAGATTTTGAAGAGATTTCCCCTTCTCTTTTTATAATTTTTGTTGTCAGAATATTTTACATATATTATAACAAACAAGGAAGCATTTGGGGGGAAGAAATAATTCATGAATGAAAATGAAAGTTTCTTATTGGCTTGATTTAATTTTCAGTCCATTTCCTTTAGTCCTCTGTTATTGATTTGAGAAATACTACTGTGCAGGACACATTATTTGTCTGGTGGTTAATAAGAATTTCCCATGTACTCATTACATTTTAGTGTTATTAAAACACTGAATATTCTTCTCTAAAAGTAAATTTATAAACTGGACAGAATGCAATCTCCCTTTGTTAGTTTATGTTGGTCCTCTCCGAGGGCAAGGGACAGATCTCTCAAGATCTTTTTAAAAAGTTCTTTTCTGATGGTCTGGTTTCTAATAAGGCTTACAAATGTAAAAGACTATATTCTATCACAACTCATAAAAATAACTAAGGTTCTCCCATGGCCTACAAATGGATTATTAGCCTTGGCCTTGTTATTCCTTTTCCCAGCAACACATATTTCGCTCCATGAGGATTCTCATAGCCTTCACAGCCCTGTACTCAAGTGTAACAGGAAAACTTCTTCATCCTCAGAAATATGTGCCATCTTCACCTTTCAGCTAAATGCAGAGAAGTGGAAATTCTACTTTTACCTCCAAATAGTAAACCATAAACCCCTTAAACACACAGACCTTTTATTCCCCCCACAGTACATAGTAGAGGCCCAGTAATCTTCAGTTAGATGGATGGAATTAAACTCCAAAGAACCTGAGGAATTCATTCTTTAAGGCATTAGACTGCTAATTTCATCATCTGTGGTGCAAGAGAAGAGCAGAACAGAATATTTGTCCTGCCTGTGGTGATAGGGTAACACTTCATGGAGATCATCCCGGAGATACGTGCCAAAGTCTTTCAGATGCCATGAGAATATCCTAGGGAATAATAAACCCTTTCACAAAACAAAATTCATAACGAAAGAAGTTTGGTGTTGAAGCTCTAAGTACAAACAAAATTGAGCCTTCTTTCCTCCCCCACCCCATCCGACCCAACCTAACTTTACTGAATGGAACCATGAGTAGCATAACAAGTAAAAAGTTTCAACCTGATAATACCAAACAGAAAGGTGTTAAAGACGCATTTTCAATATTTATTCTGGGGAAGAAATTGATCTAGAAAACCTCATAACCTTGCTTATTTTGAAGCTCAAATCCAGACAAACTTGGACATGAGAAAAAGTTTCTGAATTATTACAAATAATAATAAATTAACTGTATTTATAAAAGCACTTTTTCTCCCTTCTTTTCTCCCAGAGCAGAACTTTTTATGAATGTCTTTAATTAAGATTTCAAGGAAACTAAGAGAAAACAACAAAGCTCTGGGCAACATGGCCAAATGATCACTAGACATTTCACAGACTGGACATTAAAGTCCAATTTAACATTTGGAAATGTTATTTCTATGCAATATTTCACTTCTCATTGTACCACTGGAGATGTACAAACTCCTAAGAAATATTAGACTTCATGATGAAATTTTGTTAATATTTAGTACTAATAAATTCATGCAGAGTGTTGTCCGAGCATGATGAATACTATAGTTTGAAATGACTGATTACACTATTAGCCCTAACTCAACCAAAAACAAATGTTTTTTCTAATTTACAGATTTATTTGTTGTTATGAATACCTGTGACTTACCAAAGCTCAATATGTCACAAAAGGATGAATCAGTTTAGTGATTATGACAAATCTCTTAGTTTTGGCAGCATAAAATTCTACCATTATAGAGAAAGACGCAAATAGACAGAGTATAGAATCGTGTCCCTAAAAGTCGGTTCAGTGAGAATGACAAAGGGCTTTTTATTCTGGGATTTGTCACTGGAAAGATCATACATATGTGCAGGAACTTGGATTCCATCTGTTGCTTTAGAGCCAACAGGCTTTATTGTGTTGACTTTGAGCTCTTATCTGATGGCAATAAATTCCCACCAGAGTGAAACACCAGCTTAGTCAGTGACCCCCGCTGTTCAGATCAGACAATGGAGCAGGTCTTTCTTCCCAGAGACACTGGGCAGCTTCTGGACCGCCCTCTGTGAATGGCCTTGGGATTCTGCTGTTTCCATTCAGGATTTCCTAATGTGAGCAATTAGGAGATGCTTCATTTCAAGAGTCTCATCAGCAGTTGCCACACATCAGTGAGCAATCAACTACTAGGGCCAAGAGACAGGGCAGTTGGGAAGAAAGGGGCAGGGGAGATGGGGGGAAAGGTATCCTGCAGAGCTCCTTACATAGAAGAGGTGCTTTAATTAAGAGTGCAAAATAGACCAGGTGTGCACAGGTGACATGAATTTCAAAACGTTGTACCTCAAAGTCCAAGGAATTACTACTGGTCCGGCAAATTTGAGCCCATATACTGTGAACAAAAAGTGTCTGGAAGGGCCCGTGCAGTAAACAGAACTGTTGCTTTCTTCCCTGAGATCCATACCACTTAGCTGCCTCCCACCCCGAAGTGTTTTTGTTGAATCGGGGTTTTCTGGTTTTTGTTTTGATAGCAGAAGCAGCCAGGGATGCAAGTAGGGCATTCTTTCATCCAAAATGTCTTGGGCCAATAGACATCGTCAAGGGAACAATGAAAGAAACAGAACTGGGTCTCTTCCAAGGCACCAAGCACGGACAGCTTCTGTGATGTACCTCTGTCTTTTCCTGAGAGAAGCACAGTACTATAAAAACAGCGTTTTCAGCCACTCCAAGTGAGCTGTTGTCTAAAACGCTCTTGTAGATGGGAAAGAGTAAAAAATGATAATGATGATGATGATACGTTGCAGATTGTCATAGGAAGTGCGATTTCTTTTTTTAGTCGTTCTACTGAACTCCAAAAGTATCCATCCATTCATTGCCTTCAGGCCTTTCTCATAGTGCTCTGTGAGATCTGTACTTGGTTCAAAGAGGTCTGGGGAATTTGATGAACCCTGGTTTTGGAGCCACCAACCAGAAAGCTCACACAGCCCTGCCCAGTTACAGCTCTGCTCGCCAGGTGGCCCAGGAATGGCTCCTGCTTCGCCCCCAGGGAACTATTGTCCCGTGCCCTGTGCCAGGTGTCCCGCAGAATGCCGACCGCAGTTTGGCTTTCCAACGCCCCTCCCGCGAGCTGCCTCGGCCAGCGTGCTCATCCGGGACTGGGGCAGCGGGCACAGGGCCAGGCCTCCCTTGAAGCTCCCTCCCCCGCCGAGTCAGAGCCTCCTCGGACTTTTCGTTTGCTATTCCAACTTCGATTTTGGGTCCGCTGAACCCCCGGAAATCTTACAGGAGATACGCGCTACAGTTCGGGTTAGCAGTCGGTAAAATGCTTGCCTTAGACATGATTCATTTTAAGATGCGAGGCATAGGCTCTCCCGTCTCAAACCAGGACATCGGTACCGGAAATCCGCGTCTGACCCCATGGGGTCCGAGGGCCCGAGGGATCCCAGAGCGTGCGGCCGGGGAGCTGCGGGCACCCGCCCCGCGTGCATTTGCCCGGGAAGCTTCCCCCAGCGCGGTCCGCGGCCTCGCGGCACGGCGCGGGTGCAGGGAGGATGAAAGCGGAAAGAATGAGGTAACCTAGCCACCCCCGAACGAAGGCCAGCCTCACTCTCATAACATAAAATATAAGAACCTCAACCGGTAGAGGAAGCCGACTTGCAACCCTAGAGGGGCCATCTGTTTGGGAAATGGCGCCATCAGATGGCTGCAGTGAATCCTACGTAGATATGCTCAGGCTGGCTGGCCATGCTGGCCAACAGTCCGAGGCCACTGTCCCAGGAGGAGAAGGTGCCATCACCCACCCGGCCTGCCTGCCCTTGGATGAAAGCCAAGCGAAACACCCAATAGGTCAAGATGCACGCCTAAAGCCAGCACGTGTAACAGGAGCAGCTGGACCACTCACAGTGTGAGCGGATTCCAGTTACTGAACATATCTGTGCCTCAGTTTCCTCGTGACTTCCTGCAAATTTGTAAAATGACAATAGTGACACCCATCCTCATTGCTCCAGAGAGGATTTTGGGAGACAGGGTCCCAGTCATACGTTAGTGTGGCCTCTTAGCATGGGCTGTGGGGGTGACTCTCCAGGCCACTCAGGGCCTGCCCTATCTAACTGCATCCTTCTTCACTCAGGAATTGCTGTAAAGGGTTAAAGCCTCCCAGGAGACACTGCCTTTTAATAAGCAGCAGGTGTTAGGGAACACAAGGAGTTTGCTTTGGGGGCGTTCTATTCCAGTGGTTGTCCATAGGCAGTTTTATTTACTTGCAGCAAGTAAAAGAGAGGATTCCCTTCCAAAGCTCTGTCTCCCCAAAGAGAGGCTTAGCCATTGGTTATATACACTATTTGGTTAATTGCATGTTGATTTCTTCTCTGCAATTGGCTAATCTTATCCAATTCAGGTCTGTCAAGCTCATCTGGTTTACAGTGTATAAAGAATACTGTGCTACATTTTAACATTTAGCAAGAATAGCAATTAATAAGGGGCCAGACCTTGAGACCCTTTTCCTGCCTAACACAGGGAAACCCAAGCTTTCCAATCAAAAGGAAAGGCAGGTCAGGAGTGCAGTTATTTGGCGGCTAAGAAACTTGTTTCTCATTTGAGGCTGTCCCTCCCAAGCTAGTGCTAGATTTTGAGAATTAAGAAACTTGCATATTACACTTGTTCTGCCCCTTCTTGCTTGCCCTCCCTCTCAGAAATGAGTCCATATGCCTTAACTTTACTATTGAGTGGGAGAGAAAGTCTGCGTTTCCCGGGCTCTCCACGGATGCAGAGCAGACACAGGGGTGGGAGACCCCTCCAGCAGTCAGAACCTCTGAGAATGAGAGCCAGAGAACTGCCAGCCCAGAAACTCTTGCACCTACCACAGCCAAATTGTTCTGTCAAGATGGGCGGGAATTTTCTTTGTGCCTCGAGATTCTTCTGTGTCTGGACATCCAGAAACGTTAAAGCAGAGCAGCGGGGCCAAATCCAAAACACGGATTATGGAGCCTCTTCTTCAGGCCTCAGCATCTAGGTGGGATGTTATTCACTGGGTGTGTGGTGAGGCTGGCTGGGGTGGAAGGAAGAACACCAACCTCATCACCAGAGATCCACCGGGCAGACAGGCCCCTTTAAGTAGGTTGTGGGGAGGAGTGGGCACCCACCACCACTTACCCTGGGTTTGGGTGAATAATTTCCATTCCTAATACGGGCAAGTAATAAATGGAGGAGGCGGGGGTTAGTATTGGTTTGTAAAAGCAAAAGACAGGCGGCATCTGCGAAGACCCGCAGGCCCGAAGGCCAACCCGGAGGGCAGCAAAGTCCCGGTGAATGAAGGTGCTGCAGCTTGGCCTCATCACGTGGTTGCACAGCGACCCCGCCTGGGGAGATGCGCCGCGACAGTCACCAAGCATCCGCTTTCCTGAGCTTTTTACAAGGTCCACGCTCGCGTCGCAGTTTACATAGGGGATTATTCTCCTCTCCCCCTCAATCAGCTCGCCACGTGGGCGCTCCTGTCACGTGGGCATGCTTTGCCTGGGTATTAACAAGCGGGTAAGGGAAGGGAGTGGGACGCGACACAGAGTGGGGAAGATGACGCAGCCTGTGCTGGGTGAAGTCGAGGATGGTGGCGCGGGTGAGAGTAGACAGAGGGCCGGGGAACCAGGCAGGTCAGGCATGGATAGCAGGCGCGGTAGCGATGGAGACTCCAGTGCGGCTCCCAGCTCCCCCTGGCGGCCAGCGCGTCCGCGCGGGCTCCCGAAACAATGACTGCGGTCGCGCGGGCCTTGCGCGGCGCCTGCGTTCCCGCGGCTCCCGGGTGTGCGGTGGTGCCCCGCCTCAGACAAGCCCAACCAATTTTGGACTACTATAACCCTGAGCTCTATTAGGGGGTGTGCAGGATCGAGGCGTCCCCAGGGGAAGGCGTTTGGGCTGGAGAGGTGGAGGCAGAAGGGCCCTCACCCCACCTCTGGGCCCGAGTCCCAGCATCTCTCCCAGCTCAGACTCTGATTAGCTGCTTGATTCGGAATGCTTTTGATTCATTTGGGGTTTATTTTCAAAATAATGTGTCTTGAGAAGCGGGGATTTTCTGCCTCTTGAGGCTTTAGTTAGAAATGAAAAGGCCCACGATCAGTCGGGCGGAAAGTGGCCTTTCGCTGCCGCTCTGACCCTTCTCCGGCAGAACACCGTGTCAAAGGAGAAAAAATGGAAGCTGGACTCAGATTCTTGTTGTTCAGAAGACACTATCCCTCCAGATGGCGACTTTGCCGAGTGTATAACATAGTGGGCTTTTGCCACCCCCACATTGACCCCCTCCTCTAAGCAGTGCGACCACAAAAGAGAGCCAGGCGACTTGTACATGGGCGGTCACCAAGACCAATATATCTTTCTGAAAGGAAGAAAAAAATAGGGAGGCCGCGGACACAGCCTGTTGATGGCTCTGAGTGGCCTGGAGATAATCATGCGCCCACTTTACTTGCTCTTTGCAGATTATCTCTTTAGATCTGCACCGCCTTGCCGCTTGGGAGGCTGACGGGGCGGAGACGACCTGCTCTTAGGGAAGACTTGGGGCGGTTAGGGGAAAGAAGCCGCACCCCCACAGACTCCCCTCTGCTGGCACCCTAGACCCCGACTACAGCTGTGAACTTACCCAGCAGGGCGCCCATTGGCATACGCAGGATGACTGAACCAACTGTGCCAAGGCCACGACTGGCACTGTGGGTCCCTAGACAGGGCTTCTTCCTCTGCTGCGCATTCCTCCCCAGCCTGCCCACCTAGCGCGTTTTCTGCCAGTCCCCATGCCCAGTACTAGCACTTCCAGACCGTGTCCTCGCGCGCATCCTCCGGCTTTCCCGAGCGCCCCGCTGCAAGGCCTGCGTGTGTTAGGGCCCGTGATGCCCTCAAGCTTGAGTCATCCCATTCATTTAAGGAAGGAGGGCAGGTCTCCCAAACCGGGAAATGGTGGGCAGCCGTGTGTGGTAAGAGACTCTGCAGAGGCGTATCCACAACAGCAAAACCTAGACTCACCCCAACACAGCAAAAACGCCAAAGTTTTCTTTCCCATATCAAAGTTTTGCTCCTATGACTTTATTGATAATTCATATTTTTAAAAGGGCAGGGGGGAGCACAATGTACGGGTGGGCCAGGTTGGTAACTGTGGTTAGAGATTCGAGAGGAGAAGCAAGCTTGCCGAGACGGCCTAGGGCGGGCAGGTCCCAGGTGCAAGGCGAAGACCCAGATGACTATAGGCTGGAGCCAGGGGATGCAGTTCCACCGCGCGGCCCAGGGCCAGGACAGAAACTTAAGGATGCGGTCAAACCCTGGCCGAGGCCTTGCGGGGGCGGGGTGCGTTCCGGCCGGGACCTCGCGGCAAGGCTGCCCTCGTGTCCCGGGTTCTCTAGCAACCGTGCCCCGCACCCCGCGCGCTAACTGTCGGGGCACAGCTACCAGGCTGGCCTGTTTGTTTGTTGTTTAGAGCAATCCTAGAGCGCGCTCAGCAGCATCTGAAGGGAGTTGTGGGGGACAGCCAGAATTTTTTTTCAGGGAGCGCATAAGGGGCATTTTCAAAGGAAAACCAGACCAAGTGAGTACTGACCAACCCTCCTCAGATTACTCTCCACTGGCTCCTCCCTTGCTCCCCCCACCTCCAGATTTGCATTAAAAAGGCCAAGAAAACTCTGGCTGGGCCCCAACAGCAGCTCACACCGCTCCCCCGGGTCGGAGCCCCCCGGAGCTCCGTGCGGGCTTGCAGCACGAAGCCGAGCGGAGAGCCCCCCTCCCGTGCCTTCCGCCCGCACCCGGCCCTCGGCGCACCCGCCGCCCCGCCGCCCCTTCCACGGTCCCCGAGCCGCGCCAAGCGAGCGAGCGGGCCCGGGACGAGCTCCGGCCCCGGCCGCCTCGCGCTTCCCTGGCTGCGCTCCTTCCGCCCCCCGAGGGTCGCGCGCCCACGATGCCGCAAGGCCCCGGCTCGCTGCTGCTGCTGGTCCTCGCCTCGCACTGCTGCCTGGGCTCCGCGCGCGGGCTGTTCTTCGGCCAGCCCGACTTCTCCTACAAGCGCAGCAATTGCAAGCCCATCCCCGCCAACCTGCAGCTGTGTCACGGCATAGAGTACCAGAACATGCGGCTGCCCAACCTGCTGGGCCACGAGACCATGAAGGAGGTGCTGGAGCAGGCAGGCGCCTGGATCCCGCTGGTCATGAAGCAGTGCCACCCGGACACCAAGAAGTTCCTGTGCTCGCTCTTCGCCCCGGTCTGCCTCGATGACCTGGACGAAATCATCCAACCGTGCCACTCACTTTGCGTACAGGTGAAGGACCGCTGCGCTCCGGTCATGTCCGCCTTCGGCTTCCCCTGGCCAGACATGCTCGAGTGCGACCGTTTCCCCCAGGACAACGACCTCTGCATCCCCCTCGCTAGCAGCGACCACCTCCTGCCGGCCACCGAAGAAGGTAAGTCTTCCCTTTATTTCCTCCTTCTGAGCTCCGTTAAGACTTGCCGGGAAGGATCCTGAGACCCCCACCCCGAAGCGACCCCGCCTGGGTGGAGTGCCAGTCCTGGAGGGGGGGCGCTCTCCTTGCCCTGGTGTCTCACCGTGACAAATTTCACACACACACACACACACACACACACACACACACACACACACACACACACACACCTCATTCCTTTCCTGAGTTATACCAGTTATTCCTTTCTTAGGGACAGTTTAAAAAATCAATAAGGTGAAAAGTAAAACGAATAACTGAAAGACATCTTTTCCTTATAGATATACAATTATTTTCGCTACATTGGGGGTGGGGGCTCCATTTTTGAAGTGGTCGTCTGTGGAGGAGTTGGTGAGCACCTGGCCAGAGACTTCTTGCTCAGCCTTGTACACATGCTCTCACCGCTAGAGAGGCTGGGCAGGATTTAGGCACAGGAACATTCGGGGACAGACAGGATAACCAACATTCATCCACAGAACATATGCAGTCCTTTAAGGTACTAGTTGTTCTTTGCGGATTTAGGTTTAGGAAATAAAAGCAGGACTGGTTCAGCCAGTGATGAAAAATGAGCATTGGTTGTAACTGCTCAGGTGTCTCAGGGGAGGGGATAAAGGGAATCTCCAGGAATCATTTTCTATCACAAGTCAGCTTTTATTTTAGGAGTGGTTTTAATTAGCTGGAGAAAACCATGCAAAAAAGAGTTTCCCAAGTTTTTAGAAAACAGAGGGGGAGTTCCTGTGCAAAAACCATCAAAGCAATGAAAACCTCATGGGCTCTGATATTTCTCCTGAAAGCAAAGCATATACAGTGTGTCTGAGCTGCTTTAGATCCCCCCTGGGATGGAAAGGGGGCTTCCTAATCCTTCTCAGGGCTTCAGCAGCATCTTCCTTTCAATCTCTAATTGTTTTCCTACAGCCATCATTAGTTAAAGAAAATGCAAAGTTGCTTAGCAATCTTTCCTGGCAGGCACCGTGAATGTGCAATCATCTTATTGGTTAGATTTCTAATTTATTGCAAATGTTTGGCATATTTCAAACATTTGTCCAACATACAGCACAGACCAACCAATACAGGTTAGTAACATTTTATATACATTCCTAGAGCTCCTAATTGGAAATGTTTCATTTTGTTTGAGGGGACTTAAGGGCAGTTTTATGTGTGTTGCTTTTGTTTTTATTTCCACTATCAGCACCAACATTATACACTACCTTTCTCCCAAAGCCACTTTCTCTCTTCAAAATAAAAGTTTAGAGTCTTCAAAATATGCTCTGCCATTTTTCTAATTTGGTAAATAAGTCTTTTATCGTGAATCACATAAAGTTTTTTTCTGTGAAAATTCTATTTCATATCAATAAAAATCAAATTTCACTTAAATCTTAAAGACAGAAGAACATAAGTGGGAGAAAGGAAATATGCTCTTTTTCTCCTTTTCCCAAGAAATCCGGCTATTGTAGAAGACCTTTCACAGGCTCTCTGATCATTGTGCTGGAGCACATTGCTAGGTTGGGTCAGAACCCAGAAACAGTTGTTTCAACTTTGATAAGCTTCAGGAAAGGCTGTGTTTGTGTTGTTTTGTTGGATGGTTTTTGTTTTGTTTGTTTTTGAGAATTTGAAAAAAAATTAAAAAGAGGAGAGGGGCAAGAAGAACCTGCACCAGGGACAGAGATGAAAATGATATAAATGTTGCTTAACTCAAGCATAAAGTTGGCAGAAAGCACAAGGAGATATAGGTTCAGTTAGAGCAGGCTGTCTGCTGTGCTCCTTTGTGAAAACACAGGTGTGACCAAGGTGGGAAAGAGGCCCTAGGTGACCCTTATACCACTAGCCATTTTCCCTTGTGCAGACTTGAAAATATCTTGAAATGACTCTCCTGAGACTCAGAGCTCTACTAAGGAGCCCCGACGAGACCCACTGCATTGGTGTCCTGAGGTTGAGAAAGACAATAAACTGGTCATAGTTTGTGCCAACGTTTTCCAAAATCTCTCAAGAGCCTTCTGGTGCTCTCTCCTCAGAGAGACTTTAGGGACAACTGTTTCAGAGACCAAGTTTATTCCAGAGATAGGGAGAAAGAGCTACAAAACCAACACCTGTCCCAGTTACCTACAGTTACACCTGCACACCTTGCCCCCAACACCGTTCTTCTTGGGAAGTCACCATTCATTAAACACAGCAGATGGGCATTTTTGTCCATCAAAAAATGGGAGGCATGGAGACTTTCTTAGGAATGACTGATCCTTCTTTTATAAAGGAGGCAGAAGCTGGGGTCTTCTAGGACAATCATTTCTCTTTCCTGGGTAAGCCCCTTTCTTTGCCTTGTTTACAAACGCCACCTGCTGTTCCCTTTTAAACAAACTTACTAAGTTTTCACCTTCCTAGCTCCAAAGGTCTGTGAAGCCTGCAAAAATAAAAACGAAGATGACAACGACATAATGGAAACACTTTGTAAAAATGATTTTGGTAAGTAATATAACCAACAACAACGAAAGATTTCACATTCAAAGTTTTATTAACAAGTAAAACTTAAAGAAGCAAACTATGAAGATACTGCTAGGTAAATTAAAGCTTGGGTAAAATACTATCACCATTCTCCTTTTTTAAAATCTTCTAACTTACTCTATCCCCTCCAGGTTCCTCCCTGCATAATTGTCTTATACTGAGTTATATCTTTTTAGTCAGATTCATTGTTCTGCTAATCAAATAATGAGTTGTTCAAATTATTCATATTTATTTATTTATTTATACAGGGACAGAGAGTCAGAGAGAGGGATAGATAGGGACAGACAGACAGGAACGGAGAGAGGTGAGAAGCATCAATCATTAGTTTTTCTTTGCCGTTGCGACACCATAGTTGTTCATTGATTGCTTTCTCACATGTGCCTTGACCATGGGCCTTCAGCAGACAGAGCAACCCCTTGCTTGGGCCAGCGACCTTGGGTCCAAGCTAGCGAGCTTTTTGCTCAAGCCAGATGGGCCCGTGCTCAAGCTGGCGACCTTGGGGTCTCGAACCTGGGTCTTCCACATCCCAGTCTGACGCTCTATCCACTGTGCCACCGCCTGGTCAGGCAAATTATTCTTTTTTTTTTTTTAATTTATTTTTATTTATTCATTTTTTTAGAGAGGAGACACAGAGTGAGAGAGAGAGAGAGAGAGAGAAAGGGGGGAGGAGCTAGAAGCATCAACTCCCATATGTGCCTTGACCAGACCAGTGCAGGGTTTTGAACTGGTGACCTCCGTGTTCCCAGGTTGACGCTTTATCCACTGCGCCACCACAGGTCAGGCAAATTATTCATTTTTGATGGCATATTTTTCATTTCACTTTGGCATTTTCTTGCCAACAAGCCTAATCCTGGGCCATGTTCTCTTTCCGACATTTGGCATGTGCACCAGGAATAGAAACACGTAAATATTAGCCTGAGCAAAACACACTAAAAGCATTACATTGGCCACAAATAAAATTTTAATCCAGTGCTAAACGGAAATAGTCTTACTTTATTCATAACCATTATTAAGTATAACTAGACACTGGTTAATAATTAGAGGAGGGATTCCTTATATTTAAAAATAAGAAATTAAGCATAGGAGTTTTTTTTTTAACTACTTTATTGATTTTGAGAGAAAGAGAGAGAAGGGGAGAGAGACACAGAGAGAGAAACATACATCTGTTGTTCCACTTAATCATGCCATCATTAGTTGATTCTTGTATCATGATTCATGATCTGGAATCGAACCTGCAATCTCAGCATGTCAGGATGACCCTCTCACCCCCTGACCTACTTGGCCAGGGCCTAAAGCTTAGGGATTTACTTTGGCAAGAGAAGTGAGAGATTCGTGATGACACGGTGCTTGGAGACAATAAATAATGTGTGATACGTTACCCAAGTTCCATAGAGTGTGAGTCACTACCATGGAGAGAATATTATGAGGGAAGAGGGTTAAAGACTGTTCACACAGGACTTGATCAGTATCTTATGTGCTGTCCTCAGGCCTTCAAGGTGAGAGAGGAGCCCAGATAGACACGGGGTGGACTGGCCAAGGACTTTGCTCAGACTTCTGAGGCATTCTGGCCTTCATCCCATTTCAAAACCAGGCACCTTTAGATGTGGTTAAATGGTTGGTACCCCTTAGAAGCATTCACTCACACAGAAGGCTGAATTTATTGATAAATAGATATGATCCCTTCTCTACCAAACACTAGTGGACTCTAACAGGTCTATATTACTCTTGCTATGTCCTCAACAAGTCCTCAAGATTGAGAGAAATGAGTCCAGCGCCCATTGTTGATGAATGCCCTCCCAGAAATCTCAGGTCCGGTCAAGTCCCTGAAACTCTGATAGCTGTCCCAACACTGCTCCTTACAACCAGGTCTCTTCCAGGAAGTGTCCTGGGTGTACCCTTCGATGGTCCCAGAACAGCCAGAGCCAGAGCTTTAGGAAAAGCTTCACACTGCCAAGGAAGGGAAAAGAAAGGAGGCAGGTCCATCCCAATCAATCCTTCCCTTCAGCAAGAGCCACAAATGGGATGATCATGTTTCATGTGTCCATATTCAAATATATACAACTCTCCAAGGAGTTAAGGGTAGCAGCAATCCCAAATCTCCAGTTCCTAGCTTCCATGCTCCCAGATATGATTAAGGACAAGAGAGAAAAATAGAATTTCTTTTAAAATTTACATAAAATATCATCTTCTCACAGCATATATCCTTTATACCAGATTTAATCCAGATCTCTCTCCTGACTTCCATGGAAAAATTGGTTATATTACGGGGCTCCAAACCAGTTGATTTAAGAGACATGTGCACACATATACACATACACGTATTAACTGCTTGCTGCGTGGCCTACCTTACAGAGGTGCTTCTTAAGGATGGGCTGTCAAGACTGGGCCAAAAATATGGGTGTGGTGCACAGTGCTAGTGTTCTGTCCTTACAGGAGAAAGCCTTTCAAAACAACATGGAAGTCATTACATTTAAAGTATCACACATGTAGATAATCTCACAAGCTTTATTTTCTATTTCCCCACATATATTTTTGTCCCCAAAGGACTGATGAACCTGGACTTCAGGAAGTACATGATATATCCCTGGCTTGTGAGCAGTGTTCTATATTGCCTCTGTACGTAGGGGGAGTAATGGAAGGGTAGGAAGAACGAGGGTAGAAATCTGATTTAACATCACACTCTTTCCCCATGGCACACGTGAGATACAGGGGAAATGTACGACACCTTCCTTTAGTTGTACAAGTACTAATGAAGAAAGAAAGGCCCGAACCACCTGTTTATGCATATAACCTACTGTGAGATCATAGGCTGTCATCACCTCTGACTGTCACATTCTGCATCCCCATTCTCATTTTCAGAGCAGGAAAAGTTATTCTGGAGTTTTGATTCTCTATATTTGGTACCAGCTAAATATCCGGGGGGGGGGGGTGTTTAATGTTTTCCCGTGGTAATCTTGTGCAAAGCTGGTTATTTGAAAGCTAGAGAAATATGAATAATAAATCTTCCCTCTGGTTAAAAAGTGATGATTTTTTTAATGTTTGGAGCTCAAAAATGTTTAATTTGACCAGCTGAAATTTCACACATGCCCTATCTGTACTATAGACGGGATTCCTAGGCAACATATAATCGCTTCTGTCACCATGTATCAACCCCACCCCACACCACATACAGAGGCCACGGGAACAGGTGGCTTATTTCATGATGTAAGTCTCATAAACCCTGAGAACTCAGTAGTATGGTTCAGATGTGTGTCAGACAAAATAATGGTTAGCTAAGTAAGTTACAGCATCCCTGATTTACCTGGTTGAGCTTTGGTCCTTTCCCAGTTGACTGGAAAAGTCCTTCTTAGTCAAATTCCCTTTCTGAGATAGAAAGAAAGAAACCACCAAAGCAGTTATATTCACATACACATAAAACTCTTCCTCTATTGCTAATTTAAACAATACATTAAACTCCATCAAAGTCAAGGAGTTAGACTTGTACATAGCTATACAGAACAATTGCCAATGGTACCAAGGGTCTTAGCACACTGTACAGGCGGGTGAGTTAATGCACCAACCAGGACAAGAAACTGGAAGTTGCTTTATGAGAGCACCCTGGTGTTATACAGAGTTTAGGAACTCACGTTCTAAGAACTAGACTCAGCCAGGACACTACCTAATCGGGTGATCTTGTGTAAGTCACTGCGTTTCTCTAGATTTCAGATTCTTCATGTGCCAACAAGAGGTTTTTAACTGGATGAGTTCTTCCAACCTTAAAATTCTGTCCTTTCTCTGCCTTCATGGATTCTTGAACTGTTAGTCCAGCATGTATGTTTGCAGGGTTTTCTTTCCCAAAGCATACTGTTTATGACTATAAAATGTGTCTTTTATGTAAACCACTTACTTTGGGTCTTAGCATTCTAATGAGTCTTAATATCCATTTTGGAAACAGTACATATATGATCTGTAAATGCCCTGGCCTTGGACAGGCTAATGATAGCATATGAGGATGAGGTCTTCAGAAAAACACTTTTACAGCTAAACATGTGCTCTTAAAAAGAGTCTTGGATATTTTTCTCCTAGTTACTTTACCAAATCAAATGCAGCTGTAAGATCAACTCTCCTTCCCTGTAGTCTGTTCTTTAGAAAACAATGATTGTGTGATATAATTTCCTTACAGGTTTGTCCAAAAACCTATCCGACGTAATAAATTGAGTTTAAAGTTTACAGCCACAGGAGGATCACGTTTCACCTAAGAGTCAGGCATTTCTTTTCATGCTGACGTTTCCAATAGGGGGAGTTATTTGTTGAGGAGAGCAGAGCACAAACCACATGCGACCTACACACAAACACTAGGGCGGGGAAGGACAGCTCATTGAGTCCCACAAAGGGAGTTTGGAAAGGATGGCCGATGTAAAACAAAGTGCCTGGCAAACCCTTTGAGGCTTTAGAAATGCAGCAGCACCTGCTGCCCCTGGTTCCCAACCCCCTGGGCGCAGCCCCTGGCAGTTCTTAGCTCTAGGAAGCTCTCTTCTGTCCACGAGCCAGGCCACACCAATACTCAGTGGAATGGGGTAAGGAGAGCTTCTGACCGAACCGTATGGTGTTCCCTCTTCCTAACTGGAGTGATTCCATCTCCTCTTGGTAGCACTGAAAATAAAAGTAAAGGAGATAACTTACATCAACCGAGATACGAAAATCATCCTGGAGACCAAGAGCAAGACCATTTACAAGCTGAATGGGGTGTCCGAACGGGACCTGAAGAAGTCCGTGCTGTGGCTCAAAGACAGCTTGCAGTGCACCTGTGAGGAGATGAATGACATCAATGCGCCCTACCTGGTCATGGGACAGAAACTGGGCGGGGAGCTGGTGATCACCTCCGTGAAGCGGTGGCAGAAGGGGCAGAGGGAGTTCAAGCGCATCTCCCGCAGCATCCGCAAGCTGCAGTGCTAGTGCCAGAGCCAGGCTGCTCCCGACAGGCCAGCCCCAGGGCTCGGCTCACCATACCCGCCCCGAGGCCTCAGCGCTCCGGTCGGAGCACAACCCCTGCCGCTCCGGCCCCAGCCTGGAGCAGCGCCCCCTGCCTTTTGCACATTTGCACCCCTGGCATTTTCTGAATTATAAGGCCCTAGGGGGCCTCAGGAATGGATACCTGTTTTCACATAAAGGAAAAACCCACCCAAGTCTTATAGAAATATTCAAACTAATAAAAACCATGCATATTTTATGAAGTTTTAAAATAGCTCACTTTCAAGCTAGTTTTGAATAGGTACAACTGTGACTTGGGTCTGATGTCCCCCCTCCCCAGTTTGGTTTCTGTCACCTGATTTTCACTTTCTGCTGAGGTTGCCATAACATACAAATAGCTCCATTTTTGTATTTGGCCCAAACTGCTGTGGGTCAAAAACCTAGTTGAGATAAAGCTGGCTGTTATCTCGACCTCCTCTCTCAGCTGCAGCCTGAGAGTCAGCGCCTTAGTGTTATAACAATTCACTTGTCATTTTACACCCTCGTTGGGAACTTAACACCTGGAACGTGTATTGCATTTCCAGGTAGAGTATTTCCATTTATGAAAAGCACATTAATTATCATAGCATGATTTCTTCGACTAAAGGGCACAACAAATTTTGTAATTGACCTGAGTACTTTAAGCTTTGTTTAAAACATTTTTCTTATTTTTCCAAATTAAACCATTGTAGCTTACCTGTAATATACATAGTAGTTGACCTTAAAAAGTTGTAAAAATATTGCTTTAACCAACATTGTAAATATTTCAGATAAACATTATATTCTTGTATATAAACTTTACATCCTGTTTTACCTACTTGTCTTCTGTCTTTTTTAGTAGAAAGAATTGGGAAGGGAACTGTCTAGGCGTGGTCACCTTTCTCCTGAGGTCCAGCCTTCTCACAGTTTGGAGTGTCTGTTTTTTAAGTGACTCAGAAAGTGCCTCCCCCCATGGCACAGGCTCCCACCTTGGGCCTCACATCTCATACAGATATTTACACTGTGGACCCTGCTGGGAGGCAGGTATTTAAAGGCTCTGCAAAGGACTCTCCTGCCTTTGTCCCTTCTTAGCAATTCAGTGTCAGCCATGTGGCAACATTACTCCAACCTTAAGGTCCATAGCCTCTACCTTTTCATTTCCAGAAATTTTCATAGCAAAAAGGAATAACCAATGCAAAAATGGTAGTTCCTTCCCTGCTTAAACTCTAACCCTCAGATAAAGAGCCATCATTTTAAGCGTGTCTATTGGAAGGGAGGGGCCAGTGGAAAACCAACGTTAAGAGGACAGACATCCATAAAATGTCTATCCAAATGCTTCACTATTTGGGAGCCTCCAGAGAAATTTTATGGAGACATATGAGGAGACGGGCTTGGAAGGGTTAGATAGCATGGCTCAGAAGAGGCAGAGCCAGAGCTGAAACTCCGGTCCTTGAAAGGACAAATTCTATCTTCTATTCAACTTGCGAGTGGACTTCAGAAATGCAGTGGCTCTGAGTACATCCACTCAATAAGTATTCATTGGGCATCTGCTATGTGGCTGGCCCTGTTCTAAGTGCTGGGGAGACACGCATTAGTCCTTGTTCTTATGGAGTTTGCATGAGGGAGTGAAAGAAAATAACTAACTACAATTACAATTACATATTTATAACTGGTAAGTTATATGAAGTATAAGTATAGGGAATGCATGGGAGCGAGAGTGTCTCCATCAAATCTGAACTTTTCAGTGGTGGTCACGTGAAGCCTTTATCTGATGGCATCTTATCAATTTACTTTAGAAGCTTCCTGAATGTATACATCCATGACCTCCCTGCAGTACCTCAAGTTCTTTGGGCACCAAAACGTAATACTATAGGCCACAGCCCAGGCTGCAGGATTTCATCAGCCCCTTCCATTTTTCTCTGGTTGCTACAGAACTCTACTTCTCATCTGAATCCACAAACTCAAGACACAACCCTCTTCCTACAACGTGCCTTTGGACCAGACTAGACAGGAGACACTCATGGATCAAGGCCAAGCCTCATTTAAAAGATTTGGAACTGGAAGCTAGGGACCCTGGAAAGGGTAAAGAGAGAGAGAGAGAGAGAGAGAGAGAGAGAGAGATGAGATAAACAACTAAAGGAAAGAAACAGTAAACCAAGGATTGAGAGATTAGAAGGGAGAAATATGTACAATGCATCAAAAACTAATGGAAAGAGACAATTTGGAAGAAATCTACCTATCTGAATGCTCCCTTTCCAATCAAGTCAGCTTGCCCATGTAGTGGGATACAAAACCTTCAGCTCTGGAGAGTAAGTTAATGCCAGACCTAGCCTCCTTCAGGCATGGGCAGCGGAGGTATCACTCCAGTGTCCGCCTCTTCCCAGGGTGCCTCCTTAAGGACTTTCCAACCCCATCTTTGACAAGGCTGTGAGATAGTGAGACAAGCTTGGGCAAAGCAGCTGGGGGTTTTTTGTTTGTTTGTTTTCCATTTTGTTTTATTGTTTTTCATGATGATTCAAATATATAAGGCTCATTTATTCTTAAATTAATCACAATTTTATTCTTAATTATACTTGCAATTATCAGATTTCTTCTGTAGGCAGATGAAAACCTGAATGTCATCCATCACTGGAGAAAGAAAACAAGTAATCAGAGGACATTAGATTTCTGAGTTTCCTAACATGATTCACGACCTGCTAATTAACTGTTAAAATACCCAAAGAGGGGATCAGCCTAAACAGATAAGTTAAAAGATATGAAAAATACAAATCTATGCATGTAATTCCTCTTCCTTTTTCTAAATAACTTGAGAAATGAGTTTTTGTACAGGAAAAATCTGTAAGGGTTTTATTGGGCAGCATTTCCTAAGTGCACAAAGAGTAAAGGTTCTGTGTCCATGCAAAAATCAATGTACTGAAAACCACAGGGTTAAAAAAATATCCATTTTATCTAATAGCCCCCTCCTTTGTCATTGTTCATTCTTTCATCAAATGATAGTTTGCCTGGGCTTTTCACCTTTTAACTCTTTTTTACTAACAAGCTTTCAATGTTCTTGAGGAGGGAAGGGGACAGCCTTGAAAAGCAAATCCAGCCATATGTACCCCTTGTGCAGTCACGGCATCTCGATTAGGGAATAATGTGATTTTTGCCTATGAAACACATTGCACAAGTACAGACTGGTTTGTTAATGCAGCAAAGATTTACTGAGCACCAACTATCACCATTGATTTATTTATTCAATAATCTGTATGGAGTTCTTACCATTTGTACTGAGGGCCCAACAATGACCAACACACATGGCTACTCCCAAGAAACTTACAATCTAATGCAACACCTAAGCATTTGACAAACAATAGTAACTGAGACCAAAGTTTCTCCAGATCCTCCTGGACATAGTCTTCCTGGGTTCCCTTTATCCTTCTGAGTACAAATAAGTCCACATTACAACAATACTAAAATCAAAATCTCTAGGCCCCGAAGGTTTCACTGGAGAATTTTACCAAACATTTAAAGAAGAATTGGTGCCAGTTTTACACAATCTCTTCCCAAAAACAGAAGAAGAGAGGATGCTTCTCAACTCATTATATGAGGCTAGTATTGCCTTAATACCAAAACCAGACAAAGCACCAAAAAAACAAGAAAAAATATAGACTAATATCTCTCACGAGATTATACACAAAAATTCTTAACAAAATATTAACATATCAAATCCAGCAATGTATAAAAAGTGTATATACTGCAACCACATTGGATTTATTCAGGGTATGCAAAGTTGTTTTAATATTCAAAAATTAATGTAACCTACCATTTCAACAAGTTAAAAAAGAAAAATCATATAATCATACCAATTGGTGCAAAAAAAATAAGCATTTGCCAAAATTCAATAACCATTAATAAAAAAATCTCTCAGCAAACAAGGAAACTATCTTCAAAGAGTATATACTAAAAACCTATGCTAATTTCATACTTAATGGTAAATGACTGCACTTCAAGAATAAGGCAATGATGTGCATTCTCTTATTCAACATTATATTGGAAGTTCTAGCCAATGCAAGAAGGCAACAAAAAGAAATAAATGGCACACAGTGGATAGGAAAAAAAATAAAACATTATCTATTTACAGACAACATGATTATCTAAATAGAAAATCTCAAATAATCTACCAAAAAACTCTCAAAGAACTAATAAGTGAGTTCAGTGATAATACAAAATTGACACACAAAATTAATTGTATTTAATATACTAACAACAAAGTAGAAATCAACAGCTGAGAAGACAATACCATTTACAATTGTTTCAAAGAAAATAAAAACTTCAGTATAAATCTAACAAAGTGTGCTTAGGCTCTGCATGCTAAAAATTACAAAATGCTGATGAAAGACATCAAACTAGTATACAGATTCTCCAAACTGGTCTACAGATTCAATACAATCCCTGTCAACATTCCAGCTGCCATTTTTGTAGAAATTAACAGGCTGATTCTAAAATTCTCATGAAAATGGAAGGGAACAGGAATAGATAAGACAATCTTGAGAAAGAAGAACAAAATTGAAAGACTCACACTTCCCAATTTCAAAACTTAATACAAAGCTACAGTAATCAAGACAAGTGGTACTAGCATAAGGAGAGGCACATAGATCAAAAGAACAGAACTGAGAATTCAGAAATAAACCATTATATTTATGATCAATTGATTTTTGACAGAAGTGCAAAAACAGAAAAAGGGAGAGAAACAAAAGAGTAAGAGAGACTATTCATTCGGGAAAGAATAGTCTTTTCAACAAATGGTGCCAAGACAACTGTATGAATGCCCACATGCAAAAGAATAAAGTTGGACTTCTACATCACACTACATACAAAAATTAACTCAAAGTGGACCAAAGATCTAAATGAGGCATAACATTAAAAAAGCTAAAAGACAACCCACAGTATGGGAGAGAATACTTGCAAATCATCTAACAAAAAACTGGTATCCATGATGTATTTTTTTAATCTCTTAAAAGTCAACAGTAAAAGGACTAATGACCCAATTTAAAAATGGGCAAAGAATCTAGACATTTTTCCCAAAAAAGATACACAAATGGCCAATAATCACATGAAAAGAGTTTTGGCATTACTAACCACTAGGGAAATACAAATCAAAATCACAATGCGATACCACTCCACACCCACTAGCATGGCTAGAATAAAAAATCAAATAATGACAACTGTTGGTGAGGATGTGAATATCAGAACTCTCATACATTGTGATTGCAAAGTGCTACAGCTAATTTGCAAAACAGTTTGGCAGACTCTCAAAATCTTAAACATAGAGTTACCATATGACCAAGCAATGTACTACTGGATATATACTTAAGAGAGTTGAGACTCTATATCCACAAAAATACTTGATTGTGAATTTTCATAGCAGCATTATTTTTAATCGCCAAAGAGTGAAAAGAACCCAAAACTCCATCAATTGATGCGTAGATGGACAAACTGTGGTATAACCATATAATGAAATTTTATTTGGCCATAGAAAGAAGTAAAGCACTGATACATACTACAGCATGGATAAACCCAAACATTGTGCTAAGTGAAAGAAGCCAGACACAAAAGCTACATGTTGCATGATTATATTTATATGAAACATCCAAAAAAATCTATGTAGACAGAAAGTAGATTAATGGTTGAGAGGGGATGGAGAAAGAAGAAAGGGAGAGGAAAACTAATGAGCTGGGGGTTCTTTTGGGGGGTGATGAAAAGGTTCTGAAATTAAATAGGGGTTATGGTTGCCTGGTTTTATGAATATACTAACGCCACTGAATTGTGCACTTTAAAGGGTGAGTTGTATAGTATGTGAATTGTATCTCAAGTCTGTTACTGAGAAAGAAAATCAGCTGTCCCAAGGCTCAAGGTCCCACAGGGAGTGAGTTAAAACTGAGACTTGTAGTCAAATTTGTTTGATTCTAAATCCTATTATCTGGACTACCAACCAAATGCTGGACGCCCTTCTTTTCTTACATTACATACTTTCAGGATGGTGTTCTCACTCCTGTGGAGTTCACCACTGTCGAACACCAGATTTATCTCGATCCCTACCCCCCTCCCCGAGCTTGGTTAGTCTATAACTGTGAACTCAGGTTGCGGGATTAGACATGCCTCAAAATCAACATGCATTGAGACAGAATTAACTTCACCTTCCACAACCTCACCTTTCTTTTATAAATAGCTCTTATTGGGGGTTATTGGCGGATGACATTTCCATTCCTCGGGCCATTTAAAAAGGTAATTAACCCATCCCCAGCCCAGTATATAACCAAGTTTTTCATACTCAGATTACCAGCTCTGAGCATTTTCTTTGCTGATTCTTCACCCAGATGACATCTCACCAAGAGACTTTTTATTCTCATTTCTCTATCAATAATGTCTTAAACACATACTTAGAATATGGATACAATAGTAACTAAGGATTAAAATATAGAAACTCCCTCAAAGAGCCAGTAGTAGAGGCAGGACCCCGAGTCAAGTCCTGCCCTGCACATGCCCTTCTCCACATTTATAACAGGATAAAACTTCCATTGAGTTGTTCCCTTAAAGTGGTTCCCCAAACCGTGGCCACTTTGACGGGTCTTCATAAGATCATCAAGAAAATCTTAAACTAGTAATGTCTAACTATTCCCTAAATTATCCATCAACTGCCATATCCAGATGGCTTCTAAAACTTTCCTTCTTTGGAGACACAGCAAAAATGTGTTTACTATGAAAATTAAACACACAGAAGTAATTTTATGCCAGGATATTACATTTTTAAAAAATAGTCATAATTCGACATGCCCAACACAAAATTTTTGTTCATAACCATTTAGTAACTTGTGATTATTAAAATCCTTTTCCAGTGAAAACGCAAAATCAACAACAAAGAACCCAAACACTGATATTCCATTTGTCTCATCCCCTAAAATAATGTAAAAATGTGTTTTATTTCCATGTGTGCACTATTCCAACTATTACATGATGTTTATAGAGTAAATTAGAAAGGCAACTATACCGCCAGCACTCACTCAAGTCACATGTTTTTACAATTATGCGGCTAAACACCAAAAGTGATGTGCATTCGCTACAAGGATTATGACAGCAGGTAGAATGGAACAGACACAGGCGTCCCCTTTACTCCTCTTTCCTCTCCCAGCCCCATCTCAGCACCTTTTAAATGATGGCAAAAACAGGTCCCTGTCCTGATTAACAATGCCACGTTACAGAACAAGTACATGCACCTTCTAAACTGCACGGAAAACGTTAGGGGCACAGTTTCAGCCTATTTTAAGTCCCTATGGATGTGCATAGTTCTCAATGGTCCTGTAATAGGTAAAATGGATAAGTCTGTGGTCACAGAGACAACAGCCCTCTCTCCTTCATGGAGGAAACTGTGCAGGTGATGCGCTTAGGGAAGTCACCCCTGTCCTCACTCTCCCTCCATAAGACAGTCAGAGGCCTGGGGCAGAAGCATCATGACTTGGAATTGTGATCTCACCACCAATTCAATTGGCTCCAGGCCGGGCACTGTGCTAGCAGCAGTGGTGGGAAAAGGATGGTTAGAATAGGGTCTCTGTGCTCCAAGCATGTGCATTGGTGGCTGACAGAGACATATATGTCCCAACACCTTGAACACAAAGCAGTCTGGAATAGGGACAAAAGCCAAAGGTTAGGGGAGCAAAGGGTAGAGAGAGACGTATTCCCTCTGGGGATCTGGGAAAGCCTGGTGAGAGACAGGGACTTCTGAAGATTAAAATGAGGAAAGCAGAAGGTGTCATAAGCAGAGGGGATGGCCCAGAGTCCTCATTTGTCCTTGACTGTCAATGAGGATAATAAGAGTATATATACCCAAGGCATCAAGTGGTTTTGAGGATTGAATATATGTAAACTGTCTGGCATTAGTAAGCACTATAACAAGTTTAAGCTATTATCATAGGTCGGTAACCTAATAAGTAAGGCCATAAATACACACTGGAAGGCTTTGAAATCCAGAAAAAATTAACCATGTTCTCTTGTTGTTGCTTCTATCACTGCTCTTTTTCCAAGCCCCTAAATAGGACAAATATCTAATGTCGAGAGAAAATAGAGACATTAGTATTTTTCTTTCATGAGATTATGACTTCTGTGGAACAGACGTGCAGTGATCTTTGCTATTAACCTGAGGTAGCAATTATGGTGGCAAGTTCTTGGTCTTAATTAGAAATGACAAATACAACTTCTACAGCAGAACGGGGTTCCCTGGGGACGCCCCAGTGAAGCAGTGGGCCTCCCACACAATCCAGGGCTTCGGGAGCAGTAGAGCTGCTATGCATACTTAGATTGAAACAGTCAAACTCCTCTAACTTGAATGTCTTCATCGGCAAAATGTTGGACAGTGATACCTGCCGCTGGCATCATTTTGAGGACTGAATGAGATCAGACACATGAAGGCTTGGCCTGGTCCCTGGCACTGTAGGCGTTTAATAAATATGAACCCTTTTTATAGTTAGGACAGTAATGACTGGCTTGCCTGGGACCAATCGTCTAACTTAGTAAAGATGAGACTTCTTAGAGGAAGCACCAGGAAACGGAAGCAGGGAGAGCAGGGAAGCAAAGGGGCCCCATGGAGGATTTAAATGTCGTTTTCCCTCCTGCTGAGAGGGCCCTCTGCACTCAATAAACTAGAATGACCCTAGCTGAACTTCCAGTCTTGAAAGTATAGTTGGCTTTTAAAAGCAGTTCTTCTTTTTCACAATCAATTGTTTAACAGAACTGAAAATCCTACCCTCAGAGGAGGCTCACTTCTAAAACATGCAGGATAAGCCATGAAAAGTGGGGATGTGCCATCCTCCTGCAGGGAGCAGGGAGCCCCATCCATGCTGGGACTCTGCTGCCTCCTTTAGTTCAAATCAACCAGAAACCTGAGAACCTGGAAGCTGAGCTCCAGCTAACATTATTTAAATAAACTGGCTGTTACATGAACCTTAAACCACATGTCATTTGGTCGTGGGACTGCTCTGAGCCAAGAGACATTATTACAGAGTTCCCAGCTCACAAGTGGATTGTGTTCCAAACATACATTTGGAAGGCTGTGGTTTGAAAAGCAGAATTCACTTTCCCAAAGAGGCGATATTATAAATGATTAGGGCCATATGCCAGCTCACAAAACTCCATGTAACCGTAACAGAGCTAAACGCTGCACATTTTAGCCAAAAAAAAAGTAGACATTAATAATGTTACAGTACTAATAATTAAAAAACAAGATCATAAAGTTGAGTAGTAGCTTTCATTTGTCTGGAGTACTAGTACTTAAGCAGAGGAAGATTTAATTAAAGGGAGATGGAAAGGTCTACCCAGTAAAGCTGAGGGGCCAGGGACCAGGAACAAGGGGACACTGGTCAGGAACCCTGGCAGCTAGGAGTCAGACCAGCCTTCACAACCTCTGTCAGTTCTAAGAGGCTAGTGTCTGCACCTGAAAGGCTAGCCTCCCCCCACCCCCAGATAGGACAGGGGTGGGGGATGACTCAAAGGGAGTTAGCCTAATTATTTGTATGCAGTCATTTCTTCAGCCAAGGTAAAGCCTGGCTCCAGACATCCCTCTCCTTTTAGGAATGACTGCCTCATCCATCAGGATGCCCTGACCTCAAGAATCACTGACGTGCAGAAGTTTTGGGACCTCTTACATGCTGACTTCTGAGATCAGACAAACTCTTGAATACTCACATGGCCTTTATGGTTTGAATTTGACACCCTTCCCTATGCAGACCGACTCTACTACTGCCATCCTGTGCCAGAGGAAAGTCCCCACCGGTTGTCCAGGACTCCCTCCCTCCACCACCCTACTGCACGTGACCAGCACAGCACCTGGCTGAAGACATTCTTAATCACCCATGTGAGCTGTGATGCTAAGGATCAAGTACATATTTTCTTTATAAACATTAAAAAGACATGAGAAAAGAGGAAATTGAAAAAGAAAGTTACTTGACAAAAGCTCATTTGTAGCGTAACAAAGAGATCTTCCGCGAGATCTAACCATTAGGTGGCACCCTCAGCCTAAGGCAGTTCTGTTGTCCTCAGAAGGGCAGCAATGAAAGAGGAAGAATTAATGAGTGACAATCAGGGAGTGGGTAGGGAGTCTGCAGGGAACCACTTTGCCATAAATAATTTTACACCTACAAGGCATTCTTATGACAAGAGAATATAGAAGAACTTGAGGACATCCAGGGTTAGAGAGAAAAGTGGCTTTTTCCACATGAACACAGACCAGAAGCCAAGTGGGGGGGCCACGTATCCAAATGAAGTCATTTTCTTTGTTTCCACAAATTCACTGATCTTTCAATATTCCTATTCTCAGGGATGTCAGCACCATATGGCCAAATGCCAGACTGCTCAAGCCACAAGCCTGGGCACCATCCCTGAAGATCAGTTAAGTAGGTCCTGTAGCTTCTATCACCCTAAATCACTTGGCTCATCGATATCCCTCCATCTCCCCTCCATCCCACCCTCGCACACACTGACATACACCGCCAAGGCCACTGCCATCTTTAGCAGGAACTACAGCAATAGCTTTCTAGCTGGTCTCCCTGTCTTGGGTCATATTTAAGCATCCCTCCCAACCCTGAAGTCCAAAGGCAAGTCTAGGCCTGACCTGTGGTGGCACAGTAGATAACATGTCAACCTGGAACACAGAGGTCACCCGTTCAAAACCTGGGCTTGTGTGCTCAAAACACATATGGGAGTTGATGTTTCCTGCTCCTCCTGCTGTTCAATCTCTCTCTTTCTCTCTAAAAATGAGTAAAATTTTTAAAAGGCAAGTCTAGTAATATCATTTTCTTGCTTACCACTCTGTAATGACTTCTCATTCTCCTTAGGCCACAACCCAGACTGTTTAAAATGCTTATAGACACCTTCTGGAGCTAGCCCCTGATGGCCTTCGCCATCCCATTTTTCAGTGGTTAAGAGCCCGGACCATGGAGTCAGTTTTCTCTGGTTTCAAATTCCCACTGCACCACCTACCAGCTTTGAAACTTGGACAAACTTCTGCAATGGTCTACGCTTCAGCGTTCTCCTGTATAAAATGGAGATGATAATACCATCGACCTCATGCGGTTGTTAGGAAGACTGAATGGGTTAACACAGGTAAAGCAGTTGGAGTAGGAAGCACTTATCCCAATAAACTGTACTGTTATTTGTCACTATGCCCTGCTAGGCTGGAAGTTCCACAATGGCAGGGACATGCCCATCTGTCCGTCAGTCTCTACTGGTATCTCCTTGTAGGTATTGACAAATGAGCCATCACAAACCAGAATGAAGTTAGCCATATTGTGTAAATCAGACTATCTAGTTGTGTTTATGCTTTGTCCATTGCCCTAAATTAACACCCAAGTATTCCTAAAGGCTTACCCAAGTGTTCTGGCCTGTTCCCAGCCCGGACTCCAGGCTTGGGCCTGAGGCTAAGGGCAAGGACCGTGTCCCCTGAAAGTAAACTGGGCAAAGGCAAGTTGTGGGCGATTTCCCAGGGCCAAGGGCGCGACCTGCAGCCAGGGGCCAAGTGGGTCTGTCTGCCTTCTCTCCCCACAGCGGAGTTTCTCTCCTTTGTCATCTCTGGTGGGCCAAGCTTGCCTCTAGGGAGCGGTCGCACAGGACTGAAACTGCCCAGAAAAAGGGCAGTAGGCCCAGGGAAAGGGACGCGACCCGGACACACAGAGGTTCAATCTCCCCGCACTTGAACAAGCCTCTGAACTCCTGTCTTCTGATAAATGCCTCCGGGGGAGAGAGCCCGAGACGAAAACACGATCTCTCTTCCTCCCTCTCTCATCCCCATTTTTCGTCCTCCAGTCCCGTCTCCTGGTAAAGAAACCTCTGGTTCCTGCCCAGCGCCCAGGACGTTTTATTAGCAATGATGGCTGACAGCTGCTTCACTACGGAGGGGCCCTTGCCCCAGGGGGTCTCATCAGTCGTGCGGGTGGCGACCATCTTCAGGCAGAGGCCGGAGCGCCTGCGGAGGGCGAAGGGGCGGGCGCGCCGGGAGGCTCCCGCGCAGGGGCCGCACAACCCGGGGACCGCACAGCCCGGGGAGGGGTCGCTGGCCTGGCCGCCGCAGGCTCAGCCCCCAGTGGTGGCTTCTGCGTTCCAACGGCGTCCCGTCTGCGGACTCGGGGTGATCCTTTAAGCGGGCGCTGCCGGCCGAGGCAGGGGACGGCGGTGCTGCAGGCGACCCCCCAACACGAGCAGGTACCCGGCGCGGGGCACAGGCCGAGGGGACACGGCATCAGAGTCCCCAGGTTCACGCAGGGGTTGGGCGGCGGCACAGACGGGTCTCTAAGCCCTCTGCCCCCGCGGTGACGAACCTGCAGCGGGGGCGGGGGGCAGAGACCCAATGCAAGACCCCGCCCCACCCAGGTGAAACCTAACTCCTCTGCATATTCCCCTCTTCCTTTCCTTCTCCTCTTCCTCCTCCTTTTCCCCACCTTTTCCCCTCCCTTCTTCCCTCCCTCTTTCGCCACCCACTCATCCCCATCCACTCCCGGTATCCTATACCTGCTGCCTCTCCCTCCCTCTCCCCCAAGTGAAGGACAAGGGCATTGGAGGAAGGCAGTCTGAGGGACGATGGGTATGCAGCGGGCTTGACTCTTTGGTTCTCAACGTGGAGCAAGCGTGCAATCAGAATCCCTTCGAGGGCTGGTTGAAACATGGGTGTGGGCTTTCCTCACAGGGTTTCTAACTCCCCACCTCTGGGATAGAGCTTGATCCTTTGCAAGTCTAGTTCCAGCAGGTGCTGATGCTATAGCATTGGGAACCACTGGGCTAGCACTGTCTTCCGGGTACTGGTGGTGATTTCCAGCCCACTCATTACTTTATATGTTCTTCATAGGACAAGTCTTAGGTCTTCACCAGGCGCCAGGAGCTGTGCTACACATAGGGTCGGAGGGATGCAGTCAGAGGTAGGCTTTCCTCTGGGAGCTCGTAGCCTGGAAAGAAAGTAAACCTGGACAAAAATAACTCAGTTAGAAAGAGGTTACTGTCCCCAGAACCTGTTCAACTTGATAGGAGTTTTAAGAAGCAAGAAATTGTTCTGGCAAGGGGTACAGGCCAAGCTGCTGGGGGGTGTGGCATCTGAGCTGGGCCTTGGGGGTTGGATGAGATCTGGCCACCTGGTGAGGAGTGGGAATGAGGATTCTGGAAGGAGGGGACAACGGACCAAATTGCTTGGTGGTGGGAAAAGAATGTTAGAGAGTGGTCATGGAGGAAGGCAGAGGCAGGTGATGTTCATTATGACTCTGGCAGAAATCCAGGGTTCATGAAGGTTTGTAGTGAAAGATAAGGGCTGTGGTGGACCTTGTGGGCCACACTGTGTATTTAGGATTTATTCTCTACAATGAGGAAGCTGTAAGAAACTCCATGGCTTCCTTGCTGGTTTCAAACTCAGATTATCCAAAGAAGGTTATAGGTGGAAAACTGCATCTCAGGAGAGGCAAAAGACGTGCAGAGTCACTTTTGCTGCTGATGTATGCTCTCCCTTGGGCTTAAATTGCTGCCTTACCCTCTGTCCTCGGAGGCATGGAGGACAGAGTCCTAGGAGGGACTCACAGCTTTCCTTTTGTTCCCTTTAGCCAAGCTCTGTGACCCAGGGACCAATAGCCCATATGTCTGTCACCTGGGAGCCAATTAGAAATGCACAGCCTCAGTCCCCTCTCCAGACCCACAAAATTAAAATCTGCATTTTAACCAGAGTCCTGGTGACTGAGCAATGATTGACTTATAGCTCTCAAATGACCAAATATTAGCAGTGATCAAGGGAAGGCAGCGTGTGGGTACCTTCTGCAAGTCCTCCATGAGCACTTCGTGGTGATGGTCCCTGTGTTCCCAGCTCAATCTACAAGGCCATGGCTAGATGAAGCCCTTCCTTGGGTCCATGCTTTGAATTATTAAATTAAATTAGCAGGAGGACACAAAAGTGCTCCAAACAAGTAGAGCCTCTGGTCAGATCTGACTCTAAATGCTTGAACTTAGAGAGATGTTATTTACTCATCAGTATCATTTGAGACACCAGTAAAACATGTTTTCAAGAGGTCCTTGGATTTATAGATTGTATCCTAGAGACCAGGGGGACACTGCCTATTATTGGTAGGCCACTCTTACAACCTTGACTGAATGGCACCTTAGTTGGTTCTCAAACATTTATTAAAAGTGGCTTGATTACTATTTCGTTTTGGGGTGCATGCGTGCATGTGTGTGTGTGTGTATGTATGTTTTAGTTCTGTAAGCAAACATCTTATTAGGACTTGCATCCTAAAATATCCTGGCTCTTTTTGTCTTTCAGATCTCTCATACAAAGCTTTCTGCAGATGATGAGTGGAAGTAAGTGATTAGTATTGTTTTTTATTGCCATTATACTATAAATTACATGTCCATCTTAATCGTTGGAGAAATTAAATTAATACATAATTTTATTTGTAAACTTCCCATGATGGAGAAGGCGAGTTAGCTCAGCCATGCGTGCATAGGGGTAGTACAGACTGAGACCACAGTGTGCTCTGAAGGATCCCACAAAGCTGACTTTACATGTCCTTCAAAATAGGGCAGTGTCAACTGAGTATTTATTTTAGGCACAAGGTGCATCCGGTTTTCTTTATACGCTGTTTCCCCTGTTTTGGGGTACCTATCATTAGCCCCCTGTGGGCACCACATAAAATGAAATAAAAATGAGAAGTTCCTCCTTTTTGGCTCGATGGTAATCAATCATGAATGTATTCCTAATCAAAATAGGAAATACTTATTACATTTGTACACCACTTTATACTTTCCACAGTACTTTCACTTAGGTTAACCATTTGAGATGCATTTCCATTATATATACATGAAATAGATTAATAAAATATATTTTGTTTTGTATCTATGCAAGTCCTATTTTAGACTAATTAGAGATATACTCTTCTATCTATATGGCCTACATTGAAACACCTATAAAGTAAATGGAATATTAAATAGTTATTTTGAATTTGGGGCTGTAAAAACTATAACTAAATTCTTGTACCCTTTCATTTTCCTTCACTTCCCATCTCTTCAAAGAAATGAATGCATTTCTTAGTGAGCTTCTAGAAACCATTCTGGTCTCCTAAGCTCAGCTTCCAACACAGAGTCTAATAGCCATGAAATTTTACTCAGGATGAAATGGACTTCAGCATCTTAGTCTGACAAAGGGTTCCAGTACATCTTTGGTACCTTCCAGCACTAACGTTCTAAGATTCTGTCTCAAAGAAGCTGAACTCAAGCAGGAATATCTACGAAGCTCTGTGAGTTCAATTCTGTACATTCTCCAGCAGGGGGCACCCCTGAGATTTGGATGGGGCCCTTCTTTGAGGCACTTCTCTTTGTATCAGTAGAAATGCTAGTAAAGGGAGAGAACCCAAACCCATATAGTCAGTTAGTGCCTGTAAAAAATCACTATCTTGTAGCACAGAATGTTACCCTGCAGCGTCTTCTGACTGATACTCTTAACTAAATGCACACTGTAACCAGCCATAAGTGGCAGCTTTAAGAGATTTTATACAACAATGGATGGACCTTGATAACATTATACTGAGTGAAATAAGTAAATCAGAAAAAACTAAGAACAATATGATTCCATACATAGGTGGGACATAAAAATGAGACTCAGGGACATGGACAAGAGTGTGGTGGTTATGGGGGGGGGGACGACAGTTTTCTTTACAAAGAAAACCAGATAGAAGGTAACAGAAGACTATATGACTTTGGGTGATGGGTATGCAACATAATCAAATGTCAAAATAACCTGGAGATGTTTTCTCTGAACCTATGTACCCTGATTGATTTATGTCACCCCATTAAAATTAATTTTAAAAAAATAAATTTTATAACTGGCGGTGCCTCACTGAGGATGAAAGTTAATGCTCACCAATATTTATAAAGTTACTGATTGACAATATTCATAATGTCCCCCTTTCTTTCTTAATCTTGACCCTGGACTGCTCTTTCTTCCTCAAAGCCAGTGGTTCTCAATCTTGGCTGCAACTTAAAATTACGTCAGTGGGGAACTTTAAAAATTACTGATGCCCAGATCCCCACCTAGAAGTCTGTATTGGTTTCCCAGGGTTACCCTAACAAAACACACAGCTGAAGAGGCTTAAGCAACAGAAGTTTATTTCCTCACAGTTCTAGAGGCTAGAAATCTAAGATCAGGGTGGGAGTGGTTTCCAGTTTCTTCTGCGGACTCTCTCCTCAGCTTGTACATGGTTGCCTTCCCCCATGTCTTTACATGGCCTTCCCTCTGTGTGAGTTTGTGTCCTCATCTCTTCTTATAAGGACACCAGTCAGATTGGATGACGGCCCACCCATGTGACCTCATTTTACCTTGATTACCTCTTTATATCCGTATCTCTAAATATAGTCTCATTCTGAGCCATTGAGGAATAGGACTTCAACATATTTGGAGGTGGGGGCAGGGGGACACAGTTCAGCCCATAACACCCAGCAAGGGTGTTTTTTATTGATATGGACGTTGAATTAATCACTGACTTCATTTCATTGATCTGAGCTACAGCTTGGGCACTGTGGTTTTTAAAAGCTCCCCATTGATTTTAACTCACAGCCAAGGTCAAGAACCACTGCTCTTGGCTTTCTTCTAAGCCACTTCTGCTCTAGGAAGATGACACCATCATAGTGGTTTTCTCCACCATTGTACAAAACTAAGAGTCCAACTGAAAACTTGAACACAGCCATCATCTGAATGTGTGTGCCTATCTAAGATGATACTTAGGCCTCTCCTTTCTCCTTATAACAAAAACAATTTCTACAAGTCGGGAGTTTTCTGCAGTTCCATGAGTAGCATTCTCTCCATAGGTGCCATCTGCAGGATATCCTTTTACTTGAGAATATCAGGAATTACTTGAAATTACCAATATTTTACTATATTTGACTTTCAACAATGGCAATTTCATGTTATTCAACATTATTATTGTTGTTGTTATGGACAAATAAAATCACATATGTGGCCTGGCCAGGCGGTGGTGCAGTGGATGGAGCGTTGGACTGGGATGCGGAGGACCCAGGTTCGAGACTCCGAGGTCGCCAGATTGAGCACGGGCTCATCTGGTTTGAGCAAAAGCTCACCAGCTTGGACCCAAGGTTGCTGGCTTGAGCAAGGGGTTACTCAGTCTACTGTAGGCCCCCAGTCAAGGCAAGTATAAGAAAGCAATCAATGAACAACTAAAGTGCCACAACAAAAAACTGATGATTGATGCTCCTCATCTCTCTTTGTTCCTATCTGTCTGTCTTTATCTATCCCTCTCTCTGACTCTCTCTGTAAAAAATTAATTAATTAGTTAATTAATTAATTTAATCACATATGTGCTTTGCAGTTTTAGAACAATCCTGTGAGATACAGAGGGATCCTTCTATTAATTTTGCAAATGAGGAAACAGGCTCAGAGACATAAATTACTTTCAAAAGGCTACATATTGTGATAAACTGGCCAATTAAGAACTAGAACCCAGGTCTTTCCAGGCCCATCAATGATTTTTTTGGCCCCATCAATTAACTTGAAAGGAAAAGGCTGAGTCAAAATCACATAGAAAAGCTAAGGGCTGAGAGGAATTGGTTTTGCTGGTCAACTCACGCTCCTCCTCTCACCTGCCTCTTCTCCAAGCCTGAAGGAAAGGGAGGAATCAAGGAAAACTTAGGGCCCTGGCCAGTTGGCTTAGCAGTAGAGCATTGAACTGGTATGTGAAAGTTTCGGGTTCGATTGCTGATCAGGGCACACAGGAGAAGCAACTATCTGCTTCTCCACTTCTCCCCCTCCTTCTTCTCTGTCTCTCTCTCTTCTCCTCCTGTAGCTATGGCTGAAATGGTTTGAGCAAGTTGGCCCTGTGCACTGAGGATGGTTCCATGGACTTACATCAGGTGCTGAAATAGCTCAGTTGCTGAGCAACAAACAGAGCAGCGAGCAGCAAGCAGCCCAGATGGGCAGAGCATCACCCTGTAGGGGCTGTCTGTTTCTCTGCCTCCCTGCCTCCTACCTCTCATTTAATAATAAAGAAAAGAAAAACTAGGAAAACTTTGCAGTCAAAGCTTAAAATCCCTTACATTTGAAATCCCCAATTGCTTCCTATGAGCCCAGCTTTTTTTTTTTTCTAAATGTGCAAAGGTTGAGAGGCCTTTTGCAGATGACCTTATTTGCCGGTTCCAGCCTGCAGCAGGAGAGGATGTACAAGACGCACCGGGGTCACGAGTCCATGCATGTGGAGATGACTTTGATCTTCCTCTCCACGCTAATCATCGCCCAGATAGTGTTGGTGCAATGGAGACAGAGGCACGGCCGGTCCTACAATGTAAGTCACCCTGGTGGCCCTAGTGGCCCTGGACGCCTGCTCCTCTTGCTGCCATGTTCCTCCTTGTTGTACCACCTTGAAGGAAATGGTTTGTTTAAGTCAGGGATTCTCAACTGGGTGCAATTTTGGCCACAGGAGACATTTGGCAACGTCTGAAAATATTTTTTATCCTCATGTCTCAGTGGGAGGAAAGGGAGATGGGAGTTGCTACTGGCATCTAGTGTGTAGAGGCCAGGGTCGCTGCTCAGCATGCACAGGACAGCTCACGACAAAGTGCCCAGAGTGTCAAGGTTGAGAAGCCCTGGTTTAAGTAAGCCAATTATCCTTCTGTGCATGAACAACTCCTGCTAATGGCCCAGGAAAGGAGAATTCGGAATGCCAGAAAAGAAAGGTTGAGGCTGTCTGTGTTCCATTAGCAGTAAATAACTTGGCACTGCTGGTGTGCAAATCCATGGAGCGTGTTAATGCAAACACTGCCCTGCCCTCAGCCACCTATGGCAAGGTCCCATTGTCACAGACCAATCCCATCCAGGCATGTCTTCTAGAGCTTTGCCACCTCACAGCCTCAGGAATATCCCCTGGGCATTGTTATGCCTGAGACCTGGTATTTGCAATGTTTACGAAAGTGGTTCTCAAATCTGAGGGTCTCTGGGTGTCAGCTGGAGGACTTGTTAAATCAGATTCTCCAGTCCCATCCCCATCCCCGGAGTTTCTGATTCAATAGGTGTCCAATAATTAGCATGTCTGACAAGTTCCCAGAGTGTCCTGGAACCACATGTTGATAACCAGTGGTTTAGACCTGAGTGTGGCCTAAATGGAGAAAGACTGCAAAGGGAAAGGGTCTCTAATTGTCACTCTACATGGTTCTGGGTCCTGGACTGGTCATTTATAAGAAGCCTTGCCATGACATAAGAAGTGCTGACTTAGACCAGTACTTCATTTCCCTTCTACCCATCATAAAAAAGTATTTTATATTATGTGTAGCACAAGGTCGAAGGGAATTCTTTTGAGTTATATATAATACTTAAGTTTAGACAATTTCGTACATTTTAGTCAGAAAGAGGAATTTTGGGGTTTTTTAAGCAAAAAAAGCACCAACTTGCTGCCATGTCACTATTGTCTTATTAATTAAAATAAATATCCTCTACATTGCAATTTTTTAATGAGGGAAACTTGAATTAAACCTCAATAATTATATTCTCATATCAAACAAAATATCCTTAATTATATCTCAACCATAGTTTCCTTATCTGCAGAATAGAAATACCTAATATAGAATTTTTGGAGAAACTTACTTATAAAAATACCAATATGTTAAAAGTAAAGGGTTAGAGAAAGATATGTCATATTAACACTAATCGAAAGAAAGCTGGATTAAGCTATATTAATTTTAGACAAAGCAGGATAATTACCAAGGATAAGAGGAACAATACATAATGATAAATGGGTCAGTTATTCAACAAGGCATAAGCCATTTTTAATGTGTATATGCCTAACAACAGAGCATCAAAATATGTCAAAAACTGATAGCACTGCAAAAAGACTGACAAATACATCATTGTGTTTGGATTTTAACACCCTTTTTCAATAACTGATAGATTAAGCAAGCAAAAAATTATAAGGATATAGTTGACCTGAAAAGCACCATCAATCAACTTACTTTAATTGATTTTTATAGACTAATTCATCCAATGACAACAGAGTACACATTCTTCTCATGTGAAACATTCACCAGTATAGACCACAATCCAGGCCATAAAACACACCAAAGCAAATGTGAAAGAATGGATATCGTACAAAGTACAGGTGGCCCTTGAACTAACAGGTTAGAACTATACAGATCCACTTATATGCAGATTTTTTTTCAATAAATATGCAGTCAGTCCTTCATATTCCCAAGTTTCACATCTATAGATTCAAAAACTGAGGACTGAAAACAGTATCTTTGATCCACAGTTGAGAATGCACTTATTTCAGAGGGCCAATTAAGTTATATGCAGATTTTCAGCTTGGGGGATAAATGGGGCCCCTAACCCCCTGTGCTTTTCAAGAGTCAACTGTATACTATCAGAACACAAACATTAAACAAAAATCAATAACAGAAAGCTGAAAAAATCCCAAAATATTTGGACATTAACACAACTAGTCTGGCCTGTGGTGGCATAGTGGACAGAGCATTGACCTGGAATGCTGAGGTCACCAGTTCAAAACCATGGGCTTGCTGGGTCAAGGCACATACAAGAAGTATTCAATGAACAACTACAGTGAAGCAGCTATGAGGTGATACTTCTTGTTCCCTCCACCTCTCTCTTGCCTCTCTCTGTAAAATCAATAAATAAAATCTTTAAAAAAATAACACAATACTAAATAACATATAAGTCAAAGAAGAGAACTCAAGAGAAATTAAAAACTAATTTGAACTAAATGAAAATGAAATACAACATATCAAAATTTGTGGAATACAGCAAAAGCATTGATTAAAGGAAAATTTCTAGTATTGAATGCATACATTAGGGGGAAATATCTAAAATCAGTAATCTAAGGATCTACCTTAAGAAACTCGAGGAAGAAGAAGTTAACTTACATGTCAAAGGAAAATACATAATACAAATTAGGGCAGAAATCAATAAAATTTAAAACAACATCAGTAAGAAATTTAATGAATCCAAAAGCTGATTCTTTGAAAAGATCAATACATTTTTTTTTAAAAGAGGTGAGAGGTTTTTTTTTTAATTTTTTTATTTATTTATTCATTTTTTAGAGAGGAGAGAGAGTGACAGAGAGAGAGAGAGAGAAAGGGGGGAGGAGCAGGAAGCATCAACTCCCATATGTGCCTTGACCAGACAAGTGCAGGGTCTTGAACCGGCAACCTCAAGCATTGCAGGTCCACGCTTCATCCACTGCGCCACCACAGGTCAGGCAAGATCAATACATTTAATAAACCTCTAGCCAACTAACCAAGAAAAATAAAAATGAGAACACAAATTACTAACATCAGAAAAGCAAAAGGGGTAGTCATTACTGATCCCATGGCCATAAAAAGAAAATAAAGAAATAGTAATAACAATTCTATGCCTCAAAATTTGGATACTTTAGATAAAATAGGCTAATTCGTTGTAAGCCACAAACTATGGCACAGGAGAAATTAATAATCTGAATAAGACTATGCTTATTTTTAAAAATTAAATAATAACTGTCTAAAAAGAAAGAAAGAAAGGAAAGGAAAGAGAAGGAAAAAAGGAAAAGCACCAAACCCAGAGGATTGCACTGTGAAGTCTACATTTAAGGAAGAAATGATTCCAGTTCTCTACAATCTCTTTCAGAAAGGAGGACCAGAGGGAACACATCAGAACTCATTCTTTGAGGTTAGCATTACACCAATACCATGACCAGATGAGGGCATCACAAGAAAGAGACAGGATAGCCCAATATCTCTCATGAACATACATGTAAAATTCTCAACAAAATTAGCAAATTGAATTAAATAATACATAAAAAGAATTATACAGCCTGAGCAGGCGGTGGCGCAGTGGATAGAGCATTGGACTGGGATGCGGAAGGACCCAGGTTCGAGACCCTGGGGTCGCCAGCTTTAGCGCAGGCTCATCTGGTTTGAGCAAAAGCTCACCAGCTTGGACCCAAGGTTGCTGGCTCCAGCAAGGGGTTACTCAGTCTGCTGAAGGTCCGCTGTCAAGGTACATATGAGAAAGCAATCAATGAACAACTAAGATGTTACAATGACAACAAAAAACTGATGATTGATGCTTCTCATCTCTCTCCATTCCTGTCTTTCTATCTCTCTCTCAGACTCTCTCTCTCTCTCTCTCTCTCTATATATATATATATATATATACAGTTTATATAATCAACCACATCAAATGGCTAAAGAAGAAAAATCATATGATCATATTAATAGATAAAGAAAAGGCATTTAACAAGATCCATTCATTCATATAAAAACATACAGCAAACTAGAAATATAGAGGAACTTTTTCAACTTAATAAAGATTATTTATTAAAATAAAAAACAATGACCAATATTATAATTAGGGTGAGGAACTGGATACTTTCCTCTTAAAATAAGAGGACAAGAATGTCCCTTCTCACCATTCTGATTGAACATTGTACTGGAAGCCCTAGCTACTGCAATAAGACCAAACAAACAAAAACAAAATGGAAATACAAGATCTACAGATTGGGAAGGAGGAAATAAAACCATCTTTGTTTTTGGATGACATGGTTGTCTATATGGAAAAAAAAAAATCCGGAACTAAGAAGTAATTATAGCAAAGTAGTAGGACACAAGGTCAGTAGACAAAAGTCAATGGCTTTCTTATATATTGGCAATGAACAATTGAAATTTGATATGAAAACATAATACTGCTTACCATAGCATTCAAAAAAGAAAGACTTAGGTATAAATCTAACAAAATATGTACAAGATCTCTATGCAAAAAAGTTAAAAGATCTCAAATAAATGAAAAGATAATCTGTGGTCATGGATTGAAAAGTTTAATATTGTCAAGATGTCAGTTTTTCCCAACCTGATCTGTATGTTCAATACAATCTCCATCAAAATCCTAGCAAACTGGGATATTGACAAACTGCGAAAAGATAAAAGACTCAGTATAGATAACACAGCAATGAAGAAGAACAATGTTGGAGAACTCACACTCTCTGACTTCACTACTTACTGTAAAGTATACAGTGCAGTGTGATATCAGTGAAAGAATAGAAACATAGATCAATGGAACAGAAGATAGAGCCCATTAATCGACACACACCAATAGAATCAACAGAGAGGAAAAGAGCAAAGGTAATTCGATGGAGAAAGGATAATCTTTTCAACAAAGGGTACTGAAACAATTGGACTTTCATATACTAAATAAATAAATAAATAAATC